>CM058233.1:13025594-13690484 GCA_030180135.1 Orychophragmus violaceus
CTTTCTTAATCTCCAACTTAATTCTTCTTCTCCAAGTTATCTTTCGTTCATTTATACTTCACCATATTCATCATGTTACAATGGTATCAGAGTCGTTGCGGTTTTTGCTACACTTTTTTTTCTATAATCCAATTTCGACTACCAACATAAAAAAATGGAAACCAGAAACCACATGATTTCCAAGCTCGGCAAACATATCGAAGAATTAAGAGCTATGCAAGATGACTAGTTTCAACGTATTGACGCTCTATTTCACGATATGTGTTCTGAACTACTGGAAAAATCAAAGGAATTGATACAAACTTCGATTTCAAGTTCAATGGCTTTGATGTTAAGTTCAAAGGCTTTGGTGGTCCAAACCCCTCGAAGCGACTATTCTAAAATACTTTTCTCAGGAATCATCCATACCTCATTCATTGGAACCGACATCATCTATGGCGATCTTACCCACTTCGGAGAAAATTGCGGTATCTACGTGGATCTTACCAACCCCGGGAGCTTCAAGACACCAAGAATCACCGAACCTAACCATATTTGAGCTCACACCAAATGTGAAAGACTCGTCGGAGATCAACAAAGCACCATTTCTACCTAATGGACTGACGACGAGATTAACGAAGATCGCATTCCCTTCATTTGATGGTACGATGATACATGATTGGATTTTTTTTGTGAGCAATTCTTTATTCTAGATAATACCCCGCCGGAGCTTAAGGTTCGACTAGCTACAATGCATATGACGGGAAAGGCATTGCAGTGGCACCATGATTTCATCAAGGATCGGTATGATGTATACCCTTCTTGGCCAGAGTATGTTGGTGCGGTGTCTGCTAGATTCATTGCGTTGTTTGATGACCCACTGTCGGAATTGGTTAGTCTAACACAAGGGAATGAGTCGGCTGAGGTTTATCTGGATAAGTTTGATTGTGCTTTGTCCAGGTTATCAATTACAACGTCGCACGCACTCTGCATCTTCTTGACTAATATGAATCAACATTTGACCTTGCACGCTAGACAATTCAATGTCAAAACGGTTACAGAAGCATCTCGTATAGCAAAACTACACGAATCGGCACACTTATATGCTCATCTAAAGCAATCTCGAGCATCATTCAATCTTTACCATAATAGCAGTACACAGTCATACTACATGTCTGTGAGTCCTTCACCAAAATCTTCAGCACCGAAACCGTCTTATACACCGAACTTTATATTGTTCAGACCAGGCTTCATTTCTAGAGGTACATCTGACAAAACCCCGAAGAAATATACTTATGAAGAGATGCAGAATCGTAGGAACAAAGGCTTATGTATGTTTTGTGATGAGGTCTACACTCTAGGACATCATCTCAAACATAAGAAAGGACAGATTTTTGTGCTAGATGGCGATGGAGATTTTTCTGAGGATGATAAATATTATGAATCTCCTGAAAAGGCTATATGAGAATTCTTTCAAGACTTCACCGACAAATATCCTAATTTTAATCCTTGAGGATATGGATTATCTTGAGAAGAGGGTATTGTGACAGACTATAAGTCACATTCTACCACTTTTTAATTAAAATTGAATTGCTTTAATAAATTGATGTGTAATGTGATAATAATAATTATATTTAGAAATAATTATGTTGTGTGATATGATGAGTGGTGAGTGCTGTGAGAATAATGATTGTGTTTGTATTATTGTATGTGTATTTGGTTACAATCCTTGACTATAAATAAAGCCAACGACAATGTGAGAATCATCAATAAAACATAATATTTTCTCCTCTTACTCTCATGTTATTCTGCTGTCTCATTCTCTCTCTTTCATCTCTTTCTCGCCTCTTTCTTTACTCTTCTTTCAATCGTCATTCTCTTTCTTCATCTCCAACTTAATTCTTCTTCTCCAAGTTATCTTTCGTTCACTTATTTCACTATCTATCATCCTGTTACACGCTCAACAAGTTTATCACCACAAACGAGAAAGAATATCCCGTTACATTGATATTAAAGAATATTGGAGAAAATATTAAAAGGGTGACGTAAAGGTAATATCAATTATATTAGGATATTCAGGAAGAGTGAAAGAATGATCAAGAGTAAGAGATAGAGGAAGAAGAAGAATATAGCAGAAGAAGAAGAAGATGAAGATAGGAAGCTTGTAATTGTTTTGGCTCATAAATCAGTACATGGAAATCTGAAAACGTTTTGGTCTCTTGTAACATGTGATCTGTCGTTGACACTTTCTCTAGGCTTCATTCTTTATCTTGAGTTATGCCAATAGATTTCATATCTTTCGCACCATTCGACTCCATCGCAAGAATGGAAGAATCTTTCATTGACGCACCATTAGTCGCATGAATCATTTCTAATGGGTTTGACGAAACTGGTGGTGTAATAAGCGCATGACACATCGACTCTAGTGAGCAATTTAAAGCAGATTTGTACGAAAAATACGTCAAAATCATCGCCTCGAGACCGTCGAACCTCGCGTTTACCCTTGCGTTGAAACGCTTGAGTCTTTCATCCAGATGAGAATGTAGATCGCGGATGAGAACTTCGGTGCGTTGTGACTGGTCTTCTTGTATAGCTCGCAGCTCTTATATTTGTTTGCTTAGCCCAGAAATTGTGATCTCCATAATTTTTTTTGTTTTTTTGTTTCTTGGTAGAGAAAATTGGATGATACAAAAAAAGATGTCGCAAGAACCGCAACGGGCTCAGATACCAATGTAACGGGATATTCAAGAAGAGTGAAAGAATGATAACCCAGACATAGTTATCATCCTGCTATATTCTTCTTCCTCCTCTATCTCTCACTCTTTTTTTATATATAAAATATTATATATATAAACCGATCCATAACCGGGGATCAACCGGGTTTACAACTGAAATCGAACCGAACCAAAAGACGAAACCAAGAAACCCTAATAAACCGACAGGAGCCATCAAACCGGACATTTATTACGATATTTCCCTCGTCACACTTAAGAGACATTCTTCGGTCGAACTCGCCGGCGGCGGATGTAAGCCGGAAAAATTCACGGCGCCGACGAAGCCTTTCCTGCACGGTTCGAAGATCCGACTCCTCGCCGACTCTCCAGACTCGCCAGCCCAGACCTCCTCTCTCCGGCTTCCGACGAACAAGTCTTCCTCAGAACCTCACGGACTCAACCGGTAGAGCCGCAACCGGCGAACTCCGATGACGAGACCTCCTTCGCACCTCCAACCTGGCGACTAGCCTATCCTCTCCACTCTTCCCAAAGAACTTCGCACCTCCGGCTACGAAGATTTCTCCAGCGAGATCTGCATGCAACGAGGCATGTTCACCGCCGATCTCCACCATAGTCGACTCGACGTGGCCACCACCTCCTCGACATCTCCGTAGCTCGATTTGCCCCCACATACTTCTCGTCGAAAAGCCCAGACACGAGATCTACTTTCCCTACACTTCCCTGCACTTAGCCTTCGCCCGCCTGTCCTCAGAAAGGTTCCAGCTTCACGACTTACCGGGAGGCGATAGCTCGAGGCAGATCCGGCGCTACGCCGCCACGCTTGAAGATCCACACCTCAAGAATACCGGAGGAGGAAGTATGAGGAACTTCGGTTCGATCCAGCCACCACGGCTGTTTAGATTCACCACCACAAGAAGGGAGGCATCTCACAGCCCCGACGGATGCGCCGGAGACCGGAGATGCCTCGGAAACGGTGGATTCGAAAGTTTGTCTACAAGGAAGAAGAGAGAAGGGAGAGAGATGAGAGAGAACTCTTAAAATGCCAGTTTCTCTATCTCTCACTCATGATTATCCTTGATCATTCTTTCACTTTTCCTGAATATTCAGTTACATTGGTATCAGAGAATATAGGGGTGACGTAAAGGTAATATCATTGTAGCAGGATAACGTGATATATCATATGACAGATCATAAGTCACACTATACTACTTTTTATTTTAAATTGAATTGCTTTAATAAATGTATGTGTTGTAATAATAATTATGTTTGGAAATAATTATGTTGTGTGATATGATAAGTGGTGAGTGCTGTGAGAATAATGATTTGTGTTTGTATTATTGTATATGTATTTGGTTATTATCCTTGGCTATAAATAAAGTCAACTACAATGTGAGAGTCATCAATAAAAACATAATATTGTATCTTCTTACTCTTTTGTTATTCTGCTCTCTCATTCTCTCTCTTTCATCTCTTTCTCGTCTCTTTTTTTTTCATCTTCTTTCAACCTCCATTCTCTTTCTTCATTTCCAACTTAATTCTTCTTCTTCAAGTTATTTTCGTGTATTTAATTTCACCATATCATCATGTTACATTGGTATCAGAGCCGTTGCGGTTTTTGCTACATTTTTTTCTATCATAAATTAAGAAGAAGAACATAGGAGTAGAAGAGAGAGATCGTGATATGAGAAGGGAAGATAGACTAGAGAAAGAGAGAATAAGAGAGAGGAAAAAGACTCGGAGATCTATTTTGATTGGTTAAATATTGAAAACACATAAACACAATATTTATAGTACATGGCACACTTTCGCACACTCTAGCTCACAATAATAAAAGTTACAAGATATAATATATAAATGAAAAGCATGCATAATGATATTACCTTTCATCATGAAAGATAAACCAATTAATTCAAGACAGCAAACGGAAGTTTTTACCAACTTTATTCTTACTTCACTACTGACGCACTGTTACAATAGCGATTTCCACAGCTTTATGATCAGTAAACATAACAAATGCGATTCTGAAGTTCCTAGCTTCTCTGCACTCAAAATCCCACTTTAATTAAGTCTATTTTTTTCTTCGAATATCAAGCATTTCACAAAGAAGAATGAAGAAGAATTTAAAAATATACTTTATAATCGCGAGGTGGTCAATGTGGCCTGAAAAGGAGAAAAACTCGTGAATCTCCTTCTCCGTCGCTAGATCTGACACATTCTTCACTTGTACACTTCTCGTCTGCATCCCGATTTCCAAGTAAGAAAACTCAATTTCGAGCTCAAGAATCAGTGATACAAGAATTGAAAGTTCACTTAGGTAAACGCAAAGTATAAATCAACATCATCACTTTATAACAGCAAAGACGTCACTCTCTCCTCCAGCTCAGCTATTATTATGATATTATCATCTCTGCCTAATTGTTTTTAAAATAAGAAAACCCCATTAATCTAGTTTAATATTTCCCAATTATTTTTTAAAGAAAAATAAATGTTTCTTCAAAATGTAAACAGACTTGAGATATGTGACACAGAAGAAAGATGATTAGTACAAGTCACTGTTGCATTAGGAATGTGTGATTATGAATTTATAAGAAGAATTTGAGATACAATCTCTGGTTTTAACATATGTTTGGTTGTATCAAATCCAAATAAAGATGCAGAATCAAAACCACAATAGCTTATTCTTATTCTTCATCTTCTATGTTCATCGTTGGTCAAGAAGACAAGTACATGAGGGGTGGGGTGTTTGAAGGAGATGAGATCAAGCTGTTCTCTTTATGATATGGACACCACTGTCTGTATCAACAATCTCGCTTATATCTCCAACCTTGAGTGCGTAAGTTGCTTCCTCAAACGGTTTCTGCATTTGACCTCGACCAAAGGGACCTGATACACGGTTGTACAATCAACATTCATCACTTTCAGCATAAGATTTTATGAGCACCAGAATCATCAAGATATAAACTTAAGCTAGGTGACATTAGTAAGTTTGATAAGCACTAATTACAAGGAAGAAACTGCAAATTTTATTTGATAGTGATGATCTAAGCATAACATCAGTGAGATTTATGAGCACCAACTAGATTCATCAACGAGAAACTTTTAGATTGTTAACATCATTGGTGCTGATCTATGCAGACTTTTAGTAAGATTTATGAGCACCAAATATGGATAAATCAAGGAAGAAACATAAGATTCTACCACCGCCACCGGTGATGATCTAAGTAGTCATCATTTGTAAGATTTACGAGCAACAATTCCAGATTGATCAAGGGAAAAACTTCATACTCTAAACATTAGTGATGATCCAAGTAGAGAGTCGTTATGTTCATGAGCACCAATAATAGAGTAATGAAGGAAGAAACTTTAGACTCTTTCATTATGAAAAAAAAAAGCAAGAAACTATATACTCTAAACATTGGTGATGATCTAAACAGACCGATAGCAGTTTGAGACTATCCTAACTAATTTGACACCTTAAATCTTGACTGCCTCACGATCTGAGTAAAGTACAATCATCTTAGACCTAAACTCGCTGGTCTTCACTACACACTTGAAAATCGCATGAAAATAAAATCATTAAAAAGAGATTTGAGAGAAGAACAAACCTAGATCGCCGCCGCGTTTGGCGGAGCTACAGTCGGAAAGACGAGTCGCCACATCCTCGAAGTTGGCCTTGCCAGAGACGATGTCATCACGGATCGATTTGAGCTGTTCGACGGCTGCTTCTCTGGAAGTAGTCATAATGATCTTCCCTTCTGGATCCTTCCATGACGCCTTCCTCCGAGATCCTTGATGCTTAATCAGAATGTGCGACGCCTTAACTTGGTCTCTCGACGCCATCTTGCTTTTCTTTCGATGCTTGTTGTGGTGGTGACCGTCTTTCTTCTCCTTCGATTTCTCTGACGTCCGATCTATCGAAGAGACCGAATCTTTCTTTCTTTTGCGATCTGAATCTATTTTCGAAGATTTGGGGATTGCGGCTCTCTTTTCTTTCACTAGCGGCTTTATATGATAACACAGGCTCTGAATGGAAAAAGATGAAATAAAGATACAAACCAATTTCAGGATATTTACTGATAACTAAAAAAATTTAAAGGCATGCGGCACTTAGTGTCACGGACAGTGTGATAGGTGAGAAATGGATTAACCATATTTTCCTTGACCAAAAAAAAAAAAGATTAACCATATTTTATTTGAATGTCTAATAGTTAGGTAGAGGTGGATACTTTCACAAATTTTAACAAATCACTAGATTTTGATCTGAGTTAAATAAATATGGATATAACTTTTTTTTTTTTAAATAATGTTTGAATGTGGCCAAAAAAAAAAAATTAATAATTTTGTTAATTATTCAACATAATTTTTATTTAATTGAATATTGTAATAATTATCGATTTCATTTATTTATGAAAGTCGAACATAAATCTACTTTTCTGTATTTTGACAATGCAATGAAAGCGTGGATATATTATATTTGATAATATTTTTATTTAAGTTAGTTTCAACTTAGTTTTACTCGTGATTTCACAATTAAAAAATTGTTAAAATCAATAATCTTTGTAAATAATGCAATTTAGTAATATATAAGTTGCTAAAATCAATATCTAGGTTTTCGATTTAATAAAATATATAATTGTTTGTTTTAATATTGTAACTTCAATGTGTGATTATGAATTTACAAATAATTTTATAATACTTTAATAAATATTCACTATAAATTTTATATATAATTTTAATTCATATTATGTTGATCTAAAATATTCTACATATTATGAAAAACATATGCTTATATAGAAATTTATTTATATTTTTAGTATTTAATAAATTCCTCTGGATCAAAGATTTTAAATAACATATATTCATTTAGGAGTTCATAAATTTAATCGGAATCAAAATTTAACTTTTTAACTCGTCTTATAATGATTAAAGTTTCCAATATGTTTTTAGTTTATCTTGTAGCAGTTTACATATTTCATATTTTATCGAACAACCTATCAAAAACTAAAATCATATAATTTTCAATATAAACCAATCCGTTATATAATTAAATAATATAAATATTGATTAGTTTTGATATTTTTATTTGTTTTCTATATATGTAATTTCTCAATATTTTAGTTTTAATTTTTTTAATCAATTAAAGGTTAATTAATAATAAGTTGCATATTTTATAGTATTAATTTATAAAAACTATAAATAACCTGCCAAAAAACTTCAATTGTATAATCATCTAGAATAACAGCCCTTTATCAAAAAATAATCATCAAGTATAGCCCACCAATCATATCTTTAAATAATATAAATACTTACTAATTGTTGATATTTTATTTTTATCAAGTTAAATATATGTGTGTATATATATATCTATTTTTAATATTTTAGAATAAATTATTTTTATATAAATTAAAGTTTAATTAATCATAGTTTGAATATTTTTATGTATTTTTTTTGGAAACAAAGTATGTAAAGAATACATAAATTTTAATTTTTTTGTATATGCTTGATAAAAATTAGTAGTTATAAATTCTTTTTATTTTTAAAAGAAAATCCTACAATTTTATATTTTATTTTATAATTTATAAATATAACTGTTGTATTAATTTATTCAAATTTATTTATCATTATAACATATCATAGAATTTTGTTTATTTTGTTTTATATAAAAAAGTATTTATAGTTTCGAATTATATTAATTATTTAAAAATAAAATCGTCAAAAAATATTTCTTAGATTTTATATGGTAAAAAAGGAATATACATTTACATTTAAATAAATAAAGATATTAAAATATATTATGAGTAAATTAGTTAAGAATTACTTTGTCAATATTACTCTTAATGAATTAATTAAATATATTTTCAATAGCATGAATTGTAAATAACACGTTATAGAAATATTTATTTCAAAAAAACTTTTTGTTTTAATAATATAGACGATTTTTTCATAATCACTATCTTTAAATTTTATGGTATATTTAGAATAGTAGAAATGACATGGTAGGATACGCTAAGGATGACAGAAATAGAATTGGTTACTTGGAGTGATGTATAATTACTTGAAGTAAACACTCATGTGTAAAATCTAGAACCCGAGAACTGATTTGGAGCAATTGGTCAATGGTGTTTTATGGATGGATCATGGAAATAAGGGGATTCTTTTTAGACCATTTTCAACTACACTTTATTTCTTACTCCAAACTCCATTTGCAATAATGTTTGCTCCAACTTCACTTCATTTTCAATTGCAAATTGGAATAAAAATGAGATTACTCCATATTTAGAGTAAAAATAGGATTACTCAATTTATTTGTTCATTAATGCATTTTTTACTCCAAATAGAATAGGGTTGGAGCAAAATAAAAAATACAGTTTTACATTGGATATGCCCTTAAAACAATTGTGGTATAGTAGCTATGAAGTGTGAATGTGATGATGAGATCGATGAATATTAGGACAAGTTTATCCCATTGTCATACGGAATTCGAAGCCCTGATATAGGTCATGGAATGTATGAAGTTCTTTCAACAATCTCATATTACTTTTTGCAACACTATTTAGAATTGGTTATATTAGTGTCTGAACCACAAGAATTACCAGCTTTTTCAATCTATTTAGAGGAGTTCGAACAAAGAAAGGAGTATTGTACGACATTTGACCTCAAGTATATCTTTCGGAAAAAAAATTTGACAACAGACAAATTAACACAGAATATCCATTTCAGATCATCAACGAATATTCATATTAGTCTTGAATCACTGATATGGATGGTTAAAGATTATGTGCTTTTTTGTATCTTGTTGCAAAAATAAAATACAATATATTTATATATAGTTTATACACTTGAACAGAAGAACTGCAATTACACTACCATTCATCACTTAATTTCTAAGGTGGTTCATTTTCATTAATAATAAAATATTCATGAACTGTAAGTGGTTCAAATATGTGTGTAGAAATCATGATCATCTACAGTATTAAAGCATCTCAAACCAGTCCTCAATACTTAAATTTTGAGGTTTTTGTTATTCTAACCAACCTTCAAATCCTCAAAATTTGAGGTTTTGAATAGTGGAAATTCAAATTTTAAGTTTCATTATTCAAAACCTCAAAACCTTTTTATTTTCTTTTTGATCTTATAACTGTATCTTCCACAAATAAATGTACTAAAATTAATTATGACATTAATTGATCCTATAAATGTAACATTAAAACAAAGTTCACACAACAGAAAATTACATTAAGTATGTAATTTATATTATCTTATATTATGAAATATTAATATTGTGTGTTGTATAATATATTAATGTATGTTTTATATGTATTTATGAAGTTTTATAATCATTAATAACTTTTGTCAATATCAAAGATTATAATGCAAATAAACAACGGATCTTTTTGAGTTTTTATTTTTGGAGTAATCCACCTTCAAATCCTCATTTTGAAGTTCTTGGTTGGAGATGTAACAAACACTAAATTATTTTGGTCACTTGTAAGTTTTCTGAAAATTGATTTTTTATTTTAATAAAAATTAGATTCGTCCGTATTTTGTGTGAGTACTAATGTTATTGTCCATATTGATCTATTTAGTTGGCTTGATACTATGATACCAATTTAATAATTTTGATTTCATTTTTCAGTATTAAATATTCCACAAGCCTTTAACGAGCTGCAAATTGTTTAAGCCAATCCAAATAGTATTACTCATTTCAATAGGAAAAAAACATAAAATTCTAAAATAGACTTCACCAAGTTATGAGTCACAAGAAAATACACTAAAAAACCTAAAATGAATATTAATATCCGATTTGAAATATTAAGAGAATTTTATTTATTTTTATTATCTATAAGGGTTAAAATTTGTTTGTTAGCTTTTATGATATAATTTGTATGAAACAGTGTTTATGGCATTTTCACTGAATCATTTTGGTTGGTGGTTCTGTTTTTTTATTCTAATATATATAATGGAGTAAATTTTAAAAATTAATATCTAACATAAATAGTTTTTATATAACACAAAATATAAAAAAACGTTATATTTTAGAAGGCTCATCATGCTCCATTCAAAATAGATTATAAAAAAATAGTCATGATATGAACCAAAATCTAATGGCTTTTGTGAAGGGAACCCCAAAACAAAAATTTAAATCAAAGTTAGTAAATTATAAACGACTTCAACATTTAAATAAAAAGTAAAAAATAATAAAATATATACCAACTCTTTATAATAAGCATCATTCTTAATATATGAATCAAATTCAAGTTGCGAAATACCCTTATAATCGTGGACAAATAGAGTATCTAAGTTCATTAAAAAAATCAATAAAAATAGTAAAGTACATAAATGGAATCACTAAATTCATTCAAAATATCTAGATGCTTGGAGCAAGAATCAACCGGGATTGGTCACGTACAATCTCCTCCCTTATGAGAAATCATCTCTCTGCGCAAGATCAAGTTCTTACGAAGATGGTCTTTCAAGCAGTAGTGTATTGGGTGTGGCGGAAAAGAAATGGTCGAGTCCATCAACTAGGCTTGGGCATTTTAATCGGAAACGAAAAACTGAACCGAACCCGACCCGAAATAACCGATGAAAATAGGTTTTGGTTTGTTAGCATTGACCGAATAGTTCCTGTTTTCATTACCCGTGGTTATCCGAACCGAACCGGAACCAAAACGAAAACCGATGGTTACGTTTGGGTACCCGAAATATAATACATATAAAAAATATTAACTATATTTAGATTTAAAATAACCAATATACTTAAAATTTATGTATAAATACGATTTTTTTTTGTTATATTTAAACCAAATACCCAAAATAACCAAAATATTTATATTTTATAGTTATATTTTTAAAAAATTAATCAATTTTTAATGAAATGTAACCAATTTTTATTTTTATTTTTTTGGATATTTTGGTATTTTGGGTAATTTAGATATTTTGGGTAGTTTGGTTCGGTTTTTTCGGATAATTCGGGTAATTTGGTTACTTTTGGGTAGTTTGAGTACAAAAACAACCAAACCGAATCGGAACCGAACCGGACCCGAAAAATTTTGGATATTTTCCGGTTCCTAACACAATTACCCATACCGAACCGAACCAAACACTAACCGAACCGACCAGACCCGATAATAGTTACTAGACAGCGATAACCGAAAAAACAAAAACCAAAATTAACCGAACCGGAACCGAATGGGTAACCGAATGCCCATGCCTACCATCAACAACACCACTAATCTGTCCAACACATTATTATGGAGATGAGAAATCGACGTATTGCCCTACATGTGACAATACAACACTTGGAAGGTGGAGAGAGATCATGAGAGGAACTAGCGGCAGTTTCTAAGCTTATGGGTTTCTCTGAAATCTAAAGGTTTCGGAAATTTTGTATTGATCAAACAGAAAACTTCTGCTTCTTTCCAACTTTAATCGAGCTATGGTTCTTTAAACATCTCAGACCATTGTATCTTTTTTTTTTTATAAATAAAATTACATTTCAACAAAAAAAAAATTTGGCCAACAAAAAACTTATAAAGGCGACTCAAACAAAAATGTTTTCCCAAAAAGTAGAATCAAACCCATATAACAAAACCAATATTTACTTAAACATTATTAAAGAGAAATTTCAAATACGAATGAACCACAAATCTAAAATACGTAATCTTTATACAAAGAAAAAAATCAAAACACATACAAATCAAATATTTAAGAGTTTTTCAATAAAAGATAAATAAAAACAAACGAGAGGAGCAATATTATATTACTGAAGAAAAAACACAAAGAATTTAATCTAAAAATGAAATAATCATAAAACAAATTTTAAAATTCAGAAATACATAACAAACACCAAAAACCAATATTTACTTAAGCTATATTAAAAAGAATATCAAGTACGAAAGGACCACAAAAAATCTAAAACGTGTAATTTTTATTTTTTTTTAAAAGAAAATAATACAAATAAAATAATTAAGAGTTTCTCGACCAAATGGTGAACATAACAAACAATATTAAATTACTTAAGAAAAATACACAAAGAATATAGTCTAAAAATGAAATAATTATAAAAATAAAATATAAACTCAGAAATACAAAAAAAAAACCAATATCTACATAAATTATATTAAAGAGAAATATCTAGTATAATGAATAATAAAAATATAAAATATATTATTTTATATAAAGAAAAATTCAAAATAGATACTAAAACTAGTTAAAAGTTTCTCGACAAATGGATGGAAAAACGAAATGAACGATATTAGATTACTGAAGTAAAACACATAACATATAGTTCAAAATGAAATTTTATAAAAACAAATATGAAACTCAGAAATACAAAAAAAAATAAAAAAATTATTGACTTAATTAAATTAAAAAGAAATATCATGTGAGAATGAACCGCAAAAAAAAAAAATTATATGAAGAAAAATAAAAAGTTACAAATAAAATAGTTAAAAGATCTCTAAAAATATGAAAAACGAAAGGAAAAAATTATAATACTATATAAAAATTATAAAAATAAAATCATAGTCAAATTCATATAATACAAAATAAATCCCATGGGAGGTGCGGGGCGAATGATCCTAGTAATGATACAATGAAAGTCTAAATAATGTGCCTACAAGGAAACAAAACAAAAAGCTTATTCTATGTGAGAGATAAATACTCCCTTTGTTTATATATGTAAATAGTTTTAAGATTTTTTTGTTTCAAAATATAAGTAGATTCCAAACCTAATGTAAAAAACTAATATTTAATTAAAAAGTAAGAACAAGAGGGTCGATCTCTCTCTTCTCTAGAAAGAGAATTTTCTCTTTTTTTCCTCGTTTCACCTTCTTCTTAGACTTTAATCTTTCAGAAGGCAAACGATGGAAATTTGTGCGACCCTTTTAGTTTTCTTTGTTCTTTTGGTTTGTGAATAATCTCGGATGTTTCCTAGCTCCGATTTTGTCTCCGATCTTCTTTGATCGGTTTTCTTCCCAATTTCTTTTGGGATTTGGTGTGTTTTCTTTCTCCGATTGGAAATGAATCTTTTCGTTTTCCATATCAGGTAATAAAGTTTCCGATCATGCTCCTTTTGGTCGGATTTTGTTGTCTTTTCTTTTTTCAAATCTGTCAATTTATCCCGGCGATGGCTCTCTGCTATACTTGTTTTCCCGTCTCCTTGGTCCTCTCTCATGGGAGAGTAATATCTCTGCCGACCCTGCTGTTATATGGCGAATCCGTGGATGGATTCAAGGCGAAGCTTCTCCTGGTGGGCGATGATTCAAGCTTTGGAACTTCATCTTGAGTTGAATTGAAGTCTCCATGCGCATCTGATTTTGAAGACAGCTGCGTACCTCAGTTTGTTCATCTCCGGCGACGCTGAAGAAGGAAATTTCGTGGTGATGGTTGCGCAAATCGACGGCGGAGCTGTGGAGCTTGGTTACTCCGGTGAAGCCTGGATCTCCCTGTATTCTACAAGTGTTGTACACGTGACATTCATGCCTCTCGTCCTTATCTTCTTTTCTGATGGGTTTTATGGGCTTTGAATGTATTGTAATTGGGCTGAACATCATCACGTTTGTAGCTTCTTAGGCTTTTTCAATCAATGAAATCTGGTGTTGACAAAAAAGTAATATTTAATTAAGAAAAAAAAGTAAGAAAGCATTATTCAAATCTCATTTATTATTAATTTTTTCAATATTTTAATCACAACTTACCATGAACTGGTCAATCAAATTTATTGATTATAAAAAATGTTCTTAAATTCACTATAAAACCATCGTACAACCTTATCTTAGTTTTTTACAAACCCATATTTTTCTTTCCCTCACAAAGCAATGGAACAAAAAGAAAAAAATGAACAGAAAAAACCTAGAAAATGTTCAAAAAATCAACCAAACAGAATCAAACCTACAAATATTCACTCGCATTTGATTTGAACAAGATGCAGTATGACATTGGAGAGTTTCATTCCAACATAAAATTAAAGAAACTATGATGGATATTATGAAGATTAACATGAAAATCTTCATAAGTAAACAGAAAAAGTGAATCATCAGACAAAAACCAGCGAGGAAAAGCCATATAGTTAGCAATCGAAGAAAAACTAACAACATGAAAATTTGAAAAAAGAGCTCTCTGCTTTCAGCGATAAAGTAATACAAAGTGGGAGACAATTTTAATGCCATCATCACTCCACCACCTCCTGGGCCATCTCAGGCCATGGCAGCTCCGGCCCCGGCAGGAGACCATCAGAAAAGCCCAGACGCACCTCTGCAACTTTTTGAAGATCCACTCGTTGTCATCAACAACGCTTTGTATGTTGATGCTACCAACAACATGCTCCCGCAAGGTAGCATGTCGTCTCATCCCTCACAACAAACGAAGGTTTCAGAACCACCATCACCAGCAAAGAAACTTGATTGGTCTCAGCTAGTTATGGACCCTGCAGTCGCCCACATCTTACTGTCGTTTGAATTGAAGGAGGGAATTGCTACGGTTGAGATCCCTGCTGAAGTTTTGGCTGATGCTCAGCCACTATGGTCGTCGTATATTGTGGGACACTTCATAGGAGAAGCTCCCCATATTGCCAAAGTTCACGCAACAGTGAATCAGATTTGGTCCACTAAGGAGAAACCGATCAAGATCGATGCTCAGTTCATAAGCCCAAAAACGGTTCTGTTCAAAATAGAGAACATCCAGGCACGATGTCGTGTTCTTCGTCGTCATTTCTGGCACATTGCGGATATACCGCTTGTGGTGCAAGAGTGGAGTCCGGACACGGCGTCATTGAAGCATGATCTAATAGCTATACCATTATGGGTAGATCTACATGGGGTTCCGGGTCACATGTTCTCGGATAAGGGTCTTACATTTCTGGGGGATGTTGTTGGAAAAGGGCAAAGATCCATCCGAACACAGAGAGATGCACATGCTTGGATGTTGCACGACTATTGGTCGTTGTTAACCTCAAGAAACAATTGACGAAATGCATAGCTTTAAAAGGTACAAACACTATAATTCTAGTAAGCTACCCCTGTCTTCCACCTCGCTGCAATGGATGTAATCAGTGGGGACATTTTGACAAGAACTGCATTGTACAGAATAAAACGATCTATGGCAATAGCAAAGAGATGAATGAAGAAACACTGGCTGCTTCGGAACATAATGGGAAGGATCAGACCGATCACCAAAGCACTCAGACCACTCCAAATACTGCTGCAAAGGATTCTATATCATCGCCGAAATCAAGTGAATAAGAAATATGTCCTACAGAAACGGACATAAGAGTTGATGGGGAAAGAAGTACAGAAACAGAGGTCGAAACAGAGCAGACAAACGGACAATGGATCATGGCCACAAAAACAACAAAGACGGACAAGCGAACTGAGAATGAAAAGGCTAACATCAGATATCAATCTCCAATCTCCAATCAAAGAACAAGGGAGCACTAGCTCGCCATCTCGGTTTCAGATACTGATATATCATGGTTTTTCTAGGTTTTCAACCATGATATAGTTGTATATATTGAGTCTTTAACCTGGTTTTTCAAGTCTATTGAGTCTTCTACAGGTAGGCTTGCATGACTTATACGCTGAGTTGAAGACATCTTTTGAAGAATTGCAAAGTTGCCCAGAAGTTTTCTCTAATTCTAATCTAGCCCCAAAACGTGTTTAGGAGTTTAATTAGGTTTTTCAGACTGAGTATCATTACCTTGTTCTTACTTTGTTCTTGCTTTTGAGATTGAGAGATTTGGTGCCAAGGGGCTGTTCTTGCTACTTGTAACCTTTGAGAGAAGGATTTCAAACCCATTTTTATCTATCTATTCAGTCTTTGGTTTTCTATTCAATGATGTGTTGTTTATCCGATAATATGTCTGAGTAGTAACCTAGTTAGATTTAGGAATTCTCATAGGATTTTTATGCATGTTTAGATAACTGATTGATTAGGATTCTAAATCTATTCGTTCATCACCTAAGTTGCGCTTAATACTGAATTCTGGACTGATCATCTAGGATTTAGATCTGAGATAATTAACTTAGCACGAGAGTGTGAGTGATAATCTGAATTAGCTGAGCAATTTGACTAGATACAAAGAGATTTGGTTTAGGAGAATTGTGAACTGAAGAACATGTTTCTAATGCTTGTCTAGAACTCTAGGATTACAAGGAGATTTGGATCGCTAGGTTGCTAGATATAGAAATAATCTCAGCGAGAGTTGGATTGTTTATCATTGTGTTTCTAGTTCTTGAACTTGTGCTTAATCTGAATCCGGTTAGTTAAGTATCTGACATTGTATAGTTCCCGAGAACGTCCTAAGTCTGACGCCTTTCTCCAATTGAAAACACACTTGAATTTACTTGCATTCGTTTACTGCTTTCTCCTGGTTGGCTTAGATTAACTTGAAGACATATAGTCTATCGTGTGAAACTTGAGTCCTTGTGGATACGATACCCTGAAATACTACATTCATAACTGTGCACTTGCAGTAGAATAGGGATATTTCTTGACCTATCAAGTTTTTGGCGCCATTGCCGGGGACCCAACTGAGTTCGCCGATAGATTTTGTTTTAAAGTTTAGTCTAAGTCGTTTTTATTTCTTTTGTTACTCACATTCTCTTGTTTGGCTTGTTTTTGTTGCTGCAGTAATCGACTAAAGCACTCATTGTCGACCGACATCACTCGAGTTTCGCCCGACACCAAGCGCGGATTTCACCTCTGAAATCAGTGTATGCCAAGTCGACACACCCGAAGCAACCCGAAAAAAGAACTTGTTAACCTCAGACTTAAGGAGCTAGCTAAACTCGAGAGAACGAACAGAAAGGCACAGAGATCTTCAATGATGAACAACAACCAGAACTTTGTTGTGTTGATCCGAGATGCGGAAGGTGTGCTGAGAGACCCTCAGAACAATCCATACAATGCTCAAGGGCAAAGGATTGATGCTGAAGGGAATGTGATTCAACAGCCTCAAGGTGAGAGGCAGATAGTCAATCCTGGAGCTAAAGGACAGCCACCTAATCCTCCTGCTGCTGAGAGGACTCTTGCTGACTACAACCGACCCGATGAGTTTTATGCTAATAGATCAGCAATTGTACCTCCTCCCTTCGAGAGGAATGAGTTTGTGCTCAAGACTGCCTACTATGCACTTCTGAGACAGCACCCTTTCCATGGTCTTCCGCATGAGCAACCCATAGACCACATTGAGGATTTTGAAGCCTTCTTTACTGGAATGAAGCATAATGGATTGGGTTATGACTTCCTATACCTCAAGCTCTTCCCATATTCTCTTGCTGGAGAGGATGCAGCTTGGCTTAAGCAACTTCCACCTGGGAAGTTAACCACTTGGGATGTAGTGAAGAGAGAGTTCTTGCGGCATTTCTATGATGATGCTCACTCCGATCAGCTCAGACAGGACCTTCTGACATTCACTCAGGGACCTACAGAGCCACTTAAGTCTGCTTGGGTAAGGTTTAAGATGTACCAACGAGTCTGTCCTCATCATGGATTCTCTGAAGTTCAGCTGCTGGTCATTTTCTTCAGAGGTGTGGATCTCTGGTACCAGTCTGCGTTAGATGCTGCCAGCAATGGTAACTTCAACACAAAGACTCCTGAGCAGGCCAGGGTATTGATTGAGAATTTGGTGAGCAGCAACAGTACTAAGACTGCAGATCAGAGGAGGAAAGAGTCTGGTGGAAAGGTTGATATTCTCCAGATTGCTGAGATGAAGAACAAGATGGACATAGTTCACAGCTTGTTGACTGGCAAGAAGCATATCCATTTTGCTCAAGAAGTTGAAGAGTTTGGACCTGAAGAAGGCTGCACAGAAAAAGATGTGAACTACATTGGTGGTTCTGGATTTCAAGAAAACAGGTTTGGGAATCAGCAAGGCAACAAGTTCTTCACTGGTGGACAGAAGAGTGCTTTCACAAGAAATCAAAATTCTTCTGGATATGGTCAGAATGCTAGTTACCAAAAGCCTTTTCAGCAGAACAACTATTATCAGAGGACCTATGGATCATCTTCCTATCAGACACCTTCTGCTACTAGTGCTCATGAGAGTAAGTTGGAAGCTATGATGGAGCAGTTGCTAGAGGGTCAGACGAAGACTGATGTGGATTTCAACAAGAAGATAGATGATGTCTACACTGATTTGAATGGGAAGTTTGAATCTTTGAGTACACATATGAAGCAGCTGGATACACAAGTGAACCAGATTTCAAGCTCAGTCAAGGGGAAGAACGTTCAGAACACCCACATCAATGCTTGGTCAGTTCAAGTTGAGGATGGGCTGGATCAAGGAGAAGGATTCGAGGTTAAGACAGCTGAAATTGTTAAAGATAGTCAAAAACCCGAAGCTGCTACCTCAACGTCGACCGACACTGTCCTTGACGTCGGCCGACAGCCATTTTCAACAGTGATTTCGAGTCCTCACGACGAACGGAAATCGACCAAGATCGATTATGGAGCCGACAGCGATGGAGAATTGACTGGTGTCAACCAACATCAATCCAACGTCGGTCGACACTCTGGGCGAGAATGTCAAATTTCACCAACATCTTGTGGCACTACTAAAGAGAAGGTCTACAAGCCTTCCAATACCCTTCCTTAGGGTGGTTATGAAGTCTAAACAAGAGCTTGATGAAGCCAAACGCCTGGAAGTGATGGATAAGAAGTTGAAAGAGGATCCACAAACTGATGTTTTGCCTTATCATCCTTTTCTACAGATATACATGGAGAAGATGATGCCCATAGACGAGGATTTGAAAGATTATGTGGTAGTGCTCCCTAAACAAATCAGTGACGTGTTGTTTAATCAGATCCCCGAGAAGCTACCAGATCCTGGTGTGTTTGTGCTGGATTGTTCTATCTTCGAGGATATATTCGAGCGCTCCTTGTGTGATTTAGGGGCAGCTGGAAATCTCATGCCATACTCTATGGCGGCGAGATTGGGAAAGATAGTTTTCGCACCCACTAAGATCTCTCTAATCCTAGCCGATCAATCAAGGAGGATTCCAGAAGGAGTTCTTGAGGACGTCCCTATCAGAGTTGGGAACTACTTAGTCCCAACAGACTTTGTGGTGCTGAAGTATGACAGTGAACCGGATGATCCTCTGATATTGGGAAGATCCTTCTTAGCTACTGCTGGAGCAATGATCGATGTGAGGCATAGTCTGATTGATCTCCACCTGGGAGATAGGCCTCTGCACTTCGAGATGGATAAGCTGCGAAAACCCACAGTTGACGGTCAAGCTTTCAGCATTCAGCTGGAACGCGTAGCTCAAGTTAGTAAGGATACAGTGTTTGATATTTGAGAGAAGAAGATGGTGGTTCCGCAGGAGCCTACTCTAACATCTTTAAAGCCTACAATTGCTCATAAGCAGAAACCTCCGAACATCAGACATGCACTGAAGCAAAGGTATGTCTCTCCCATACCCAATCCTTATGACTCTATCTCTGTGAATGCATGGAAATGCTCTGCTGCACCCAAGCTACACTCTCACTCTGGATCTATTTCCTCGTTCCTTGGACAATCTCACGCTGACACTGCTTACTCTCCACCATGGACGAGGAGAATTTCGCAGAGGCACTCACAGCCTCTGTCGAAACCACCGGGAGTCTAATCTCCTATCATAGTCAAGCTAACGACTAAAAACAAGCGTTGAGTGGGAGGCAACCCACTGGTAAGTTGTATATACTAGGATTTTTGGTCTTGCACTTTGATTTCTTTTTTTTTTGGTGTTTTTGTATCGAGTCTCGCAGGACCAAAAGTATTGAGAGGTCAGTGTCGGTCGACATCCATTTGATGTCGGTCGACATCAATCTCGAGAAGTTTCGAGCACAGATGATAATCGACCTCAGTCGATTCATAAGGTCGATTTTGGGTTATACATATGAATGTCGACCGACATTAACCTTAGTGTCAGTCGACACTGATAAAATCAAGGTAATTTCTCTTAAAACCATCGACCCGACTTCATCTTCTTCATTTTTCCTCTCGCGAAAATCGATTTCAAAATCGCCACCTCCTTCGTTTCTTCACCGTTTCCAAGGATTCAAAGCTCTATTCCACTTGATTTTCCATGCTCTATCCATCCCTGATATCAGTTTCTTCGATCTGAAAAGGTATGACTCGAAATCTCCCTTTTTCAGTTCGTGACCTAAGGTAAAAAGCTTCGATTTTTGATCAATCTGTTGATATCTAGGACGTATTGGTTATGGAATATGGTTGATTTGAGTATTGTGGATGATTTTCTAGGCTCAATTGGATGAGATTGTGACTTTGAAATTTTGATGTGTTTGAGTCTCATTCTTTTCGACTGCTCGGTTGTTGTTTTGCAGATGGAACCTTCCCTGAACAGCGGAAAACGACCAAGGAGAGCTACTGAAGTAACTGCTTCTGGCTCAGCCTCGCAGCAGGATGACACAGCTGGTTCTAGTGTTCGTAATGCACATATCATATCGCCTTGGCCAAGGATGGAGAAGACAAGGTTCAAGCTCACATGCTTCGCGAACGATCCTGCGACAGAGTCTAAGACAACCGCTTGCACCTACAGGCCAATCTCGGAGCAGTGGGATAACTATGACTCCCTAATCTACAACGCTTGGTGTGGTGTTGATCTCCTGCCCACACGGATCGCTTGCACCACCACGATAAACAGGCTGAAGATCAAATCAGACGTCATGCGCATTCTGAGGATAATAGGCTTGGGTACCATCATTTCCAGGTACTATGATATGCATGAGGAGCTGGTCCGACAGTTCATGGCGACCGTCCGAGTGTACTACACTAATGATGTGGTGAGAAAGGCGTCTGAAGGGACGTTAACCTTCATGTCTAAGGGTGTGACGTACAGGATTACTATCCCTGAGCTATGTGACATCTACTCGTTCAACCGGAACAGGGAGCGCCTAAACCTGCCTGAGCAGTGGCGCGATGTGCAAGTGTTTTGGGAGCATTTTAGTAATGGAGTGTATGACTCTCAAACCACTCGACAGTCTGCAGTGCGACATCCGGTCTTGCGGTATCTTGTTCGCTTGTTCGCCAACACGATCCTATGAAAGATGGAGCCAGGAATGATGAGGATAGCTGAGCTTCTGCTGCTGTATTTTGGGATTGGCGACATTATTGACGAGAGTGTGTATCAGGATGCTCGTTTAGTGGCTGATGTGAACATGGCAGCTGTCTTTGCCCATCATCTAGAAGACCTCAAGACAAGGGCATTCAGTGGAAAAGCGACGAAGACAGAGTCTGTTGGGAGTCTACTAACTCATATTTTTGACCACTTTGGGATTGACAGGAGTCAGATGTCTATATGCACCAAGAAGTCCACAATGGACTTTAACAACCTGAAGAGCATGTAGTGAATCAAGGGAGATATCAGTGGGAGACAGTTCTTGTGGCGTTTCACTGATATATCTAGCGTTGATTGCCTCTTTCCCCTCCAGGAGACCGCGCTTACAGGCATCACAGATGAGCCTCTTTCACTCTCTTTTCAGCCTAATGTAGAGCTTTGTCGGGCTGTTCCGCGTCGCTCTACCGTACTTAGAGGGGCTTCTTCTGGAGCTGCTGCCTCTGCTGCTGAGTATGAGGTTGTCCCTGCTGATGATCTAGATGAGACCTATGGGTTTCCCGAGCTTCCAGGACCAGCAGAAGATATGCCACCAGGGCAATTTCAGAAGTGGGCAGCAAGTGTACTCAAGGGGATCTGGAAGACTGTTCACCGCATGTCCATCCAACGCTCACAGCGCATTCACCACCCACAGCCACGACGTCGCGCACCTGCACCAGTACCTTCACATGTGAGCTCAGAGGATGAGGAGATAGAGGAGGTTGTTGACTCCGAGGAGATGGATGATGAGGACTCTCCAGTCTTCTAGACACTTGCTGCTGCTGATTCTGCGTTTCTTTCTTTTTCTTTTCTTTCTTTTGAGTCATTTTGATGTTTCTTTTGAGTCAGTCTGTTAGTCCCGTCTGTTTGGAACCTTGACTATTTGAGTTTATGCATCACTACTATTGTTTCTGATGTGATTTTGAGTGATCTAACGCAGCTAACAGGTGAGTAATTGAGTGCTAACCCATGAACTCAACCACGGCAGACTCTACATCCTGCTTATGATCATACGACCCTGATGTCGGGCGACACTGACCTTGGTGTCGGTCGACATCAGTCGTGTTCAGGTTTGACTTTTTAACTCAATAACTCTATGGTTCCAGATTGATTTCTTCCGAACCCAAGCTGCGATTGCACTGGGGACAGTGCAGTCTAAGTGTGGGGGAGGTGGTTACTGACATTGTGTTTTATTTTTTAGAGTCAGTCCCTTGTTTACAATTGTTTTCAAAATTGTTTTATTGAGTCAAAATGTGTATGAAACTATGATTTTTCGAGGAAATTTTCGCTGAAACAGGAACTAAGTGACCATTGGACAGACTTGCAGTAGCTATATGACTATTAGAAAACCCCACACAGATCAACTTACCAAGTACACCCATATCTAACCAGGTATTCAGAGGATCCATCACTAACTTCACCTCTAATCCTGACTTAATTTCTCACATAGGTGCTTGGTATCTCTGGATCGGATTCCTCTGATGTGTTTGACACAGCCTATGATCCTGTCTGATTTTCCCCTCCTTTGAAAGTAAAAAAAAAAGAGATTAAAACTGCGGATAAGCTAGTAGCTTCGAAATGGTCACGGGAGTGGTAGAGACCATTATTACCTCCCGTGCATCCATGGAAACATGTCCAAAGTTAAAACCCGAATAAAAAGGGAAGAGCACTGATAAAAAAATAAAATGATACCCAGTGGGGAAAAATCAGTTGCTAAGGGAGAAAGGGAAAAGAAAGAAACCAGAAATCGACAGTTTGGTGGTCAGCTACTGAATGGGTTGAGTCTATGTGTCTTCTGATCGATACTCCCTCTGTGAGACCGCACCTAATTGTATACAGAGGTTAGTGTGGTGAACTTGAATATCCTAATCTGATTGTGGCGTTTACTTGGGACAGTTGCTAAGTGTGGGGGAAGTACATTGTGGTCTTGATCTCTGTAGGAAAGTTTTCAGTGGTTTACTAAGTGAATGTGAATGGGAAAGTTCTTAGGACGAAATGAGTTTCTGTGTTTTCAAACCTCTTTCTTATGCTTTGATTCTTTACTTGCTTGAGGGAAAGCGAGAGCTAAGTGTGGGGGAGTTGATATATCATGGTTTTTGTTGGTTTTCAACCATGATATAGTTGTATGTATTGAGTCTTTAACCTGGTTTTCAAGTCTATTGAGTCTTCTACAGGTAGGCTTGCGTTTGGAGCAAAGAGTGGGATTATAGGACGTTTCTGGCAATCTGTGCAACGAGCTGAAGTCGTAGTCTCGACCACGACTGGATGTCGACCGACACTCACCTTAGTGTCGGTCGACACTGAGGGCGACATGACTTATACGTTGAGTTGAAGACATCTTTTGAAGAATTGCAAAGTTGCCCAAAAGTTTTCTCTAATTCTAATCTAGCCCCAAAATGTGTTTAGGAGTTTAATTAGGTTTTTCAGACTGAGTATCATTATCATGCTCTTATTTTGTTCTTTCTTTGGAGATTGAGAGATTTGGTGCCAAGGGGTTGTTCTTGCTACTTGTAACCTTTGAGAGAAGGATTTCGAACCCCTTTTTTATCTATCTATTCAGTCTTTGGTTTTCTATTCAATGATGTGTTGTTTATCCGATAATATGTCTGAGTAGTAACCTAGTAAGATTTAGGAATTCTCATAGGGTTTTTATGCATGTTTAGATAACTGATTGATTAGGATTCTAAATTTATTCGTTCATCACCTAAGTTGCGCTTAATACTGAATTCTTGACTGATCATCTAGGATTTAGATCTGAGATAATTAACTTAGCACAAGAGTGTGAGTGATAATCTGAATTAGCTTAGTGTAAGCAATTTGACTAGATACAAAGAGATTTGGTTTAGGAGAATTGTGAACCGAAGAACGTGTTTCTAATGCTTGTCTAGAACTCTAGGATTACAAAGAGATTTGGATCGCTAGGTTTCTAGATATAGAAATAATCTCAGCGAGTGTTGGATTGTTTATCTTTGTGTTTCTAGTTCTTGAACTTGTGCTTAATCTGAATCCGGTTAGTTAAGTATATGTGATATATCATGGTTTTATAGGTTTTCAACCATGATATAGTTGTGTATATTGAGTCTTTAACCTGGTTTTTTGAGTCTATTGAGTCTTCTACAGGTAGGCTTACGTTTGGAGCAAAGAGCGGGATTATACGACGTTTCTGGTGATTTGTGCAACGAGCTGAAGTTGGTGTCTCGGCCACGACTGGATGTCGACCGACACTGACCTTGGTGTCGGTCGACACTGAGCGCGAGAGAAGCTATGCGCCGAGTTTAGACAAGTTTTGAAGAGTTGCATAAAGATCCCAAAGTTTCCCCTAATTCTAATCAAGCCCCAAAACGAGTTTAGAAGTTTTAACTAGGTTTTTAGACTCATTATTCAGTTTATCTTGTTCTTACTTTGTTCTTGCTTTTGGAGATTGAGAGATTTGCTAAGGGGCTGATTCTTGCTACTTGTAACAATTGAGAGAAGGATTTCGAACCCCTTTATCTTATCTATTCAGTCTTTTGGTTTTCTATTCATGATGTGTTGTTTAATTGATAATATGTCTGAGTAGTAACCTAGTTAGATTTAGGAATTCTCATATGTTTAGATAACTGAATTATTAGGATTCACAATCTGTTCGTTCATCGCCTAAGTTGCGTTTAATACTGAATTCTGGACTGATCATCTAGGATTTAGATCTGAGATAATTAACTTAGCACGAGAGTGTGAGTTATAATCTGAATAAACTTAGTGTGAGCAATTTGACTAGATACAAAGAGATTTGGTTTAGGAGAATTATGAACCGATAGAACCTGTTCTTAATGCTTATTTAGAACTCTAGGATCACAAAGAGATTTGGATCACTAGGTTGCTAGATATAGAAACAATATCAGCGAGAGTTGGATTGTTTAGCATTGTGTTTCTAGTTCTTGAACCTGTGTTTAATCTGAATCCGGTTAGTTAAGTATCTGACATTGCATAATTCCCGAGAACTTCCTAAGTCTAGTGCCTTTCTCTTATTGAAAACACTTCCTTGTTTACTTGCTTTCGTTTACTGCTTTCTTCTGATTGATTTAGCTTAACTTGAAAACATACAATCTATTGTGTGAGTCGTGAGTCATTGTGGATTCGATACCCTAAGTACTACATTCGCATCACTGTGCACTTGCAGTAGAATAGGATAAAACTCTTAGCCTATCAAGTTTTTGGCGCCGTTGTCGGGGACTCAACTGAGTTCGCCGATAGATTTTGTTTTAGAGTCTAGTCTAAGTCGTTTTATTTCTTTTTTTTACTGATTATTCTCGGTTTGTCTTGTTTTGTTGCTGCAGGAATCGATATCCGCATCCAGTGTCGACTGACACCCTCCTTCGTGTCGCCCGACATCGACCTCGAGACAGTGTTTTGAGTTCAGTGTATGCCTAATCGACACACCCGAAGCAACCATAGCGAAGAAATTTTGAACCTCAGACTCGAGGAGCTTGCTAAACTTGAGAGAACGAACATAAAGGGTCAAGGAACAAGAATGATGAACAATCGTTTGATTTTGAGACCAGATGCTGAAGGAGTTCTGAGAGACCAACAGAACAACCCCTACAATGATCAGGGGCAAAGGATTGATGCTGTGGGACCCGTAATCCATGAACCTGAGCAGCCTCAAGGTGAGGGGCATATGGTCAATGCTGGAGGTAATGGACAGCAACCTATTCCTCCTGCTACTGAGAGGACTCTTGCTGATTACAACCGATCATATGAGTTTTATGCTAACCGGTCAGCAATTGTACCTCCTCCTTTTGAGAGGAATGAATTTGAGGTCAAGACTGTCTACTATACACTTCTGAGGCAGCATCCTTTCCATGGTCTTCCCAATGAGCAACCCATGGACCACATTAAGGATTTTGAAGCCTTCATCACTGGGATGAAGCACAATGGAGTGGGTTATGATTTCCTGTACCTTAAGCTTTTCTCATACTCTCTTTCTGGAGAAGCTGCGGTTTGTCTTAAGCAACTTCCACCTGGGAAGTTAACTACTTAGGATGCAGTGAAGAGAGAATTCCTGCAACATTTCTATGATGATGCTCGCTCAGATCAGCTCAGGCAGGATCTCCTGCCATTTACTCAGGGACCTACAGAGCCATTTAAGTCTGCTTGGGTGAGGTTTAAGAGGTACCAACGAGATTGTCCTCATCATGGATTCTCTGAAGTTCAGCTGCTGGGCATTTTCTTCAGAGGTGTGGATCTCTGGTACCAGTCTGCGTTAGATGCTGCCAGCAATGGCAACACAAAGACTCTTGAAAAAGCTAGAGTGTTGATTGAGAACTTGGTGAGCAGCAACAGTGCTAAGACTGCAGATCAGAGAAGGAAAGAGTCTGATGGAAAATTGGATCATCTACAGATGGATGAGATGCAGAACAAGTTGGATTCTGTTCATAGCTTGTTGACTAGTAAGAAGCATGTCCACTTTGCTCAAGATGTTGAAGAGTTTGGACCTGAATAAGGCTGCACAGAAGAGGATGTGAACTACATTAGTGGTTCTGGATTTCAAGGAAACAGGTTTGGAAACCAGCAGAACAACAAGTTCTTTAATGGTGGACAGAAGAGTGCTTTCACAAGCAATCAAAACTCTTCTGGATATGGTCAGAATGCTGGTTACCAAAAGCCTTTTCAGCAGAACAACTCTTACCAGAGGACATATGGATCATCCTCCTATCAGGCACCTCCTGCTACCAATGCTCGTGAGAGCAAGCTGGAAGCTATGATGAAGCAGTTGCTGGAAGGTCAGACAAAGACTGATGTGGATTTCAACAAGAAGATAGATGATGTCTATACTGATTTGAATGAGAAGTTTGAATCCTTGAGTACACATATGAAGCAATTGGATTCTCAAGTTGCTCAAACTGCTGGAGCTGTTTAGAGGCAAGCTGGGTTCCTTCCTGGAAGCACATATACCAATCCCAAGCATCACTGCAATGCCATATCACTGCGGAGTGGGAAGGAGCTGCACACCATCCCTATTAGGCAGATTAGTGATAAGGAGATCGAAGAGATAGAAGAATTTGAAGAAGAGTACGAAGCTGCGAAACGAGCGTCGACCGACACTGCCTCTGCACGTCGGGCGATACCAACTTCTTCGAGTTCTCGTGACAAACGGAAATCGACCGAGATCGATTGTGAGGTCGACGACAGATCGAAATCGACCGATGTCGACCGACACCAAGCTGATGTCGGTCGACACCAACAGCGTACAGACTATGATGCTACGCAGAAAGCCCCTATAGCTGGTGGGAAAGTATATAAACCCAAAATACCTTTCTAGAGAAACTCGAAGCAGTCTAAATTTGAACGGTTCAAGGCTAAATACATGGCTATGCTGAGTAAGCTAACTCTTCCAATGCCATTGATGGATGCTATCAACAATAACCCAGTTTTGAAGAGATGTTTGAAGCAGATGTTGATTTCTGATATGGGAGATGAAGAGAGTTTGATGATGATCACTGAAGTTTATAGTGATGTCATCTTAAACAGAGTTCCCGAAAAGCAAAAGGATCCAGGAAGCTTTGTCTTAGACTGTACCATCTTCAGAGACAGATTTGAGAGGTCACTTTGTGATTTGGGTTCAAGTGTCAATCTAATGCCATATTCAGTTGCTAAGCAGATGGGGATGGCAGACTTCACACCTACTAGGATCTCCTTGATCCTAGCTGATCGCTCCATAAGGATTCCTGAAGGTCTCTTGGAAGATGTACCGGTGAAGATTGGTGAATTTTTTATCCCAACAGACTTCGTGGTCCTGCAATACAGTGACGAGCCCAAGGACCCTCTTATCCTGGGCAGACCATTCTTGGCTACAGCTGGTGCAATCATTGATGTGAAGAGAGGAAAGATTGGACTAAATGTGGGTGATCTGGTGATGAATTTTGACATGGACAAGTTGATGAGACATCCCACCATTGATGGACAGACCTTCTATGTTGATACGATTGAGATTTGGCTGCAGAATTCTTAAATCGAATGCATTATGTCGACCCTTTGGAGAGAGCTTTGATGGGTTCTGAGCATGAGTTGGAGCTGGAAGATGAAGCAGCTACTGGATTTTCGAGGCTAATGGACGCTACTGAGCAAGTTATGAACTTGGAAGTGGCCGATGACATTCAGTGTCGACCGACACCACAAGTGAATCGGTCGACACCAGTTGCGCAGGATTGGAGCGAGGAGAAAGCGCCAAAGATCCAGTTGAAGCAGCTACCTGCAGGCCTCAAATATGCATTCTCAGGTAAGAACTCCACTTATCCTGTCATTGTAAATGCTGATTTGAATAACGCAGAACTCACCTTACTGCTAAGCAAGCTGCGCAAGCATCGCAAAGCTCTTGGCTATTCTCTTGATGATATTTCAGGTATCTCTTCGGACTTGTGCATGCATAGGATACACCTTGAGGATGAGAGCATGTCGTCAATTGAGAACCAGAGGCGTTTGAATCCTAACCTGAAAGAGGTTGTGAAGAAGGAAATCATGGAATTGCTGCAAGTTGGGATCATCTACCCTATTTCAGACAGTGATTGGGTCAGCCCAGTTCATGTGATTCCTAAGAAGGGAGGAGTCACAGTGGTGAAGAATGAAAAGAATGAGCTAATTCCTACGAGGACAATCACTGGTCACAGGATGTGCATAGAATACAAGAAGTTGAATTCAGCCACCAGAAAAGACCACTTTCCACTCCCTTTCATTGATCAGATGTTGGAAAGGTTGGCGAATCATCCTTACTACTGCTTTTTGGATGGTTATTCTGATTTATTTCAGATCCCTATCCACCCAGAGGACCAGGAGAAGACCACATTTACCTGTCCCTATGGCACCTTTGCATACCGCAGAATGCCTTTCGGACTGTGTAATGCTCTTGCGACATTTCAGAGATGTATGATGTCTAACTTCACAGACATGATAGAGGATTTTATGGAGGTCTTCATGGATGACTTCTCTGTCTACGGACCATCTTAACATGCTTGTCTGGATAATCTATGCAAGGTGTTAGCTCGCTGTGAGGAAAAGCACCTGCTTTTGAATTGGAATAAATGCCATTTTATGGTCAAGAATGGCATTGTACTTGGGCATAGAGTTTCTGAGGCAGGAATTGAGGTGGACAGAGCTAAGATTGAAGTGATGACAGGACTGCAAGCACCGGATTCAGTCAAGGGAATAAGGATTTTTCTTGGGCATGCTGGTTTTTACAGGAGATTTATTAAATATTTCAGCAAGATAGCTCGACCACTTACTGCACTCCTCTGGAAAGATGTGAATTTGAGTTCACAGATGAGTGTCATGTTGCATTCAAAGAGCTGAAACAAGCCTTGATCTCGGTTCCAATTGTGCAACCACCGGACTGGAGTCTTCCTTTTGAGTTAATGTGTGATGCCAGTGACTATGTTGTAGGAGCTGTGCTTGGGCAGAAGAAGGACAGGAAGCTCCATGTTATCTATTACGCAAGTAAAACTCTCGATGAAGCTCAAAGAAATTATGCAACCACTGAGAAGGAATTGTTGGCAGTTGTGTTTGCATTCGAGAAGTTCCGCCCAGATCTGATTGGATCCAAGGTAGTTGTGCATACTGACCATTCCGCGCTTAAGTATCTGATGCAGAAGAAAGATGCTAAGCCAAGGCTACTAAGATGGATTTTGTTGCTCCAACAGTTTGACATAGAGGTGAGGGACAAAAAAAGGGTAGAGAATGGTGTTTCTGATCATTTATCACGGATTAGGATCGATGAGGATGTTCCTATAGATGATTTTCTACCAGAGGAGAACATCTACAAGGTTGAGACAGGATTTCAGGCAGCTTCTGCGAGTTCACTGCCTTCTACACGGGTTTAGAGAAGGTGTCGGTCGACACCCAGTTCATGTCGGTCGACACCCGACTCGAAAAGCGACGATAATCGATCACCCTCGACACCGTTTGGACGATTAGGGAAAATGTCGGTCGACATCAACCTTGATGTCGGTCGACACCAGTCGCGATTGCAGGCTGCTATTCTCGATGATGAAGCTGACATGTTCATAGCTGCAGTCGCCCAAGGTTCTCTCTCCACTAGACCTTGGTACGCTGACATAGCCAACTACCTTGCTGCAGATGATGTGCCTGAAGTGTTTAAAGGCTATACTAAGAAGAAATTCCTTAGGAAAATCAGGCGCTTTTATTGGGATGAGCCCTACTTGTACAAGCCTTGCTCTGATGGAATCTACAGACATTGCATTGCTGAGTGTGAAGTTGATGATGTGTTATACCACTGCCATGGTTCTGAGTATGTTGGACACTTTGCTACATTCAAGACAGTGTCTAAGGTTCTTCAAGCAGGCTTCCGGTGGCCTACAATGTTCAAGGATGCTCAGTTATTCATCTCTCAGTGTGATGTGTGTCAAAGGAGGGGGAAGATCAGCAAGAGACATGAGATGCCACAAAACTTCATCCTCGAGGTTGAAGTCTTTGACTGCTGGGGCATCGATTTCATGGGTCCGTTCCCATCTTCCTATGGGAACCGGTACATATTGGTTGTTGTGGACTATGTGTCCAAGTGGGTTGAAGCGATTGCAAGTCCGACCAATGACTCTTCGGTAGTTCTTAAGCTGTTTAAGACTATCATCTTCTCCAGATTTGGAGTGCCTAGGATTGTGATAAGTGATGGTGGCTCTCCCTTCATCAACAAGGTCTTTGAGAAGTTGCTTAAGAAGCATGGTGTTAATCATCGTGTGGCTACTCCATATCACCCTCAGACTATTGGACAGGTTGAGGTTTCAAACCGACAGATCAAGGAAACTCTGGAGAAGACAGTGGGAAAGACTAGGACTGGTCTGCTAAGCTGGATGATGCGTTGTGGGCCTACATGACTGCGTTTAAGAGGCGTCATACAACTCAGTGAGTTAGATGAGATTCACCACCATGCCTATGAGAACTCAAGGTTGTACAAGGAGCATACAAAGGCATATCATGATAAGAAGATCATCTCACGCAACTTCGAACCCAATGATCAGGTACTTCTCTACAACTCTCGTCTAACACTGTTTCCTGGGAAGTTGCGTTCTCGTTGGTCAGGCCCATTCACCGTTAAGGAGGCTAGACCTCACGGAGTTGTTATCCTGATGAATTCCAAAGGCGAGGAGTTCACAGTCAATGGGCAAAGGGTAAAACATTACTGGGCGAAAGCTGAGATTCCAGAAGGTAACATTGCTCATCTGGAGAATCCACCCAATGCCTGATCGCATTACGGTCAAGCTATTGACGTTAAACGAGCGCTGAGTGGGAGGCAACCCACTGTACGTTAGTTTTATTTTCTTTTGAGTCTTTGTCCTTGAGTCTTTTGATTTTTCTGGTTTTTGTGTGTCAGAGCCGTAAGAAACAGGTTTTTCGACATCAGTGTCGGTCGACATCGCCATTGATTTCGGTCGACACCAAACTCGAAACACGGATGGAAATCGACCACGCTCGATTACGAGTAAATCAATGTTGACCAAAGGCTAATGTCGCCCGACGTAGTATGTGTGTCGGTCGACATCGACTGCGACAACAGGTAAGATTTCTATTTCTCAAGTTCTCGGTTACTTATGCCTTGTTCTCCCGGTCTCATACTACAATTGCACTGGGGACAGTGCAGTCTAAGTGTGGGGGAGGTGGCTACTGACATTGTGTTTTGTTTTCTTAGAGTCAGTCCCTTGTTTTCAATTGTTTTCAAAATTGTTTTATTGAGTCAAAATGTGTATGAAACTATGATTTTTCGAGGAATTTTTCGCTGGAACAGGAACTAAGTGACCATTGGACAGACCTGCAGTAATTCTATGACTATTAGAAAACCCTCAAACGGATCACCTTACCAAGGACACCCATATCTAACCAGGTATTCAGAAGATCCATCACTAACTTCACCTCTTAGTTTGGTGGTCAGTACTGACTGAGTTGAGTCCATGTGTTCTCTGATCAAAACTCCCTCTGTAAGACCGCACCTAATTGTATACAGAGGTTAGTGTGGTGAACTTGAATATCCTAACTTGATTGAGGAGTTTACTTGTGACAGTTGCTAAGTGTGGGGGAAGTATATTGTGGTATTGACATCTGCTGGAAAGTTTTCAGTGGCTTACTAAGTGAATGTGAATGCGAAAGTTCCTAGGACGAAATGAGTTTCTGAGTTTTCAAACCTCTTTCTTATACTTTAGTTCTTTCACTTGCTTGAGGGCAAGCAAGAGCTAAGTGTGGGGGAGTTGATATATCATGGTTTTTTTAGGTTTTCAACGATGATATATTTGTGTATATTGAGTCTTTAACCTGGTTTTTCGAGTATATTGAGTCTTCTAAAGGTAGGCTTGCGTTTGGAGCAAAGAGCGGGATTACAGGACGTTTCTGGTGATTTGTGCAACGAGCTGAAGTTGGTGTCTCGGCCACGACTTGATGTCGACCAACACTGACCTTGGTGTCGGTCGACACTGAGCGCGAGAGAAGCTATACGCCGAGTTTAGACAAGTTTTGAAGAGTTGCATAAAGATCCCAAAGTTTCCCCTAATTCTAATCAAGCCCCAAAACGAGTTTAGAAGTTTTAACTAGGTTTTCAGACTCATTATTCAGTTTATCTTGTTCTTACTTTGTTCTTGCTTTTGGAGATTGAGAGATTTGCTAAGGGGCTGATTCTTGCTACTTGTAACATTTGAGAGAAGGATTTCGAACCCATTTATCTTATCTATTCAGTCTTTTGGTTTTCTATTCATGATGTGTTGTTTAATTGATAATATGTCTGAGTAGTAACCTAGTTAGATTTAGGAATTCTCATAAGGGTTTTATGCATGTTTAGATAACTGATTTATTAGGATTCACAATATGTTCGTTCATCGCCTAAGTTGCGTTTAATACTGAATTCTGGACTGATCATCTAGGATTTAGATCTGAGATAATTAACTTAGCACGAGAGTGTGAGTTATAATCTGAATAAACTTAGTGTGAGCAATTTGACTAGATACAAAGAGATTTGGTTTAGGAGAATTATGAACCGATAGAACCTGTTCTTAATGCTTGTTTAGAACTCTAGGATCACAAAGAGATTTGGATCACTAGGTTTCTAGATATAGAAACAATCTCAGCGAGAGTTGGATTGTTTAGCATTGTGTTTCTAGTTCTTGAACCTGTGTTTAATCTGAATCCGGTTAGTTAAGTATCTGACATTGCATAATTCCCGAGAACTTCCTAAGTCTAGTGCCTTTCTCTTATTGAAAACACTTCATTGTTTACTTGCTTTCGTTTACTGCTTTCTTCTGAATGATTTAGCTTAACTTGAAAACATACAATATATCGTGTGAGTCATGAGTCATTGTGGATTTGATACCCTAAGTACTACATTCGCATCATTGTGCACTTGCAGTAGAATAGGATAAAACTCTGAGCCTATCAATCTAACATTGTATAATTCCCGTGAACTTCCTAAGTCTGACGCCATTCTCCCATTGAAAACACACTTGAATTTACTTGCATTCGTTTACTGCTTTCTCTTGGTTGGCTTAGCTTAACTTGAAGACATATAGTCTATCGTGTGAAACTTGAGTCCTTGTGGAAACGATACCCTGAAATACTACATTCGCATAACTGTGCACTTGCAGTAGAATAGGGATATTTCTTGACCTATCAAGATACTGAGTACTGAACTTGAGGAGGGCGAAGTTGATGCAAATGAACAGAATAACGAAACAGTTTCAGACGAAGAAACAAGCCAAGCATCAGACAAAAGGGAGCAATAGCTGGTAAAAGCTGCAGGTCGAGGAAGGAGCAGAAGCAAAGCTAAGCAGCAGGTTGGACAACAGTCGAAGTCAGTTCAGAACAAGGGCAGCAAACAAAACCAACAAAAACCAGCCTCCTTGCGGAGGCACTAAATGATGATATCCCTTTTTGCGTGGAATACCCGGGGCTTCAACAAAATGCACAAACACAAAGCTCTCCGTTCTTGGATAAATACTGCAAAACCGTCTCTAGGTTTCTTAATTGAAACGTGTGTTCAAGAAGGTAACCACGAGGAAATTCTTCAAAAAGCTCTTCCTGTATGGCATTATCTCACCAATTATGATTACCACCGGCTTGGTAAGATTTGGTTGTGCTGGAATGATAATGCTACTATTGTGCCACTCTTTAAAACCACTCAAATGATCACCGTTTGGGTTACTTTGGTTACTGGAGAATAGTTCATCTACTCATGTGTTTATGCATCGAACTTTCAATCTGATCGTGTAAATCTTTGGGCAGATATGGTTCATAATCATGTGCAGTTCGGTTCATCAGGTGCTCCTTGGATTGTTATGGGGGACTTCAACGAAGCTCTTTCGTCATCAGAGCACTCTCTAGAAGAAAATAGACACTCACAAGGTGGTATGCACGCCTTTCAAAATACTCTCACCTCTTGCAACCTCACAGACCTCTGCTCCATCGGACCGAAATTCACTTGGACCAATAGCCAACCGGATAATCCAATAGCTAAGAAGCTTGATAGTGTGTTAGTGAATGACACCTGGTTACATAATTTTCCTCAATCCTACGCAAGTTTTGAATCTTCGGGTATCTCTTATCATGCTCACAGCTGGGTCCATTGAGAGTCTCCACCAGTGGAAAATTAACGCTCTTTAAAGTTTTCCAACTACTTGGCTGATCAACCAGAGTTTCAGAAAAATGTATCGACCATTTGGCGCACCACTCAAGCTCTCTATCATTCACGCACGCACTTTATCTCTTTCATCAAAAACTCAGCCGATCCTGAGGTTACTGGATAAAAATAAGTTTGGAGACATCCCAAAGAGGTCAAAGGAGGCTTTTGATGACTTGTGTGATAAGCAAAAACAGTCTATGGATGATCCCACATCTTCTTCGTTTGAAGAAGTGTCTGAGGCTCTATCAAATTGGAACTATTGGGGGACTATAGAAGAGCACATTCATATCCAAAAATCTCGTATCACATGGATGAGATATGGAGACCAGAATACGATTTTCTTCTACAAACCCGTACAGAGCAGGAAAGCATTTAGTTCTATTCGACGACTGGTCTTGGAAACAGGGGAGGTTCTAACGGATCCAAAAGACACAAAAAGGATGGCAGCAACTTTTTTGAGCAGTTTCTGAGGGATAACTCAGTTGAGTCGAGACTAGATATTCTACCGGAGCTGATGGATCTTCTGGATTATCGTTGCACCCCTCATACGGCTGAATTATTGGTGAGACCGATCATGGAGGCAGAGCAAGAAAGTGCTCTTCGCTATGCCTTCGAACAAAGCACCAGGCCCTGATGGATTTCTTGTCGAATTCTATAAGGCCCTTTGTAATATCATTCATAAGGACTTTATGTTGGCTGTGCAATCTTTCTTCTTATATGGCTTCTTACCTAGAAGTTTCAATGCGACGATACTAACTCTGATCCCGAAGAAAGATGATGCAGAGACAATGAAGGATAATCGGCCGATGTCATGTTGCAATATTCTATACAAAGTAATCTCCAAAGTGCTTGCAAACCACATAAAGGTCTTCTTGCCGGAATTGATCGTACCTAACCAATGTGCTTTTGTCAAAGGGAGAGTTTTATTAGAGAATATTCTGCTGGCCACAGAGCTTGTAAAGGATTACCATAAAGAGAACATTGCGCCAAGAAGTGTACTAAAGCTGGATAATTCAAAAGATTTTGATGGACTTTCATCACATAAATTTTACGAGCGATGAACATTCCGGGTCAGTTTATACATTGGATATATGTTTGCCTCTCCACAAATGCGTTCTCAGTGTCAGTTAATGGTGAATTCGAAGGGTTTTTCCCAAGTGAGCGCGGATTGCGCCAAGGGTGCGCCTTATTCCCATATCTCTTTGTCATTAGTATTAACGTCCTTTCTCTACTTCTTAATCGTACAGCAATGGTGGGTCATTTTGGATACCATCCTAATTGTCGAGAGGTAAACATCACGCATCTAAGCTTTGCTGATGACGTTATGGTCTTTACTGATGGCTCTACCTCATCACTTCACGGAATCTTTGGTACCTTATCCGTTTTTGAGAGGTTATATGGTCTGGGCATTAAATCCGGCTAAATCATCAATATTCATGGCTGGAAAAATAACTCCGAACTTTAAATCAGAAGTGCAGCAGATCGGTATTTCCACGGATACGCTTCCAGTACGCTATTTAGGACTGCCTCTCACGACTAAGTCAATGTCCAGAGCTGATTATGAACCCCTCATTGATAAAATCAGAAATCGGCTACTCTAATGGTCTAGTCGAACATTTTCATATGCCGGACGGTTACAGCTAATAAAGTCGGTCATAGGAAGCATTACAAACTTCTGGTCAGTGTTTCGACTTCCAAAACGGTGCCTTGACACTATTGAAGGTATGTGCAGCGCTTTCCTATGGTTTGGTTTCCCAAACACAACAAGTGAGTCGAAAGTCTCATGGGAGGAACTATGTAGGCCAAAAACAGAGGGAGGCTTGGGTATTAGACGACTTCATGACTCCTCTCGGGTATTCTCTTTCAGCTTGATCTGACGCTTACTAACGAACTCGAGATCTCTATGTGTTTCTTGGACACGCACTTACCTACTCCGCTGACCGATACGGGGGGGGGGGGGGGGGGTCATGGATTTGGTGTAAACTCCTAAAGTTGAGATATCATGCCGCATAATTAATTCGTACAGAACTTGGAAACAGTAAATCCACCTGGTTTTGGTTTGATAACTGGATTGCTATGGCAAAGTTGATTGACATTGCAGGGGGTTCAGAATTTTGGGTACTTGGGATACCTCTCTATGCAACAATCGCGGATGCCTCATCCTTTGGACGGTGGAACATACGTCGTTGTCGAGGTTATCACCTACGGACGATGATAACCCGCATAAACTTTTTTGCCACCGGTAGATGAAGCACCTGATGATCGTTTTCTCAGGTGTCATGGTGAGGATGATTATAAACCAGTTTTTTCATCGACCAAGACATGGAATCTGATTCGCACAAAGTATGAGCCTGTACAATGGAGCAAGCACTACAAGAAATATGGGTATTGATAGCAACACGAAAACGCTATCATATGTCTATGGTAGCGTTTCCATAAACGCTTGTTTGCCGCTGCCATCTTAGGTCAGTCATCTACGATAGCACTAATTTGACATGCTATCATATATCTGTCTACGATAGCGCTAATTTTGATGTGATTATATAGTTTTCAGTAGCATTGGTTTATCGTCATTCTATAGATTAATGTAGCATATTATTCGTGCAATAATACATATTGCGGTGGCAATATTTTAAGGGTGTATTACACTTTATACTAGCATTTTTGTTGTTGTTATATTATTATTTATAATGGCCAATCTTTAGGGTTGTTGTATATCTTATGAACACTTTTATATTTTGCCATTTAATATTAATTGGAGCTATAAAAATTTTATTATATAATTATATTTTGAATTCTGGTTTTAAATTATTATTTGAAAATCAATTAGAATTGCAGAAATATATTAAGAATTTATAAATGTATAATTACAAACAATTAATTTTTCAGTGAACATATTTGTCCTGAGAGAAAGAGATTACATAAAGGAAGATAGACTGAAAACTTAAAGATATACTTCGTAACCCATCTTCTCCACCATTTCTTTCACCACCTGATACATGGTCGGTCTTGCCTGCAACCCAAAAGTGATATCTTCAGTCACTCTATACTGTTACAAACAGACACAACAAGAAATCAAAGCATACAATTTGGACATTGGTCATTGCTGCCATAAGTAACACACTAGGCATCTCCCCTGCAATAATACAAGACCAAAAACATTGTGAGACTGGGAACAGAAACATCACTATGAAAATCATCAAAACTAAGCTAAATTAATACTAAATTTTTGGTCACGTACAGACAATAATGGGAAGGAGAAGACCAGTTCCATCTTCCATTTTCAGGACAATTGCAGGGTGTGGAGCATAATCTGGTAAATGCCCTCCTTGAGGATTGTTATGAACACATAGTAGTTGCCTACCGTCTCTCATCTTCACCATGAAACCATCTGCTCCACTCTTTACCTCGCTATATAAACATATTAAAAACACACAACAATACATCAAATTCAAAGTGGGTACAAAATCAAACCCAGAGAATAAATTTCCAGTAGCTTAGAAACTAACTCCATTGACTTCATTGCAAGCAGTTTCTTTTGAGACTCTAGTTGCTCGTCGACAATCACAAACTGCTCCCCAGATTCTTTAATCTGGTCAAGAATCGTTGACAACATCTTGAGCTGCAAGCATAGCAGCATAAGGAGATGACTCATCACGGTCAGCCTTGACCTTCATCCCACCTACAAAAATTGAACATTCGAGGATTCAACTTGCAGGATCATGACTAATGTACCATATAGACATCACTTTTCAACAAATCGCGAGAGATTTTTAAGTCTATAGTAAAGACTTATTCAAAAATGAACACGAACTACTAAGAGGACATACCAGTGATATGAACGAGAGTTTCTCTTCCCGAAAGATCAGTCACATGCTGCATGAAAATTGACAGCAAAGTCATATGTACTGCAAATAAGATTACTTAATATAGAGGTAGTGTGACAATCGAAGAAGAAAACTTACAATGAAAGTGTCATTGAATGATGCAAATATGTGAACAACACCGAAAACTTGCTCTCCTTCACGAACAGCAGGTCCGAGAGTGACGGTTTCCTCCTTAGGCTCTCTGGTATTTCTCCTCGACTATATAGCGAGACAGCAAAACGGATATAAGAAACCAAATCGGTCACTGGACTACTCTATTTAACCATACATACGATCAGGCGATCAATCGCACAATTTCGCATAGCTCAAACATAAGTAACGCACAACTCTGATGGCAGCTAGAGAAATCAATATATTAAGACTCAATAATCGTAACACAGTCTCCTCAATCGGCGCAATAGATTTGAAGATAAGAACATTGGACAATCGAAATCTAGTTGGGATAAAAACCTATACGAAATCTAAGAAATGATCTCATCGTAGAGTTCGAATCTCGACCGACTAACGAAACAAACTTCTCCGGAACAGATACGTGCTGCGGAGAAAGAACGAAACCTAAACGAATCTGCTCGAACCCTAGGGATGAACTGAGGAGCCGGTGGTATAACAGAGGAGCAAGGCGGACAAGTCAACGGCGGAGTTAGCTTCGTCGCCATGGTCGAGAGAACTTACAGAGAAGCTTTGAAATCTAGTGATTGGAGTTTATTTATAAAATTCCAAGCTCGTGAGATTGTTTCTCTTCGTGTTTGTCTTCTTCGTCGTCATCGGAGAGATCAATTTAGGGTTTGTGAAAAATTTGTCTTTGATTTAGATAGATAATGATAGAGGACGAGTTAAGACATATCGAAAGGTAGTGAAAACAGAGACCAGAGAGCTTGGGGTTTAAGTTTGATTTCTCAAATATTGACAGAGAATCAATAGCAAATAGATTGCGAGGAAGAAGAAACAGGTATACGAAATGGTCTCTTGTGGACTTAGAACTTTTTTAGGAAATTAGGGTTTGGAAAAGGCAAAATTTTGCCGGGCTAAACCAAAAATTTGGGCTCCAAAACAAAAACAAATTAGCAGAAATTGGCTTCTAAAACACAATTTTTATTTTTTACTTCCCCTTCTAAAAGTTGAATTATTTTTTTATCTCTTTTAAAAAGCTTTATAGAAATAATTATTTATTTGATGTTTAAAATTTTAATATCTATTATTAGGGGTTTAGAAGTTTAGGGTTGTGTTTAGGGTATATAGTTAATGTTTTATAAATTAGGAAGAAAAAAATAATTATACTTGAATTTTTATATATGTTTAGTTTGTTTGTATATTATATGATGTTTATATTTAATAATACTCAATTAAAAATTCAGTATTTATGATTAAGAATTAGAAATGTAGGTTTAGATCCTTAGGATTTATGTTTGTGGTGTAAATCTTATGCAATTATACTTTTAAAGGTTATAAATTTTATGTTTAAGGCTTGAAATTAATGTTTAAAAATATTATACCCTAAAATTAAAACCCTATACCCTAAACTAATCAAAAACTCAAACCATACATCCTAAACTAACCAAAGAGTAATTAATTAAAGACTCAAACTCTAAAATTTAAATTAATCAGAGACTCACTAATCAAAAACTTTTATCATCCAATACCTTAACCCTAACCTTGCAATACTTTAAACCATAAACATTCTATTGCAATTATTTTTATATATTATGTTATTATAAATTGTCATAACTTATAGTGTTATGAGATAATGATTTTTCATATGTTATACTTAGTTAGAAAATTACAACTAAATTAGTTGTATTTTCATTACCCTAAACCCTATTTATACCCTAAACCCTATTTATATTATTTATATTTTTAAGATTATGTTATAAAAATTAAACTTATATTTTTGTCAACATTTAAACTTATAATATTACAAGTTACTAATTTTGTATTTTTATTCAATTTTGAGAATTAACAAACAAATAATATTTCAACTCCTAACCCCTAAATATACCCTAAACTAAAACTAACACTAAAAATTGTTTGTTTATAGCTTTTATTTACATAAAAATTATCTGTTTAATTTGGTATTCAATTCATTTTATTAATTTGTTTCATCTAGTATTTATAATAAATAAAGAAAATTATTAACAAAAATAAAGTCATTACATTATAATAAATATAAACTACATAATCAATTCAAGTTTACAAAAGCTAATGGTAAATAATCTAAGAAAGTTTATCTTGTAATCTTCTCCTCCTCCTCCATAGTTTCTAATGGTCAAAGAACAAGAACTCGTTACTTTCATTCTTTTATTTATTTTTATATAATAAAGAGCAAGTATCCCATTTTTGTAGCAAATAACATGCCAGATTGATATAAAACCAAAGCAGCAAACTTTCCATGTAAAAATTATTGGTACTGTAAGATTCCAACTTGATACTGTATACATATATATATGGGACACAAACTTTTTCCTTTTCACAAAGTGTCGAGCAGAGTTGTTGCTTACCATGTTTCCAGATGCGTCCTACGAGCTATCAAAACCAAATATCCGGAAAACACCTGCAAAGAGAGAATCCAAAGAGTTTGTAGTCATTGTTCATTTTCTGCAGCCAGTTTTAAAAGAGTTTGTGTTGCTGCTAAAAATTAAGTCAACTATGTGTCTATGTAGCAGCAGTACCTTCATCAGCATAGTACTTGGGACTCTTGTCATCCCCTGCATATGCAAGAGGAAATTAAAATACTTACACTTGTCCCGGCAAAGAGAATTCCATTCCCAACAGTCATAGCATGGACTTGACCAGATTCCTTGACCACTTATTTGGACCTTTGTTCATCCTATTATGTTGTCTTCTCGTAACTATATCTACTGCAAAATCTTGTTGTCTTTGGACTCAGAAATTCCTTCCGTTTGAGTATCTTCTTTGCCAAGCCAGTCTAAAAATTGCATCTATAGTCCTTGAGGATTGAAACGTGATCACTGTGGCCCATGCTTTCTTCCTTCTTCTCAATGGAAGAGATGATCCTCTAAGAAGCCCTCCTAGCACCAAATAAAAGATCATTACAAAGCAGCAGTGATGAGATTGAGATACAAACTAGAATCTCCATAAATTAACTAGTTATTGTTAACTAAAAGGGTAATGAATTTCAATGCAATAAGATTCACCAACGAATGTGAAAACACAAAACAATATTCCAAAGATCAGTTCTATAGAAAGCTTACAAATTTACTTAACTAATGTTCCAAATAAACTTGAAAAGTAAATGAAGAAAAGCTCACCTTAACTACTTGTGGGTTGCGCTCCAACACCTGCTTAAGAAAATCATCTGTAATTCTCAAGCAATCTACGAGCTTCAAACACTGCATAGTGCCATGAGCCCTCTCGGTTAACTGCAGAAGAGCCTCATCAGTGATCCTTAAAATGAAACATAGCAGCATAATGTTGTTTAAAAGGATTGCATAAAGAGGCTGGCAGAAAATTCACTTCTAACCAACTCTTCTTCTGGTTTTCCTGGCAGGCTGGTTAAACCATGTCATGGCTAGTTCTGCCAGTGCTTCTTGAAACGACCATTAGAGATAACACTGATGTGCTTCATTTCTTAGATAAGCTGCAAAAATAGTAATCATCAGCATGACTGAGAATCATAATACTCAAAACCATTATACAGCTCAATAGAAATCATATTATGCAACTTTATAGTGAAAGCTAAGCCATCTGTGATATAGGCATCGAACAATCAAAAACCAATTAGAAACTAGGAACATCGCAAGGATCAAGATCCACACTTGTTAAAACTATACTACAAGTGAGACTTATTAGCAACCAATCTCAAATCTCTAAATGAATACGAGATACCAAAAACGCCACTTAACATAAATAAGGAGTCAAATTCGATATACAGTCGAGCTACATTAGAGCGTTATCAACACTGAAACAAACGAAAACCTTAATCAATGAAACTGTAGTCTTACTCCTTTCAAAAGGCGGTATTTTCATTGACCTCTAATGCAAAACATACAACAACTCAACCAACTCAATAAAATGCCCAGTAAAACTTGGAATAAACAAAACAAGAAGCACATGAGTAGTTGGGGATTAAAGTCAAGAGGAAGAAGGAACAAAGAATCTTACAATCACCTTTGTTAGAGTGACCGACGAAGGCGAAGCAAGACAAGAAGGAGAGGAGAAAGCTTCGTTGTTCTTGGGTGAAGAAGATCTGGAGCAGAAAGAAGGTTCATATTTCTGATTGTGGAGGAGGAGGAAGATTTAGGGTTCGTAGTTGTGAATTCGAGGAAAACGGAAGACGGAGAATAATTAGGGGAAACCAAACATGGGACAGATCGATTGAAGGCTCGGATTGACAGAGAATCAGGCCGGAGAGGTTTCGATATCCATGGATGGTTTTCAGTTTGTACGAAAACATAAGATGAGAGAGAGGAAAGTTTTTTTCTTATGATGATGAAACACTTAGAATTTTTTTTAGTTCTGCCAAAATCACTTTTTCCCCTCTAAAAATGTTACCGCTCATATAAAGAGCAAAAATTAGGTTCTAATTCTCATTTTTCGTTTTCCGCTTAGTAAAAGTACGGCTTAGCATTAATCTAATGCTGTAATAAAATACTCCATTCAGTATACCCTTTACAATAGCACTTTGCGAAATCGTGCTATCCCCATGTGCTATCAATACACATATTTCTTGTAGTGAAGATTGTATGATTTTCTCAGGCCATCCCACGTTACTCCTTCATTACATGGCTAGCTTTCAAGGATCGTTTATCTACAGGGGATCGTATGCGGGCATGGAGTTTTACTCAAATATGCCTCTTATATGGTGAGCCAAACGAGATGCGAGACCACTTATTCACTATAAGAAAACAGCGTTTTTGCGACTGGAACTTGCGACTATACTTGTAGTCGTAACATTTGGCGACTATTAGGGATAATATTGCTACTATTTTTCGACAACATATATATAGACGTGTATTAGTCGCTGATATATGACCAATAATGATTGTCGCCAATTTATTCGTCGATTTACGACTGATTAACGACCATTGTCGAGACCAGAAACAATAGTCGCAGGCTAGTCGGTGATATGGCGACTATTTTGCGTCTGATGTGAAGAGTCGTAAAAAAGTCGTGAATTGATCAGTACATGGACGACTAATTCTCTACTTCGTGTATAGTAGTAACCAAGTAGTTTATTTGCCGCTATTGTTACGACTAATATTCAACTCATTATTCATGTAAGTGTATTGTTTATGAAAATATTATAGTTACATATTGCTTTGCATTAACAGATGTATACGATTCTTTAAATGTGAAAAATACTTTTTATTGTCGTATTGCAAATGAAATATATACTTTGATATTTGAATTTAACAATATCCAAATTGATCAGGGTTATATAGATTCTATATGCTATTTAAATGATGTAATAAAAAAAGAGATTATGATTATGGACAGAAAAGTTGTAAATATTAACGATAAATATGTTTTTAAAAGAAACATAAAGACAATCAACAGATCATATAACCCAAAAAATAATAAAGTTAATAAGGTCTTCTAAAACAAATACATAATTTAGAAGATGAACCAGGACATAAGATTTTCTTCAGGATATTGTTCAGGTACCGGATTTGGAAAGCTACAAAACAGAAAACAATGTATGAATTCCGGAAAACATATAGAGCATATTACATAATGAGTTGCATTAGGTTTATGACCAAAATCTGTTGAGAAATCCATTAAAGTCTGAATTGTTGGTTTGATCGTACATAATCGTTGACATCACTTCTTCTCCTTTGAGCCAAGTTACACCTAATTAAATAAGTTTTATACACAAATATCATTAACATTTTAAACAATATATAAATCAAAAGTCTCATCAATCCTAAACTCAAACATGTAATAGACAATGAGATCATTCTCAAAAAAACAAAATTGAATTTCTAATCATACCCATTTCGTGCTTTCTGTAGAAGCACCGGAGAATCACAAAGAGATGTCTATCAGCATCCTTCGAAAACCTTTTTATTAGTTCCTTAGCATCTTTCCCGATTAATAAACACTGAAGACTCTGAAGGCTAGAAAAAATGTATTTTTAAATTTCTATTATCAGAGAAAAAAAACAAAACATATGTGAGGAATATTTTAGGCATTTGTTTAACGAACCTTAGGTCGCGAATTGTAAACTGCAGCTTTGGTCCTGCCCAATAAGGTTGAAGGTCTCTAACACGTGTAACAACACCAAGGACATCTATAATAGAAAAATAAAATCATTTGGAAAACTATACCTTAATTTATTTAGTTAAAAATATAATGTCTACCACACATGCAAATAACATGATTAATATAACGATAAAGAAAAACAAATGTATAGACTAAAAGTTACCTATAGGGAATTCATCACAGACTCTCTCATCTAATATATCTGTAATCGATTCAAATTTCATAAAATGACCTTCCGGAATATTATCATAAGTGAGGCAGAAAGATGTGTTTAACCCGAATATGATCTTGAAATCGTGAGGGGTCAATGACACATATTCTGGTGCTTGTACAACTCGAGCATTCACAAGTTTTAACCAACGACCCTCACACCATGTAGAGAAACGGAATTTCTCAATAAAAGAGGCAGGAATAGTTGCCTCTATTTTCATACCCTAAATCAATAAACGAATACCTTAATAAAACATGCAGTAACCCAATAAAAAAAACACATTATAGAGTAAAAGAAAGATTACCTCCTCATCGACCAAAAGTATTTTGATTTTTGGTTCAGTGGACTTAACACAAATCCAAACACGCAAAAGAAGAACTTTTAAGTCCCAAAGGCAAGGAATGAAGTTGTTGATTTGGGAAATTTTTCTGAAAGTCTGTGGAGCCATAGTTGAGATTCGGAGAAATTTTTCGCATAAATTAGCTTGAAAACAAGTTTTTTTCTTTCAATAAGCGGTAAGAAAATGAAGCATCTAGGGTTTTAAAATTAAATAGTTCCCAAATTGGTGAGTAAAAGATGTGAAACACTAAAAGAAAACCCTTGAATTAGTAATAGTAAAAGGTGTAAAAATTAGAAGTCACAACCCTTGGTCTAGAAAAAAAATATTTGGGCCACAACCGCTAATGATATTTTTTTCTCTTAGCCCAGATAAAAATAGAACCGTGCAATGGTTTTTGTCTTTTGTTCTCTTACAGGCTTTTGCATAGTTCCGATATTATTAAATTTCTTTAACATGATAAGTTCGTATATACGCAAAAAAAAAAACCTAAAACATGAAAGATTCACAAAATCATAATTTAATTTCTCAAACCATCATAAAACCAGTAAGAACATTTCACACCAACCACTTTATCTCGCTGTATATGATTGATTAAGATCATTCGGTGTAAAATAAAAGATGAAACCATAATTACTACCCAATGCATACTCTAATAAATATTCTTGAGACACCCATCAAATCAACACTAATCATGGTTAAATATCTTGGAAATGAGAGTTACGATGTTTGGTTCAATTGTTCTTTTTCATTAAATTATGGCCATTAATTCTCGACTTGATCATGCCACCACTTCATCCGTTTAGATTAGATTAATATTTCCACTGTCGCTTTGTAAATATAACTAAATTCGGTAGTTTTATAACTTGCTTATTTTTTAATTATTTGAAAGTCGAGCGTTACATAATCTACTACATTTAACAAATTGTATATTAATAAAGATCTTCATAAAGATAATGGGGCCAAAGTCCGAAATTATCTCTCATGATTGTGAAGAAGAATAGTGACTCAAGGGTCCAAAAGCATGTATCGCACATGTTTGTACCTTTGAAACCATTGTCCCACCAAGAAACCTTAGTCTTTATTGGAGCACACGGACATCTATAAAGCCCTTTGGTATCTAATCCTCTTCGCTTCTTATAGAACAGTGCACACCGTCTGTCTGACCGTCCATACCTTTGTCTCATAGTTATCTTAACACGTACTCGAGTTGAAAATTCGCGCTCGACGATGTACCCACGGTTCAAAACTTCTCCTTCTCCATAAAACACCCGCAAGAACGTGGAGTACGCATATATCCCCCTATCTTTTGATCATAGCCTCTCCTTTAACCATCCGGTCGATGGAGGTCAACGATCGGTCGACCCAACATTCGCAATATCCAAAAAGACACATACCTCTGAGAAGAAAAGCAGAAGGGTTTTAGGATTCCAGACATTTGTTGACCAATTTAGTTATAACCCTAGGTGGGCACCAGATTGGAGAAGTATAGATCGACCGACTTATATAAATCTGAAATCTCTCCGACGTTTTGCAGCGCAGTGCATGTTGCTTTCATCTGAGCCAAATAGCGTATCCCTTGATTATCGTCAATGGCGGAAATAAGGATTTTTTTAGGATATCATTAGGAAGGAAATCCATCGCAGATTTTGGTTAGAAAATATGGAAACAGGCAAAGGAGAATTTTAAAAAATAATATTGTAGAGTATTTGAGATAGGTATTGTTTCTAAGGCATTCGCAGATGTTTATTTATAGATCGGATCCAACCTTTGGGTTTTCCATAAATTTAAACAGTATTTATCTTATTATTATTTATTTATTAATATGCATTTGTTGTCGTTCATCTTCGGCTGGAGTAAGTATGTACATGATGAATCTAATTCACTAGGTAATGATATATAATGTCGCTTTATTATTTATTGCAGTCCAAAATTTATTACAAAAACACGTTGTTACTTGCATGGATATATTGTTGAAAAATTATTAAGGTAAATGTCCTTTCAATATGTTTGCAAAAAGTCATTTATTGAGTCATAAAATAATATGGACGTATTACCATTTGCACCCAAAGATAATGCATATACTCCTTATGTTTAAAATTTGCACATAAATGAAGACAACATATAATATTTTTCGCAGATTAACACATTATAGTAAACACTAAACAATATTTAGCAAATGAAGGATATTCAAGAATCTAAACAAGGCCAAATTCTGAAATTGTTCAGCAAAGTCTGAAGTAAAATAGTGACTCTATGGTCCAAAAACATTTGTCGCACATGGTTGAACCCTTGAAACCAAACAAACCCTTCCAGGTTGTTATCGGAGCACACGTGCAACTATAAAGGCCGTTGATATCTACACTCGCTTCCTTCTCAAAGAACAAAGCTGAAGGCGTTTGTGGCCATACACGCCTATCCCTTCTAGTTATCTTTATACGTATCCGAGTGGAAAGTTCACGGTCTATAACATATCCACTATTCAACACTACTATATCTCCATAAAACACACGCAAGAGCATGGAGTACGTATAAATCCATGTTTCCCATCGGCTATATGCTGATCTTTTGATCATTTCCTCTCCTTCAACCATTCGGTCGCTTTAGTAAAGCAACACATACCTCGTAAGAGAAGGGCTGCAGAGTTTCCTGATTGTAGACACCTCTCGACGAAATCTTGTTTATAATGAAGTGGGCAAGCAAAGAGCTTTGAGTTAATAAAACCGTAGTATAAATCGATCGACTTGTAGAAATCTTGACTTTGTCCGACGCTTTGAAGCGCCTTGCATATTGTCTTCCCCCCCCCCCCTTTATAAAATAGCGTAAACCTTGTTCACCGTCAATGACGTCAAGAAGAATTTTTAAAAGAACATCACTTGGAAGGTAATCCATTACGAATTTGGTAATGAAGAGATGGAAGGCAAAAGGAATTTTGACAAATAATATAAGCTTTCAATATTTGATTGTTCGAAGCAACCACTAGAGTTTATTTATGGATCCAATGCAACCATTAGGTTGCCTAGGCTGTATTAATTATGTATATGTCTTATCACTAAGTCCCAACTAACAACATTCATGATCATGATCATGGTGTTAATGGGTAAAACTAAGTATTTTTCCTTTTCCATTTTTGGTTTTAATTTTTTTAAGGTAATTTAGATTTATCTATTTTGATAATGGCTTAAACTATATATGTTATTTTGTAGTTCAACTTAGTCATCTATTTATATACAATAATAATACAGAGTCACATATCTATTTTTGAAGCAGGGGAGTATCTTTCGTCTATAGTTTAGGGTTTAGGATTAAGGGGTTAATGGGCGTGTCAAAGATTTTGGGTTTAGGGTTCAGTATTTAGGGTTTAGGGGTTAATGGGCGTGTCAAAGGTTTTGGGTTTAGGGTTACGTATTTAGGGTTTAGGGTTTAATGTTTGGGGTTTATAGTTTAGGGTATAGGATCATATGCAGTTATAGTCCTTGATATTGTCAAAATTATTAATTAATGCTATTACATTATTACTTAATAAAGATTTTATTAATATATATAATAATAAGAAAACACAAATAAAACAAAATTTTACAATGTTACGTATAAAATATCAATTTACTTAAGCATTATTTACTTAAGAATCACAATCGACTACTTATGCGAAAAAATTAAAAATATTTCGCGTAATTAATTCGGGAAACCAAACTTAATTTTTTAGCCCAAAAATTTTCAATTACCCGTCTTAACCCAACAAATTTCTGCTAAGTGTCGAGAAACCATCATTTACCGCAAACATAAACTCTGATTTTATTTTGTTCTTCTCCTTCTCCAAAATCCCCTTTGAATCATCTCGCATATTTTTCTCCAGATCCTCCTCCCTACCAACTAATCTCTAACTGGCATTTCTTATTTGAATCTCTTATTTAAGGTTCTCAGTTTCATTGCTAATTTTTGCAGCTACACTATCGACCCTCTCAATTCCTTCTCTGAAACTCTCCGGAAAATGATGCCTCGAAAGGGAAAGAGAGGAGGAGCTCGTAAGATAGTAACCACTCCAAACGTCACTCAGAGAGCCGTTGGGTCCAAACACAGTGGTCTGAAAAAAACACCGAGCCCTCTGCCAAAACAATACACCTTCACCCCGCATCCCGTTGTTCCTCCGACTCAAACTACTCAACGTCTAGAAAAAAATCCAGTTATCCCCCAAACGTCAGTGTCAGTACCCAATGTACAGGACTATCCACCGCCAAGACAACTATTCCATAACTCGACTACTAATCAAAGTGAAGTCGAAGCTTGGCCGGTGTCCGAAGAAGTCCAGAACAACTAGAATCCTATTGAGAACGCTCCACCTTCGCCAGTTTACCAATCTCGGGCTCAGATTCATCCATTTAGTCATCCATTTTCTGGAGGTCACAACTTCCTCGACGAATCTCTTCATGTTCTGTCAGACCTAGAGGAGGACACACTGCGGGCTCTGAATGCTCTGCTTTGGGTTCCAGACAGGGAAACGTTTACCACCGTACTCTCTCCCGCACTGATGCCAAAAAATACTTGGTATGGCTATTGTCATGTATTGTTTCTTCAGCTATTGATATTCTATGTATGGGTTTTTTGTTCTTGTCTTATGCCTTTCGCAATGGTGTGTTTTTAAACTGTCTAGTTTGTTTACGAATCGGATTGTTGGTTTGCTTATGAGTTATGATGATCTGATGAGTTTGAGTCTCTGATAGTTAGGATGTTAATCTTGTACATATTTCAGGTTTACTAGTAACAGAGGATCAAAATTGGTTTGGAAGATTACAAAAAAAAATTACAAACAAATTTGATAAACCACACTATAGCTAGTCATGTGTGCCTAGTGATAAAGCAGAAAGATATTTTCTCGAGTTCGCTGTACAGTTTTCTCTCATATACCTTTCATATATACCTTGCATGTGTTGTTTTCACTAATGCTATGCTTATTCTATCTATATCCTAGAAAACCCACCATTGTGATCCCTTGATAACAGGGACAGTTCAACAGTATTTCGAGGAGACCTGTCAACGACGGCTAAAAGACATGGTTAGTGATATATCATGGTTTTTATAGGTTTTCAACCATGATATAGTTGTATATATTGAGTCTTTAACCTGGTTTTTAGAGTCTATTGAGTCTTCTACAGGTAGGCTTGCATTTGGAGCAAAAGATGGGATTATAGGACGTTTCTGGTGATTTGTGCAACGAGCTGAAGTTGGTGTCTCGGCCACGACTGGATGTCGACCGACACTAATCTTGATGTCGGTCGACACTGAGAGCGACTGCGAGTTGGAGACATGTTTTGAAGAATTACAGAATTGCCCAGAAGTTTCCCTAATTCTAATTTAGCCCCAAAACGTGTTTAGTGGTTTTTAATTAGGTTTTTGAGAGCAGATTCATAATGCAATATTTTCATCTTGTTCTTACTTGTTCTTGCTTTGGAGATTGAGAGATTTTGGCTAGGGGCTGATTCTTGCTACTTGTAACCTTGAGAGAAGGATTTCGAACCCTTTTACTTTTATCTATTCAATCTTTGGTTTTCTATTCAATGATATATTGTTTAACTGATAATATGTCTGAGTAGTAACCTAGTTAGATTTAGGAATTCTCATAAGGGTTTTATGCATGTTTGATAACTGATTTATTAGGATTCACCATCTGTTTGTTCATCACCTAAGTTGTGCTTAATACTGAATTCTTGACTGATCACCTAGGGTTTAGATCTGAGATAATTGACAATAGCACGAGAGTGTGAGTTATAATCTGAATAAACTTAGTGTGAGCAATTTGACTAGATACAAAGAGATTTGGTTTAGGAGAATTGTGAACCGATAGAACCTGTTCTTAATGCTTGTTTAGAACTCTAGGATCACAAAGAGATTTGGATCGCTAGGTTGCTAGATATAGAAATAATCTCAGCGAGAGTTGGATTGTTTAGAATTCTGTTTCTAGTTCTTGAACCTGTTTTAATCTGAATCCGGTTAGTTAAGTGTCTAGCATTGCATAATTCCCGAGAACTTCATAAGTCTGACGCCTTTCTCTTAATGAAAACACCTTCTTGTTTACTTGCTTTTTTTTACTGCTTTCTTGAATTGATTTAGCTTGACTTGACAACATATAATATGTCGTGTGACCGTGAGTCCTTGTGGATTCGATACCCTAAGTACTACATTCGCATATCTGTGCACTTGCAGTAGAATAGGGATAATTCTTGACCTATCATTTAGCACTGCGAGGACTAAACGACAGCGACCTAAGTGGATCGGCGAGGCTCTCTAGAAAATGATGAACGACTATTGGGAAACTGAAGAAGCAAAGGATAAAATTAAGACCTATGCAAGTTGTCGTTTGTCTGACCGTGGAGGTCTCGGTCGTCACGTCCATTTCTCATGGCCCAAGTCGTACCTAGAAATCAGGCTTGAAATGGCAAGTAACCTTTATTATATATATATATATATGTTGTTTATGTTTATTACAGCATTGCAACTAGTAATTTTTGTAATAATCCTTGTTTGAGGTATAACACTGTAGGAAGAGGAATATGGAAGACCGGTTAATATTGGTGAGGTATTCATCAGGACACATACAAAGGCAGACGGTACGTATGTTGATCGGAAGGCAGATAAAATCTCTGCAACTTTCTGAAAGATCGTAGACGAGAAGTTGTTAGATCTCGATAGAGAGACTTCAGAATTTTCGGACGGTGCTGCTTCGAGACATCGAGAACTCTCACTAGATGATTATGAGCACATCTTCCTTGAAGTAAAGTAATATTTTTCACAATTCACATTTATAAAGTCATGTCATGTTCTTTATTTAATTGTGTTTTGCGGACTTTCTATAATTATAACAGGCCACTGAGACGGATGGATGAGGAAATCTTTATGGAGTTGGAAGCCTCAAAGAGTCTATTTTTAGGGGCAAGCGCAAGCATCCGGGAGACTCTTCAGGGTTTATGGCCATGCAAGAGCAATTGAAGGAAGCTCAACGTAAAATCGAAGAGCAGTTTGCCCGTGAAGCAGATCACGCCCGAGTTGCGAATGAGCAGAACGAAAAGATCGAGTGTATTTCCTTTGTAGAAAGGTATATGCGGGAAACTGATCCGCATTTTCTTGACTTCCTTCATACTCATAGGCCAGCAGCCAACACAGATGGTCGTCCCCCAACAGGTACAACTTAACTTCATCTGCTACATAGGTTACTTGTCGCTCTGCCTACCGAACTTGTTTTTGGTGTATGAATTCGAAACTCCTTAATATTGGAGTTTGCATGTGTAGATAATTTTTTGTATATATATGCAACACAAAACTATTAAAGTTATCAATGTTTTCTTGAAGCAAATCTTGTATCATTCAAATTGAAGTATCACCAATTACCAAATCGTTAATTTGACAAATGGAATTATACCAAATTCTTATTTTCACGCAAACGTAACAATCGTCAATTAATGGTATATGTATGTCATGCGTAGTCGATGCATAGTCGTTAGATTAGTCGTTAAACAGTCGTAAAGTGTCACTGATGAGTCGCCAAAACGTCACCATAGTCTACGACTAAATCGTGACTATACTAGTCAGTCACATAACAGTTGCCACATAGTGGAGAGATCATTACCATATTCGTATATGGATGTTCAGACTAGTCGCAGGATAGTAGTTAAAATGGTCGTTACCCAGTCACTACATAGTGGCTAATATTTACGACTACTATCTGATTATACTATACAGTCACATATTAATTGCCCAGTCGTCACCTCCTTTAACGACTATTTAATGACAACATTTCTCCGACGGCATCTGGACTCCCTCTATAGTCGCACAAATGTCGCTTTAGTAGTCGCAAATTAGTCCTTATATCTTCCGATAACGCTACGTCTATTTTACGATTACCTATATTAGTCGTATAAATAGTCGTAACTCGCCGACTAATAATACGACTAAACGATTTAACGACTATGGATTTACGACTACCATATTTAGTCGTCATATAGTAGTAAAACGGCGATTAACGACTATTCTGCGATTAAAAGTGCAGTAGTAAAAACGATGTTTTTTTGTAGTGATTCTTTGCATGTCCATACTCATTACAGCATGGACAGAAATGGTTGGACACATAGTGGGAAGACGCGCAATTAGGACATCACAGTTGAGTCACTGCTATCTACTGGTACTTCACATGTCGATCAATGCCTTCTCAGCCTAGCTTTTCAAGCAATTATAGATAGTATATGGCGAGAGAGAAATGGTCGCAGACACAATCGTACTCACCAATCTACAGCTTAACTTGTGGGATTTGCAAACAAAACGATCTGAAACAGAATCAGCTCACTTCGACACTGCAAGCCAGTGTTCTATAGCGATATGATGCAAAGGTGGCTACAAAGACCAACTTGAACCGGTTAACCTTTACGATTTTATATTTTGAATCATGTATTATAAATGTGATTTAAGTTCGGAAAAGTACAGATCTATGATCCCTGCTAAAAGGGATACTCAAGATCAAAGTCACATCCTCTGGTACTATAACTGTCTCTAGTAGTGGTATGTTCCACATTTTGTTCTGATGGTCAATCAACTGGTCAACAGTCACCAACGTATGATAAGAATCCATTTTTTTAGTTGTTTTGTAGATAACCCTCGGATAAGGAGATGAATATATATCCCTGGTTACTATGGTATATTTGGAAGAGCAGGAATGATATGGTTTATTGTCATATTGACCGGGACCCTCATGAAACCTTAAGATTGGCAGAAACAGAATCTGCTACATGGGGAGATGCGCAGTTAAATGAGGTAAAAGAAACAATACCAGGATCATTAAATGGGGAAAACTATGAAACTGATTTGAGACCCACAGGGCAATGGTGTTTTGTGGATGGATCTTGGAAAGAGGGTGATCAGTTTTCAGGACAAGGATGGTATAGTGGTTATGAGAGAGATGTAAATGTTTTGATGGGGGCAATGAATATCAGAGCCAGTTTATCCCCACTACATGCAGAGTTTGAAGCCCTGGTATGGGCTATGGAATGCATGAAGTATCATAGACATCAACACATTACATTTGCAACAGACTGTTCAGAATTGGTGAAGATAGTATCGGAACCAGAAGAATGGCCAGCTTTCTCGATTCACTTAGACGAGTTCCAAGCAAGAAAGGAGTACTTTACAACGTTTGAACTCATCCATGTACCACGCACAAGAAACTTGATGGCAGATCGACTAGCACGGAGTGCCCGTCTAAGACCGTCATATTCAATCCACGTTGGACCGGAACCACCAAGCTGGATTAGTGAACAATAGGTTTCATTAGTGTTCTCTTGTTGACCAAAAAAAAAAAAATTTATATATATATATATATATATATATATATATATATATATATATAACATTTCAACAACAACAAAAAGTGAATCATCAGTATATATCTAAAATAAATTAAATAATTTAATATTTTTAGTGGAAATTTTTTAACTGAAAAATGTACGATCCTTAAATTTCACATAATAAGTAGAAAAAGTGGGCATATTTAAATTCTAAAGAAGACAATAATTGTAGATGTGTAATAAAACAATCTTATCTGGATTAAGTAGAAAATCTTCGTGATCATTGTTAGAATTTCCTTCCTCCAAAGGTATTTTGTTGAGACCAAACAAAACATCACTCTCATTATTCAGAGATAAAACGTTCAACTCTAAAGTAGAAACTATGAAAAGATTTAGTGACTCTTTATTTTGAAGTTTATATAGACATTAGTTTTTTTACAAACACAATTTATTTTGGCTTCAGTGTAAAACATTGAATTTTTAATTTAAATTGATTATAAAAATAATTGGTTCCAAAACTATTTTGTAAAAATGTCACAAACATAATCGTGATCTTTATTATTTCACTAACTTTTTTTCCCTACAAATATTCTGTCCTACTTTAGTTAAATACAATAGACAAAATGATTGACTTTTTTTCTTTCTAAAAAGTAAAACTGTCTTAATAGGCATGCTTTTAAGCGAAACTATCTACATATATAAACAAACAAAAAAAAAAAGAGAAAACATGCAACAATCACCACTTGAGAGGCAAGAGCAAGACATAAACATTGCGGATAAGTATACAACCAATATTCCTGGCCAAAAGAATGAACCAAAACTTACATTTGGGATATTATCATGATTCAAGACCGGCCAACCTTTTCTAGTGACCTCGTTAACTCTAGAGTCAATTTTTTTCTGGACTCTTGGTGGGCAGAGCTCAGCTGCATAACCGTTTAGCTTTGTGGCTAAAGCTGATCTCTCGAGATCTTCTTCTGCCATGTTTCCTATTAGCTGAAGAAGGAACGGATGCTATTTCAGCTCAAACTTCTGCATATTCGAAGTCAAAGAACTCATTGGATTAACAACAGCTTAACGAGTTTTTTAAATCTGTGACATAAAATGGAAGAGGTAGAGACTTAAAGTTGAACCTGATGGTCAGGCTCTGCAGGGTAAAACGTTCCTAGCTGTTGAATTTGAGTAGTTACGATACTGCTTCTTGATTTAAGCTGCTCCCTTTCTTTGCTAGTAGAAGCCAACCTCATCTCTTCTGTAGAATTAGTGAAAATACATGATCTGTTCATAAAGATTCGCAAAAGGAATGAAGAAAAGGTTCCTTTCTCCGATAAAGCCATTGCAGATTCCGTCTTCTCTCTCTATGAAACTTGGCCGCTCCAAACGAGGGAACGAAAAACCTTGGTGAGTCGCCCAAAATTCACTCCAGGCTCCATGAACCCGATTTTTCCCTCTTGTGTTTAATCCCAGAAGTGTTTGGCTCGGATTTAGCCATTTTTTTTTAACTTAAGTATTATTTTGAGTTTTAATCCAAACATAAAAAGACATAGATATAATCGAGGTTTAAGTATAGTTAGTCTTGGTACATAAGTTATTACATTGTCATTTAACCATTTTACCCAAATTCTACCATTTTTCTATCCAGCCGTTCTTTATTCCGCGGCTTAGCTTTGTCTATATAATTATCCGAACGTCCTTTATCTGCAACCATAAAACAAGGCATAAGAAAACATATTGTTTAGTGAGACTGGTCGTCCCGTCTCAGTTAGCCACATAATAATCACGCAAACAAGCAATATACCATTAGTCTACCATGCTTATCAGAACGGTCGTTTATCCGATCTGATCGTTCCAAGTCAAAGATCCATCATTCATTATCCAGCACCAAGCCTTAGCGGACATACTGCCCTCAAGTGCATGGTCTGATATAGACGTTCAGTGAAAGAAACCGATCAACCGGTTAAGTCAACAAAACATGGAATAATCGATAAGCAAGCAATCACAACAGTCCTAACAAACCTAGACTCGAGGAATCTATGCAAGTGAACGGTCATAAACCATAGCCACGGTCACACACTCACTTTAGTTTTTTGGTTCGTTTGATGAGAACGGTTTCTGACACCTCTTATGTTCGATCCAGCATAACAATCAATCAGATTCGACGATCCCTCAGTCTCGCTCGAGCCAACAGAACGAACGCTTGGAAATTCCCAACAAAGATCGACTAAAACTCCCTCTTTCTCAGTATGAGCGGTTTCTGTCTTACAGGTTCTCTCTATGAGTTTTTCATTCTTTATGAGTGCGGAAAATGATAAAAATTGACTAAGGGTTGATTAAATAGAGTGGTTATGCATTTCTACCCGGAAAAAATCGTCCCTGCATCATTCTGACCGACCAATTCCGAAACCAACCGCTGCCCCGCGGTTTAACTCATAAGCCATGCAAATTATCAATTATCAATCTTTTCCTTGGGCAAATCGGCTGAGTTTTGGCAAGTAACCATTCCCGCAAAAACCAATTTTCCAAACAATCAATTTATCCACGAACTGAGCTTAAGCTAACCGATCTAACCGTCTTGTCTTAATCCCGACCAATCACTGTCTGAATCATGACCAACCTTGTATGAATCCGACCAACCAATTCAGCCGCCACTCTAGGTCCGAAAATCGCGGACTGAGCTCATCAAGCTATTTTTAGCTCGACTTTCACACAGTAAGCTTTGCTTTACCACATAAACCCCCAGTTTTTAATATTCACCGTCTTAAAAGGTCATTCTTGATGACCAAATTTGGACCATTCTACTTTGGTCTCTGGGCATGATACAAATCTCTTCCACTATGCTATGATACCAAATATATTGTGTAAAAAATATATTGTATTAAAAGTGTTTGGATAGTGATTACATGTAATCAACTATTTCTAACAGTAGTAGATTGATTATTATCTTAGATAGATGACTATTCCATACACATTTATTAAAAATGATGAATCACTAGACAACTATTGGAATCATTTGACAAAAAATTTTGAAATGGAAAACACAGTCGGTAATAGCATTATTGAAACAAAATTAAAGTAGTTGTATATTGTAAAAAAATAGTGAAAAATATCTAGCTATACATTGCGTTTCCTTCAAGATGTAGTTTTAAGATGAGAGATATCTGACCGAAGAAAGTGAAGACGGCAGAATCGTTGAAATAAATGTTGGAAGTGATCTTTCTTTCTTGATTCTTCTTATCCATCTCTTCGTCGTAGCATAGTTTGAATTTGGGTTGGATTTGACTCGATTTGTGAGAGAAAGATTGAAGATAGAGAGGGATGATAAAAAAGGAAAATTGGAAATTGAATCTGAAGAGATGGATAAGAAAATCTTTGTTTTTGTTGAAGTGGTTCATTGCATTTGAAAGAAAGAGGAAGAACAATAGAAGAGAGGAATAAATTGTATTTATGAATGGTACAATAAATTGACAGAGAGAGTAAAGAAAAGGGTATGTGAAATGTCATTGTCCACAAAAGTTTAGAGTGCTAGATTCAAAAGCAAATGGAGTTAATATAAAAAAATTGTTTCTCTTGGCTATTTTTGCAAATATAGATCATGGACTTGATATTAGTTACCAAAAGTGTTATACCGTATAATTTTCCATAAATAAAAGCTATAGGTTATGATTGGTAACCCTTTACCGCTGCGGTAAGGGGTTTACCGCTTTGATGGTCACCAATCATCAAAGCGGTAGCAAATATAATATTAATTTTTTTTCTCAGTTTTTTCATACCGCTTTCTCCAACCGCTTGTTCTTACCGCTTAGCAATATTCCCTAATCGCTTACCACTTCCATTTACCACTAATCTTACCGTTCCGCTTTTGTTCACCAATCGAACCCATAGTTGAACCCAAAAAAAAAACTAAAGAGAATATTTTTAAAACTCCCACATCGGTAAGCAAAAGAAAGTTGGTCATGAGGTTGGCACTATAAATAGAAAGCTGAGTCACTTGCGAAATAATTATAAGTGAGAATGCCAACTCGTTACAGTACTTCACAAGATCGATAGTTGAATTTTTTTTTTTTTTGTCGGCCAATCATTTATCTATTAAGAATTGGACGATAAAAAGAAAAAAACTGAACTATTAATTTTGTACTTAATGAAAGATTGGTTAAGTTATAGATTTGTTAATTAAAAAAAAATAAAAAAAATAATGCCGAACAAAAAGGAAAATCAACATATTCTACAAATTCAGTAGTTGTTGATGTACAAGGGTTAGCCTAGCCCATGAACAGCTAATGAAATTTGAAATTTGCTTTCAAAGAATTCAAAAACATGACCTTTGGTGAGATTAGTAAGTACACATCTGTGATTCTCCATCTTTCTGAATCAGTTGGACTCATAAGTTGCATCAGAAAGAAACGGTCAAACCGGCGGCGAAGCAGCTTACATTGCCTTTTTTTTGTCACTTATACATTACCCACATCTCTACTTATATCTGAATTTATAGTCTGCTTACCCAAACTTCCTCAGTATCTTACAAAAATGATGGTGAAAACGAGTATCATCATGAGGTTTGATGAACAAGTCAGCAAAGGCTCTCAGAATATCCCAAGATAGAGATAGCTCATCACCGACCTCCTTAATGTGCACAAGAGCAAGCATGAACGGTTCCAAAGCTGTTGTCGTCACCCTACCGGTTGACTTGTATTCAGGGACAATGACGCTTAACTAGTAATGAGATCAACTTTGCTTTCTTCTTCTTGAGAAGTGCCCTCAAATCTTGCAGATTGAGATGTGTCACTTTGGTGTAGGATTGGAATCACTCCAATAGGTGGGTTAAAAGTAGAGATGGATTGGCTCAATCAAATGGACAAAACCGATTGCTCGAGTCTCACAAACAGTAACCTTGGTAAATGAAAATGTGCAAATGCATAATAAAAGCTTAGACAGAGAAAACAGAGATTCTAATTTGATAAGGAAGACAAGATTATAACAAAATCTTTGAGATTTAAGAACATAAGAAGGTCCAAAAGGAAACAGCAAAACACACAGCAACAAAACAAACAGATAAATTTCTAGTCAGCCTTGGCAGCAGAAGCAGCAGCTTGACCTCTGAGACGACCAGTCCTCCTAGCAGCAATAAGACCAACCTTCTGTCCTGGTGGTGCATCACGCCTAACCGTACTGGCATGACCAATGTGCTGATGGTTACCTCCTCCATGAGGATGCTCAACTGGATTCATAGCCACACCACGAACCTTAGGCCATGAGTTTCTCTTCACACGGTACTTGTGGTACGCGTTTCCTGCCTTGAGCATTGGCTTCTCGGTTCTTCCACCACCAGCAACTTGGCCAATCATGGCCCTGCATCCACTCGGGACAATCTTCTTGGAACCCGACGGCAACTTGATCCTGACATAACATATAATCGATTCATCATTATGAAACTCAGGAAAGAATGTGCCAAAATCAATAATTGATTACTAAAAGAATCTGCTTTCAATATCAGTTAAATCATAGCATCGGTTCAAAAGAAGAATCTTTGGCAGAAAAAATATAATTTTCACCAAGATACAAGACTATATAGATCTACACAAAACAATCAACAGATCTCAACAAGTACGCAAACATTTCATAAATCTAATCATAAAATGGAAATGAAACAGCTAAATCATAATACATTGGTTACTGGATTGAAGAAACAAACCTAGTAGTATCGTTGTCAGGGTTGTGAGCAATAACGATAGCGTAATCGCCAGAAGCTCTAGCGAGCACACCACGATCGCCGACGTGATGCTCGACGTTGCAGACAACAGCTCCTTCAGGGATAGCTCTAAGAGGGAGGACATTTCCGACGACAAGAGTGGCTTTCTTACCGCAGTACAAGAACTGGCCGGTGTACATACCTTCGGCGGCGACGAAGAGCTCCTTCTGCTTCTTGTAACGGAAAGGATGACGGAAAGCAACGCGAGCTAGCGGTGCACCACGTCCAGGATCGTGAATGATCTCCGTCACGACGCCCTTGAGGTATCCATTTCTCTCGCCGTAATCGAGGCTCCGGAACTTAGCCGGACCCTTGCGGTGGTGGGTGTGGGACTTGAAGACGGAACCCGCTCCCTTACGTTGAGCTCTGATGACACGACCCATGGATGCTCGACGGCGAAGATAACAACTAGGGTTTGAGACCGAACTTAAAAATAAGAAAGAATCACCTTTTATTGTGCAACCAGTAGTCGTTTCAACCCTAATGGGCTTGGATAAGATATCTACTTCGAGTATGAGCTATGATCAAAGCCCATATTATTAGATTAAAGTTAAACCCATACAAAAGCTTATATGAGGTTCGAGGGTTGTCTCTAGGTCTGGTCTATTGGATATCCGTTTGGTTCTTAGTATTTCAGATGTGGAGATATAGGATTCAATGAATATTTATCCTTTTTGATTTGGTTCCTATTTAGATTCTACCAGTTTTAGGTTGGTTCAAATACAAAGACCGAGGAACCATGAAATATCAAAAATAAATAAATAAAATTTCTTATGTTCGAATTTTTTAGTATCCAAAATAATAATAACTTATCCAAAATATTAAAAATTATCAGAAATAACTGTAAATATCTGAAATTTAAATTGTTAATACATTAAATCACTAAATATTAAAAATTATCAGAAATAACTGTAAATACCTGAAATTTAAATTGTTAATCATATATATAATTAAGCACTTTTTTACTCTCCATATAGCGAGCCACATCAGCAATTCTCCATAATCTACGTGGCAATTATTGGGAATTCAATCTAAACGAAAGCTTCTTTTTTTGGGTCCACTATAAACGAATCTTATTAAGTAAAGGTAGACATAATCTGTTTGTTTGGCCCAAACAGCCCAACTTTAATTTAACATACCCCTCACTATTCACAATTTCACATAGCTCTTCATCTTCATCTTCACGATTCTTACTGCTCTGTGATTTTGGAGGCCAAACACAAAACGTTACCCAACCCTTAAATCATCCTCTACACGTTCTAAAGCAATGGAATTTAGTTCCTCAGTTAATTTTGCCTTAATTTTCGAAACGCTCCTATGGACATGAATCGTCAAATCAAAACATGAGGCCTCATCTATAATTAATCACGAAGCACCAACAGGTAATCGTCTTAACTACCACTCTCATCAGAAACCAACTCTTATAATTCTGCTCTCTCTCTCAATCCCATCTGAAAACATGTCATACGTCGCTTCATGACGTCAACATCATCGCGGAGAGGTCTGTGCCACGCCCTCCTCCGTCGCTGCCACTCCGTACGTGCCTTGGTCCGGCGCACCAGCGGCATATCTTCCCTTCCTCCACAAAGCGATGAATTTGAGCTCGCTTACGGAGACGCAATAGATTACCGTTCTCTAACCGATGCTTACGCCGGTTACGATATCGTTTTCCACGCCGCGGATTTGGTTGAACCTTGGCTTCCTGATCCATCAAAATTCGTCTCAGTAAGCGTTTGTTCCACATCTTAATTTTAGGTCTGTAAATCATCGGAGTGTTAATGGTATTTTTGAAGCTCAGGTCAACGTCGGGGTGGAATGACGAACGTCTTAAAAGTAGTTAAGGAGAGGAAAACCATCCAGAAGATTATCTATACGTCTTCCTCCTTCGCCCTTGGATCTACTGATGGATCTGTTGCTAATGAGAATCAAGTATGAAATTTTCAATTACAGAGTTGTTTTGTTGTGTTTCATTTGATTTGATTCTGGATTTGCTCTGGTCTTGAGTAAAGGCCCATAGGGAGAGGTTCTTCTGCACGGAGTATGAGAGATAAGATTGCGATGAAGTCTGCGACTGAAGGTGATTTTGCTGTTTCATGGGGTTATCTACGGCCCGAACAAGCTCACTTCAAGCAACATGGTTACTAAATTGGTATGATTTTCTTAACATTCCTTCAACCTGTCTCCTCTTGCTGTGTTAGATTTCTTTTTCTGCTGGTGAGGAGATACATTGGTTGGATGATGAAGTGATAAGTTTCAGAACATTGAGTAGTACTTACTGATTTGCTAAGTTCCCCTCTTTATACTAATTCCTTACTCTAAGCTTACCTAGCTAACTGATCATTAGTGGGGTCGACATAATGTAATGCAAGAAGAAGAGAACAAACCCAGTCTCCTCCAGAAGCTTCACTGATCCAACAGCTCTTCTTCATTTGTAAGTAATTTATTCAGTCCGTACGTAAGGTTATTTATGAAACTTCGATAAGTTTTATAGTTTTTGGTTAAATCTCAATCAAACCCGATTGTGTCAATCATATAAGATTTAAATATCTAACAGCCAAGCGAGGAAGAAGGTGCAGATGTTGAGAAGAGGAAGAAGGAGAAAAAGAATAAGGTCGTTGAAGGAGATGAGAAAACATAGGAAGATAAAAAGGATTAATGAAGCAGGTCAAGGAGAAGTTTCCACACGGAACAAAAAACAGAGGATACTACAATCATCGCCACCCTGCCAGTGTCAGATGAAACGGTAGAGCATCCGGAGGAGAACATGGGGCTGACGGAGAAGATTACGGAGAAGCTTCCAGGTTAAGGTCACAACGAGAAACCAGAGGATTCTTAAGACGGGTCTGTTGAGAATTGTAGATGGGCCAAAAAAATGAAATATGGTGGTGGGTTGGACGAGTCTCTTCTCCCAATTTAGGTTAATTCTGGTCAAGATACCTCCTCCCTTAGTCGAACGTCTTTTTCCCCTTTTTTACTTCACGTAATCTTTCTTTTCCGGTTTCTTTTCTTTGCAAATCTAAATATGCATTTATGTGGGCTTCTTAGTTACCCACACATTACTACTTTATATTAATGGGAGTTGAGGACGTTTTTCATTACATGCAAATTTATATATCACTAAGACAGAAAATTTAAAAAAATTTCCAAACATGAACAACCACAATCAACTGAGAATAAAGACTATGAGCCACGCAATGAAGAACAAATCACCAATTAGGGGTTAAAATACAGATGTTCAACTCTTTAAACGCTAATTTCTCCAAACCCAGGATTCCAAACCTATGCAAATACTTCCAAAGGTTTCTTTCAGAAAGAAAATAAACTACTTATGAACTTCACAATAAATACACATACGTATAGATGAAAGCAGTGACTACGAGTTTCCTGATGGGCATGTTCGTAAGCAACATATACCTTGCCCAAATGCCACATCACGAAATTCGTAAGTAGAACATTTACCTTTCGTGTCTTACACACCTTTTACTCTGTATTCTGCAACACATTATACGGTCACGATTGAGTGAAGATGCCACAAACAAAGAATACCACAACAAAGAGGGAGGGGGAATTGTCTCAGGAGAACATGGAAGTACGCATGGAGCATAAACACATATCTTAATTTAATTTTCCATAATAACATTGTACTATGACAATCTTTACAGGAACTACATCACAAGGTATAGCGGGGACAAATGAGAAACACATAGATGCAATTGCAACTCATAGATGAAATATTGTTCAGCCGCCATACATTAAGTATATTTTGTTTTAACATTTCCAATATCTCGAAAACAAAAGAATACTTTCTTTCATGTAATTAATTTTCAAAAGAGATACTTCACCAGCGAGAATATGGAATGTTTCAGACATAAACAGGCACAAATTATCAGTACATTACTTTAAAAAAACAATTAAAAAAACCCAGAACAGAGGTGTCTGCTACAAAGACAAATACATAGCAATTGTATTTACAAAATCATCCACAGACAACACCCCCGCGCGTGCGCGGGGGGTAAAACCACTAGTACATTAAATCACTAACGAAAAACCCCACGAAAATTCATGACTCAATGGTTCTTAGGTAACCCCTATAAAATTTGTATTCCAACCAAAAATTATTTTATTACATTTGATGCTGCTTTTTATTGAGAATTAATTTCAAATTTGTAGTAATCGGATTGCTTCTTACATTTCTTGCTGAACTCAAACTACTTCTTTAGCTCGTGTTTATATACTCACTTCTACTCTAGTTAACAAACTTATATAGAGACAGAAAATTATAAAAGAGTTTAGTAGATATTGTTGGATAGTTATAGTTTTTTAGTTACCAAGATCTTTTCCCTCTATTATATCATGTATGATTTGGATAATATTTCAAATATATTGTTACGCTTTGACCGTGTGGATTGTACGCCCGTTCTCTCGGTCTATAGATCCACATTCGTCTGGTGGCTGGTGCGTTAGTCTAAAAGGATAGAGATATCCTATAAGATGTCGTGAACTTCAGAGAGTTGGATTCCGTCGTTGATGGCTCGGATTAATGGAAGAGAGTCCGATCGGACTATGAGTCTTCTGTGATTCAGCTAGAGAGCTGATTGAATGGCGAGTTTAATGCCAAGTGCTTCTACGACTAAGGCTGATCCGACATGCGAACTAGAAAATGAGAAGCTGGCTAATCTGCAATCATTTTGGGTGAAAACCCAACCCATGCCAGCACTTTTCCTATCAGCAATCCAAGAACCGTCTGTGTTACAAATCACCATATCGGGGTGGGGAGCCGGTCCTGACTCACCAGTCGCGATCAGAACATGGTAAGCTTTCTGTTTGCTAGATTGGGCTTGGAACCATTCTCGAGCATCTTGAATGGCTTTAAGGATTGTTTCTTCTATTGTGAATGTCTGGTTTCTGAATATCCGTTGATTTCTAGATTTCTAGATTTCTAGATTTCCAGATGATCCATAGGATCCAGGGAAATAGAACACTCATCTCAATACCAACCGGTGAGAGGGTCTTCATCTCCTTACAATGTCTGATTCCGGCGCCCATGGAAGCGAATTGATCACCAGTCCAGGTTCCGGCGATCGGTGCTTGGGACCAGACGTTTCTCGCAAAGCTGCAGTTAAAAAGAAGATGAACAGTAGATTCAGGTTCACTACATACTCCACAGCTTGGATCGATTTGTATCCCTCTCCTGATCAGATTGTTTCTCACAGGGATTGCACCGTGTAAGGATTTCCATAGGAATACGCAGATTTTTGGAGCTGTGGGTAATGACAAAGTCAACTTATTCCATTCAATTTGTTCTCGCTTCTATTCTCTGTTCTGATACGTTCTGCTTAGATCATGAGAGATAACCTGACTTAGTCGAGTAACCTCCCGTAGGATTCTTCAGCCAAATTCTTCGATCTTACGCACCCAAAGAACTAGGTTTCAACAGTAGGATCTCCTTAGCATGATCAGGTAAGATTAGCTCATTTTTGGTTTTGTCCCAAATAGTGGTGTTGGGAATAAATAGGTCTGCGACTTGGATATTTTGGAGATGTTCAGGTGCAGGTCCAATGGGCTAGCTTTGTTCTGATGTAGACATCCATGCTTCCTCCCATACATTGTTTGATCTTCCATCTTCAACTGTCCAACCCATTTGCGACTTCAGGAGGTCCTTCCCAGCACAGATGCTACGCCAACCGTGTGATGCTGAAGCAGGAACCTCACTGTCAAGGAAGCTCTCTTCGTTGCAGTATTTTCCTGTTAGGATTCGGGCTAGCAGGCTTTGAGGATTGGTAAGAATTCTCCACCCAATTTTTGCCAGTAGTGAGAGGTTATGATTCTGAATGTCTCTTATTCCCAATCCTCCCTGACTTATAGGTTTCGCAACCTTTTCCCAGGAAACCCATCATATTTTCCTCTTATCAGCTGAAGCGTCCCACCAAAACCTTGTCAATGTAGATTAAATCCTATTTTGGAGAGAGACAGGAAGTAGGAAGCATGGCATTGCATATGAAGGCATAGCCGATAGTACACTCTTCAGCATAGTAAGTTTCCCTGCACTAGAAAGCTTTCTAGTAGACCAACTTATGGCCTTTTGCTTGATACGATCTACAATAGCAGTAAACAAATCTTTTTTCTTTCTTCCAAAATGCTCCGGAAGTCCGAGATACTTTCCTACTCCCCTTCTTTGTTGATATCTAGAATTAGCTTTACTTGCGCTTTTAGGGGTATAGGAGTCTTCCTTGAGAAAGTGATAGATGATTTGTCACAGTTTATCTTCTGCCCAGACACCTTCTTGTAGCTTTCTATGATACTTTTCAATTCCTTGGCTGAGGATACATTAGCTCTGCAGAAAAACACAGTGTCGTCTGCGAATAGCAGATGGTTCACTCTAGGGCATTGTCTGGCCACTCTGATACCTTTTAATCGCCTCTCTTCCTGTGCTCTAAGGCACAACCCTGACAACACCTCATTACAGAGAATGAAGATATAAGGTGTAAGGGGGTCACCTTGGCGGATGCCTCTCCCCGGTTTTACCCTTCCTCTAGCTGAGCCGTTGATTATGAAGGAGTATGAGACATAATTCACACAGTTCATAATCCAGTCTACCTAACGTCTATGAAATCCCAGTCTTTCCAAAACTGCTTGAATGAAGCTCCACTCAAGGCGATCATAAGCCTTTCTCATGTCGGTTTTCACCGCCATTGAGCAATGGACTTTGGCCTTTGAGTTCTTGAGGAAGTGGAGACCTTCATGGGTAATTAGGATATTGTCCGTGATTTCTCTTTTGTGCACAAAAGCAGATTGATTTTCAGCAATGATCTCTCCCAATATCGGTTGCAGTCTCTTAGTTAGGATCTTTGAAATAACTTTGTAGAAGACGTTACACAGTGCGATAGGCATATACTCCTCAATCTTTTTAGGACTAGTGATCTTGGGAATTAGCCGTACGAATGTATCATTTGTTGTTGTTGGCATAGTACCCGAGTCAAAGTATTCCTGGACTTCTTTTGTTAAGTCATTGCCAACAACTTCCCAATTTGTTTGGAAGAATCTAGCTGAAAAACCATCCAGTCCGGGAGCCTTGTCCGGATGGATTGCGAATAGTGCCTCTTTTATCTCCCTCGGTGATGGACTCTTTATAAGGTAGTGGTTCTGATCCTCAGTGATTATTAGTAGCAAAGCTTGATCCACTATACGCTTTACCTCCTCAGGGTTTTGTCCGTTTGTCGTGAACAATGTCTGAAAATAACTAGTGATAACTTGAGCAATTTCCCCTTCTAATTTATCGGATCACCAGCAGCATTCTCAAAAACTACAAATTTATTCACTGCCTTTCTCCCTCTTATATCTGCATGAAAGTAGCTAGTATTCAGATCACCGAGATATAACCAGAGCTGTCTACTCCTTTGTTTCCAAAATTCCTCTTCTGCATTATAAGCTTTCTTCATTGCTTCATTAGTTTGAGAAATCAGACTTGAGTTGACCACTGAATTTGTCATAGCTACTTCTAGTATACTCTTTAGTTCTTCTATTTGCTTCTGAGAGTTGTTATGATTTTCTTTGTTCCACATGATTAGGGCTCTGCGCACCTTGTCTACTTTATCTTTCACTCTTAAGCAAGTATCTTCGGTCCAGGTCATGGCGATTACAGCCTTTACGTCCTCATTTTCTCTGAATCTATGATCGTATCTGAACAGGCCCCTTCGTTTTTGCTTTGATGGATCAAGGAAGATTGCAATGGGTTTGTGGTCAGAGCCTCATATACTCCACTCTAGCTGTCGGGTAAGCCTCTGCCCAAGATGAGTTGGCAAGAACTCTGTCTAACCTGCTTTGTATAAGTTGATCGTTCCTGATGCCTCTCCATGAAAGCATTTCTCCTGAGTGTGGCAGGTCATAAAGGTCGCCTTCAGAAAGAAAACTCCGGAAATCACTGAATGATCCTTCTGGGCGGGCTGGACCACCTAACTTTTCAGAGTTATCCAGTATATCATTAAAATCATCAGTGATAAGCCAAGGGGCATCTCTTGCAATAGCCAAATCAGTTAAGTATTTCCAAAGATTCTTTCTTATAAATCGATCAGGATCTCCATACACAAAAGATACATAAAACAATTTTCCTTCATAAGTTATTTCGGTATCAAAGAGGTTAATACTTGAAGATATTACTTTTATATTAACTTCTTGTTTCCACAGGAGAGTTAGACCTCCTCCAGCATGTCCATGGGGTAAGACCAGAGCTTGATGAGTGAAGCCGAGAGATGCCACTTTTTTAATAATTGTCTCATCGGGGTTTTTTGTTTCAGAGAGAAAAATAATATCAGGATCCATAAGTCTCTTTATCTCTCTTAATCGACGAACTGTCAAGGGGTTCCCCAACCCTTGGCAGTTCCAGCTCACCATCTTTAAGGAAGAGGAGGAAGAGGATTGTGAAAATCCATTCTCTTCCTCGCACTTGCTTGAGTTGATCTTGGTGGTAGTATATGGTTCATATCCGGTTGTGGAGCAGGATGTGAGCTACTATGTCTTGAGAAATCTAGTCATGCATCCAGCAGCTGAGTAGATTTTATTGACGTAGTTGCCTTCTTTTGCGATATTTTGCTCACTCTCTTTCGAGGAGATGGGAGCGCTCCAGCAACCTTTCTTTTCCTAATACTGTTGGGATTATGTCCTGAAATCATATTGTACTTACTCTAAAGATAGTTGTATTGTCGAGATCGGACAATTCATGTGATACTGGGTAGTCATAATGTTTTGCTAGAAACCGCTTATGACAAATGAGTTGTAACTCATTTCTAGTATCGTGTGAACCTACAGGGTCACACACCTAAGCAAGCTGGATACACTTAGTATGGGATTGATCATTGGCATATGATCCGATCAATGTGTATTGGATACACATTGAATTGAGTTTTGAAGAGGTGTGTCGATCGATGCAATGAGTGTGTCGATCGACGCAGGTTTTCGAATGGGTGTGTCGATCGATACAGTATGTGTATCGATCGATGCACATTGGGCTTCGAGACTGAATTTTCGAGTTAATAACTTAAACGAGTCGGATTTGATCCGTAGGTCGTTTTAGGTCATCCCAGGTCGATATATAAAGTCTTATATGATCGACCTGAAACCCGGTCCGTGAGTGTCGCTTCTCAGAGAGAAAGCAGAGACACAAAAACTCATAAGATCCACAGGAGATCCGATTCCCGGCACTAGCATCCCGGCGGATTCCAGCTTGTGTGCGTGTGAACTACGATAGAGGCGCAACGATTGAGGCGCTATAGATCTCGATTACCTGCTCATCCTTCCGCTGCCAATCTCCAGGTAATCACGAGGTCAGTTTTAGATTCAATCACCTAGACCCTGGATCCTAGGGAATCCAACAGTGGTATCAGAGCTGAAGGGTTTAATCCATTGAATATGTAGCCTGGAATTCGATTAAAATGGTATTTGATTGAATTGATGCTAGCTAGGTTTCGTTTTGATAAATATAATCTCGGATTTAACTATATCGAAAACGAAGAACTGTGTTTTCGCACTGTGTCGATCGACACAAGTTTGTGTCGGTCGACACACCGCGAAAACGGCAAAACTGTTTTAGGGTTTTCGCACAGCATCGATCGATGCACTGGGTGTGTCGGTCGATGCAGAGCAAAAATGCAAAAGAATTTGTGTTTTCGCATAGCGTCGATCGACACAAGTTTGTGTCGGTCGATGCACCGCGAATTCGCCTATTAAAACATTGGGTTTCGATTTAGAAATCGCACTGTGTCGATCGACACACTGGGTGCATCGATCGACACAGACTGTGCGAAAGGATGATCGGTTCAATTGGATTGAACCGGTTATCTCGCATGGTTATGACGGTTTAATTCGATTAAAAATTCCCTGATACCCTACTGTATCGATCGACACAGGTTTAGTGTCGGTCGACACATGCCTTGCGATTGGTTAATCGGTTCAATTGGATTGAACTGGTTATCATGCTTGGTTAAGGTAGATCAGATCGGTTTAAATTGGATGAATTGATTCAATTGGATTGAATTGGTTATCTCAATTGGTATAAACCGATTTTATAGGTTAAGATCAGTTTGATTGGATAAGTCGGTTCAATTGTATTGGACCGGTTATCGCGATTAGTTAAAACTGGTTGAATCGGTTCAGTTGGATGGACCGGTTGAATTGGATTTGACCGGTATCTCAATTGGTCTAAAACCGGTTCATTTGGTCATTTACCGGCTCAATTGGATTGACCGATTATCTGGTTGGTTAAACGTAATCGTTTGGTTTTGAACCAAATGATTAAGAAACCGAACCAAATGACCTAGCCCACTTTAATTAGAACAAGCAAAACTTAATTGAAATTAGAAATAAATATGTTCTAAACCTATCTAATACACATTGGATGTGTATTAGATCAAAGATTAGTATTCAATATGGTCAACTGTCAAGACTCATTTCGTTGTTGTGATACTCTTGCCAAGAGCTTGGTGTCCACAATTACATGAGTAAGGCAGGTAGTTGTGTTGATGGTCTTGCAGTGCTTGACATCAACAATTGCATGACCTGAGAGATTGATTTACTAACCCTTTAAAGGTCCGTTTCCTCAACCAAATATCAAGTAACCTTGATGTCTTTCCCAATCTTGTCTACTGTCAAGACTCATTTCGTTGTTGGATAGTCTTGGAGTCCTTGGTGAAGGATGTTTTGGTGTTAATCCTGATTCAGTTCTTCAGATTAAACAGTCCTAAACATGTGGATCTAGGTTCTCTTGAATAGAAACTTTATGGATCTCACCTTTTACCTGTTTATACAGCGGAAAGAGAGAACAGGTCAGAGATCAGAGAGCCACCGAGTGATAACTCCTCCAGAGGTTCACACACGCACACCAAGCAGGAAGAAGGCTGCTAGACCAAGGGTGAGGAGGCGCAGAGAGAGAGAGAGAGGCGCGGCTGGGGGCTAGGGTTAGGGAGAAAGAGATTTGGGTTTTAGTTTATAAAACCCTTCTCTTTCCCTTTTGGGCTTTTGGGCCCAAATACCAATCTGATTAAATCCCTTGGATTTAATCAGACCCATTAATTTCTCTCTAAGTACGACAAATGCCTGGCACTTTTACCGTACTTCTGCTAAGCCGTTCCTACACATTTTCCTGTTAGCTTAGGCGTGTGACCCATATGGGATCATATAATAAAGGCAATAAGTCCAAGACTTATAGATCATGAGCGGACTCTAGCAAGCCATCATGACCCCCAGTATTATATGACTTATGTCTGATCATTGACATACTCTTACTTTCTAGAGACAGTACCGAGATTACTGGACACAATTCCAACAATCTCCCACTTGTACTGGAATCTCTGTATTCATAATCCTTTTGTCTCAATATCTCGATTAGTCATAAGGCAAGATTAGTGTCATCCTTATAAAGCCTAATCTTGTTCATCGGACTCTGATTCGATACTGACAATCCAAACGACTCGGGACAGTCCGTTTGAGCATGGCCATGCATTTTCCAGTATTCAAATCTCCGATTGGCCTAGAGATGTTCACTCCATTTATATTGGAGGGACAAATTCCGTCTTGTTCCATCACTGTAAACTACTCATTTCATAATGTACCCAAACAAGGTCCTTATAACTATCGCAGAACGACAGCGTTAGACAATGATCAAAGTGCATCAGTCCATGTGCAGTCACATGCATGCGAACTCAGGTCTAAGGACTATACTCTATAGTCGTAGTAAGAATCTCTTATGACACAGATATAAATATCCTGAAGAGTTCTTATAAGCGGGTCTTGTCCGGTCGTATGTACCCTACATACACCTATGTACTGACTTCGATGCCGCGCATCTATGACACACTGAGACTTTGTCATAAGTCACATACCAATCCAGTCTCACACGGTTGTTGGTGTTCCAATTTCAACAACCTTCGACTAGGGACAGGATGATATAATCCATCTATCAAATATAGGGTCTCATGATCAAGCTAAATGACTTTGATGACTCAAGATCAAGTCACTTACTTCGATGACCTATAAAATGGTTTATATCACTTTGGAACGATTATTTCATCACAGTTAAAATAATCTTGAAATAATAATTTCATTAAACATAAGAATGTTTTACAAGAACATATCATATAACTAAATAAAAGCCCTCAAACTCCCACTCAAATTTAGATTACATTTCAATGTCTCTAATGCCTACAGCTTCAGTCAGAAACTCGAGCTTAGGCCTTGGGAGTGGCTTTGTCAACAGATCAGCGACGTTATCATCTGTCTGAACTCGGCTGATCTTGACTTCCTTTCTATTAATGATGTCACGTATCAAGTGAAATCTTCTTAGAACATGCTTGGATTTCTGGTGTGATCTTGGTTCCTTTGCCTGAGCAATAGCACCATTGTTGTCACAAAACAGTGCCAGAGGCTCAGCCGCATCTGGTATCACACCTAGTTCAATAATGAACTTTCGTATCCAAACAGCTTCCTTCGCAGCTTCTGAGGCGGCGATATATTCAGCTTCTGTAGTGGAATCAGCAACGGTGTCTTGCTTGGAGCTTCTCCAACTGATTGCACCGCCATTCAGACAAAAGATATAACCGGACTGTGACCGGAAATCATCTTGGTCTGTCTGGAAACTTGCGTCCGTGAATCCACTGACTTTAAGCACATCACTTCCACCGTACACCAAGAACTTATCCTTAGTATGTCTTAGATACTTCAAGATATTCTTTACGGCAATCCAATGGTTTTCACCTGGATTTGACTGGTATCTACTCGTCATGCTCAATGCATAAGCAACATCAGGACGAGTACAGATCATGGCATACATGACAGATCCTATTGCAGATGCATAAGGAATATTCTTCATGCGCTCAAGCTCAGCAGCCGTCGTAGGGCTCTGCTTCTTGCTTAGCGTTGTGCCATGTACCATTGGCGTGAAGCCCTTCTTGGAATCTTTCATGCTGAATCTTTGTAGGACTTTGTCAATGTATGAGTCTTGACACAAGCCTATCAGCCTTCTAGATCTATCCCGGTAGATCCTGATTCCAAGAATGTATGCGGCTTCACCCATGTCTTTCATGGAAAAACAACTTCCAAGCCAGTCCTTTACGGACTTCAGCATTGGAACGTCGTTTCCGAGAAGCAGTATGTCATCGACATACAGAATAAGAAATACTATCTTGCTCCCACTAGTTTTCTTATACACGCATTGTTCTTCTTCGTTTCTGATGAAGTCAAATTGCTTGATCGCTTCATTAAAACGAAGATTCCAGCTCCTCGATACTTGCTTCAATCCATAAATGGATTTATGAAGCTTGCATACTTTCCCAGCATTCTTTGGATCTATGTAACCGTCAGGTTGCGTCATATACACATCCTCTTCCAGAATACCATTCAGGAAGGCGGTTTTCACGTCCATCTGCCAAATTTCATAATCATGAAAAGCTGCAGTTGCTAGAAGAATCCGAATAGATTTCATCATAGCCACTGGTGAATAGGTTTCATCGTAATCCACACCGTGAACTTGTCTGAAACCTTTTGCCACCAACCTGGCTTTATAAATCTGGACATTTCCATCCACGTCAATCTTCTTCTTGAAGATCCATTTGCACTCGATGGCTTTTACACCAGCGGGTAAGTCAACCAACGAAAACACTTGGTTGACCGACATGGAGTCCATTTCGGAATCAGTGGCCTTGCGCCACTTAGAGGAATCTGGGCCCATCATGGCTTGATTGAAGTTCGATGGTTCATCACCATCAATGATCAGAAGATCATGACAGTCAGTCACGAGGAATCCTTGATATCTCTCGGGTTCGTGACGGATCCTCCCGGATCTTCGAACTTCATGTACTACAGGTTCAGGCTCTACAATTTCTTGTAGGTCCTCCTGCTGCTCTTCCTCATTAGGTTGAGCAGTATCCTGTTCATCTTGAATTTCTTCAAGCAGTACCTTACTCCCACTGTCTTTCTTAGAGAGAAACTCTCTCTCAAGAAAGTTACAATCCCGGGCAACAAAGATCTTTTTCTCGGAACGTAGATAGAAGTAATAAGCCTTGGTTTCCTTCGGATAACCAATGAAGTAGCATTTATCAGACTTTGGTGTAAGCTTGTCTGAGATTAATCTCTTGACATAGGCTTCACAACCCCAAATTCTAAGATAAGACAACACTGGAGCCAATCCAGTCCATAATTCATATGGTGTCTTTGCTACTGCTTTCGATGGCGTTCTATTTAGAGTGAACACTGCTGTTAGCAGAGCATATCCCCAAAGGGATATTGGAAGGTCTGTGTGACTCATCATAGATCGAACCATATCCAATAAGGTCCGATTTCTCCTCTCAGACACACCATTCCATTGAGGTGTTCCAGGAGGAGTGAGTTGGGACACGATCCCACACTCTCTTAGATGATCACTGAATTCTTGGCTTAAGTATTCTCCTCCTCGGTCGGACCGAAGAGCCTTAATGCTTTTGCCAAGTTGGTTCTGTACTTCATTTTGGAATTCTCTGAACTTCTCAAAAGATTCAGACTTATGTTTCATTAAATAAACATATCCATACCTACTGAAATCATCAGTGAAGGTAATGAAGTACTGATAGTTTCCTCTTGCATTTGTGGACATTGGGCCACACACGTCAGTGTGTATCAGGCCCAATAAGTCACTGGCCCTCTCGTTAGGTTTATTAAAGGGGGCCCGTGTCATTTTGCCCATCATGCAGGATTCGCATTTCTCACATGACTCAAAGTCAAATGAGCCAAGAAGTCCATTCGAATGGAGCCTCTTGATGCGTTTCTCGCTGATGTGCCCTAAACGACAATGCCATAGAAACGTTCGGTTCTCCTCATTAGGTTTGAACCGTTTGGTATTAATGTTATAAATTGGCGCGGATTGATCGAGTATGTAAAGCCCATTCGTAAGAGGGGCAGAACCATAGAACAAATTGTTGCGATTGAAGGAACATAATTTATTCTTAACTGAAAAATCATAACCTTCCAAATCCAACAAAGAAATTGAAATAATATTTCTGCTTATAGCAGGTACAAAATAACAATTATTGAGTTCTAAAATCAATCCCGAAGGTAAAGACAACAAGTATGTGCCTACAGCTAGTGCTGGAACTTTCGCTCCATTCCCAACTCGTAGCTCCACTTGTCCTTGCTTCAGCCTTCTACTGTTGCTGAGTGCCTGCATATTAGTACAAATATGAGCCCCACAACCAGTATCCATAACCCATGAGGTATTATCAGAAGTAGTCGTATTAACTTCTATAACAAAAATACCTGTCGAAGAAGTCTCGAGAGTCTTCTTCTTCAATTCCTTTAGACCTTCTTGGAATTTCTTACATTCTCTCCTCCAATGCCCTGGTTCTTTACAGAACCTGCATATGTCAGTTGGCCCAGCCTTGGACTTGGGCTTGGGCTTTGGCGTGTCCTTGTCCGCGACTTGGACAGCCTTGGCCTTTCCCTTATCCTTAGCAGAGGATTTCTTAAACCCCTTGCCCTTCTGCACCATAAGCACATTGGGGTCCTTGGCGGTTTTCCTCAAGTTGGGCTCTGCAGTCTTGAGCATTCCGTGAAGCTCAGGCAATGTCTTACTCAAGCCATGCATGTTAAAGTTCAGAATGAACTGATCATAGCTTGCAGGTAATGACTGCAGAATGATGTCGCAGGCAAGTTCCTGGCTGATAGGGCAGTCGAGTTTCTGAAGATGATCGAGATAACCCATCATCTTCAAGACATGAGGACTCACTGCCGCATTTGCAGCCAACTTACAGTCTAAGAGGTTCTTAACTGTCTGAAACCTCTCAGTCCTTGCTTGCTCCTGAAAAAGCGATTTCAGGCTTGCCATTATCTCAATTGGTGACAACACACTCTCGAACTGCATTTGCAGCTCAACAGTCATTGTCGCCAACATAAGGCAATACACATCATTTTCATCTGACGAATGCTTTTCCCAAGCATTATGCAGAGTCCTGGCGGCATTGTTAGCAGGCCTCTCGGGGAGAGGATCACGAAGGACATAATCCTTCTTCTCCTGCTTGAGGACCAGCCTCAAGTTCCTTGACCACGTCAGGAAGTTCGTTCCAGTCAGCTTCTCCTTCTCGAGAACATACCGGATTGAGAATGTGTTTTGTGTGCTTGTAGTAGTCATAGCTTAAATATATAAGATAAAAGGTTATTAGTTAATATGTTCAATATGATTAATCTTATATTATACTTAATATGATCAATCATGCATTATATTCAATAACCTAAGTTACCCTCAATAGAATATAATGATTCCAAGATCCACATATAACTAAGATCAAAGTGGGCCACTGGCCGTCACCCAACCTTAGCTTATATCGGTAAGCCCTAAGTCGGCTAATTATATCCGTGATATAACTCTTGGTTGTGAATCTGGGCCCGAGGCCCAATTCACTCTGATGTCTCAAGGCCCGGGACTCCCGATGGCCTAGTCAAGAAAACCAGACTATACAGTCATGTAATCATTAATGTCTGGGACTCCCAATGACATTTATGAATCACAAACCGTCTTATCCACGCAAAAGTAGACACCCTCACACTGTAAGGCCATGAATACAATTGAATGGGCTTCGACAGCTGACATAGCCTGGACAAGACATCCAACGCTTGATATTATTTGAGGTTCGTAGGTTTATTAAAATTTCATTCCCAAAATAGAAGATTACTATTTCGGGAAACTTTCTATTTTTGGAAACCTACTATTTTTGGAAACTTTCTAAAATTGGAAACTTTCTAAAAACGGAAACTTTCTAACTTTAGAAATTTCTTAAAATCCAAAACCCGCAAATCTAGAAACTTCTATTTTAAGAAACTTTCTAATTTCAAAATTTCGGAAACTTTAATTTAAAATCGACTTTATATAACTTTATAAAATAAATTTTAAATTAATCTGAAGAAAGACTCAAATAATTGGCCCAATTGTTTTAACTTCTTGGCCCGAGGCCCAAGAATTGGTCCATGTCCAAGACATGACCCAATTGTCCAATTAAATGACATAACCGGTCTGGTTCATTAAAATTGGTCTAACCAAATTTTAATTACTACGATGACCACAATTGTCAACCGGTTATTTACTAAACCGGATTTTCTCAATTTATTTGGTCCAACCAAATCAAATTAGAAAATCCTGGTTTAGGCACAAAATCCAATTTTTCGACTTTGGATTTCTTATCCCGGTTTAACCAGAACTTAATAAAATTATTAATTCTGTTTATTAAACCGTGACGTTTTGATTTTAATCAAGTTTTAAACCGAACCTTAAACCGAAACGAACCAATCGATTTGACGTGAACCGTTCACGGTTACGTCAGCCCTAACTTCACGATCGAAACTCGATCGTCCAGCCGCAACTCACGCTCGGGACGAGACGCGATGCTGACGATCGATCGGGACGTGATGAGCTTGGATCGGGACGGGATGGTCGGGACGGGACGATGCCGCGATCGGGATGCGATCCATCCGACGATCGGGACGAGCCGCGATCGGGACGCGATCGATCCGACGATCGGGACGCGACCACGCAACACGATCGTTCATGATCGGTTCGTGCGTCCTTTTCCGATCCGGACGATCCGACCCAACCGGCCAACTCTCGGCCGATCGCAAAAACCGAGTCATATAGCTTGGTTTTGCGATTTCAAATATGTTCGTTCAGGATTCAATTCATGTTTCTTAAGTGTTTTGCTCTTATCAGTAGGTTGATTCAAAAACACACTTTAAACAATCCTAAACTTGAATCTAAACAAGAAAAACACAGAACCAATAGCTCTGATACCACTGAAGGATGTTTTGGTGTTAATCCTGATTCAGTTCTTCAGATTAAACAGTCCTAAACATGTGGATCTAGGTTCTCTTGAATAGAAACTTTATGGATCTCACCTTTTACCTGTTTATGCAGCGGAAAGAGAGAACAGGTCAGAGATCAGAGAGCCACCGAGTGATAACTGAAGGATCTTTGGTGTTAATCCTGATTCAATTCATCAGATTACTTGATCCTAAACATGCCAGATCTAGGTTCTCTTGAATAGAAACATAAGTAGATCTCACCTTTTACCTGTTTTGTGCAGCGGAAAGGAAGAACAGGTCAGAGATCAGAGAGCCACCGAGTGATAACTCCTCCAGAGGTTCACACACGCACACCAATCAGGAAGCAGGCTGCTAGGCCACTGGGAGAAACCGGCGCAGTGGAGAGAGAGAGTTGACGGCTCAGATTAGGGTTAATTTGGTTCTGAACTCGAGTTTTATTCATAAAACTCGTTCTGTTCCGTTTGGGCCATTTGGCCCAAATACCAATTAACTCGTCGGTGTTTGCGCACTGCATCGATCGTTGCACCTTGTGCATCGATCGATGCATATTGGCTAAACCTTTTATTCTCTCTAAGTATAGTAAATGCCTAGCACTTTTACCATACTCCTGCTAAACCGTTCCTACACGATTTCCTGTTAGCTTAGGCGTGTGACCCATATGGGATCATACAATAAAGGCAATAAGTCCAAGACTTATAGATCATGAGCGGACTCTAGCAAGCCATCATGACCCCCAGTATTATATGACTTATGTCTGATCTTTGACATACTCTTACTTTCTAGAGACAGTACCGAGATTACTGGACACATTTCCAACAATCTCCCACTTGTACTGGAATCTCTGTATTCATAATCCTTTTGTCTCAATATCTCGATTAGTCATAAGGCAAGATTGGTGTCATCCTTATAAAGCCTAATCTTGTTCATCGGACTCTGATTTGATACTGTCAATCCAAACGACTCGGGACAGTCCGTTTGAGCATGGCCATGCATTTTCCAGTATTCAAATCTCCGATTGGCCTAGAGATATTCACTCCATTTATATTGGAGGGACAAATCCCGTCTTGTTCCATCACTGTAAACTACTCATTTCATAATGTACCCAAACAAGGTCCTTATAACTATCGCAGAACGATAGCGTTAGACAATGATCAAAGTGCATCAGTCCATGTGCAGTCACATGCATGCGAACTCAGGTCTAAGGACTATACTCTATAGTCGTAGTAAGAATCTCTTATGACACAGATATAAATATCCTGAAGAGTTCTTATAAGCGGGTCTTGTCCGGTCGTATGTTCCCCAACATACACCTATGTACTGACTTTGATGCCGCGCATCTATAACACACTAAGACTTTGTCATAAGTCACGTACCAATCCAGTCTCACACGGTTGTTGGTGTTCCAATTTCAACAACCTTCGACTAGGGACCGGATGATATAAACCATCTATCAAATATAGGGTCTTATGATCAAGCTAAATGACTTCGATGACTCAAGATCAAGTCATTTACTTCGATGACCTATAAAATGGTTCATATCATTTTGGAACGATTATTTCATCACAGTTAAAATAATCTTGAAATAATAATTTCATTATCAAACATCTCAAATGTTTTACAAGAACATATCAATAACTAAATAAAGCCCTTTACTAACTCCCACTGAAATTAAGACTACATCTTAACTTCACTTATCCTACAGCTACAGTCCGTGACTCGTGCTTAGGGCTAAGGAGTGGCTTCGTTAATAGATTAGCAACGTTCTCATTTGTTGAAACTTGCTGATCTACTTAACATCTCTGTCATTTATCTTAAGGTGTTTGGACCTCTGATGTGCAGCTAGTCTCATCTATGCTGGGAATCACATCAAGTTCATTGACGAACTCTTCTTTCCAAACAACCTCTTTCGCCGCTTTCCAAGCTGCGAAATGTTCAGTTTAAGTCATGGAGTCAGCAACAGTGCCTTGCACCGCCAGACAGACACAAGATATAACCGGACTGTGACCGGAAATCATCTTTGTCTGTTGGAAACTTGCCTTTCAGACTCTGCTGACTTGTAGCACATCACTTTCTCCGTAAATCAAGAACTTATCCTTAGTATTCCTCAAATACTTTAGGACATACTTTAGGAAACTTGATTCTTTGCTGGATTTGACTGGTCTTTACTTGTCTTGCTTAACATTAAAGCAACATCAAACAAGTACGTTTCATGGCATACATGATAGATCCAATTACCGAAGCATATGGAATCCTATTCATGCATTTAAGCTCAGTAGTTATCGTAGGATACTGTATCTTGCTTAACTTAATGCCATGTGACATTGGCATAAAACCCTTCTTGGATTGCTCAAAATGTGTAGGACTTTGTCAATTTAAGAATCTGACTTTGTCCTATCAGCTCTTTTGGATCTCTATCTTTAGATCCAAAATCCAAGAACTACGTGGCTTTACCCATGTCAATCATAAAACCATCTCCCAAGCTAGTCCTTTACCGACTACAGCGTTGGGACGTCATTTTCGAGAATCAGTATGTCATCGACATACAATATGAGAAATGCAATATCACTCCAACTAATCTATTAGTAAACACACAGTTCCGCTTCGTTCCTGTTCAAGTCAAAACCTTGACTACTTCAACAGAACGAAGATTCCAACTCCGATATGTTTGCTTCCATCCATGAATGGATCGATGAAGCTAACTTACATAAAATGTAATTTTTTTGGAGTCCGGGCTCACTTTCGCTTCTTTTGAATTTCGCAGATTCATCGCTTTCAATGATCATCAGATCATGCGAACTTTCAATGATTATCAGTTTCAATTAATGACGAGAAATCACTCTCGGATTAGTAACTGATTCATATCTGCGAACTTCAGGCTCCACAGGTGTAGATTCTACAGAAATCTGTAAATCCTTCCGCTGCTCTCCCTCAATAGGTTAAGCAGCCTCCTGTATTTCTCGAATTTCTTCGAGTTGTACTTTTACTCCCACTGTTCTTCTTTGGAAAGTAACTTCCCTTCTTAGAAAACAGAATGGTCGTAAAAATACTTTTTACTCCCACTGTTCTTCTTGGAAAGTAATTTCCTTCTTAGAAAACAGAATGGTCGTAAAAGTACCGAGCCTTGGTTTCCCTAAGAAAACTTCGAGTTATGCTTTTACTCCCACTGTTCTTCTTGGAAAATAACTTCCTTTCTTAGAAAACAGATTGGACGTAAAAGTAACAAGCCTTAGTTTCTCTAGGACAACCAGCGAAGTAGCACAACTACAAATACTCAGTAAAGACAAATTTGGATCGATTCCAATCCACATTAACGTGGTGTCTTTCAACCGATATTTGTGGAACTATTTCAGCGTAAACTTAGATATTTTAGAGCGTTATTCTTAAATAATATCATGGAAGATTCGTGTGACTCATCTTTAATCATTTCTAATAAGATCTGATTCTTTCTCACAGAAACACCTTCAGGTTTTCAGGAGAAATGAGCTGTGAAACGATTTCACACTCATTAAGATGATCACACAATCAATGACTTAAGTATTCTCACTCGTGATTTAATCCAGAGTCTTAATACTTTTGTCATTCAGATCCTATACTTCATTCTGGAACTCTTTTGACCATGTCAAAGAATTCCGACTTGTGTCTCATCAAATGAACACAGTCACACTCACTGAAGTAATCAGTAGAGACAATGAAGTACAGGAGATTTTTCTCTGGCATTACTGCTCATTGGGCCACATACATGAGTATGTTCCAGGTCCAATAAGCCTTTGGGCTTTTCTCTAGCTCGGCTAAGATAGGCCCTTTACCTTTTGGTCTAGTAAACAGAATTCAAGTCTCATAAGATATTTTATCAAATGAGCCCAAACGTCCATGACTATGGGATTTCTGAATCCGACTTACTCTTTTGTGACCAAGACTTTATGCCAAGAAAAATCAGGTTTAATTCATCAGATTTAAACCAATTCGGTATTTATGTTACATTTAGGCACTCTTTGGTTTAAGATATAAAACCCATTCCATGAATAGGGTGCTACAATTAATATTTCATTAAGATCAAAAGAACAAAACTTGTCTTTTATCAAAATGAAACACATTCAAATTCTTACAAGAAAATGAAAGACAACTCTGCTTAAAGCAGGTACATTGTAGCAATTACTTAATACAAAACCAAGCCTCAAAGGGATCTATAAGTGAAAAACCCTACGGCTGAGGCAGCATCCCAAGCTCCTTCCAGACATGTAGTTTCACTTGCCCTTCCTTCAACGTTCTACTGTTGCTTAGGCTCTGCATATTATCACAAATATCAGTGCCACAACCAGTATCCAATACCTTTAAGGTAGAACTTGAAGTAATAACATGAATACCTGAGGAAGTAGTCGCATACATCGACTTTAACTCCTCATCATCTTCCATGAATTTCATGCAATCTCTCTTCCAATGCCCTATCTCTTTACAGTAGCAGCACTTACCAACGTAAGAGGTATCTGACTTGAGCTCAGAAGACACACGTTTGCCATGATTCAAAATCTGGACAACTTTGTCTTCTCCCTTGTCAGTACTAGGTTTCATAAACCTACCCTTCACGTTTGGCTCAACCGTCTTGAGCATATTATGCAGTTCAGTCAGCGTCTTCGTTAAGCCTTTCTTGATATAGTTCTTCCTGAACTTATCATAGCTTGACGGCAGTGACTGCAGAATGATCTCAGTTGCCAATTCTTGGCTAACTGGATAATCCAGTTTCCTCAGGTTATCAATATAACCTATCATTTTACTGACATGAGGACTCACCGGATTATCATTTGGTAGCTTGCAGCTAGTGAGAGACTTAACCAACTGGTATCTCTCCACTCTTATCTGCTCCTGAAATTTCAATTTCAGGCTGCTGATCATCTCTATTGGCGACTCCATGTTCTCATGTTGCTTCCGCAAGTCTGAGTCCATGGTAGCCAACATCAGACCACGCACATCTACCGCATCATTATAATGCTTATTCCAAGCATCATATACTGCATGGGAGGCATTGGACCCGATCCTTACGGGGAGAGCTCTCTCAAGAACATAGTCCTTTCTCTCCTGCCTGAGGACTAGCCTCAGGTTCCGCGACCAAGTCAAGAAATTTGATCCGTTCAGCTTGTCCATCCCAAGGATAGACCGGATCGAGAAAGTGTTTTGATTGTTCGTGCTAGTCATAACTGAAATTTAAGATAAAAGGATTTTAGTTAATATGTTCAATATGATTAATCTCGTATTAAAAATAATATGATTAATCACGCATTATATTCAATAACATAAGTTACCCTCAATAGAATATAATGATTCCAAGATCCACATATAACTAAGATTAAAGTGGGCCACTGGCCGTCACCCAACCTTAGCTTATATCGGTAAGCCCTGTATCGGCTAATTATATCCGTGATATAACTCTTGGTTGTGAATCTGGGCCCGAGGCCCAATCCACTCTGATGTCTCAAGGCCCGGGACTCCCGATGGCCTAGTCAAGAAAACCAGACTATACAGTCATGTAATCATTAATGTCTGGGACTCCCAATGACATTTATGAATCACAAACCGTCTTACCCACGCAAAAAACAGACACCCTCACACTGTAAGGCCATGAATGCAATTGAATGGGCTTTGACAGCTGACATAGCCCGGACAAGACATCCAACGCTTGATATTATTTGAGGTCCGTAGGTTTATTTTAAAAACATTCCCAAAATAGAAGATTACTATTTCGGGAAACTTTCTATTTATGGAAACCTACTATTTTTGGAAACTTTCTAAAATTGGAAACTTTCTAACTTTAGAAATTCCTTTAAAATCCAAAACCCGCAAATACAGAAACTTCTATTTTAAGAAACTTTCTTATTTCAAAATTTCGGAAACTTTAATTTAAAAACGACTTTATAATTTTATAAAATAGATCTTAAATTAATCTGAAGAAAGACTCAATTAGCTGGCCCAATTGTTTTAACTTCTTGGCCCGAGGCCCAAGAATTGGTCCATGTCCAAGACATGACCCAATTGTCCAATTAATTGACATAACCGGTCTGGTTCATTAAAACTGGTCTAACCAAGTTTTAATTACTACGATGACCACAATTGTCAACCGGTTATTTACTAAACCGGATTTTCTCAATTTATTTGGTCCAACCAAATCAAATTAGAAATCCTGGTTTAGGCACTAAATCCAATAATTCTTTCGACATTGGATTTCTTATCCCAGTTTAACCAGACTTAATAAAATTATTAGATCTGTTTATTAAACCAGGACGAATTGAATTTAATTAAATTAAACCGAGCCAAAAACCCCAACCGCATCGATCGATGCTCACAGCATCGATCCTGCAACGATCGTTCATCGATCCTGCATCGATCGATGCTCTCACGCGTGCACGAACGGTTATCAGGTTTGGCCGAGAGATTCTCGCGAGATCCATGCGATCGTTCGAACGATCCATGCGATCGCGGTCAATCTCTCGCGACTGCAACGATCGATCCTTGCATTGCATCGATCGATGCAATGCGATCTCAGTCGATGCAAGATCAGTTTAGATCGCATACCAAATCAATATAGTTTGGTCATGCGATTTTAAACAGTTTGTTTAGGATTCAATTCTTGTTTCTTAAGTGTTTTAATCTTATCAGTAGATTGATTCAAAAACACACTTTTAAACAATCCTAAACAAGCTTCTAAACAAGAAAAACCAGAACCAATAGCTCTGATACCACTGAAGGATCTTTGGTGTTAATCCTGATTCAATTCATCAGATTACTTGATCCTAAACATGCCAGATCTAGGTTCTCTTGAATAGAAACATAAGTAGATCTCACCTTTTACCTGTTTTGTGCAGCGGAAAGGAAGAACAGGTCAGAGATCAGAGAGCCACCGAGTGATAACTCCTCCAGAGGTTCACACACGCACACCAATCAGGAAGCAGGCTGCTAGGCCACTGGGAGAAACCGGCGCAGTGGAGAGAGAGAGTTGACGGCTCAGATTAGGGTTAATTTGGTTCTGAACTCGAGTTTTATTCATAAAACTCGTTCTGTTCCGTTTGGGCCATTTGGCCCAAATACCAATTAACTCGTCGGTGTTTGCGCATTGCATCGATCGTTGCACCTTGTGCATCGATCGATGCATATTGGCTAAACCTTTTATTCTCTCTAAGTATAGTAAATGCCTAGCACTTTTACCATACTCCTGCTAAACCGTTCCTACACGATTTCCTGTTAGCTTAGGCGTGTGACCCATATGGGATCATACAATAAAGGCAATAAGTCCAAGACTTATAGATCATGAGCGGACTCTAGCAAGCCATCATGACCCCCAGTATTATATGACTTATGTCTGATCTTTGACATACTCTTACTTTCTAGAGACAGTACCGAGATTACTGGACACATTTCCAACAATAACTCCTCCAGAGGTTCACACACGCACACCAAGCAGGAAGAAGGCTGCTAGACCAAGGGTGAGGAGGCGCAGAGAGAGAGAGAGAGAGAGAGGCGCGGCTGGGGGCTAGGGTTAGGGAGAAAGAGATTTGGGTTTTAGTTTATAAAACCCTTCTCTTTCCCTTTTGGGCTTTTGGGCCCAAATACCAATCTGATTAAATCCCTTGGATTTAATCAGACCCATTAATCTCTCTCTAAGTACGACAAATGCCTGGCACTTTTACCGTACTTCTGCTAAGCCGTTCCTACACATTTTCCTGTTAGCTTAGGCGTGTGATCCATATGGGATCATATAATAAAGGCAATAAGTCCAAGACTTATAGATCATGAGCGGACTCTAGCAAGCCATCATGACCCCCAGTATTATATGACTTATGTCTGATCATTGACATACTCTTACTTTCTAGAGACAGTACCGAGATTACTGGACACAATTCCAACACTTGGTATCCACAATTACATGAGTAAGGCAGGTGATCATTGATAGACTTGCAGTGCGACTGTCAATGATCACAAGACTGAAGAGATTGGTTTAACTTGACTGGGCTATTAGAAGTTCTGGGCCCAGAGACATCAGAGTGGATGAGACATGGATTGTCTTATCTGCGACCAAGAGTTGTACTGGGTACAATTAGCAATGGTTTGCTTACCTAGATGACTGAAATCTGGGTGATGACGAGTCGTCCACTCAGATTTTAGTGATGTATGGGTCTTGGAACATTATATTCATAGAGGAAACATTGTTTGAATATAATACGAGTTTTCTTATTAGATAAGACTTCTCATTTCCTGAACTTCATAACTAAAATCTTCTTTTCTTAGATTTCAGCCTATGTCTAAAACTACTTTCTCGTTGCGATCCGTCCTAGAGAAGGACAAGTTAAATGGATCAAATTTCCTGGATTGGTATAGTAATTTGAGATTTATTCTCAAGCAAGAGAGTAAAGACTATGTCCTTGAGAAATCTCTCCCCGAAAGGCTTGGGACCAATGCCTCGCATGCAGTATATGATGCTTGGAATAAGCATTATATTGATGTGGTAGATGTGCGTGGTCTGATGTTGGCTACCATGAACTCGGACTTGAAGAGTCAATACGAGAACATGGAGTCGCCAATAGAGATGATCACCAGCCTGAAACTGAAGTTTCAGGATCAGGCACGAGTTGAGAGATAGCAGATGGTTAAGTCTCTCATTGGGTGCAAGCTACCAAAGGATGCTCCAGTGAGTCCTCATGTCATTAAAATGATGGGTTACATTGATAACCTGGGAAACTGGATTGTCCTGTCAGCTTAGAGTTGGCCACTGACATCATTCTGCAGTCACTGCCGTCTAATTATGATAAGTTTATCAAAAGCTATATCAAGAATGACTTGACGAAGACGTTGACTGAGCTGCATGGCATGCTCAAAACAGCAGAGCAAGACATCATAAAGGGTAAAAGATTTGAGAAATCCTGTGTTAACAAGGGTAGAGGCAGGGCCGTCCAGATTTGGAATCAGGATAAGCCTGTGTCATCTTTTATGTTGGGATTATGTCCTGAAATCACATTGTACTCACTCTAGAGATAGTTGTATTGTCGAGATCGGACAATTCATGTGATACTGGGTAGTCATAATGTTTTGCTAGAAACCGCTTATGACAAATGAGTTGTGACTCATTTCCAGTATCGTGTGAACCTACAGGGTCACACACCTAAGCAAGTTGGACATAGTCCATATGGGATTGATCATTGGCAAATGGTCTGGTCGATGTGTATTGGATACACATCGAATATAGTTTTGATGAGGTGTGTCGATCGACACTGATAAGTGCGTCGGTCGACACAAGACGTGTGTCGATCGACACCACTAAGTGTGTCGGTCGACACAAGGGCGAAACCGAGACAAATGTTTCGGTTCGCCTCGAGGTCAATATATATACATGTTTTATTGACTCGAGGGGAAAGAGATGGTGTGCGCCGCCCAGAGTGTTTTCTCAGAGAGAAAACACAGAAACCTCAGAGAAACTGAGTTCCCAGGAGATCCGAGCCCCGACACTAGCATCCCGGAGGATTCCAGCTTGTGTGCGTGTGGACTATCAGTAGAGGCGCAGCATCTGAGGCGCTCCAGAGATCTCGTTTGCCTGACCCTATTCCGCTGCTAGAACAAGGTAAACGCTAGATCTATTCATGATTCAATTAACTAGACCCTAGATCCTAGGCTATCTGGAACTCGAGGAGGATTCTGAATACTGTAGAATTGGCTCCAAGGTACATCAATGGTATCAGAGCATTAGGGTTTTCCATTGAATCGCACCTGTTGATTGAATTTGATGAGTTAAATTCGCAAGCTAGGTTGTTTGAGTCAGAACAGGTGAGATCGATTTGATCGATCTCCGATTCTGTGTTTTCGCACAGTGTCGATCGAGTGTGTCGGTCGACACAGAGTGGCGAATTCGACAGAATCGGCGGCTAGGGTTTTTCGCGAATAAAAACTGAAAGCCTTCTGTGTCGATCGACACAGGTTGAGTGTCGGTCGACACAGAACAAATTCGGTCGAGTGTCGATCGACACATGTTAGTGTCGGTCGACACAGACCAAGCGAATGGTTAATCGGTTCAATTGGATTGAACCGGTTATCATGTTTGGTTAAGTCCGAATAGATCGGTTTAAATTAGATGAATTGGTTCAATTGGATTGAATTGATTATCTCAATTAGCATGAACCGATGGGTTAAATCAGTTTGATTGGATAATGCGGTTCAATTGAATTGGACCGGTTATCGCAATCAATTGAAACTGGTTTAAACGGTTTAAATTGGATGAATTGGTTCAATTGGATTGAACTGATTATCCCAATTAATATAAACCGAATGGTTAAGATCATTTTGATATGATAAGTCGGTTCAATTGGATTGAACAGGTTATCAAAACTGACTTCGGTTTAGGTCTATGTCGACCGTCGCACATGGGTTGTATCGATCGACATGACCGGTTCAATGAACCGGGTTAATTGGATTAACCGGTTATTGAAGTCCGGTTTTGTTTGGTGGTGTCGATCGACAGACACAGTCTGCGTCGATCGATACAGTGCTCGGAATTCTGGTTATTGAACCTTGAATTTGCAGAAACCAAACTCGACCAAAACTTTGATTAAAGCTTAGCTTCAATATGGTCAACTGTCAAGACTCATTTAGTTGTGTGATGTCTAGCCAAGAGCTTGGTGTCCACAATTACGTGAGTAAGGCAGGTAATAATGTTGATGGACTTGCAGTGCATTAACATCAACAATTACATGACCTAAGAGAATTGATTTGCTAAACTTTTGGGTTTAGTTTCTTCAAACCAAAATATCAAGTAACCTTGATGTCTTGCCCAATCTTGTCTACTGTCAAAACTCGTGTCGTTTGTTGGATAGTCTTGGAGTCCTTGGTATCCACTGCAACATGAGTAAGGCAGATGATCATTGACAGACTTGCAGTGCGACTCTCAATAATCATAAGACAGAAAAGATTGGTTTTACTTGACTGGGCTGTCGGAAGTTCTGGGCCCGGAGACATCAGAGTGGATTAGACATAGTTTGTCTCATCCACAACCAAGAGTTGTACTGGGTACAATTAGCAATGATTTGCTTACCTAGATAACTAAAGTCTGAATAACGGCGAGTCGCCCACTCGAATTTTAGTAATCTGAGGATCTTGTATCATTATATTCATAGAGGAAACATTGTTTGAATATAATGCGAGTTTTCTTATTAGATAAGATTTCTCATCATATACATAACTAAATCTTTGTTTTTTCTTGGATTTCAGCTTATGTCTATGACTACTTTCTCGTTGCGATCCGTCCTTGAGAAGGACAAGTTAAATGGATCCAACTTCCTGGATTGGTATCGGAATCTGAGATTCATTCTCAAGTAGGAGAGCAAGGACTATGTCCTTGAAAAGGCTCTTCCAGAAAGGCTTGGGACCAATCGCTCGCATGCAGCATATAATACTTGGAATAAGCATTATATTGATGTGGTAGATGTGTGTGGTCTGATGTTGGCTACCATGAACTCGGACTTGAAGAGTCAATACGAGAGCATGGAGTTGCCAATAGAGATGATCACCAGCCTGAAACTGAAGTTTCAGGATCTGGCACGAGTTGAGAGATTCCAGATGGTGAAGTCTCTAACTGAGTGCAAGCTACCAGAGGATGCTCCAGTAAGTCCTCATGTCATTAAAATGATGGGTTACATTGATAACCTGGGGAAACTGGAATGTCCTGTCAGCTTAGAGTTGGCCACTGACATCATTCTGCAGTCACTGCCGTCAAGCTATGATAAGTTCATCAAGAACTATATCAAGAAAGGCTTGACGAAGACGTTGACTGAGCTGCATGATATGATCAAGACATCAGAGCAAAACATCAAAAGGGGTAAAAGATTTGAGAAATCTTGTAAAGACAAGGGTGAAGGCAGGGCCGTCCAGATTTGGAATCAGGATAAGCATGTGTCATCTTATAAGCCCAAGTCAGGCCCATCTGGTGTTAGAAAATGCTTCTACTGCGATGAGTCAGGGCATTGGAAGAGAGATTGCATTAAATTCTTGGAAGATTCACAAGAGATGAATGAGATGTATGGTACTTCTTCTTCAGGTATTGTGTTATTAATTCAAGTTCTACGTAAGTATTGGATACTAGTTGTGGTACTGATATTTTTGAAATATGCAGGACCTAAGCGACAGTAGAACGTTGAAGAAAGGGCAAGTGGAACTGCGTGTCTGGTATGAAGCAATGGTTGCTGCATGAGCCGTAGAGATTCTCCACTTGTAGGAGCCTTTCATACTTGGTTTTAGAAATTAAGTAATTGCTACTATGTATCTGCCTTGTGCAGAAATGTCTTTCATTTTCTTGTAAAGAATTTGGATGTTTTTCATTTTGATAAAAGACAAGTTTTGTTCTTTAGATCTTAATGAAATATAATATGGTAGCACCCCGTTTGGAATGGGGTTTATATCTTAAACCAGCGAAAGTTTGAATATAACACAAATACTAAAGTTTAAGTCTGATGACTCGAACTCGACCTTTCCTTGGCATAGTCATTTAACCATATAGAGTGAAGCGGATTCAGAAGTTCCATAGTTTTGGACTCATTTGATTATTAATCATTTGAGATATGAATTCTGTTCACTGGACCAAATGACTAAGGCCCTTTTAGCAGAGCTAAAGGAAACGGGCCAGAGGCTTATTGGGCCTTACACATACTGATGTATGCGGCCCGATGAGCATTAGTGCCAAAGGAAATCTTATGTACTTCATTACCTTATTGATGGCATCAATAAGTATGGCTGTGTTCATTTGATGAGACACGAGCAGGAATCCCTTGAGGAGTTCCAAGATGAAGTGTAGAACCGATTTGACAGAAGTATTAAGATCCTCGATTGAATCGCGGAGGAAAATACTTGAGTCAAGAATTGGGTGATCATCTAACAGAATGAATCGGATCTTATTAGATATGCTCCTATTAATGATGAGTCACAGGAATCTTCCATAATCATTTAAGACTACGTTCTAAAATGTCTATGTTTACGCTAAATAAGTTTCTGTCAGAATCAGTGAAAAACACCACATTGGATGTGGACTGGGTGATTTCCAAATTTGTTTTTCTGATTAATTGGGATTGCAAGTTTTGTGTAAGACAGTAGTCAACAAACAAACTTGAACCCATATCTGATAAGTTCTACCTCGCTGGTTGTCCTAAGGAAACCAAGGCTTGCTACTTTTGCAACCAATCCGAGGACAAAGTATTGTTGTTCGGAACTGTGTCTTTTAAGAAAGATCGTACTTTCAAAAGGAACAGTGGGAGTAGAAGTACACATCGAAGAAATTCGATAAACACAGGAGGCTACTCAACCTGTTGAGGGAGAGCAGCGGTGAGATCAAAAAAGTGCTGTAGGATCTACACCTGTGGAGCCTGAAATTCGCAGATCCGAAAGGATCCGTCACTAACTCGAGAGTGATTTCTCGTAACCGATTGTCGTGATATGTTGATCATTGAAAAGTGACGAGCATGCAAAATTCAATGAAGCGATGGTGAGCCCCAACTCCGAAAATATGCTGGGTATGCATGTTAGCTTTACTGATCCATTTCTGGATTGAAGCAAACATCTTGGAGTTGGAATCAACATTCTGATAATGTGGTCAAAAGTTTTGACTTGATCAGAAAGAAATGAAACCATGCGTTTACAAGAAGACTAGTGGGAGCGTAATTGCAATTCTCACACTGTATGTAAATAACATACTTAATCTCATAAACGACATTCCGACGCTAAAGTCTTGTCAAGATTTGGGTCGGAAGTCAAAATTAATGACAGACATGGGAGAAGGCCGTAAAAGTTCTTGGAATAAGGATCCATTGGAATGGATCAGAAAGGCTAATTGGATCGTGTCAAAATCCTTATGTTGATAAGGTATTGGACAGTTCCAATATGCATGATTCCAAGAATGGCTTCATACCAAAGGTCTTATGGCAACAATATTAGCAAGAAGAAGTGTTATTGAACACTGTCTGAACTAGTATTAATGAGTGTGATTGCTTATGCTGATGCAATAGAATCCATCATGAATGCCATGTTTGCGCTCGTCTAGATGCAGCTTACGCATAAAGCATGACGAGAAAATACCAAAAATGTTCCGGTAATAGTCACTGAACAGTTACCAGAAATATCCCAAGTGTTTGAGAAACACTAAGGATAGGTTCGTGGTGAACTAAGAAAGTGACGAACCAGTTGAAAGTAGTTAGACGGACAAAGATGATTCCCAGTTCCCACCTGGTTATGTCTCTTTGTCTGAATAGCGGTGCTATCTGTTGGAAAGGCTCCAAGCAGTGGACCGTAGAATAGTGCTTTTATCTGAATGGCGGTGTGGTTTGTTGGAATTATTTCAAGCAAAACACCGCAGTCTCTCCCACAACCTAAGCACGAAATTTATTCTGTTGCTGTAGGTATAAGATATCTGAAGAGATGATCTTGATTCTAGTGGGAGTAACTTTATGTTGGAATTATGTCCAGTAATCTCTGTACTGTCTCTAGAAAGTAAGAGTATGTCAATGATCAAACATAAGTCATATAATACTGGGGGTCATGATGGCTTGCTAGAGTCCGCTCATGATCTATAAATCTTGGATTTATTGCCTTTATTATATGATCCCATATGGGTCACACGCCTAAGCTAACAGGAAAATGTGTAGGAACGGTTTAGCAGAAGTACGGTAAAAGTGCTAGGCATTTACTGTACTTAGAGAGACTAAAGGGCCTGATTAAATCTAAGGGATTTAATCAGACTGAGAATTGGGCCCAAAAGCCCATAAGAACTGGACAAGGGTTTTAATAATAAAACTTGCCCTAGCTCTTATTTTCTCAGCCACTTTTGCGCCACCTCTCTCTCTCTTCTGCGCCTCCCACCAGCTGGTCTAGCAGCCAATTTCCTGTGTGTGCGTGTGTGAGCCTTTGGAGGAGCTATCTCTTGGTGGTTCTGCTGATCTCTGACCCGTACCTCCTCTTTCCGCTGCAAAACAAGGTAACAGGTGAGATCCTTTATGATTCTGCAAGAGAACCTAGATCTGGCATGTTTAGGTGAGTTTAATCTGAAGAATTGAATCAGGATTAACACTAAACAATCCTTCAGTGGTATCAGAGCCATTGGTTCTGTTAGGATTTCTTGTTTAGAATCATGTTTAGGTTGTTTAGAAGTATTTGAATCAATATATGATAAGAAAATACTTAAGAAACAAAGAATTAAAACCTAAACAAACAGAAATCACATGATCCGATCTATATGAATCGGTATGCGTCAGAGTGTTGATCAGTTTCGGATCACACGTCTGGATCGGTTGACGCACGAACGCATGGATCGCATGGATCGGCCGAGAACGATCGCATGGATCCGATCGGTACGATCGCATGGATCGAAGCCGTACGCGTCCCGTCCGATCGCGAGAGATGGGCCGATCAATCGCATGGATCGCACGATCGCCGATCGCATGGATCGCGTCTCGCCCGATCACACGACCCGAGCCATCCCGTCCGCGTCCCGTCCCGTCCCGATCGCGTGGCTTGCGGCTGTCCCGATTGTTGCTCGATCGCGTGAAGCCATGATCGGTTCGTGACCTAATGGGCCGGTTCGTTTCGGTTAGGTGGTTCGGTTTAAGATATTTTAAAATCTTAATCGTCACGGTTTAATAAACAGACTTAATAAAATTTATTAAGTTCTGGTTAAACCGGGATAAGAAATCCAAAGTCGTAAAATTGGATTTAGTGCCTAAACCAGTGGTTTTCTAATTTGATTTGGTTGGACCAAATAAATTGAGAAAAATCCGGTTTAGTAAATAACCGGTTGACAATTGTGGTCATCGTAGTAATTAATTTTGGTTAGACCAATTTTAATGAACCAGACCGGTTATGTCATCTAATTGGGTAATTGGGTTATGTCTTGGACATGGACCAATTCTTGGGCCTCGGGCCAAGAAGTTAAAACAATTGGGCCAATTATTTGAGTCTTTTCTTCAGATTTAATTTAAAATTTATAAAATTAAAAGTCGATTTTAAATTAATCTGTTTTCAAAATCTGAAATTAGAAAGTTTCTTAAATTAGAAGTTTCTAGATTTGCATGTTTTGGATTTTAGGAAATTTCTATATTTAGAAAGTTTCCAATTTTAGGAAGTTTCCAATTTTAGAAAGTTTCCAATTTTAGGAAGTTTCCAATTTTAGAAAGTTTCCAAAATTAGTAGGTTTCCCAAAAAGGAAAGTTTCCCAAAATAGTAATCTTCTATTTTTGGATGAGATTTTAATAAACCTACAAACCTCAAATAATATCAAGCGTTGGATGTCTTGTCCAGTCTATGTCAGCTGTCGAAGCCCATTCAATTGTACTCATGGCCTTACAGTGTGAGGGTGTCTACTTTTGCGTGAGTAAGACGGTTTGTGATTCATAAATGTCATTGGGAGTCCCAGACATTAGTGATTACATGACTGTATAGTCTGGTTTTCTTGACTAGGCCATCGGGAGTCCCGGGCCTTGAGACATCAGAGTGGATTGGGCCTCGGGCCCAGATTCACAACCAAGAATTATATCACGGATATAATTAGCCGAGATAGGGCTTACCGATATAAGCTAAGGTTGGGTGACGGCCTGTGGCCCACTTTAATCTTAGTTATATGTGGATCTTGGAATCATTATATTCTATTGAGGGTAACTGATGTTATTGAATATAATGCGAGATTAATCATATTAAGTATAATACAAGATTAATCATATTGAACATATTAACTAATAACCTTTTTATCTTATATTTCAGCTATGACTACTACAAGCACTCAAAACACATTCTCAATCCGGTCTGTTCTCGAAAAGGAGAAGCTGACTGGAACGAACTTCCTGACGTGGTCAAGGAACTTGAGGCTGGTCCTCAAGCAGGAGAAGAAGGATTATGTCCTTCGTGATCCCCTCCCCGAGAGGCCTCCTAACAATGCCGCAAGGACTCTGCATAATGCTTGGGAAAAGCATTCGTCAGATGAAAATGATGTCTATTGCCTGATGTTGGCGACCATGACTGCTGAGCTGCAAATTCAGTTCGAGACTGTGTTGTCACCCATCGAGATAATGGCAAGCCTTAAATCGCTTTTTCAGGAGCAGGCAAGGACTGAGAGGTTCCAGACAGTTAAGAACCTCTTAGACTGTAAGTTGGCTGCAAATGCGGCAGTGAGTCCTCATGTCTTGAAGATGATGGGTTATCTCGATCATCTTCAGAAACTCGACTGCCCTATCAGCCAGGAACTTGCCTGCGACATCGTTCTGCAGTCTTTACCTGCAAGCTATGATCAGTTCATCCTGAACTTCAATATGCATGGCTTGAGTAAGACATTGCCTGAGCTTCACGGAATGCTCAAGACTGCAGAGCCCAACTTGAGGAAAACCGCCAAGGACCCCAATGTGCTTATGGTGCAAAAGGGCAAGGGCTTTAAGAAATCCTCTGCCAAGGACAAGGGAAAGGCTAAGGCTGTTCAAGTCACGGACAAGGACACGCCAAAGCCCAAGCCCAAATCCAAGGCTGGGCCTACTGACATCTGCAGGTTCTGTAAAGAACCAGGGCATTGGAGGAGAGAATGTAAGAAATTCCTGGAAGGTCTAAAGGAATTGAAGAAGAAGACTCTCGAGACTTCTTCATCAGGTATTTTTGTTATAGAAGTTAATACAACTACTTCTGATAATACCTCATGGGTTATGGATACTGGTTGTGGGGCTCATATTTGTACTAATATGCAGGCACTCAGCAACAGTAGGAGGCTGAAGCAAGGACAAGTGGAGCTACGAGTTGGGAATGGAGCGAAAGTTCCTGCACTAGCTGTAGGCACATACTTGTTGTCTTTACCTTCGGGATTGGTTTTAGAACTCAATAATTGTTATTTTGTACCTGCGATAAGCAGAAATATTATTTCAATTTCTTTGTTGGATTTGGAAGGTTATGATTTTTCAGTTAAGAATAAATTATGTTCCTTCAATCGCAACAATTTGTTCTATGGTTGTGCCCCTCTTACGAATGGGCTTTACATACTTGATCAATCCGCGCCAATTTATAACATTGATACCAAACGGTTCAAACCTAATGAGGAGAACCGAACGTTTCTATGGCATTGTCGTTTAGGGCACATCAGCGAGAAACGCATCAAGAGGCTCCATTCGAATGGACTTCTTGGCTCATTTGACTTTGAGTCATGTGAGAAATGTGAATCCTGCATGATGGGCAAAATGACCCGGGCCCCCTTTAATAAACCTAACGAGAGGGCCAGTGACTTATTGGGCCTGATACACACAGATGTGTGTGGCCCAATGTCCACAAATGCAAGAGGAAACTATCAGTACTTCATTACCTTCACTGATGATTTCAGTAGGTATGGATATGTTTATTTGATGAAACATAAGTCTGAATCGTTTGAGAAATTCAGAGAATTCCAAAATGAAGTACAGAACCAACTTGGCAAAAGCATTAAGGCTCTTCGGTCCGACCGAGGAGGAGAATACTTAAGCCAAGAATTCAGTGATCATCTGAGAGAGTGTGGGATCGTATCCCAACTCACTCCTCCTGGAACACCACAATGGAATGGTGTGTCTGAGAGGAGAAATCGGACCTTATTGGATATGGTTCGATCTATGATGAGTCACACATACCTTCCAATATCCCTTTGGGGATATGCTCTGCTAACAGCAATGTTCACTCTAAATAGAGCGCCATCAAAAGCAGTAGCAAAGACACCATATGAATTATGGACTGGAGTAGCTCCAGTGCTGTCTTATCTAAGAATTTGGGGTTGTGAAGCCTATGTCAAGAGATTGATCTCTGACAAGCTTACACCAAAGTCTGATAAATGCTACTTCATTGGTTATCCGAAGGAAACCAAGGCTTATTACTTCTACCTGCGTTCCGAGAACAAGATTTTTGTTGCCCGGGATTGTAACTTTCTTGAGAGGGAGTTTCTCTCTAAGAAAGACAGTGGGAGTAAGGTACTGCTTGAAGAAATTCAAGATGAACAGGATACTGCTCAACCTAATGAGGAAGAGCAGCAGGAGGACCTACAAGAAATTGTAGAGCCTGAACCTGTAGTACCTGAAGTTCGAAGATCCGGGAGGATCCGTCACGAACCCGAGAGATATCAAGGATTCCTCGTGACTAACTGTCATGATCTTCTGATCATTGATGGTGATGAACCATCGAACTTCAATCAAGCCATGATGGGCCCAGATTCCTCTAAGTGGCGTAAAGCCACTGATTCCGAAATGGACTCCATGTCGGTCAACCAAGTGTTTTCGTTGGTTGACTTACCCGCTGGTGTAAAAGCCATTGAGTGCAAATGGATCTTCAAGAAGAAGATTGACGTGGATGGAAATGTCCAGATTTATAAAGCCAGGTTGGTGGCAAAAGGTTTCAGACAAGTTCACGGTGTGGATTATGATATCACCTATTCCCCAGTGGCTATGATGAAATCTATTCGGATTCTACTAGCAACTGCAGCTTTTCATGATTATGAAATTTGGCAGATGGACGTAAAAACCGCCTTCCTGAATTGTATTCTGGAAGAGGATGTGTATATGACACAACCTGACGGTTACATAGATCCAAAGAATGCTGGGAAAGTATGCAAGCTTCATAAATCCATTTATGGATTGAAGCAAGCATCGAGGAGCTGGAATCTTCGTTTTGATGAAGCGATCAAGCAATTTGACTTCATCAGAAACGAAGAAGAACAATGCGTGTATAAGAAAACTAGTGGGAGCAAGATAGTATTTCTTATTCTGTATGTCGATGACATACTGCTTCTCGGAAACGACGTTCCAATGCTGAAGTCGGTAAAGGACTGGCTTGGAAGTTGTTTTTCCATGAAAGACATGGGTGAAGCCGCATACGTTCTTGGAATCAGGATCTACCGGGATAGATCTAGAAGGCTGATAGGCTTGTGTCAAGATTCATACATTGACAAAGTCCTACAAAGATTCAGCATGAAAGATTCCAAGAAGGGCTTCACGCCAATGGTACATGGCACAACGCTAAGCAAGAAGCAGAGCCCTACGACGGCTGCTGAGCTTGAGCGCATGAAGAATATTCCTTATGCATCTGCAATAGGATCTATCATGTATGCCATGATCTGTACTCGTCCTGATGTTGCTTATGCATTGAGCATGACGAGTAGATACCAGTCAAATCCAGCTGAAAACCATTGGATTACCGTCAAGAATATCCTGAAGTATCTAAGACATACTAAGGACAATTTCTTGGTATACGGTGGAAGTGATGTGCTTGAAGTCAGTGGATTCACGGACGCAAGTTTCCAGACAGACCAAGATGATTTCCGGTCACAGTCCGGTTATATGTTTTGTCTGAATGGCGGTGCAATCAGTTGGAGAAGCTCCAAGCAAGACACCGTTGCTGATTCCACTACAGAAGCTGAATATATCGCCGCTTCGGAAGCAGCGAAGGAAGCTGTTTGGATACGAAAGTTCATTATTGAACTAGGTGTGATACCAAATGTGGCTGAGCCTCTGGCACTGTTTTGTGATAACAATGGTGCTATTGCTCAGGCAAAGGAACCAAGATCACACCAGAAATCCAAGCATGTCCTAAGAAGATTTCACTTGATACGTGACATCATTAATAGAAAGGAAGTCAAGATCAGCCGAGTTCAGACAGATGATAACGTCGCTGATCCATTGACAAAGCCACTCCCAAGACCTAAGCTCGAGTTCCTAAATGAAGCTGTAGGCATTAGAGACATTGAAATGTAATCTAAATTTGAGTGGGAGTTTGAGGGCTTTATTTAGTTATTGATATGTTCTTGTAAAACATTTTATGATGTTTAATGAAATTATTATTTCAAGATTATTTTAACTGTGATGAAATAATCATTCCAAAATGATATGAACCATTTTATAGGTCATCGAAGTAAGTGACTTGATCTTGAGTCATCAAAGTCATTTAGCTTGATCATGAGACCCTATATTTGATAGATGGCTTATATCATCCTGTCCCTAGTCGAAGGTTGTTGAAATTGGAACACCAACAACCGCGTGAGACTAGATTGGTATGTGACTTATGACAAAGTCTCAGGATGTCATAGATGCACGGCATCAAAGTCAATACATAGGTGTATGTTGGGGTACATACGACCGGACAAGACCCGATTATAAGAACTCTTCGGGATATTTATATCTGTGTCATAAGAGATTCTTACTACGACTATAGAGTATAGTCCTTAGACCTGAGTTCGCATGCATGTGACTGCACATGAACTAATGCGCTTTGATCATTGTCTAATGATGTCGTTAAGCGATAGTTATAAGGACCTTGATTGGGTGTATTATGAAATGAGTAGTTTACAGTGATGGAACAAGACGGAATTTGTCCCTCCAATATAAATGGAGTGAATATCTCTAGGCCAATCGGAGATTTGAATACTGGAAAATGCATGGCCATGCTCAAACGGACTTTCCCGAGTCGTTTGGATTGTCAGTATCAAATCAGAGTCTGATGAACAAGATTAGGCTTTATAAGGATGACACTAATCTTGCCTTATGACTAATCGAGATATTGAGACAAAAGGATTATGAATACAGAGATTCCAGTTCAAGTGGGAGATTGTTGGAATTATGTCCAGTAATCTCTGTACTGTCTCTAGAAAGTAAGAGTATGTCAATGATCAGACATAAGTCATATAATACTGGGGGTCATGATGGCTTGCTAGATTCCGCTCATGATCTATAAATCTTGGATTTATTGCTTTTATTATATGATCCCATATGGGTCACACGCCTAAGCTAACAGGAAAATGTGTAGGAACGGTTTAGCAGAAGTACGGTAAAAGTGCTAGGCATTTACTGTACTTAGAGAGACTAAAGGGCCTGATTAAATCTAAGGGATTTAATCAGACTGAGAATTGGGCCCAAAAGCCCATAAGAACTGGACAAGGGTTTTAATAATAAAACTTGCCCTAGCTCTTATTTTCTCAGCCACTTTTGCGCCACCTCTCTCTCTCTTCTGCGCCTCCCACCAGCTGGTCTAGCAGCCAATTTCCTGTGCGTGCGTGTGTGAGCCTTTGGAGGAGCTATCTCTTGGTGGTTCTGCTGATCTCTGACCCGTACCTCCTCTTTCCGCTGCAAAACAAGGTAACAGGTGAGATCCTTTATGATTCTGCAAGAGAACCTAGATCTGGCATGTTTAGGTGAGTTTAATCTGAAGAATTGAATCAGGATTAACACTAAACAATCCTTCACTTTAGTTATGTTATAATCTTTACATAGACATGCGATGGTAGTGTTTATGCAAGTTAAACTGACATCAGTATTATTTAATTATTGGATAATTAAGTAATGGTCCCAAAGTACTTTATAGTCATCATATAGGTCATCAAGTTGAGGACTTGATCATGAAACCCTATAAGTAAAAGATGACATAAATTATGATTGTCCCTAGTCGAGGTTATTGAAGTGGGGCACCAATAACCGCGCGAGACTAGTATGTGAGGTGACTGCTGGACTAAGTTTCATGGAGTCAATGATATGATTATCACAGTCAGTCACATAGATATATGTTGGTGAACATATGATCAGACATGACCCGCTTAATGAGAACTCCACAGGATAGTTATATCAGTGTCATGGGAGGTTCTCATTACGACTATAGAGTGTAGTCCTTAGACCTGAGTTCAACATGCTTTCTAGCATATGAATTGGTGCGTTTTGACCTTGTCAAACGTCGTTCCGTAACTGGCGGCTATAACGGCATTGCTTATGCGTATCATGAAGTATGTGTAGAAACAGGGTTGGAACAAGATGGGATTTGTCCCTCCTGTGTAACGGGAGATAAATATCTCAGGGCCCATCGAAGATTTGATACTGGAAAAAAATGCATGGCCGTGCTCAAACGAGGTGATTGTCAGTCGTTTGCTTTAATCAGTATAGATCAGAAGTTCGATGAACATGATGTTGGCTACAATAAGGATGACACAGTCTCTTGCCTTATGCCATATCGAGATATAGAGACGAAGGGATTATAGGAATAGGTGATTCCAGTACAAGTGGGAGATTGTTGGGATTATGTCCTGAAATCACATTGTACTCACTCTAGAGATAGTTGTATTGTCGAGATCGGACAATTAATGTGATACTGGGTAGTCATAATGTTTTGCTAGAAACCGCTTATGACAAATGAGTTGTGACTCATTTCCAGTATCGTGTGAACCTACAGGGTCACACACCTAAGCAAGTTGGACATAGTCCATATGGGATTGATCATTAGCAAATGGTCTGGTCGATGTGTATTGGATACACATCGAATATAGTTTTGATGAGGTGTGTCGATCGACACTGATAAGTGCGTCGGTCGACACAAGACGTGTGTCGATCGACACCACTAAGTGTGTCGGTCGACACAAGGGCGAAACCGAGACAAATGTTTCGATTCACCTCGAGGTCAATATATATACATGTTTTATTGACTCGAGGGGAAAGAGATGGTGTGCGCCGCCCAGAGTGTTTTCTCAGAGAGAAAACACAGAAACCTCAGAGAAACTGAGTTCCCAGGAGATCCGAGCCCCGGCACTAGCATCCCGGCGGATTCCAGCTTGTGTGCGTGTGGACTATCAGTAGAGGCGCAGCATCTGAGGCGCTCCAGAGATCTCGTTTGCCTGACCCTATTCCGCTGCCAGAACAAGGTAAACGCTAGATCTATTCATGATTCAATTAACTAGACCCTAGATCCTAGGCTATCTGGAACTCGAGGAGGATTCTGAATACTGTAGAATTGGCTCCAAGGTCCATCATTTTAAGCCCAAGTCCGGCCCATCTGGTGTTAGAAAGTGCTTCTACTGTGATGAGTCAGGGCATTGGAAGAGAGATTGCATTAAATTCTTGGAAGATTCACAAGAGATGAAGGAGATGTATGGTACTTCTTCTTCAGGTATTGTGTTATTACTTCAAGTTCTACGTATGTATTGGATACTGGTTGTGGTACTGATATTTTGGAAATATGCAGGGCCTAAGCAACAGTAGAACGTTGAGGAAAGGACAAGTGGAACTGCGTATCTGGTATGGAGCAATGGTTGCTACATAAGCCGTAGAGATTCTCCACTTGTAGGAGCCTTTCAAGCTTGCTTTTGAATTAAGTAATTGCTACTATGTACCTGCTTCGTGCAGAGATGTCTTTCATTTTCTTGTAAATATTTTGGATGTTTTTCATTCTGATAAAAGACAAGTGTTGCTCTTTTGATCTTAATGAAATATTATATGGTAGCACCCCTTTTGATAAATGGGTTTTATGTATTAAACCAATATACTCTTGAATATTAAATACCAAATGGTTTAAGTCTGATGACTTGAAATCTTCAGTACTTCATTACCTTATTGAAGGCTTCAGTAAGTATGGATGTGTTCATTTGATGAGACACGAGTATGAATCCTTTGAGGAGTTCCAAAAATGAAGTATAAAACCGATTTGACAGAAGTATTGAGATCCTCGATTAGATCTCGGAGGAAAATACTTGAGTCAAGAATTGGGTGATCATCTAATTGAGTGTGAAGTCATATCACAGCTCTTTTCTCCTGGAAAACCTAAATGGTGTTTCTGAGAGAACGAATCGGACCTTATTAGAAATGCTCCGATTAATGATGAGTCACAGGAATCTTCCATTATCCTTTTAAAATATGCTCTAAAATGAATATGTTTACGCCAAACAGTTTTCTATCAGAATCAGTTGAAAGACACCACATTGGATGTGGACTGGGTGATTTCCAAGTATGTTTTTCTTATTAATTGAGATTGCAAGGTTTGTGTAAGGCAGTTGTCAACAAACAAACTTGAATCCAAATCTGATAAGGGCTGCTTCGTCGGTTGTCCTCGGGAAACCGAGGCTTAGTACTTTTGCAGCCAATCCGAGAACAAAGTTTTGTTGTTCGGAACTCTGTTTTTCCAAGAAAACAGTGGGAGTAAAAGTACAGCTCGAAGAAATTCGAGAAACACAGGAGGCTGTTAAACCTGTTGAGGAAGAGCAGCGGTTGGATCTACAGAGTGCTGTAGGATCTGAACCTGTGGAGCCTGAAGTTCGCTGATCCTGATGGATCCGTCACTAAACCGAGGGTGATTCCTCATGACCGATTGCTGTGATCTGTTGATCATTGAAAAGTGACGAGCCTGCGAAATTCAAAGAAGCGAAGGTGAGCCCCAACTCCGAAATTTAACTAGGAATGTTTGTTAGCTTCACCGATTCATCTCTGGATTGAAGCAAACACCTTGGAGTTGGAATCTATGTTTTGTTAAAACAGTCAAAAGTTATTGACTTGATCAGGAACGTATAGAAACCATGCGTTTACAAGTAAACTAATGAAAGCGTAATTGCAATTCTCACACCGTATGTTTATAACATACTTAATCTCATAAACGATGTTCCGACGTTATAGTCTTGTCAAGATTTGGGTCGAAAGTCAAATTTAACGATGGACTTGGAAGAAGCCGCGAAAGTTCTTGGAATAAGGATCCATTGAAATGGATTGCAAAGACCAATTGGATCGTGTCAGAATCCTTATGGTGATAAGGTATTGGACAGTTCAAATGTGCTTGATTCCAAGAATGGATTCACACCAAAGGTCTTATGGCAATAATCTTAGCAAGATGGAGTGTCTTTGACACTGGCTGAGCTAGTATCGATCTTAGCAAGATGAAGTGTCTTGGACACTTGCTAAGCTAGTATCTATGAGTGTGATTCCTTTTTGCTTATGCAATAGAATCCATCGTGAATGCCATATTTTGCACTCGTCTAGATGCATCTGACGCATAAAGCATGACAAAAAGATACCAATTTGTTCCGGTAAAAGTCACTGGACGGTTGTAAAGAATATCCCCATGTGTTTGAGAAACACTAAGGATAGTTCTTGTTCAACTGAGAAAAATGACGAATCTGTTATGAGTAGTTAGACGGACAAAGATGATTCCCGGTTCCCACCTGGTTATGTCTCTTTGTCTGTGTAGCGGCGCTATCTGTTGGAAAGGTCTCCAAGCAGTGGACCGTAGAATAGTGCTTATTAAAGAATAGCGGTGTGGTTTGTTGGAATGGTTCCAAGCAAGAACACCGCAGCATCTCTCACAACCTAAGCATGGTTTTCGTACTGTTGCTGTAGGTACTAGATATCTGAAGACGTGGTCTTGATTCTAGTGGGAGTTATGTTGGTTATGATGTTCAGACAGACATGATATGGTCATGTTTTTGAAAACCTGATATCAGCATTATTTGATTATTGAATAATTGAATAATGGTCCCAAGTATTTTATGTTCATTTTATAGGTCATCAAGTTGAGGACTTGATCATGAAACCCTATAAGTAAAAGATGACATAAATTATGATTGTCCCTAGTCGAGATTGTCAAAGTGGGACACTGAAAACCGCGAGAGACTAGCTTGTGAGGTGACTGTTGACTAAGTTTCATGGAGTCAATGATATGAGTATCACAGTCAGTCACATAGATATATGTTGGTGAACATATGATCGGACATGACCCGCTAATGAGAACTCTACAGGATAGTTATATCTGTGTCATGAGAGTTTCTCATTACGACTATAGAGTATAGTCCTTAGACCTGAGTTCATCATGCTTTCTAGCATATGAATTGGTGCACTTTGACCTTGTCAAACGTCGATCCGTAAATGGCGGCTATAAAGGCATTGCTTAGGTGTATCATGAAGTATGTGTAGAAACAGGGATGGAACAAGAAGGGATTTGTCCCTCCTATATAACAGGAGATAAATATCTCAGGGCCCATCGAAGATTTGATACTGAGAAAATGCATGGCCGTGCTCAAACGAGGTGATTGTCAGTCGTTTGTTTTATCAGTATAGATCAGGAGTTCGATGAACATGATGTTGGCTATAATAAGGATGACACAGTTCCTTGCCTTATGCCATATCGAGATATAGCGGTAAAGGGATTATGGGAATAGATGATTCCAGTACAAGTGGGAGATTGTTGGGATTATGTCCTGAAATCATATTGTACTTACTCTAAAGATAGTTGTATTGTCGAGATCGGACAATTCATGTGATACTGGGTAGTCATAATGTTTTGCTAGAAACCGCTTATGACAAATGAGTTGTAACTCATTTCTAGTATCGTGTGAACCTACAGGGTCACACACCTAAGCAAGCTGGATACACTTAGTATGGGATTGATCATTGGCATATGATCCGATCAATGTGTATTGGATACACATTGAATTGAGTTTTGAAGAGGTGTGTCGATCGATGCAATGAGTGTGTCGATCAACGCAGGTTTTTGAATGGGTGTGTCGATCGATACAGTATGTGTATCGATCGATGCACATTGGGCTTCGAGACTGAAGTTTCGAGTTAATGACTTAAACGAGTCGGATTTGATCCGTAGGTCGTTTTAGGTCATCCCAGGTCGATATATAAAGTCTTATATGATCGACCTGAAACCCGGTCCGTGAGTGTCGCTTCTCAGAGAGAAAGCAGAGACACAGAAACTCATAAGATCCACAGGAGATCCGATTCCCGGCACTAGCATCCCGGCGGATTCCAGCTTGTGTGCGTGTGGACTACGATAGAGGCGCAACGATTGAGGCGCTATAGATCTCGATTACCTGCTCATCCTTCCGCTGCCAATCTCCAGGTAATCACGAGGTCAGTTTTAGATTCAATCACCTAGACCCTGGATCCTAGGGAATCCAACAAATACTTGCTCCTTTTACGACTCATGTAGTTGATCCTGTATTTTTCTGTCCAGGAGGTCTACCCGGTTTTCGCTTTATAGCTTGTCTCATTTGAGCTGATTGGAGGGCAAGGTTATCCATATGTGCATTCGTCGGACCAAGTCTCATGGCTACAGGGACTCTTTCATTTTGGATTATTTCGTTGGCCGAATCCACATCAGGTACTTGATTAGCTGGGATAGCTGCCAAGGCTATTTGTAAGCTTGTTTCCTCAAACTGACCTTGCTCTTCTGCTAATCTGATTCTCTCTTTCCTTGCAGCACTTTCCAAGGGTCGGCGCAATTAGCATATTGTATCATGACGTCCCGAAGCTCTCCCAAGTCTGTATCCAGCACATGCTGAGGGACAATGATGGCCTCAGCCTCCGGTGTCTTTTCCTTATCAATAGGAGGTTTTTGTACTCTGGCCGAAGATGCTTCCGAATGTATAGTCGCTTTGGACTGGATGACTGAGTCTCTTGGATAAGTTTTTTCCACCCATCTTTGACGACCTGCTTCAGGGGAAGTCGTTCTATGTCTTTCTAGAGGTTCATTACGTCTCTGTGAGGATAGCTGGTTCATGAGGTACGAGTGATGGTAAGTCTGTGAGGTATGCTCCCTTCTCGGATACTCTCTGCTTCTATGTGCTTCTCTACCTCGATAATATTTAGTAACATCAGATGAGACTCTGAAGTCCTGATTTCGATTGTTTGTGTAGGTTTGGACTGGTCGAGATGCAATTTGGTGAGATTTAGTTGGAGGTCTTTCCTGAATAAGAGTTCTTTCTCTATCCCTGGTTGACGACGTCATGCCTTCTGGTTGTTGGTGAACTCTTCTTCCATTAGGATCCACTGCTTTCTCCATAGGGCAGTTTTTAATGTCGTGGTCCAACATGAAGCATACTGTACAGTATTTCTCCAACTTTTCATAGATCAGAGTAGCTTCAACCACATCTCCAGAGGTAAATTCCACCATAGAAGTCATGATTAAAGGTTGGAGGCCGTTTATGTGGACTCTAATTCTTGCTGTCTTTCATTGATATGTAACATCATTCAAAGTCGTCTGCAATACTTTTGAGTGTCTCCACTGACCAGAGGTGCAGTTGAAGGAACTCGGAGCCAATTCTACCAGATTCAGAATTGCTGTCATGTTCCCGAAGCCTAGGATCTAGGGTCTAGTTAATTGAATCATGGATCTCGAGACTACCTGGAGTTTGGCAGCGGAAGATGAATTAGGTAAACGAGATCTGGAGCGCCTCAATCGCTGCGTCTCTATCGTAGTCCACACGCACACAATCTGGAATCCGCCGGGATGCTAGCGCCGGGAATCGGATCTCTTGGGATTTCTGTGTTTTCTAGAGAAAGGGGATCAGATTTTCTGTCAAGAAGAAACTGTCTGCGACGGCTCACTCACCTAGGTCGAAATATAAAACTCGTTGACCTCAAGGTAAACCGAAACATCAGTTTTGGTTTCGCCCTCGTGTCGACCGACACACCTATTGGTGTCGATCGACACACATCTTGTATCGATCGATGCACCAAGGGCATCGATCGACACATCTCTTAAAACACGATATCAATGTGTATCCAATACACATTGATCGGATCATATGCCAATGATCAATCCCATACCAAGTGTATCCAACTTGCTTAGGTGTGTGACCCTGTAGGTTCACATGATACCAGAAATGAGTTACAACTCATTTGTCATAAGCGGTTTCTAGCAAAACATTATGACCACCTAGTATCACATGAATTGTCCGATCTCGACAATACAACTATCTCTAGAGTTAGTACAATGTGATTTCAGGACATAATCCCAACAATCTCCCACTTGTACTTGAATCACCTATTCCTATAATCCCTTCGTCTCTATATCTCGATATGGCATAAGGCAAGAGACTGTGTCATCCTTATTATAGCCAATATTATGTTCATCGAACTCCTGATCTATACTGATATAACAAACGACTGACAATCACCTCGTTTGAGCACGGCCATGCATTTTCTCAGTATCAAATCTTCGATGGGCACTGAGATATTTATCTCCCGTTATACAGGAGGGACAAATCCCATCTTGTTCCATCCCTGTTTCTACACATACTTCATGATACGCATAAGCAATGCCGTTATAGCCGCCAGTTACGGAACGACGTTTGACAAGGTCAAACGCACCAATTCATATGCTAGAAAGCATGACGAACTCAGGTCTAAGGACTATACTCTATAGTCGTAATGAGAACCTCCCATGACACTGATATAACTATCCTGTGGAGTTCTCATTAGCGGGTCATGTCCGATCATATGTTCACCAACATATATCTATGTTATTGACTGTGATAATCATATCGTTGTCTCCATGAAACTTAGTCCAACAGTCACTTCACATGCTAGTCTCTCGCGGTTATTGGTGTCCCACTTCAACAACCTTGACTAGGGACAATCGTAATTTATGTCATCTTTTACTTATAGGGTTTCATGATCAAGTCCTCAACTTGGTGACCTATATGATGACCATAAAATACTTTGGGACCATTACTTAATTATCCAATAGTTAAATAATACCGATGTCAGTTTCAACTTACACAAATATTGCCATAGCATGTCTATGTAAGGATTACAACATAACTGAAATAACTCCCACTAGAATCAAGATCATCTCTTCACATATCTTATACCTACAGCAACAGAATGAATTTCGTGCTTAGGTTGTGGGAGAGACTGTGGTGTTATTGCTTGAAACAATTCCAACAAACCACACCGCCATTCAGATAAAAGCACTATTCTACGGTCCACTGCTTGGAGCCTTTCCAACAGATAGCACCGCTATTCAGACAAAGAGACATAACCAGGTGGGAACCGGGAATCGTCTTTGTCTGTCTAACTACTTTCAACTGGTTCGTCATTTTATCAGTTCACCACGAACCTATCCTTAGTGTTCCTCAAACACTTGGGATATTTCTGGTAACTTTTCAGTGACTATTACCGGAACATATTGGTATTTTCTCGTCATGCTTTATGCGTAAGCTGCATCTAGACGAGCGAAAAATATGGCATTCATGATGGATTCTATTGCAGCAGCATTAGCAATCACACTCATTAATACTAGTTCAGCCAGTGTTCAAAAACACTTCATCTTGCTAATATTGTTACTAGCTCAGCCAGTGTCCAAGACACTTCATCTCGCTTAGATTATTGCCATAAGACCTTTGGTATGAAGCCATTCTTGGAATTAAGCACATATGAACTGTCCAATACCTTATCAACATAAGGATTTTGACATGATCCAATTAGCCTTTCTGATCCATTCCAATGGATCCTTATTCCAAGAACTTTCACGGCCTTCTCCCATGTCCATCGTTAAGTTTGACTTCCGACCCAAATCTTAACAAGACTTTAGCGTCGGAACGTCGTTTATGAGATTAAGTACATTACGTACATCCGGTGTGAGAATTGCAATTACGCTCCCACTAGTCTTCTTGTAAACGCATGGTTTCATTTCTATTCTGATCAAGTCAAAACTCTTGACCACATTATCAGAATGTTGATTCCAACTCCAAGATGTTTGCTTCAATCCAGAAATGGATCGGTGAAGCTAACATGCATACCCATCCAATTTTTCGGAGTTGGGCTCACTATCGCTTCTTTGAATTTTGCATGCTCGTCACTTTTCAATGATCAACAGGTCACGACAATCGGCTACGAGAAATCACTCTCGAGTTAGTGACGGATCCTTTCGGATCTGCGAATTTCAGGCTCCACAGGTGTGGATCCTACAACACTTCGTAGATCTCACTACTGCTCTCCCTCAACAGGTTGAGCAGCCTCCTGTGTTTATCGAATTTCTTCGATGTGTACTTTTACTCCCACTGTTCCTTTTGAAAGTACGATCTTTCTCAAAGACACAGTTACGAACAATAAATCTTTGTTCTCAGATTGGTTGTGAAAGTAGTAAGCCTCGGTTTCCTTGGGACAACCAGCGAGGTAGCACTTATCAGATTTGGGTTCAAGCTTATCAGCTATCATCCTCAAATCATCAGAAACAACTTACTTGAAAAACTTCCAGTCCACATCCAATGTGGTGTCTTTCAATTGATTCTGATTGAAACTCTTTTCTGCGCAAAGACAGACATTTTAGAACGTATTCTTAAATGATTATGGAAGATTCCTGTGATTCATCAGTAATCGGAGCATATCTAATAGGATCCGATTCATTCTCTGAGATGATCACCCAATTCTTGACTCAAGTATTTTCTTCCGCGATCTAATCGAGGATCTTAATACTTCTGTCAAATCGAATATATACTTCATTCACATACATACTTACTGAAGTCATCAATAAAGGTAATGAAGTACAGAAGATTTCCTCTGGCACTTATGCTCATCGGTCCGCATACATCAGTATGTGTAAGGCCCAATAAGCCTCTGGCCCGTTTTTAGCTCTGCTAAAAAGGGCCTCAGTCGTTTGGCCCAGTGGGCAGAATTCATGTCTCAAATGATTTATAATCAAATGAGCCCAAAATCCGAAAGCTATGGAACTCTTGAATTCGTTTCACTCTATGTGGTCAAAACGACTGTGCTAAGGAAAAATTGAGTTCAAGTCATCAGACTTAAACCGTTTGGTATTTATGTTACATGTACAATCGTACATTGGTTTAAAGAAATAAAACCCATTTCAAACAGGGTGCTACCATCGAATATTTCATTAGGATCTAAAGAACAAAAATTTGTCTTTTATCAAAATGAAAAACATCCAAATTCTTACAAGAAAATGAAAGACATTTCCGCACAAGGCAAATACATAGTAGCAATTACTTAATTTCTAAAACCAAGTATGAAAGGCTCCTACAAGTGGAGAATCTCTACGGCTCATGTAGCAACCATTGCTTCATACCAGACACGCAGTTCCACTTGTCCTCTCTTCAACGTTCTACTGTCGCTTGTGTCCTGCATATTTCAAAAATATCAGTACCACAACTAGTATCCAATACTAACGTAGAACTTGAAACAATAACACAATACATGAAAAAGAAGTACCATACATCTTCTCCATCTCTTGTGAATCTTCCAAGAATTTAATGCAATTTCTCTTCCAATGCCCAAACTCTTTACAGTAGCAGCATTTATCAACATTAGATGGGCCTGACTTGGGTTTAAAAGATGACACAAGCTTATCCCGATTCCAAATCTGAACGGCCTTGCCTTCACCCTTGTCTATACAAGATCTCTCAAATCTTTTACCCTTTTTGATGTTCTGCTCTGCTGTCTTGAGCATGCCATGCAGCTCAGTCAACGCCTTTGTCAAGCCTCTCTTGATATAGTTCTTGATGAACTTATCATAACTTGACGGCAGTGACTGCAGAATGATGTCAGTAGCCAACTCCAAGCTGACAGGACAATCCAGTCTCCCCAGGTTATCAATGTAACCCATCATTTTAATGACATGAGGACTTACTGGAGCATCCTCTGGTAGCTTGCACCCAGTGAGAGACTTCACCATCTGGAATCTCTCAACTCGTGCCAGATCCTGAAACTTCAGTTTCAGGCTGGTGATCATCTCTATTGGAGACTCCATGTTCTCGTATTGACTCTTCAAGTCCGAGTTCATGGTAGCCAACATCAGACCACGCACATCTACCACATCAATATAATGCTCATTCCAAGCATTATATACTGCACGTGAGTGATTGGTCCCAAGCCTTTCTTGAAGAGCTTTCTCAAGGACATAGTCCTTGCTCTCCTGCTTGAGAATTAATCTCAAATTCCAATACCAATCCAGGAAGTTGGATCCATTTAACCTGTCCTTCTCAAGGACGGATCGCAACGAGAAATTTATTTTAGACATAATCTGAAATCCAAGAAAAACCAAGATTTAGTTATGCATATCATGAGAAATCTTATCTAATAAGAAAACTTGCATTATATTCAAACAATGTTTCCTCTGTGAATATAATGATCAAAGATCCATACTTCACCAAAATTTGAGTGGACGACTCGTCATCACCCAAAATTTAGTTATCTAGGTAAGCAAATCATTGCTAATTGTACCCAGTACAACTCTTGGTTGCAGATAAGACAATCCATGTCTCATCTACTCTGATGTCTCTGGGCCCAGAACTTCTGATGACCCAGTCAAGTAAACCAATCTCTTTAGTCTTGTGATCATTGACAGTCGCACTGCAAGTCTATCAATGATCACCTGCCTTACTCATGTAGCAGTGGATACCAAGGACTCCAAGGCTATCCAACAAACGAAACAAGTTTTCACAGCAGACAAAATTGGGCAAGACATCAAGGTCACTTGATATTTAGTTGAGGAAACTAAACTCTGAAAGGTTAGCAAATCAATCTTATTAGGTCATGTAATTGTTGATGTCAAGCACTGCAAGTCCATCAACATAATTACCTGCCTTACTCACCTAATTGTGGACACCAAGCTCTTGGCTAGACCATCACACAACGAAATGAGTCTTGACGGTTGACCATATTGAAGCTAATCTTTGATCAACGTTTAAGTCGAGTTTGGTTTCTGCAAATTCAAGGTTCAATAACCAGAATTGCGAGCACTGTGTCGATCGACGCAGACTATGTCTGTCGATCGACACCACCAAACCAAAACCGGACTTCAATAACCGGTTAATCCAATTAACCCGGTTCATTGAACCGGTCATGTCGATCAGCACAACCCATGTGTGACGGTCGACATGGACCTAAACCGAAGACAATTTTTGATAACCGGTCCAATCCAATTGAACCGACTTATCAGATCAAACTGATCTTAACCATTCAAATCGGTTTATACTAATTGCGATAACTGGTTCAATCCAATTGAATCAATTCATCCAATTTAAACTGTTTTAGCCAATTTCAACTAATTGCGATAACCGGTCCAATTCAATTGAACCGTTTTATCCAATCAAACTGATTTAACCCATCGGTTCATGCTAATTGAGATAATCAGTTCAATCCATTTGAACCAATTCATCCAATTTAAACCGATCTATTCGGACTTAACCAAGCATGATAACCGGTCCAAATCAATTGAGCCGATTAACCATTCGCGAGGTCTGTGTCCACCGACACTCAACCTGTGTCGATCGACACTCGGCCGAATCTGTTCTGTGTCGATTGACACTCAATCTGTGTCGATCGACACAGTTGGCTATCTGTTTTTCTTCGCGAAAAACCCTAGCCGCCGATTCTGTCGATTTCGCTATTCTGTGTCGACCGACACACATGTGTGTCGATCGACACTGTGCGAAAACACAGAATCGATCTCACCTGTTCTAACCAAACAACCTAGTTTGCGAATCTAAATCATCAAATTCAATTAAACAGGTTGATTCAATGGAAAACCCTAAGGCTCTGATACCACTGAAGGAACTCGGAGCCAATTCTACCAGATTCAGAATTGCTGTCATGTTCCTGAAGCCTAGGATCTAAGGTCTAGTTAATTGAATCATGGATCTCGAGACTACCTGGAGTTTGGCAGCGGAAGATGAATCAGGTAAACGAGATCTGGAGCGCCTCAATCGCTGCGCCTCTATCGTAGTCCACATGCACACAAGCTGGAATCCGCCGGGATGCTAGCGCCGGGAATCGGATCTCTTGGGATTTCTGTGTTTTCTAGAGAAAGGGGATCAGTTTTTCTGTCAAGAAGAAATTGTCTGCGACGGCTCACTCACCTAGGTCGAAATATAAAACTCGTTTATATATTGACCTCGAGGTAAACCGAAACATCAGTTTTGGTTTCACCCTCGTGTCGACCGACACACCTATTGGTGTCGATCGACACACATCTTGTATCGATCGATGCACCAGGGTCATCAATCGACACATCTCTTAAAACACGATATCAATGTGTATCCAATACACATTGATCGGATCATATGCCAATGATCAATCCCATACCAAGTGTATCCAACTTGCTTAGGTGTGTGACCCTGTAGGTTCACACGATACCAGAAATGAGTTACAACTCATTTGTCATAAGCGGTTTCTAGCAAAACATTATGACTACCTAGTATCACATGAATTTTCCGATCTCGACAATACAACTATCTCTAGAGTTAGTACAATGTGATTTCAGGACATAATCCCAACATCAGTGGGATGCCTTGCACCTGGATCCAGAATGGTATCATGGAAGGGAAGGACTTGTGAACAGTTGGCTCCTATCTCTGTAAAATGACCATCCAGTGAGCGAAATGGTATGGTTTATTTTCTAGAACTTGTTGCAGGTCTTACTCAGAGGAGAATTGGAACTGGAAAAGCCCTTGTCCAAGGTCGGAGCCGATAGGAGGAGAGGATGTTTTCTAGTGGTCAGTGAAAAAAGAGATGAGCGACCACATCTTTTGGATCTTTGGGTTGGTTACTCTACCTATCACTGTTAGCTCATGCTTCTTGAGCAGCTCAGAGTATTCAAAGTATGGGACCTTGACTCTTTGTGCTCTCGGAGGTTCAGATGGAGCAGCTAGGCCTTTACCTTTCTCAGCGTAGGATAGTCTTCTACTCATGACTTCTTTCTTCCACAACACGCTGATTGAAGTTGGGGGATTTATTGAGAGTCAAGAGGAAAATTCCGGGAGACCGGTAGGTTTCTCGAGAGAGAAGGTTTGGAAATATGAGGAAGCACGGAAGATCTTCAATTTATGGTGGTAAGAAAGTTACATAGCGTATTTCTGAACGGAAAAGTCGCCGGTGAGAGAGCTATGAGGTTGTGAATCCGGAGGAGAGACTCTACAGTTCAAAACGGGGCATAAACCAATAGTGAGATGTCGCCATCATGGTTTCAGAATTTTGAAAAACTTCTCTCTTTAGTGTTTGTCTATAGCCGTTGCTTTTTTGACAGACTAGGAAGAGCTAATTGCAGGTTCCATTTTTGGTAAGAGTAGGTTGCTAAATAGCTTTCTAGATTATAGAGCCAAGGTTCATTGTCAACTCCTAGGGTTATGTGCCTGGGAGAGAACCTTTCTCTAAACCTCTCTCTCTCCTGTAGTTTTTAAGAGAACCAAAATTTTATTAATTATTGTTTTGTTACTTTTTAATTTATTATTAGTATTAAAAGATTAGTAGATTAGTAGATTAGTAGATGTAAAGTATATATATAATGGTTTAAATATTTGTTTATGTATATATAAGTAATGGTTATATTTTGATTGTATAGTATAATTAAAAGTTTAAGGTTTAGAGTATGATTATGGTTTAGGATATAGGGTTTGAAGGGTTATAGTTAAGGTTTCTAAATTAAAGTTTTAAGTTAATGTTTTAAAATAGATTTGAATTTAGTTAAAATGTATGTATGATTATAATTTATGGTAATTAAGTTTTTGATTTAGGAGTGCATACTTAAGATTTAAAATATGATTTGATTTGAATTTTATTGAAATCTTTTGTAATTGTTATATTTTGTTTATAAATATAATTTTATATATATTTAGGTTTTAAGTTTAAAGTATAGGGTTTGTTATTTGAAGTATATGTTTGGAGTTTAGGTTTAAGGTTAAATTGATTTTAATTTTCAAGACTAGTATATTTGGAAATTTAAATTCTTTTTTATAATTGTTGAAGTTTAGTTATTATATTTATGTTTATACTTTAGGGTTTTAGGGTTTATTTAGGGTTAGGGTTATATTAATGTTTGAAACTAGTATATTTGGAAAAATAGAAATTCTTTTTATAAGTATTGAATCTTAATTTTAGATATGTTATAACAATTGGAGTTTTAGTTATTAAATTTTTGTTTATACTTTAGTGTATTAGGGTTTATTTAGGGTTTAAAGGGTTATATAATAAAGATTTAAAATTAATGTTTGAAAAATAATATATTTGTTATGTATGATTTAGTGGATGCCCATTGTAGGCCCATTAACCAATGTTCTAGATTTACTTGTTCCCTAAGTTATACTTGTTCTCCAAGTTATACTTGTTCTTCAAGTTGTATCCCTATATATATACTCCTTATTATCAATGGAACAATACACAACACTTTCATCTTTCTCTCTTGTTTACAACACGTTATCAGCACGATAGTCTCTCTTTTTCTATTTTCTTACACCGAAAAGGTGAGATTAAATTTATGTTTAGTTTATGTCTTATTCTGGGATGATAAGTGATGTCTTCTCTGAATATCGTTATGATAGGCTATGCCTTCACGATTATGATCTCTGATCTTATTCATAACAGAGATGATTATCAATACTTATTTAGAATAATAATTTATTGATATTTGTCATGATTTAATCCTATGTTTAAACCATGTTTATTATCAATTCATGGTTTATCTTAATGGATTCAATTCTGTATTTTTGCTCGTGTTCAATAACTTATATTCATACATTATATTACATTAAATTATAGTAATTATTTTTGATGAACACGCTTTAATGTTTCATATAGTAAAAGATTATGTTGCATTGTGTTTCTAAAATTTTAATTCTGATTTTAGGAAAATGCTTAAGTTTCTATTATTAAATATCAATATATTCCCTTTTGTTTTAATTGTTTCCGAGATTTTAGATTCTGATTTAAGGAAAATATTTAAGTTTCTATTCTTAAATATCAATATATTCCCTTTTGTTTTAAGGAAAATATTTAAGTTTCTATTTTTCCTTTTTGCTAACTTGCATATCAACTCCAAACAAATATCTCGTAGCATGTCTAGTTTGATTATAAGTTTAAAGTTCATGATCATATTGTTTTGCCATCAAATTTCACGAGGTTTTGGATATTGGTGGCTTGACGTAAAATATCCACATATTCTTTGAAACATTAAATGCGAAAGAAATATATGATCACCAGAATGTGATATAGTCATAAACTCATCTTTATTGGTTAATATAAGATTATAAGACTTTAAGTCTGTGAATAAGTACTCATATAGAGATGTTATAGAAGTCATGCTCTATCTTTCATGCAAATATTGTTGTTCTGGAGACACAATATCATGAAAAGTAATTGAGACGTACTATGAGTTTATATTTTATCTTATTGAAAAAGAAAAGTTCCACAATAATGACAATACCCAAGGAGTAGCTATATAAGTAGTTGTAGACGTATATGTGGATATGAATATGGATATGGTCAAGGTCGAGCCCCGATGAGTTTCTTTCAAGAAATCATATCCTCACCAGAAGTGAGAAAATAATGATGGTAGCAATATGTGATGATGAAAGAAATTTGTGTGAGTACAATGTCAGGTTTTATAAAGATTATTGACAGCTCTAGAAGAGCGAATTGCCTATGGGAACGTAATTTTAAATCATTAATGCGTTATATTTTCCCAAGTCTCAAAGGTCAAAAGAATCTAAGATACACATGACCTAAGTTGGGTATGTTGTTGATTTCGTGGGATTCAATTCGAGATAGATGAACCTGGAGTGTTACTATCTCGAGGGGGAGAACTAGAGAATCCCACATCCATTCTAAGTACTAAGTGGAACATCCTGAAAATTATGTTCACACTGAAAATAGACTTGATGAATCATTTATAAAGAAATCCAAAGGGATTTTAAATTTAATCATGTTGAGACAATAAGGGAAATGTTGAATGCCTTCAACAGAAGTAATACCCGAGGCAATAAATGTATTTTGGAGAAAATACATGCATTATCTATTGAATTGTACTACACTACTACACACAGATTATTAAAATGGAGATAAATGTTATAGTAAACCAGAAGTTTACTGAAAGTTTAATTTTTGGCAAACCGGTTATGCCATCCCGGTTTTGTAATGATGCGACATTCGTTGAAGAACCAGAGATTCTTACGAATGATCTGCTATATGCTGCTTGCTCACAAGGCAATACGAGAAAACGATTTCACCAGCCAAAATAGATTTGGAATCTATTTAATTTATGGAAAGTATACAAGGAAATGTTTGTGGACTTGATCACCCACTGGTGGACTGATCATCCACCATATGTTTATATATTAACACATCGATAAGATTGTCGTATGTATGTATCCTTGTAATAAATCCGCAGCTTAAAGTGTGCGAGACTAATTGATAATACTGGTGAAACTGAGCAGCATTGATTCGCATATAGCCAAAGAGTAAAATAGCTCTCCCCATCAAATTGGTTTTGGGTCAGGAACCATAAATTCACATCTAGAGAAGTTGGATAAGTTGCTACACCACAATACAAAAGATGGGACTTCAAAGGAGGTTATAAATATATGTTGGATATGATTCTCCATTGATGATTAAACTCTCTTAATGAGTCAATTTATCCAACTTTAGGGAGAGAAAATAAACAGCTGGAAAAGAAATGAATTATCTATGATCCTCGTACTAAAGAGCGTGAATAGAAGTCCAAATGAATGTACGAAAGATAATTCAAGTAGATTGGTTAATAAATTTGTTGCCAGATGCTTCAACTGACCCTAATAGAGTGACAAAGTCACATACCAGCTCTAAATACTCCAGTTAAATTGGATGTCCCAGAAGGACAATATCAAACTGCTAGTGAGTCTAAAGAGCGCTTGAAGCGTGATAGACCTATCGGTTCTAAAGATAAGAATCCTCGAAAAAGAGAAGGAGCATGAATGAGAATGGCAGTACCGAGGAATGAAATATTAAGGATCTCGAGAAGAGATGATAAACATGACAAGAAAGAAATTCAGGTACCTGAGAATATGAAAATCTCAAATAGCTATGTCATGTCTTGAATAATATGGAACCGATATCAAATCGACGTCGTTAAGATTTATGCATGAAATGTAGCAGTTGATGAGAATGAGGATCGCAAGTCATCTATTGAAAAGTGTACACAAAGTAATGATTGGCCAAAAGGGAAAGAAACAATAGATGAAGAGTTAAAATCTCTTGGAAAGAGAAGGGTATTCGGACCAGTAGTCCGTACACCTAATGATGTAATACCAGTGGCGCATAAATAAGTTTTTATGCGAGAAATATGAAGAGGTCTTTATGTGAAAGAATTGATGAGATGAAATTGTGAGGTGCAAAACAGTATTAGCACAAGGGTTCTCACAAAGACCTAGAATGGATTGTAAAGAAACTATGATCATGTGGTGGAAGCAACTACTTTCAAGTTTCTTATTATGGCAACAAGAAAAAAATTAAGAGCTACTGGAGAATGTCATTTGTATGAAAGTCCCAAAAGGATTTGGGCAACAAGAAGCAGAAAATGCTAGTTCTCGAGAAAATTATTGCATCATATATCAAATGATATTGAGAAATTTATTGATCTCTTTCATGATTGAAAGATGTGATTTCATATGACATGGAGGATAGTCATACTAGTAATTTTTATAAGAAGAGAAGGAATAACTTATGTACAAGTATTGGAAGATTGTATGATAAGGAATGAATGACCTTTTATGTGAAAAGGATGACATGGACCAAAAGTCCAATGATCTAAGAGTTCATATGATAATCAATTGAGTTATTCAATAAGGTTATGCTTATAGTAATTCCCAAAAGATAATATATGGTTGGAATGCATATCTTGGAGATGATGCTTCCAGGGGGAGAAATATGATGATGTGTGGTTGTACTCTTTTTCCTTATCATGGTTTTTATCCCATTGGGTTTTTCCATGTCAAGGTCTTAACGAGACAGAAAATAACACACAAATGATAGACACCTAAAGTGGAATATTATCACTCAAATGATGAAGATCTATCAATCTTCCAAAGTCTTCGTGGGACCTGTACTAACTGTCTTGGAAGATCTAATATCGACAGACATCTACTATGGCGCTTCGACCGATCATTTTTAAGGAGTTAATCACATGCTTCATCTCAAAGACTCAAGTTATATTCTCATCATGGGGGGTAAATGCGCGCTGCACTCTTTTTCCCTTAACCATGGTTTTTCCCATTGGGTTTTCCTGGTAAGGTTTTTAATGAGGCAGCATCTTAAACGCTTTAGGAATATTTTTATATAATGGACATCCAAGGGGGAGTGTTATGTATGATTTAGTGGTTGCCCATTGTAGGTCCATTAACCAATGTTCTAGATTTACTTGTTCCCTAAGTTATACTTGTTCTCCAAGTTATACTTGTTCTCCAAGTTGTATCCCTATATATATACTCCTTATTATCAATGGAACAATACACAACACTTTCATCTTTCTCTCTTGTTTACAACAATATTTGGAAAGTAGATATTCTTCTTTATAAGGGTTGAAGTTTTAATTATTAGATTTTTGTTTATACTTTAAGGTTTTAATGTTTATTTAGGGTTTACGGTATTATTATAACCACGGATAGCGGCTAATTTGCTGCTGAATTTTTTTGTGGCCATCCGTGAAAAATTATCCATGAAATACATTTTGTGGCTATTTGTGGCAAATATAGTGACGGATAGCCACGAAGTGTATTTCGTGGTTATTTTTCCACGGATAGCCACGAAATAATCACGAAGCCACGAAATATCTACGAAACTCGAAAATCTAGTTTTGTGGCTGATTTTCCGTAGCCACGAAAATTTCATGGCTATTTCACAGTTTTCTTGCAGTGTCTCGATAAGTCACCAATCTTTCAACTATTCCAACTTAAACACGTTTAACAATGAAATTTTCTCTGGACAAATGACCGTAAAGATAAATACACTTTAGTAACGTAGATAATCAAACCAATTTTTTAAATTTCCCGTATATACTACAAATCGGAATGTTACATATACACCCAAATATTTTGACATCTACCTTTTTTCATTTTGATACCCTATTTAGATGTCAGGTATACTATCATTATTTTGTAAGATGACAAAAGTGATATAGAGTCGTACTTATTATCCTTTTCTACTATTTTTGGAGTAGAGACTATAGAAAGCTGTTTATTTACATAACTAGTTAATGATGTGGATTCAAACCAGAATTTATGTTTTTTGGAACATTTATATATTGTGGGTTATAGAACATATAATTATTTTTTATTGATCTCAATGGATTTATAGAAGTTAACTAGCTACTCCTCTCAAGATCAACGGTCAACCTTTCACGTTGACCTGAGGGAAAAAGACTCCAACTATTACAAATTTTCGTCTTAGAAAAGAACAAAAAAAAACCCCATCCCATGGGTTGGTGCCTAACACGGAGCTTGTTAGCCATTTCCCTTCGTTTCTAATAGAGATTTCTTCTTCTGACCATCACGGAATTTAGATCGAACTTTATCTGAACATGGAGATTAGAGACCTGAAGAACACTTCATCACACGGAATGATAAGACCCATATTATGGTCAAAACCAAACTCTTCCTCGGCTAGTCGGAGCAACGTTTGAAACTCGGAGTGTTCGAGCCACGAGATTGGAACGATGTACCGACTTCGGTTCGGGCCAACGTAAACCGGAAAATGACCTTTTGGTACGTCTTGAGGAAGACTATCATCTTCTTGATTATAGTAGCAACCATTGACGTTCTTCTTCTTCCCTAGACTCGAGCATCTCTTTAAGATTTGCTTGATCGATGCTGCTTGAGATGACCTCTTTATTCCCATTATTTTATTTAAATATTTTTTTTCTTCTAGAACTTGGGTTTTGTTTGAAGAAATGTTATGGATAGTTAGAGGTATGTAGTAGAAGTATTTATATGGAGTATGGACAGTTTGAAAGGCTAATAAATTGATAGAGAAAACTATAAATAAATGTAGACACAGTACATTACTATGCTTTTTATAATTTTTTTTTGATTGAATATGCTTTTATAATTAGGTGAGTACGTATAACTATATAGATAATAATTAATTGCCTTTGATTACTTCTGACGTTGACCAAATAGTGACTACTGTATTATTAAATGTATGTTCAAACATTTACATGTATATATAGATGTGCATTAGAATAAATGCACAAGACTATAGTTTTATAATTTGTTAATTTACTTATAGATCATATTATATAAAGAAAGAAGGTTACACAGTATGTATATATTATTTTGTACAAAAACGACTAAGAATTAGAATTGAGATAAAAATCAATGAAAACACACGTAAACACGTATATTTTTTTGGCATAACATCTCAATTAGTCATGTGTGCAAAGCAGAGTCGGCCTCGAACATAAGCCACATAAGCAACGGAGTAGGGCATCCGACTAAAAATAACATTTTTTATATATTTTCTTCATTAGTATATATTAAAAAAAAATTAAAAAGGTATTTTTAAATATATTTTTCATAATATAAGCATTTTAAAATATAATTTTTTGTTAAAATATTTAAATAAATTTGAATAAAAATTATATTAAATAATATTTTAATTTTGAATAGAGCATCCGAAAATATTGGATTAGCACTGGCAAAGCATATACACGGAGTTCAAGTTTCACTAACATATAAACGAAAAATCAATCAAATTTATCCCGTGAATCTATATTTTTGGATCGATCATAGCCCTGTTTCTTAGGATCTTATAAAGCTATTTAAATTTTCTGTTTGGATTATAATTAGGACATTTAGATTTCCTGTTCTTGAAAAAGCAAAATGAACATGTGGGATGTAGGAGGCATGCAAGGGCTAATAAACATTGAGGACAGAGCCAACCAGGACGAGAGAGAGAGAGATGCAATTAAAATTGTGAAAGAATGTATACAACAACAAAAAATTGGGTAGGGACTATAACATTGCCCTACAATGTCTCCCTTTTGCCTTTACATACTTGGACACAATTTTACAAATAAATGTCCATTTTGTTTTCTCTTACCTCTAATATCGTATACATATCATATAAATGAGACCATGGCCTGTTATATATCTTTATAGCTAGATATGTATGTACATAAAATTACGGACGAAATAAGAGTTGGGAAATATTTGTAAGTTGTAGCCAAAGTATGTACTTTCGTTGATACATATATAAGGACTCCTCACGACACAAAAGATATCGTAAAACCTTTGTCTTTGTTTTTCATACGTACACACGTGTATTTTGCACCGAATTTTTTTTCTGAAATTGTTTTTTTTTTTTTTACAACTGGTCATTATTGAAATGGAGTTTCGTCTCTTATGATCCTAATTGGCAAAATAAAATCTACACTACCCCTCCTTAATCCACAATACCCTTCTCATTAAAATGAGAGTGAGCAATTACTCTTCCACCCTTACAGATTGAATTTAAAAAAAAAATAGAATTGAATATTAAAAATGGGATTCGGGTTGGGGACTCTTCGGGTTGGGTGGGGGGATTATTAAAAAATTGAATATTAAAAAATTGAATATTGGCATCTCTTTCATCTCTCCTCGCTCTCCCCCAGCTCGAGAAAATCGTGCTCAGCTCTGTCGGATTCGGTCGTCGGAGATTCACCTCGATTTTCTTCGCCTCCTACACCGCCGTCGACGTCTTCTTCGCCGCGCCGTAGCCGCATTCTCATCCAAATCGAGGTTTAACTGTTTATTTGTAGATTAGTGGATTAGTCTCCTCTTTAAGAATCGATTTCAAATGGGGATTGTAATTGGGATTTGATGCACACTGGTAATTAAAGGATGTTTGTGGGTTTATTATGTTGGGTCCAAATTGGTTAGAGATGCATTGCTGTGGTTGAATCATTGAATTGGGTTGCTTTTTCAGAATTGAATTGTCTTTCGGGTTCATGCTCAGTTCGCAATAGTATAACATTACTGTTTTGATTGAGTTTCTGGGTATTGTTTGGCAGGTTAAAATGATCAACAACGTCAGCATACATTATAAATTCGAAGGTCGCATTTATGGTCTAGTGTTTAAGGCATCAGTTGAGGAGATAACAATGTCGATGGTAGAATCTAGGTTATACAATAAGCTTGGTTTGGATGAAACCAAGGTTAAATTCCAACTGAGTTACATCCCTAGGTTGGCTGGGTGTGAGGAACAGTCGTATATTTGTGATGATGAGGAGTTTTTTGTGTATCTAACGCATGTTGATAATGAGAATCGTCGATGTGTTTTGTATGTGGAGGTGTTGAGTACACCTCCAAGCATGCGGTTGGGCTAACACTGTTGCTGAGTTCAACAATATTTTCGACGAGTTTAAGAATAGATATCCATCAGCGGCGAAGTATGCGGAGGATACTTGCACGCTAGAAAAATGGGCGAGATGTGTATCTCCGGCTGATAGATACAACCTGGACACTAGCAACTCAGTCGAATCTCTAAACAAAGTTTTTAAAGAAGCCAGGAAATACTCCTTATTGCCTTTGCTGGATTCCATACTTCAAAAGTTTTCTGAGTGGTTTAACGCTCATAGGAAAGAGTCTGTTGCAGCACCGAGCAGAAACAAAATGGTGCCTGTTGTTGAGAACTTCTTGCATAAAAAATGGCCTGTGGCTGAAAAATACTCTGTGCGAGAGGTAAACAGTTATGCACTTGAATATGAGGTTGATGATGATGAAGGAAAGCTTTATTTGGTGAACTTGGTAAGCAAAAGTTGCACTTGCAAGTTCATCGATATTCATAAGTATCCTTGTCTCCATGCTCTTGCCGCGTTTATCTATTTCAAGGAACATGGAAGGCGTCGTAGTGATATCCACATGGAACTTCATGATCTGTGTTCGAAATATTATTTGAACGAGTTGTGGACATTGACTTATGTCAGGTCCATCTATGTTGTGCCTGATATGTCTACGTGGGTTATCCCAGATGACATCAAGGAGAAGCAGATAATACCTCTGGATATCATCGTAAAGAGGGGTAGGAAGAAGATAAAAAGACATCCATCGGCTGTAGAAAGACGTAAAAGGGTAAGGGTGCATAACAAAAGGCAGGGGGGGAAGAACACTTCCATGGTTGTTGTATGGAGAAGACTATGATTAATATTGGTTGTTGTATGGAGAAGACTATGTTTAGTTTTGTTTTGCTTTTCTCATTTACAAACACTGCATTTGTTGTTGTCTTTTAAAACAAATCCTATTTGAAATGGGACTTCATGATACATATTCACCAAATCTTTCATTATACTTTAAGAAAGATTTCTTAATGAAGAACTCACTTGGGAGGTGAGTGTTGTTAAAAAAATAATATTCAATCAAATAAATGAACTGGGCAATGAGATTCATATGGAAGACTAATAGAAAAGCAGGTAATACTAGTAAAAATGACATTTAGTTGGTTTAATACTAATCTAACCATACACAAAAGATTTGAAGATTATGTATAACTAATAACTTGGTAACACTATGTGTGTTCTCATTTTAAGATCCTAACAAAAATTTTACCGATTTAAAAAAAAAGGAATTTTTAAATCATTCTCTCGCTCTCTCTCTTCCATTTTCTTTCGGCGCCAAAGCCAATTTCTCTTTCCCTTATGGCGCCAAAACGAAAATTTTCTAATTTCACTCTATTTAAATTTACAATCTCTCTCTTCTCTTTCTTCTTTATTTCATCTTCTTCCACTGAGACTTCGCTCTCTCTCTCTTACATTCGTACAAACTCTCTCTATCTCTCCCCCTTTAACCCAAAATGGAGAATTTCGGCCTTGATCCATACGAGGATGAGATGAGGAGTAGGAAGGAAGAGAAGAGGATTAGGAAGGAGACGATTGCTCGGTTGAAACATTACGAGAGGACTTGCCACGTTGCGGATGCCCAATTTGGAATTCCAACCAAATGCCCATGCGGGGGAGAAATCAAGCAGGATGCGTCTCCAAATCCAAAGTTTAAGCATGATTTCAACACTTTACCGGGCAGTAGGTACTTCACCTGCATCCGATACGAGGTAAAACTAGCATAACTAGGTAAAACTAGCATAACTAGGTATAACTAGCATAACTAGGTATAACTAGTAAAACTAGCATAACTAGGTATAACTAGGTATAACTAGGTATAAGTAGGTATAACTAGGTATAACTAGGTTACACCAGGAATAACTAGTTGATAGGTCAAGAATTAATCCCTATACTAAACTGCAAGTGAACAGCAATGTCAAAGTAGTATATAGGGTTATCGAATCCACAGGGACACTTGGTCTCAAGAGAATCAAACCGTAGGGAATGAATACTAGAAATAAGCAATGTGTTTGTATTGAAAGCAGTGCAAGAAAGTAAATCAGTAGCAGAGATTATCGGTTGTGAAAGCAAGTAATTAAAAGCGTCAAACCTAGGGTATTCTCAGGAAATCAGACTAGCAGACAGTTCATTCAGCAAGGATCTAATTAAGCACAGTTCTAGAACTCAAAACACGGATATAGAATTAACCAAATTCCTTTGCGATAATTCTCTAAGCCTAAGTGCAGCAAACCAAACTTCCGTTTGCGAGAACTAACAGATTAAACTAGCAATAAGTCCAAGTTTGATATGTTCACAATTATCCTAAACCAAACTTCCGTTTGCGCAAAGTTTAATTGCCCAATTTAATTAGTTCTGGTTCCTAAACCCCACTTCCGTGACGTATTTAGCAACCTAAGATCTAGATTCTAATTGATCAGGTTAGAACTAGCTTTAAGCACAATTAAATTGAAGAACAGATATAGTTTGAATCCTTAACTGAAATTGAACAAGTCTAGCAAGTCATGAAATCCTATGTGAGAAACCCTAAGCCTAACTAGGAATCTACTCAGACATAGATAATGAAATCATGATCATATGATAAGTAAATTGCATAAAAGAATAAGAGTAAAAGGGGTTCGAAATCTTCTCCAAATACAGATGATGAATCAGGTTCAGATCAGCCCCAAAAGCTCTAAAAATCCTCTGCTCTTAATTATGAAAGTATCTCTAATAAAAACTCTAAAAACTCTATTATATAGGCAAAATCTCGGCCAGGGGCTTCTTTGTAAATATCAGGAACTTCTGGATCAAAGTGCAATATTTTGATTCTTCTAAACCGCCGAGTTTTTGGCCCATCTCGCTGGTGCAACGATCGTTGCTAGAGTGCAACGATCGATACCTTTCTCTGTTTCGGACAGTGAACTCTATCTCTCGGCCAATCACTCCAAAAATCTCCAAAATGCTCCATAATCTCCAATTTAGCTCCCAACCTGATTATACCTGTAAAAGACTCTAAAATAACACAAAAGACACTAAAAACATACTTATATCATGGCCTAAAACTAGTAAAAACCATGATATATCAACTCCCCCACACTTAGCCTTTGCTTGCCCTCAAGCAAAACATAGAACTAAAACATGGTGAAGAGGTTTGAAAACTCTTCAGAAACTCATTTCATCTTAGAAGCTACAATACTCAGATTCCCCTTAGTAAACCACTGAAAGAATCAATCACAGGATATCAAGACCAACATGTACTTCCCCCACACTTAGCAACTGTCCTAGGTAAACTCCACAATCACATTCAAGCATTCAAATTCTCCCTACTGACTTCTGCAAGTATTTAAGTGCGGTCTCACCTAAGGAGTATCGATCTAAAGGCACATGGATTCTTACCTAATCAGCTCTAGACCACCATACTATCTTTCTCTAGTCCCTTTCTTCTCTTTCCCTTCTTTAACAACTGATTTTTCCCACATTGGGTATCATTTTATTTTTTTTATCAGTGTTCTTCCCGTTATGGGGTGTACTTTGGACACATTCCATGGATCACATGAGAGAAAATAGTGTTTGCTACCATTCCCATGACCACTTCGGAGTTACTAACTCATCCTCAGTTTATTATCTTTTTTTTTTTTTTTACTTTATAGAAGGGGAGAAGGGGACTAAATAGGATAGGTTTACAGGCTGTGTCAGAACTAACAGGGAATCCGACATAAAGTATACCAAGCCCTTAGGTGAGAAAATCTAAGTCAGTATTAGGGGTGAAGTCAGTAAAGGATCCTCTGGTACCTGAAGTGATATGGGTGTTCCCAGTAGGTTGATCTGTGATGGGGTTTTCTAATAGTCAGAGATAGATCCTGCAACTTCATCCCAATGGTTACTTAAGTTCCTGCAAGTCTTGTAAATCTCCTCAGAAAATCATAGTTTCTTACTTAAACAATTTTGACTCAATAAAACAAAAAATTTTGAAAAACGGACTGACTCTTAAGAAAACAGAAAGATAAACGTCAGTAGCACCTCCCCCACACTTAAGACACACTGTCCCCAGTAGTGTCCAGCGAAGGATCGGTAAAAAGAAAATAAAAATAAAAAATTGAAAAGGTGAGTTTATGTCTGTCGGGTTACCTCTGTCGCACAGCATCGACCGGTGCATTAGATGCATCGACCGTTACTTGGCGACTTTCGTGTATGGTCGATCGTTGCTCAGGACCGCAACGATCGCTGCAATGCGATTCCTTTCGTATTGTGACGATCGTTGCATAAATGCATCGATCGTTGCACTGCGATTTAATCCGAGACCTGCAAACATGACTGCACCAGAAACAAAAACAAACGTAAAATCCTAACAAAAACACCAAAAATTAAAAAGAAAAACACCAGTACCTAATGGTGGGTTGCCTCCCACCCAGCGCTTGTTTAAGGTCAATAGCTTGACCGGACGCGCAAGATCTTTCAGGCTCCGGAAGATCCTGACAGAGACTTTTTTGTCTCTGTTCAAGTCTCCTCATCCAGGGTGGCTTATAAGCATTCGGATCATGGGGTCTCCCAAGGAAAGAGCCAACATAATCATGGCGGGAGCGAAGCTTGGGTGGTATATTGCATTCCCCTGCATTCAAAGCAACGCGGTTAGGATGTTTAAGCTTAGATGATTTGTTCCTTACCTTTGGTGGAACTAAGATATCTGAAGCTTTCTGCTTGTGAGCAGTTGCAGGCACTAAAGATGTCAGAACAGGTTCAAGAGGAACCGCCATCTTCTTCTCTCCAATCTCAGCTTCTAATTCTGTATCAATGCTGAAACTCTGTCCATCAATGGTGGGTTTCTTCAATTTATCCATCTTAAACTGCAAAGGCTCATCTCCCAGGTGGAGATCAATCAATCCATGGCGTACATCAATCACAGCCCCAGCAGTGGCTAAAAAGGATCTACCAAGCAGTAGAGGATCATCAGGCTCAATCTCATACTTCAGTACCATAAAATCCGTTGGAATAAAGTAATTTCCAACTTTAAGAGGGATGTTCTCAAGAATTCCTTCTGGATGTCTTCTTGATCGATCAGCTAGGACTAAAGAGATCCTAGTAGGCTGGAAGTTCAGTAATCCCAATCTCATAGCCACAGAGTACGGCATGAGATTTATACTTGAGCCGAGATCACATAATGCCCTCTGAAATCTGTCTCTATAGATAGAACAGTCTATCATAAAACCTCCTGGATCCTTTAGCTTCTCAGGAACCTTACCATTAACAACAGCATCACATATTTCTGAGATCATCAAGCATCCTTCTTCTTCAGTCATGTTGCTAGAGAGGATGTCTGTAACACATGTCTTCATCATGGGATTGGTCTTAGTGGCATCAATCAATGGAGTGTCAGTTAGCTTTTCTCTCATTATCTCCATGCATTTTTCCAACTTAATCTCTTGCTTGGACTTCCTAGGGAAAGGAATCTTCGGTTTGTAGGCTCTTTCTGTGTCAGCTTTCGGTTTCTCTGGGAAATTTGGCTGCTCACGCTCATGGTGTCGATCGTTGCTGAAATGGTGACGATCGATACTGACCCTCGCAGGATGTGTCGATCGATGCATATTTGTGTCGATCGATGCATGGCGAACATTCTGAACTTTCCTCGGATTTTCCAGTTCCAGAACTTCAGTTTCTCGATTCTGCTCAACTTCTTCTTCTGCCGAAGCTGCCTTAACATGCTCTTTCTGTATACTGGTTTCCTCTTGCGTCATCCTAGCATCCAGATTGTCAACTCTGCTTGTCAAAGATCCCAATTTTCCACTCAGATCCTGATACATGAAGTCCATCTTTCTATCCAGATCTTGCGTCATCTTGTTCTGTCCAAGTAGTAGCTGCTCAAGCATAGACTCAATCTTTGTCTGCTCTTTAGTGGGAGGAACTTGGTGAGGTGAATAGCCATTCGATCTCGGAGCTTGTCTCTGTTGACTTCTAGATGTGTGTTCATGAAAATCAGCTTCATTAATATAATTCACTTCTACAAATTCTCCAGCTACTATCATGTTGTGGATATAATCCACCTTGTCCCTCAAATCAGCTATCTGCAAGCTATCATCTCCGCAACTAGATCTCTGCCTTTCCTTGTCAGCATTCTTGACACTATAGCTAGTTATCAAGTTCTTAATAAGCTCTTTAGCTTCCTCTGGAGTCTTGGTATAGAAGTTCCCATCACTTCCTGTGTCCATAGCTCTCTGATACCAAAAATCCAAACCCCTGAAAAAGGCACTCAGAAGCTGTACCTCAGAGAATCCATGGTGTGGACAGTCTCTCTGGTACATCTTGAATCTCATCCAAGCTGCTCTAAAAGGCTCTGTAGGCTGCTGCTTGAATGTCAGGATGTCATGTCTAAGCTGCTCGGATAACGCATCGTCATAAAAATGTCTAAGGAACTCCTTCTTGACTGCTTCCCAAGTGGTCAAAGATCCTGGTTCTAGCTGTCTCAGCCAGTAAGCTGCATCTCCTTTAAGAGAGAATGGGAAGAGCTTACAGAAAATATAATCAGAAGAAACTCCTTCAGCCGTGATACTGCTAGCCAATTCCTCAAATATGTCTATGTGATCCATAGGATGCTCGCTTGAAAGACCATGGAACTGATACTGTCCAATCAATGCGTAGTACTCAGGTTTCATCTTAAACTCAGCTCTGGTGAACGGAGGTGGTCGAATCGCAGACCGATTAGCATAGAATATATCTGGTCTGTTATAATCAGCAAGTGTCTTCTCGTGACCATCCTTTCGTCGATGTTCCGTGCCCACGGCAATATCTGGTATGATGAGGTTTCCTTCCCCATCCAGTTTCTGACCCTTTGCGTTACATATGTGACCTTCCTGGTCTCGTAAAACTCCGTTCTCGCCGCGAATCAGAATCACAGGTTCCATCAAGAAATACCCAGCTAAATGCTCAAGCTCTCGGCACCACTGGTTTCGCCTTGTGTCGATCGATGCAAGCGAAGCGTCGATCGATGCAGGCTCGATGATGCAACGATCGACACTCAGGACTGTGTCGATCGATGCAGGGCGATCAGGCGTACCTGAAACGCAAGAAAAAGAAAAAGTAGTAAACTAAACCAAAAATAAAAATCCTAGTAAAAACCCTAAGCTCGAAGCTATTGAAGACTCAAAGAGTCCCCGGCAACGGCGCCAAAAACTTGATAGGTCAAGAATTAATCCCTATACTAAACTGCAAGTGAACAGCAATGTCAAAGTAGTATATAGGGTTATCGAATCCACAAGGACACTTGGTCTCAAGAGAATCAAACCGTAGGGAATGAATACTAGAAATAAGCAATGTGTTTGTATTGAAAGCAGTGCAAGAAAGTAAATCAGTAGCAGAGATTATCGGTTGTGAAAGCAAGTAATTAAAAGCGTCAAACCTAGGGTATTCTCAGGAAATCAGACTAGCAGACAGTTCATTCAGCAAGGATCTAATTAAGCACAGTTCTAGAACTCAAAACACGGATATAGAATTAACCAAATTCCTTTGCGATAATTCTCTAAGCCTAAGTGCAGCAAACCAAACTTCCGTTTGCGAGAACTAACAGATTAAACTAGCAATAAGTCCAAGTTTGATATGTTCACAATTATCCTAAACCAAACTTCCGTTTGCGCAAAGTTTAATTGCCCAATTTAATTAGTTCTGGTTCCTAAACCCCACTTCCGTGACGTATTTAGCAACCTAAGATCTAGATTCTAATTGATCAGGTTAGAACTAGCTTTAAGCACAATTAAATTGAAGAACATATATAGTTTAAATCCTTAACTGAAATTGAACAAGTCTAGCAAGTCATGAAATCCTATGTGAGAAACCCTAAGCCTAACTAGGAATCTACTCAGACATAGATAATGAAATCATGATCATATGATAAGTAAATTGCATAAAAGAATAAGAGTAAAAGGGGTTCGAAATCTTCTCCAAATACAGATGATGAATCAGGTTCAGATCAGCCCCAAAAGCTCTAAAAATCCTCTGCTCTTAATTATGAAAGTATCTCTAATAAAAACTCTAAAAACTCTATTATATAGGCAAAATCTCGGCCAGGGGCTTCTTTGTAAATATCAGGAACTTCTGGATCAAAGTGCAATATTTTGATTCTTCTAAACCGCCGAGTTTTTGGCCCATCTCGCTGGTGCAACGATCGTTGCTAGAGTGCAACGATCGATACCTTTCTCTGTTTCGGACAGTGAACTCTATCTCTCGGCCAATCACTCCAAAAATCTCCAAAATGCTCCATAATCTCCAATTTAGCTCCCAACCTGATTATACCTGTAAAAGACTCTAAAATAACACAAAAGACACTAAAAACATACTTATATCATGGCCTAAAACTAGTAAAAACCATGATATATCACTAGTAAAACTAGGTTACACTAGGTATCACAATATGAATGTTTATCTGACTTATTTTTTGTAGGATGATGGACTCCACTTTCGCCAGCCATGGGTTTTTGGTGTCCAAGAAGAGCTTAGGATGCTAAAACGAAAGGTTGAAGTGCAGGAGATCGCAATTGAAAAATTGCGAAAGGAGATTGCCAAGCTGAAGGAGGAGAAGGAGTGATGTTTGTGTTTATCTATCTAAGACATAAAAATTTGCTATCCATCTATCTATGTGTTGTCTCTGTTTATCTATCTAAGACATTATATTTTGCTATCTATCTACTTTGGTTGGTTAATTGCTATCTTGATCAATGCAAACTAACAAAAAAGTATAGCAACATAGTTTTCACAAAACAAACACCAGTTTTGACAAAACAAAAAACAGTTACAACATATCAAAGCTATCTCTACAAACTCCTCCGAGACTTTCGAGACTTCCGCGACTTCCGAGACTTCACAAACTCCTCAAGAGGCTTGATCTTTTCCTCCAACTTGGTGACCTTCTCCACGAGCAAACTCATCTGTTCTCCCATGGTGGTAAACGCAGCGGACAACTCTTCGAAACAAGCCTTGCGACTTCGGCGTTCTTTCTCCACTCTTACTGCCTCCTTAGGTTGTCGCCCTTTCAAATCTTCATGCATCATATCTTCAAACCAAACAGTTAATCCTTGGTCTAGACGCTTGCACCAACTTTCCACAACAATATCGTGCTCATCGACATCGTCCTCTTTCTCCATGATCTCCTCCAACAGCTCATTCTCATCAGACGTGGCTACCAAAACGTTCTCAATGTCCTGTAAATTTTAACGTATTGATTATTCCATTTGCTGCTAGTATTACCAGTTGCTTTTAGTATTACCAAGTACTACAAACCGTTGTATCACCGAGTTTCTCGTAGACTGTCTCAAGAGGCCACCCTTTCAACTCACCTTTTTCCACTTGTACTTGCACATCCTCGGGCAATCGTCGTAAGGATATGGTACAACTTCTCGGAAGCTGTTTCTCAGTCTCGGAATGGCCTCAATCGCCAAAAGCTACAAAAACAAATCCAAAATTAGTAATTACAAAAATATTAGTTAAAATGCAAAGTCATAAGGTTATACCTCCAATGGAACACAAAAACCAGGAATCGTCCACGGCCCCGACACCTTCCCTTTAAAATGATCCATCGTCTTGTGAATGGACTCCAACATGTAATCAAACGGCAATCTTCCCCAAGGAAACGTCTGACATAACTCCAGATCATCCAAGTATCTTAGAAATACGTCCAACACGGGTTTGCCTTTCTTTCCAGACTTGCTGGGGCAGTAAATAATGCTGCTCAAGAAATACAGCACGGCCATCTTCAGCCTATCTCCCGTCTCATCCGGTTCCATTTCCTCAAGCTTTTTTTTTCACGTCTTCACGTAACACCTTCCCCTCGAAATACTTCTTCTTGAAGTGCAAGGATCCTTTCCTCTTCCAGTTGATTGGATAGTTGCGGCATTCGAGTCCTGAAATCAAGGCATGCTCTCGTAACCCGTATCGGATGGAAACGCCGTTAACCAGAAACCAAGCTTCCTTTTTCCTTTTAATTTCAGCGGTACGCAGGAGAAGCATCCACATGGGTTGAAGCTTGTGATTGCCCCTTGGCATGTGAAAAATGTGTGAGAACTGCGGGTGGTTCTCAAACCATGACGTTTCGTCCGGAGTGAGATTCAGTCCCTCAAAAGTGTTCAAAGTTTCCTCGATGAAGCACCGCGTTGGTAGCTTCACGCTCTCGCTATACTGATCTGGCGAGAAGTACATTTTAAGAGGTCGCAGGGCTATCGTTTCCTCCGATGCTCTCTGCAAACAAAAAAAGTCAAACAAACAACACACAGTAAACCTAGTTATCCTAGTTCTACACCCATAGTCATCCTAGTGACATATTACCAAGTTTTCCTAATTGTACAATGTTCACCTAGTTTTACCTAATATAACATAGTAATCCTAAGTTATACTAGTAATGCATTAAAAATATACTAAGCTATTTACTTACCGGGGGTTCGGTCGGTCTCCCGTCGGTCTCCTCCTCCTCGGATTCTTCCTCCTGCGATTCATCCGCCGCATTGTCTTCTCTTCTGTCTTCGTCTTCTTCTTCTTCGTCTTCTTCTTCTTCGTCTTCTTCATCTGTTTCCGTCTCCTCGTCGTCTCCGTCCACCGTCTCCGTCGCAACGTGGTCGTCTCCCTCCGCCGTTTCCGTCGTCGCTGGAGCCGGAGCAGTTGTCGGAGTAGTAGTAGGAGCAGTAGTCGGAGCAGTTGTCGGAGCCGCTTCTCCGGGAGTTTCTTCAACCGCCGCCCCTCCACGAGGCTTCTTCGAAACCCTCTCCGCCGCAGGGTTCTTCGGCTTCGTATTCTTCCTTGCGTTCCTAGTCTCCACCATCGTCGTTGATCTGAGAGGAGAAGGAGGAGAAAAGAAGTAGAAAGGAGAGGTAAAATATTGGGAAGGGAATTGGGAAGGGAATTAGGGATTTTAACCCGATTTTAACCCGATTTTGGATTTTTTTTTTTACCCGGATAGAATCCGAGTACATGGGGCTGAGTTGAAATAAACCGGATTTGATCCAGGTATGAGTGGTAATATCCTGCCCTTCATTCGGTTTATACGTAATTTACCGTTTTTCAGATTTAATTTAAATGAAAAAGAATTTCATCTTATAACAAGGGCAAGCGAGATTTTTGGTTGTGTACGGAGGGGCATATGAGACGATTTCTCTTATTGAAATATACGTAATAACATTTTTTTTTGTCACAAATATACATAATAACATAAACTCCCATTTCTCTCAATAAAAAAGATAATGAGGATTGAGGAACATGTTTTTTTTTCTTCTAAAACAATGTCTTCTAGATCTTAGACAAAACTATAATCTTTGAAGTTACCATTTATATTGGAGATAAGTATATATCTCTTCGCTCAATCCTATTTAGACAAGGTTTATAAATCTTATTTCGATAAAGATTAGCTCGAGTTTATGTTTCTCCGAAACTAGCATAGAATTGTATATTATATTCTTATTGAGAAAGTTAATCAACCAAACCAGTTCAATATCTAATTTAACATGATACTAGATTTTGATCCGCGCTTAAAAACGCGGATTTATTTTCTTTACAATTTTTAATTTTAATTTATTTTATTATTAGTAGTTTATTTTTTTTAATTATACAATCTAATTTTGTTTATAATTGTTAAACCCGCATTATAAAAAATAGTTAATAATTTACATTTAACAAAAAAAATTATGTGTTATTTGGAAAATAGTATATCATAAAGAAATAACGATTTTGTATTTTAAGTTTTAACCCGCGTTGTATCGTAAGATCACGATTTAGAAATAATTTTATTTTTTGCTTATGAAAACAAACATTCCGAAAGTTATTTGATATATGTTTAATATTTATTGTATTTATTTATAATATTTTATAAACTAACATATATTTTTGCAATTTAAATTTTTATATAATTGAAATTGATTATTTCAACTTTATAACTTTTTCAATGAAAAAGTTAAATTTTAATATTAATAATCGAATTTAGCTAATCTATTTTTCAACACGTATTATAACGGTATATGATTTGAAAATTTGATGGAACAACCCGTTAAAAACTGCTTTCAAACATGAACCATAACTTGAACGCATCATATTTGAATAATATAAATTTTAAATAATTTTAATTTTTATTAAATTAAAAATATATCAATTGGAATTAGTTAAACTTGTGTTTCATTTATAGAAATCGAAATTGGTTAATTTTTTTCAACCCGTTCTTATAATAGTTTAAATATTCTGCAATTTAACGGAATAACTTGGTAAAAAATACAATCATAAAAAAATATTTTTTCTTACGAAATAAATAAATTTAAAATATTTTATAAGATTTTGTTATGATATAAAAATAAATATTTATATTTGAAACAAAAAATAAAGAAGATATTAATTATTGAATATTATATTTTATATATCAAAACAGTTATTGTTTAAATTATTTAATTATATTAATCAATTAATTTAATAATTTCATATATAATTAATTAGGAAAGTGGAACCCATTATATTTAGCTTGCTTAGATATATGTTTAGTAATTGTCTTGTTTGGAAACTTGGATAGTAGAGAAAATGTTATATTCCCTAATTACCCTTAATGAATATTAAAAACATTCTTAAATCTTCAATGATATTTTTTTGTAAAAAACACATGACCTAAAGATTAGGTTACAAAACATTCTATTTTTTAATAGTATTGATTAAAACAAAATATAAATCTAAACACAAAATCAAATTGTTTTCTTTTCTCGGTTTTGTTCATAGTTTGAACAAACTTCATTTTTTACGAAATAAAGTCATAAACACTAGCTTCTGTTTGTGACATATGGTGTTAGTATATAGGATATTCCAATCATATTCTTAAAATATTTTTCACTTGTAAATTTGTGTATATCAGCTTAGATCCTCTTGTAACACATATATATGTACCTGTATTCTTTCAAAATAATCAATCAGTTCCAACAACTACATAGAGGATAGAGGACTGTCAAATGGTCGGTCCGTCCATGGTCAAGCCCAGTCCAATTGAATATGGATGGGCTATGGTCATAACCAAAAATAAATGACCGAAATGGGAATTTGCCCATATTTGTCCATGGTTAAATTGGGCATAACCAAATGGTTATTGGACACGACTGTTGTTACAGAAATCCGACCTAGTCAATATTACGGGCTACGATCTAGAATGTTTGAACTACGAGGTGAAATATAAATGTTAAGTGAGGTCGAAATGATTCTTTATTGATCTTAAGACCGGAGCCGAGCTATGAACAGAATGGTACGAGGTGTGAGTCCGTCGAATGACGTGCTCACTAGACAATGCTTGAGGTCGGAGCTTTATAGAAGTAGCTCGGCCTCTCACAAGTTACCATCTGCCTTTAAATGAAGAGTGAAGGGTCCTATTTATAGCGCTTGGATGCTGACTCTTCCTTGGGTTGTTGACTCCTTAACGGGCTTGTCTTCTTGGGCCGAGATGACATCGTTGATTTAATAAAATTTCCAATGAGCTTATGGATGGGTGCTAAATCCATATCCAACAATTAGCCCCCCCCCCCCCCCCCCCAAGTTCGTCGAGTTGCGAAGCTGAGCTCGGCGACTTTCCTTGAGTATTTAAGTCAGGCGGAAATCCTATTAAACCGTCTGGTCATGAATCGTAAGTGTTTTTCCTTTGGCTTTAACCACGATTCTGGAGAGAACGAAAAGACACGAATCGTTGGTGCTACGACTTCTTATATTTCGTGAAGAACCGCTTCTTTCTTCTTATGAAGCTCTGTCTTTCCAGATTCCCTTTTTCTTATCAGGTAACTGTCTTTTCCTTCTCAGTCTTTGCTTTGCCTTTTTTAATTATGCGGGTAGACTCCAGTCAGCATTCTTCTACTGGTGGCGACGATTCCGGTTTTTCCGAGTCGTCCGGTGGTAGCCCTGCCATATCTATGTCGATTGAGGTTGATGAGGAGATTTTGATGTCTCGATCTGGATGAAAACCTCGTCGATTCCGCGGTAATCGAACTGCAACGGAATTGCCTGAGGATTGCGAACCTGCTGGCGGGGTGAGGCGAGACCTTGGTGATAGCGGAATGAGCCGTCATGGAAGCGATATTAGGGTTGGCAATTCGGAGGATTGCTCGGGAAACATCACGGCTGTCCCTGATCATTGTTCTCAGGCGCCTTCTTCGAGGGAGGCGAGGGAGACGAAGGCTGTTGTCCCCAGGGCGATCCGATCATCCGTGTGTGAGCAGACAGACTTAAATGGTATTTGCGAGCGATATTCTCGTGTTTCCGGTCTCGAGATTCGATTTCCCACCCTGCACGAGCGACCCTGGGATGCTCCTCCTGGTTGGGTCTGTTTGTATGAGTGTTGGTTTACTGAGTGTTTCTTACTTTTTCCTATTCCTAGAATTTTAGTTGAGTACTGCGAGGCCAGGGAGATGGCTCTGTCTCAGCTCTGCCTGTCTGCCATCCGCAATATATTAGGTATCTTAGTTATGGCAGCTGATAGCGAGGTTGATATGCCTACTCGGTTTTTTTTAGGAGTGATAGGTCTAGTTTTAATCCCTATACTAACTGCAAGTGCACATTGATGTAGTTGTAGTACTTAGGGTATCGAATCCACAGGGACTCCGGTCAACGATAGATTTAGAACTATTAAGATTAAACTAGGAGAAAGCAAATATGATTAGAAACTAAAAAGCAAGCAGAAAGTAAATAACGAGTTGTGAGCAAGGAAACGAAGGCGTTAAGTCTAGGGAGTTCTCAGGAAATCAGAAACACAAGCAATCAATCAACCGGGATCAAATTAAGAGCTATTCTAGAACTCAAAAACAAATATAGAATTAACCAACTGTCGTTGCGAGAATTCTCTAAGTCTAAATGCAGCAATCCAAATTCCTTTGCAATTACTAACAGATTAAACTAGCTTTAATTCCAAGTTCGATATGTTCACAATCTAATTAAACCAAATTCCTTTGCGAGTAATTAAACTGCTCATCTAGGTTCTTTCTAGCTAATCAACCAACTGTCGTTGTATCAATCAACCTAACATCATAAATCTGGGTAGCTAATTCAGATTAAGCAGTAAGAACAATCCTAGATGAAGATCTAACAGATATGAATCCCTACAGATTTATTAACCTATAATTCCATGAAATCCCTAATGAGAATCCCTAAACCTAACAGGTAATCTACTCAGACATGTTCATCGAAACAGAAGACATCATGAATAGAAAACAAAATATTATAAAATCAAATAAAGAACTGGGGTTCAAAATCCTCTCTCTTTCGAGAGCAGGATCAGCCCCTAACTCTCTCTGAGAATAAAATAAAGCTTAAGAAAAGCGTAGCCTAAACAATGGCTTAAAAACCCTAATATAATGGTCTAAAGTCGGCTGGGGCTTCTTTGTAATTATGAGAAACTTCTGGGCAAAAGTGCAATTTCCTCAAATCTTCATTAAACGCTCGCGAGAAGTCTGTGTCGACCTTGTGTCGATCGATGCACCTTCTGTGTTGATCGACACAGGTCTGAGAATTCGACAGTGAAGTTCATCTCTCGGGTCAATACTCCAAAATGCTCCAAAATGCACCATAATGTCCAATTCCGCTCCAAACATACCTAGACCTGTAAACATACTAAAAAGACTCCAAAACATAATAAAAGACTCGATAAATAAGACATATACCATGGTTAAAATCCCTCAAATCCATGGTATATCAACTCCCCCACACTTAGCTCTTGCTTGCCCTCAAGCAAGTAAAGAACCAAAGCATGGTTAAGAGGTTTGAAAACTTTCAGAAACTCTTTTCATCCTAGAAGCAACAACACTCAGATTCCCCTTAGTAACCCACTGAAAGAATCACATGCAAGACATCAAGACCAACATATACTTCCCCCACACTTAGAAATTGTCCTAAGTAAACTCCACAATCACATTCATGTTGGAATTGTGTCCAGTAATCTCGGTACTGTCTCTAGAAAGTAAGAGTATGTCAATGATCAGACATAAGTCATATAATACTGGGGGTCATGATGGCTTGCTAGAGTCCGCTCATGATCTATAAGTCTTGGACTTATTGCCTTTATTATATGATCCCATATGGGTCACACGCCTAAGCTAACAGGAAAGATATAGGAACGGCTTAGCAGAAGTACGGTAAAAGTGCTAGGCATTTACTGTACTTAGAGAGAATAAAGGTTTTGGCCACGGTGTGTCGATCGATACATAAGGTGTGTCGATCGACACAGTGCAGAGAAAACTGGACGAGTTTTATAAATAAAACTCGAGTCTGTTTTTCTTCTTTAACCCTAACCAGCCGCCTCTCTCTCTATCTGTCGCCTCCCTCCTCGTGGTCTAGCAGCCAGCTTCCTTTGCGTGCGTGTGTGAACCTCTGGAGGAGTTATCACTCGGTGGCTCTCTGATCTCTGACCATACCATCCCTTTCCGCTGCAAAACAGGTATAAGGTGAGATCTATCATTGTTTCTATTCAAGAGAACCTAGATCTGGCATGTTTAGGATCAAGTAATCTGATGAATTGAATCAGGATTAACACAGAATGATCCTTCAGTGGTATCAGAGCCATTGGTTCTGGTTTTTCTTGTTTAGATTCATGTTTAGGATTGTTTTCTTGTTTTAGAAGTGTTTTGAATCAATTACTGATAAGAGAAATCACTTAAGCAACAAGGAATTGAAACCTAAACACACTTGAAATCGCAAAAACCAAACTATATTGATTTGGGGAATGCGATTTATCGAAAGTGAGAATCGGCTGTGATCGCGATGCATCGATCGATGCGATCGCATGATCGGTCGATGCAACCACGAGAGATCGCATTGCATCGATCGATGCAATGCAAGGATCGATCGTTGCAGTCGCGAGAGATTGACCGCGATCGCATGGATCGTTCAAACGATCGCATGGATCTCGCGAGAATCTCTCGGCCAAACCTGATAACCGTTCGTGCACGCGTGAGAGCATCGATCGATGCAGGATCGATGAACGATCGTTGCAGGATCGATGCTGAGAGCGTCGATCGATGCGGTTAGGGTTTAGACTCGGTTTAATTTAATTAAAATTAAACATCTCGGTTTAATAAACAGATTTGATAATTTTATTAAGTCTGGTTAAACCGGGATAAGAAATCCAATGTCGAAAGAAATATTGGATTTAGTGCCTAAACCAGGAATTTCTAATTTGATTTGGTTGGACCAAATAAATTGAGAAATTCCGGTTTAGTAAATAACCGGTTGACAATTGTGGTCATCGTAGTAATTAAAACTTGGTTAGACCAGTTTTAATGAACCAGACCGGTTATGTCAATTAATTGGACAATTGGGTCATGTCTTGGACATGGACCAATTCTTGGGCCTCGGGCCAAGAAGTTAAAACAATTGGGCCAATTATTTGAGTCTTTCTTCAGAATAATTTAAAATTTATTATATAAAGAATATAAATTGATTTTAAATTAAAGTTTCCGATATTTTGAAATTAGAAAGTTTCTTAATTTATAGAAGTTTCTAGATTTGCATGATTCGGATTTTAAGAAATTTCTAAAGTTAGAAAGTTTCCAATTTTAGAAAGTTTCCAAAAATAGTAGGTTTCCAAAAATGGAAAGTTTCCCGAAATAGTAATCTTCTATTTTGGGAATGAATTTTTAAATAAACCTACGAACCTCAAATAATATCAAGCGTTGGGTGTCTTGTCCATTCTATGTCAGCTGTCGAAGCCCATTCAATTGTATTCATGGCCTTACAGTGTGAGGGTGTCTGCTTTTGCGTGGATAAGACGGTTTGTGATTCATAAATGTCATTGGGAGTCCCAGACATTAATGATTACATGACTGTATAGTCTGGTTTTCTTGACTGGGCCATCGGGAGTCCCGGGCCTTGAGACATCAGAGTGGATTGGGCCTCGGGCCCAGATTCACAACCAAGAGTTATATCACGGATATAATTAGCCGACATAGGGCTTACCGATATAAGCTAAGGTTGGGTGACGGCCAGTGGCCCACTTTAATCTTAGTTATATGTGGATCTTGGAATCATTATATTCTATTGAGGGTAACTGATGTTATTGAATATAATGCATGATTAATCATATTAAATTAAAACGAGATTAATCATATTGAACATATTAACTAAAATCCTTTTATCTTAATTTTCAGTTATGACTAGCACAAACAATCAAAACACTTTCTCGATCCGGTCTGTCCTTGAGATGGACAAGCTGAACGGATCAAATTTCTTGACTTGGTCGCGGAACCTGAGGCTAGTCCTCAGACAGGAGAGAAAGGACTATGTCCTTGAGAGAGCTCTCCCCGTGAGGATCGGGTCCAATGCTTCTCATGCAGTATATGATGCTTGGAATAAACATTATAATGATACGGTAGATGTGCGTGGTCTGATATTGGCTACCATGGACTCAGACTTGCGGAAGCAATATGAGAACATGGAGTCGCCAATAGAGATGATCAGCAGCCTGAAATTGAAATTTCAGGAGCAGATAAGGGTGGAGAGATACCAGTTGGTTAAATCTCTCACTAGCTGCAAGCTACCAAATGATCATCCAGTAAGTCCTCATGTCAGTGAAATGATGGGTTACATTGATAACCTGAGGAAACTGGATTATCCAGTTAGCCAAGAGATGGCAACTGAAATCATTCTGCAGTCACTGCCGTCAAGCTATAATAAGTTCAGAAAGAACTATATCAAGAAAGGCTTAACGAAGACGCTGACTGAACTGCATGATATGCTCAAGACAGTTGAGCCAAACGTGAAGAGTACCCTGTACAATCTCATGAATGAGAAGGGTAGGTTTACTAAACCTAATGCTGACAAGGGTGAAGACAAAGTTGTCCAGATTTTGAATCATGGCAAGCGTGTGTCTTCTGAGCCCGAGTCAGATACCTCTTACGTTGGTAAGTGCTGCTACTGTAAGGAGACAGGGCATTGGAAGAGAGATTGCATTAAATTCATGGAAGATGATGAGGAGTTAAAGTCGATGTATGCGACTACTTCCTCAGGTATTCATGTTATTACTTCAAGTTCTACCTTAAAGGTATTGGATACTGGTTGTGGCACTGATATTTGTGATAATATGCAGAGCTTAAGCAACAGTAGAACGTTGAAGGAAGGGCAAGTGAAACTACATGTCTGGAAGGAGCTTGGGATGCTGCCTCAGCCGTAGGGTTTTCACTTATAGATCCCTTTTAGGCTTGGTTTTGTATTAAGTAATTGCTACAATGTACCTGCTTTAAGCAGAATTGTCTTTCATTTTCTTGTAAGAATTTGAATGTTTTTCTTTTTGATAAAAGACAAGTTTTGTTCTTTTGATCTTAATGAAATATTAATTGTAGCACCCTATTCATGGAATGGGTTTTATATCTTAAACCAAAGAGTGCCTAAATGTAACATAAATACCGAATTGGTTTAAATCTAATGAATTAAACCTGATTTTTCTTGGCATAAAAGTCTTGGTCACATAGAGTAAGTCGGATTCAGAAATCCCATAGTTATGGACTGTTGGGCTCATTTGATAAGATATCTTATGAGACTTGAATTCTGTTTACTGGACCAAAAGGAAAAGGGCCTATCTTAGCCGAGCTAGAGAAAGGCCCAAAGGCTTATTGGACCTGGAACATACTGATGTATGTGGCCCAATGAGCAGTAATGCCAGAGAAAATTTCATGTACTTCATTGTCTCTACTGATTACTTCAGTGAGTGTGACTGTGTTCATTTGATGAGACACAAGTCGGAACTCTTCGACATGGTCAAAAGAGTTCCAGAATGAAGTATAGGATCTAAATGACAAAAGTATTAAGACTCTGGATTAAATCACGAGTGAGAATACTTAAGTCATTGATTGTGTGTGATCATCTTAATGAGTGTGAAATCGTTTCACAGCTCATTTCTCCTGAAAACCTGAAGGTGTTTCTGTGAGAAAGAATCAGATCTTATTAGAAATGATTAAAGATGAGTCACACGAATCTTCCATGATATTATTTAAGAATAACGCTCTAAAATATCTAAGTTTACGCTGAAATAGTTCCACAAATATCGGTTGAAAGACACCACGTTAATGTGGATTGGAATCGATCCAAATTTGTCTTTACTGAGTATTTGTACTTGTGCTACTTCGCTGGTTGTCCTAGAGAAACTAAGGCTTGTTACTTTTACGTCCAATCTGTTTTCTAAGAAGGGAAGTGATTTTCCAAGAAGAACAGTGGGAGTAAAAGCATAACTCGAAGTTTTCTTAGGGAAACCAAGGCTCGGTACTTTTACGACCATTCTGTTTTCTAAGAAGGAAATTACTTTCCAAGAAGAACAGTGGGAGTAAAAAGTATTTTTACAACCATTCTGTTTTCTAAGAAGGGAAGTTACTTTCCAAAGAAGAACAGTGGGAGTAAAAGTACAACTCGAAGAAATTCGAGAAATACAGGAGGCTGCTTAACCTATTGAGGGAAAGCAGCGGAAGGATTTACAGATTTCTGTAGAATCTACACCTGTGGAGCCTGAAGTTCGCAGATATGAATCAGTTACTAATCCGAGAGTGATTTCTCGTCATTAGTTGAACCTGATAATCATTGAAAGTTCGCATGATCTGATGATCATTGAAAGCGATGAATCTGCGAAATTCAAAGAAGCGAAAGTGAGCCCGGACTCCGAAAAATTACATTTTATGTAAGTTAGCTTCATCGATCCATTCATGGATGGAAGCAAACATATCGGAGTTGGAATCTTCGTTCTGTTGAAGTAGTCAAGGTTTTGACTTGAACAGGAACGAAGCGGAACTGTGTGTTTACTAATAGATAAGTGGGAGCGATATTGCATTTCTCATAGTGTATGTCGATGACATACTGATTCTCGGATATAACGTCCCAATGCTGCAGTCGGTAAAGGACTGGCTTGGGAGTTGGTTTTGTGAATGACATGGGTATAGCCACGAAAGTCTTGGATTTTGGATTTAAAGATAGAGATCCAAAAGAGCTGGTAGGACAATGTCAGGATTCTTAAATTGACAAAGTCCTACACGTTTTTCAGCAATCCAAGAAGGGTTTTATGCCAATGTCACATGGCATTACGTTAAGCAAGATACAGTATCCTACGATAACTGCTGAGCTTAAATGCATGGATAGGATTCCATATGCTTCGGTAATTGGATCTATCATGTATGCCATGAAACGTACTTGTTTGATGTTGCTTTAATGTTAAGCAAGACAAGCAAAGACCAGTCAAATCCAGCAAAGAATCAAGTTTCCTAAAGTATGTCCTAAAGTATTTGAGGAATACTAAGGATAAGTTCTTGATTTACGGAGAAAGTAATGTGCTACAAGTCAGCAGAGTCTGAAAGGCAAGTTTCCAACAGACAAAGATGATTTCCGGTCACAGTCCGGTTATATCTTGTGTCTGTCTGGCGGTGCAAGGCACTGTTGCTGACTCCATGACTTAAACTGAACATTTCGCAGCTTGGTAAGCGGCGAAAGAGGTTGTTTGGAAAGAAGAGTTCGTCAATGAACTTGATGTGATTCCCAGCATAGATGAGACTAGCTGCACATCAGAGGTCCAAACACCTTAAGATAAATGACAGAGATGTTAAGTAGATCAGCAAGTTTCAACAAATGAGAACGTTGCTAATCTATTAACGAAGCCACTCCTTAGCCCTAAGCACGAGTCACGGACTGTAGCTGTAGGATAAGTGAAGTTAAGATGTAGTCTTAATTTCAGTGGGAGTTAGTAAAGGGCTTTATTTAGTTATTGATATGTTCTTGTAAAACATTTGAAATGTTTGATAATGAAATTATTGTTTCAAGATTATTTTAACTGTGATAAAATAATCGTTCCAAAATGATATGAACCATTTTATAGGTCATCGAAGTAAATGACTTGATCTTGAGTCATCGAAGTCATTTAGCTTGATCATGAGACCCTATATTTGATAGATGTTTTATATCATCCTGTCCCTAGTCAAAGGTTGTTGAAATTGGAACACCAACAACCGTGTGAGACTGGATTGGTACGTGACTTATGACAAAGTCTCAGTGTGTCATAGATGCTCGGCATCAAAGTCAGTACATAGGTGTATGTTGGGGAACATACGACCGGACAAGACCCGCTTATAAGAACTCTTCAGGATATTTATATCTGTGTCATAAGAGATTCTTACTACGACTATAGAGTATAGTCCTTAGACCTGAGTTCGCATGCATGTGACTGCACATGGACTGATGCACTTTGATCATTGTCTAACGCTATCGTTCTGCGATAGTTATAAGGACCTTGTTTGGGTACATTATGAAATGAGTAGTTTACAGTGATGGAACAAGACGGGATTTGTCCCTCCAATATAAATGGAGTGAATATCTCTAGGCCAATCGGAGATTTGAATACTGGAAAATGCATGGCCATGCTCAAACGGACTGTCCCGAGTCGTTTGGATTGACAGTATCGAATCAGAGTCCGATGAACAAGATTAGGCTTTATAAGGATGACACCAATCTTGCCTTATGACTAATCGAGATATTGTGACAAAAGGATTATGAATACAGAGATTCCAGTACAAGTGGGAGATTGTTGGAATTGTGTCCAGTAATCTCGGTACTGTCTCTAGAAAGTAAGAGTATGTCAATGATCAGACATAAGTCATATAATACTGGGGGTCATGATGGCTTGCTAGAGTCCGCTCATGATCTATAAGTCTTGGACTTATTGCCTTTATTATATGATCCCATATGGGTCACACGCCTAAGCTAACAGGAAAGATATAGGAACGGCTTAGCAGAAGTACGGTAAAAGTGCTAGGCATTTACTGTACTTAGAGAGAATAAAGGTTTTGGCCACGGTGTGTCGATCGATACATAAGGTGTGTCGATCGACACAGTGCAGAGAAAACTGGACGAGTTTTATAAATAAAACTCTAGTCTGTTTTTCTTCTTTAACCCTAACCAGCCGCCTCTCTCTCTATCTGTCGCCTCCCTCCTCGTGGTCTAGCAGCCAGCTTCCTTTGCGTGCGTGTGTGAACCTCTGGAGGAGTTATCACTCGGTGGCTCTCTGATCTCTGACCATACCATCCCTTTCCGCTGCAAAACAGGTATAAGGTGAGATCTATCATTGTTTCTATTCAAGAGAACCTAGATCTGGCATGTTTAGGATCAAGTAATCTGATGAATTGAATCAGGATTAACACAGAATGATCCTTCAATTCACGCATTCAAATTCTCCCTACTGACTTCTGCAAGTATTTAAGTGCGGTCTCACCTAAGGAGTATCGATCAAAGGGCACATGGATTCTTACCTTGTCAGCTCTAGACCACCATACTATCTTTCTCTGGTCTCTTTCTTCTCTTTTCCCTTCCTTAACAACTGATTTTTTTCCCACTGGGTATCATTTTTTTTTATCAGTGTTCTTCCCGTTAAGGGGTGTACTTTGGACACATTCCATGGATGCACAGGATATGATAGTTGTAGCTACCACTCCCAGAGACCACTTCGGAGTTACTAACTCATCCTCAGTTTATTATTCTTTTTTTTTTTTATGGAAGGGGAGAAGGGAACCAAATATGACAGGTTTACAGGCTGTGTCAGAACTAACAAAGGAATCCGACACAAGGTATACCAAGCCCTTAGGTGAGAAAATTAAGTCAATATTAAGGTGAAGTCAGTAAAAGGATCCTCTGATACCTGAAGCGATGTGGGTGTCCTCAGTAGGTTGATCCGTGTTGGGTTTTCTAATAGTCATAGATAGATCCTGCAAACTCATCCCAATGGTCACTTAAGTTCCTGCAAGATGTTGTTAACTTCTTAAAAATTCACTGTTTCCTACTTAAACTTGTTTCGACTCAATAAAACAATTTTTTTTGAAAAACAGGACTGACTCTAAGAAAACAGAAAGATAAAGTCAGTAGCTACCACATGCATCGACCGTTGCACTAAGTGCGTCGATCGTTGTAGGGGGATTTTCGTTTAAGATCGATCGTTGCTCAGGACCGCAACGATCGCTGCAATGCGATTTCTCGTGTTGTGACGATCGACACAAGTTTGTGTCGATCGACGCATTGCGATTCTGTCGAAACCTGCAGACAAAATTCACCAAAAACCAAAAAGCAAAAACGTAAAATCCTAATGAAAACAACAAAAATTATTTATGCAAACCTAACAGTGGGTTGCCTCCCACTCAGCGCTTGTTTAAAGTCCGTAGCTTGACTATAGGAAGAGAGATTTGATTCAAGGCGGCTTCAACAGAGACTTTGAGTGTCTCTGTGAATATCTCTTAATCCAAGGAGGTGTATATGCTTTCAGATCATGAGGTTTTCCAAGGAACGAAGGAGTAGAAGCAGGGCGGGAGCGAAGCTTGGGTGGGATGCTGCGTTTTCCTGCATTCACAGCTGATGGATTAGGAGGTTTAAGTTTAGGATTTTTATACCTGTGCTTTGGTGGACGCAAAAGATCAGGAGCTTTCTGCTTAAGAGCAGTTGCAGTTTCTGAAGATGTTAGAGCAAGTTCGGAATGAACTGCATCTTCTCTTCTCCAATAGGAATCTATGGTTCCACTTTCACACTGAAGCTCTGTCCGTCAATGGTGGCTTTTTGCTTCCTATCCATCACTTTCATGCAGTTAGCCACTTCTAGCTCCTGTTTAGACAGTTTAGGAACCTTCGGATACGGCACATAAGGCTTATAGACTCGTTCTGGGACTGTTACAGGTTTCTGGTCACGTCTGTGTCGATCGATGCACGATATGTGTCGATCGACACAAGGCGATTTCGAGCAATTTCAACAGACGTATCGGGACCGTGTCGATCGATGCAAGCGTTGTGTCGATCGATGCATGTCTCAGACAGACATAATTCTTCCAAAAAATCCGAGATTATGCTCTCTTCTTCTTCCAGCAAGTCAATCTCATCTCTTATGGTTACATCATTGATGAACTACGAGGTGAAATATAAATGTTAAGTGAGGTCGAAATGATTCTTTATTGATCTTAAGACCGGAGCCGAGCTATGAACAGAATGGTACGAGGTGTGAGTCCGTCGAATGACGTGCTCACTAGACAATGCTTGAGGTCGGAGCTTTATAGAAGTAGCTCGGCCTCTCACAAGTTACCATCTGCCTTTAAATGAAGAGTGAAGGGTCCTATTTATAGCGCTTGGATGCTGACTCTTCCTTGGGTTGTTGACTCCTTAACGGGCTTGTCTTCTTGGGCCGAGATGACATCGTTGATTTAATAAGATTTCCAATGAGCTTATGGATGGGTGCTAAATCCATATCCAACAATTAGCCCCCCCCCCCCCCCCCCCCCAAGTTCGTCGAGTTGCGAAGCTGAGCTCGGCGACTTTACTTGAGTATTTAAGTCAGGCGGAAATCCTATTAAACCGTCTGGTCATGATTCGTAAGTGTTTTTCCTTTGGCTTTAACCACGATTCTGGAGAGAACGAAAAGACACGAACCGTTGGTGCTACGACTTCTTATATTTCGTGAAGAACCGCTTCTTTCTTCTTACAAAGCTCTGTCTTTCCATATTCCCTTTTTCTTATCAGGTAACTGTCTTTTCCTTCTCAGTCTTTGCTTTGCCTTTTTTAATTATGCGGGTAGACTCCAGTCAGCATTCTTCTACTGGTGGCGACGATTCCGGTTTTTCCGAGTCGTCCGGTGGTAGCCCTGCCATATCTATGTCGATTGAGAGCAGTTGCAGTTTCTGAAGACGTTAGAGCAAGTTCAGAATGAACTGCATCTTCTCTTCTCCAATAGGAATCTCTGGTTCCACTTTCACACTGAAGCTCTGTCCGTCAATGGTGGCTTTTTGCTTCCTATCCATCACTTTCATGCAGTTAGCCACTTCTAGCTCCTGTTTAGACAGTTTAGGAACCTTAGGATACGGCACATAAGGCTTATAGACTCGTTCTGGGACTGTTACAGGTTTCTGGTCACGTCTGTGTCGATCGATGCACGATGTGTGTCGATCGACACAAGGCAATTTCGAGAAATTTCAACAGACGTATCGGGACTGTGTCGATCGATGCAAGCGTTGTGTCGATCGATGCATGTCTCAGACAGACATAATTCTTCCAAAAAATCCGAGATTATGCTCTCTTCTTCTTCCAGCAAGTCAATCTCATCTCTTATGGTTACAACATTGTGTTGGAATTGTGTCCAGTAATCTCGGTACTGTCTCTAGAAAGTAAGAGTATGTCAATGATCAGACATAAGTCATATAATACTGGGGGTCATGATGGCTTGCTAGAGTCCGCTCATGATCTATAAGTCTTGGACTTATTGCCTTTATTATATGATCCCATATGGGTCACACGCCTAAGCTAACAGGAAAATGTGTAGGAACGGTTTAGCAGAAGTACGGTAAAAGTGCTAGGCATTTACTGTACTTAGAGAGAATAAAACGGTTTAGCTACTCTGTGTCGATCGATACACAAGGTGTGTCGGTCGACACAGTGTGCGAATGCCGTCTAGTTAATTGGTGTTTGGGCCAAATGGCCCAAACGAAATCAGACAAGTTTTATAAGCTAAAACTCGAGTTTCTGAGCGATTAACCCTAATCCCCAGCCGAAAACTCTCTCTCTCTCTGCGCCGAGCTCCTTGTGGTCTAGCAGCTGTTTCCTGTGAAAGCGTGTGTGAACCTTTGGAGGATTCATCCCTCGGTGTTTCTCTGATCTCAGACATACCATCAATTTCCGCTGCAAACAGGTATAAGGTGAGATCATCATTTGTTTCTATTCTGAGAAGAACCTAGATCGCATGTTTAGGTTGATATGAATCTAAGAATTGAATCAGGATCAACTAAACAATCCTTCAGTGGTATCAGAGCCAATGGTTCTGGTTTTTCTTGTTTAGATTCAATGTTTAGGATTGTTTTCTTGTTTAAAAGTGTTTTGAATCAACTACTGATAAGAGAAACCATTTAAGCAACAAGAATTGAAATCTGAACACACATAAAATTGCAGAAACCAAACTATATGATTTGGTAGAATGCGATTTCAAGAGGTCTGTATCGACTGCGATCGCATGGATCGATCGATACGATCGCATGGATCGGTCGATACAGTCTATCGGCAAAACCAGTTAACGCATGAAAGCATCGATCGATGCAAGATCGATGCAGGTTCGATATTGGTGCATCGACCGATGCGGTTGGTGCACATCGATCGACACGGTTAGGGTTTTGACTCGGTTCAGTGCATGCGTAAGAGCATCGATCGATACAGGATCGATGCACGATCGATGCAGGATCGATACTGAGAGCATCGACCGATGTGGTTGATGGATCGATCGACACGGTTGGTTCATCGATCGACATGGTTGGTTTAAGGCTCGGTTTAATCTTGATTAAAATTAATTCGTCCTGGTTTAATAAACAGATTTAATAATTTTATTAAGTCTGGTTAAACCGGGACAAGAAATCCAATGTCGAAAGAATTATTGGATTTAGTGTCTAAACCAGGATTTTCTAATTTGATTTGGTTGGACCAAATAAATTGAGAAAATCCGGTTTAGTAAATAACCGGTTGACAATTGTGGTCATCGTAGTAATTAAAATTTGGTTAGACCAATTTTAATGAACCAGACCGGTTATGTCATTTAATTGGACAATTGGGTCATGTCTTGGACATGGACCAATTCTTGGGCCTCGGGCCAAGAAGTTAAAACAATTGGGCCAATTATTTGAGTCTTTCTTCAGAATAATTTAAAATTTATTTTATATAATTATAAAGTCGATTTTAAATTAAAGTTTCCGAAATTTTGAAATTAGAAAGTTTCTTAAATTAGAAGTTTTTGGATTTGCGGGTTTTGGATTTTAAAGAAATTTCTAAAGTTAGAAAGTTTCCGTTTTTAGAAAGTTTCCAATTTTAGAAAGTTTCCAAAAATAGTAGGTTTCCAAAAATGGAAAGTTTCCCGAAATAGTAATCTTCTATTTTGGGAATGAATTTTTAAAATAAACCTACGAACCTCAAATAATATCAAGCGTTGGATGTCTTGTCCATTCTATGTCAGCTGTCGAAGCCCATTCAATTGTATTCATGGCCTTACAGTGTGAGGGTGTCTGCTTTTGCGTGGATAAGACGGTTTGTGATTCATAAATGTCATTGGGAGTCCCAGACATTAATGATTACATGACTGTATAGTCTGGTTTTCTTGACTGGGCCATCGGGAGTCCCGGGCCTTGAGACATCAGAGTGGATTGGGCCTCGGGCCCAGATTCATAACCAAGAGTTATATCACGGATATAATTAGCCGATATAGGGCTTACCGATATAAGCTAAGGTTTGGTGACGGCCAGTGGCCCACTTTAATCTTAGTTATATGTGGATCTTGGAATCATTATATTCTATTGAGGGTAACTTATGTTATTGAATATAATGCGTGATTAATCATATTAAATTTAATACCAGATTAATCATATTGAACATTTTAACTAATAACCTTTTATCTATATATTTCAGCTATGACTACTACAAGCACACAAAACACATTCTCGATCCGGTCTGTTCTCGAGAAGGAGAAGCTGACTGGAACGAACTTCCTGACGTGGTCAAGGAACTTGAGGCTGGTCCTCAAGCAGGAGAAGAAGGATTATGTCCTTCGTGATCCTCTCCCCGAGAGGCCTCCTGCCAATGCCGCCAGGACTCTGCATAATGCTTGGGAAAAGCATTCGTCAGATGAAAATGATGCTTATTGCCTGATGTTGGTGACAATGACTCCTGAGCTGCAAAAACAGTTCTCGAGTGTTTTGTCACCCATCGAGATAATGGCAAGCCTGAAATCGCTTTTTCAGGAGCAGGCTAGGACTGAGAGGTTTCAAACAGTTAAGAACCTCTTGGACTGCAAGTTGGCTGCGAATGCGGCAGTGAGTCCTCATGTCTTGAAGATGATGGGTTATCTCGATCATCTTCAGAAACTCGACTGCCCAATCAGCCAGGAACTTGCCTGCGACATCATTCTGCAGTCATTACCTGCAAGCTATGATCAGTTCATTCTGAACTTTAACATGCATGGCTTGAGTAAGACATTGCCTGAGCTTCACGGAATGCTCAAGACTGCGGAGCCCAATTTGAGGAAAACCGCCAAGGACCCCAATGTGCTTATGGTGCAGAAGGGCAAGAGGTTTAAGAAATCCTCTGCTAAGGATAAGGGAAAGGCCAAGGCTGTCCAAGTCGCGGACAAGGACACGCCAAAGCCCAAGCCCAAGTCCAAGGCTGGGCCAACTGACATATGCAGGTTCTGTAAAGAACCAGGGCATTGGAGGAGAGAATGTAAGAAATTCCAGGAAGGTCTAAAGGAATTGAAGAAGAAGACTTATGAGACTTCTTCAACAGGTATTTTTGTTATAGAAGTTAATACAACTACTTCTGATAATACCTCATGGGTTATGGATACTGGTTGTGGGGCTCATATTTGTACTAATATGCAGGCACTCAGCAACAGTAGAAGGCTGAAGCAAGGACAAGTGGAGCTACGAGTTGGGAATGGAGCGAAAGTTCCAGCGCTAGCTGTAGGCACTTACTTGTTGTCTTTACCTTCGGGATTGATTTTAGAACTCAATAATTGTTATTTTGTACCTGCTATAAGCAGAAATATTATTTCAATTTCTTTGTTGGATTTGGAAGGTTATGATTTTTCAGTTAAGAATAAATTATGTTCCTTCAATCGCAACAATTTGTTCTATGGTTCTGCCCCTCTTATGAATGGGCTTTACATACTCGATCAATCCGCGCCAATTTATAACATTAATACAAAACGGTTCAAACCTAATGAGGAGAACCGAACGTTTCTATGGCATTGTCGTTTAGGGCACATCAGCGAGAAACGCATCAAGAGGCTCCATTCGAATGGACTTCTTGGCTCATTTGACTTTGAGTCATGTGAGAAATGCGAATCCTGCATGATGGGCAAAATGACACGGGCCCCCTTTAATAAACCTAACGAGAGGGCCAGTGACGTATTGGGCCTGATACACACTGACGTGTGTGGCCCAATGTCCACAAATGCAAGAGGAAACTATCAGTACTTCATTACCTTTACTGATGATTTCAGTAGGTATGGATATGTTTATTTGATGAAACATAAGTCTGAATCTTTTGAGAAGTTCAGAGAATTCCAAAATGAAGTACAGAACCAACTTGGCAAAAGCATTAAGGCTCTTCGGTCCGACCGAGGAGGAGAATACTTAAGCCAAGAATTCAGTGATCATCTGAGAGAGTGTGGGATCGTATCCCAACTCACTCCTCCTGGAACACCTCAATGGAATGGTGTGTCTGAGAGGAGAAATCGAACCTTATTGGATATGGTTCGATCTATGATGAGTCACACAGACCTTCCAATATCCCTTTGGGGATATGCTCTGCTAACAGCAGTGTTCACTCTAAATAGAGCGCCATCGAAAGCAGTAGCAAAGACACCATATGAATTATGGACTGGAGAAGCTCCAGTGCTGTCTTATCTCAGAATTTGGGGTTGTGAAGCTTATGTCAAGAGATTGATCTCAGACAAGCTTACACCAAAATCTGACAAATGCTACTTCATTGGTTATCCACGGGAAACCAAGGCTTATTACTTCTATCTACGTTCCGAGAACAAGATCTTTGTTGCCCGGGATTGTAACTTTCTTGAGAGGGAGTTTCTCTCTAAGAAAGACAGTGGGAGTAAGGTACTGCTTGAAGAAATTCAAGATGAACAGGATACTGCTCAACCTAATGAGGAAGAGCAGCAGGAGGACCTACAAGAAATTGTAGAGCCTGAACCTGTAGTACCTGAAGTTCGAAGATCCGGGAGGATCCGTCACGAACCCGAGAGATATCAAGGATTCCTCGTGACTGACTGTCATGATCTTTTGATCATTGATGGTGATGAACCATCGAACTTCAATCAAGCCATGATGGGCCCAGATTCCTCTAAGTGGCGCAAGGCCACTGATTCCGAAATGGACTCCATGTCGGTCAACCAAGTGTTTTCGTTTGTTGACTTACCCGCTGGTGTAAAAGCCATCGAGTGCAAATGGATCTTCAAGAAGAAGATTGACGTGGATGGAAATGTCCAGATTTATAAAGCCAGGTTAGTGGCAAAAGGTTTCAGACAAGTTCACGGTGTGGATTACGATGAAACCTATTCACCAGTGGCTATGATGAAATCTATTCGGATTCTACTAGCAACTGCAGCTTTTCATGATTATGAAATTTGGCAGATGGACGTGAAAACCGCCTTCCTGAATGGTATTCTGGAAGAGGATGTGTATATGACACAACCTGACGGTTACATAGATCCAAAGAATGCTGGAAAAGTATGCAAGCTTCATAAATCCATTTATGGATTGAAGCAAGCATCGAGGAGCTGGAATCTTCGTTTTGATGAAGCGATCAAGCAATTTGACTTCATCAGAAACGAAGAAGAACAATGCGTGTATAAGAAATCTAGTGGGAGCAAGATTGTATTTCTTATTCTGTATGTCGATGACATACTGCTTCTCGGAAACGACGTTCCAATGCTAAAGTCGGTAAAGGACTGGCTTGGAAGTTGTTTTTCCATGAAAGACATGGGTGAAGCCGCATACGTTCTTGGAATCAGGATCTACCGGGATAGATCTAGAAGGCTGATAGGCTTGTGTCAAGATTCATACATTGACAAAGTCCTACAAAGATTCAGCATGAAGGATTCCAAGAAGGGCTTCACGCCAATGGTACATGGCACAACGCTAAGCAAGAAGCAGAGCCCTACGACGGCTGCTGAGCTTGAGCGCATGAAGAATATTCCTTATGCATCTGCAATAGGATCTGTCATGTATGCCATGATCTGTACTCGTCCTGATGTTGCTTATGCATTGAGCATGACGAGTAGATACCAGTCAAATCCAGGTGAAAACCATTGGATTGCCGTAAAGAATATCTTGAAGTATCTAAGACATACTAAGGATAAGTTCTTAGTGTACGGTGGAAGTGATGTGCTTAAAGTCAGTGGATTCACGGACGCAAGTTTCCAGACAGACCAAGATGATTTCCGGTCACAGTCCGGTTATATCTTTTGTCTGAATGGCGGTGCAATCAGTTGGAGAAGCTCCAAGCAAGACACCGTTGCAGATTCCACCACAGAAGCTGAATATATCGCCGCCTCAGAAGCTGCGAAGGAAGCTGTTTGGATACGAAAGTTCATTATTGAACTAGGTGTGATACCAGATGCGGCTGAGCCTCTGGCACTGTTTTGTGACAACAATGGTGCTATAGCTCAGGAAAAGGAACCAAGATCACACCAGAAATCCAAGCATGTTCTAAGAAGATTTCACTTGATACGTGACATCATTAATAGAAAGGAAGTCAAGATCAGCCGAGTTCAGACAGATGATAACGTCGCTGATCCGTTGACAAAGCCACTCCCAAGGCCTAAGCTCGAGTTTCTGACTGAAGCTGTAGGCATTAGAGACATAGAAATGTAATCTAAATTTGAGTGGGAGTTTGAGGGCTTTTATTTAGGTATTTGATATGTTCTTGTAAAACATTCTTATGTTTAATGAAATTATTATTTCAAGATTATTTTAACTGTGATGAAATAATCGTTCCAAAGTGATATGAACCATTTTATAGGTCATCGAAGTAAATGACTTGATCTTGAGTCATCGAAGTCATTTAGCTTGATCATGAGACCCTATATTTGATAGATGTTTATATCATCCCGTCCCTAGTCGAAGGTTGTTGAAATTGGAACACCAACAACCGTGTGAGACTGGATTGGTACGTGACTTATGACAAAGTCTCAGTGTGTCATAGATGCGCGGCATCAAAGTCAGTACATAGGTGTATGTTTGGGAACATACGACCGGACAAGACCCGCTTATAAGAACTCTTCAGGATATTTATATCTGTGTCATAAGAGATTCTTACTACGACTATAGAGTATAGTCCTTAGACCTGAGTTCGCATGCATGTGACTGCACATGGACTGATGCACTTTGATCATTGTCTAACGCTATCGTTCTGCGATAGTTATAAGGACCTTGTTTGGGTACATTATGAAATGAATAGTTTACAGTGATGGAACAAGACGGAATTTGTCCCTCCAATATAAATGGAGTGAATATCTCTAGGCCAATCGGAGATTTGAATACTGGAAAATGCATGGCCATGCTCAAACGGACTTTCCCGAGTCGTTTGGATTGTCAGTATCGAATCAGAGTCCGATGAACAAGATTAGGCTTTATAAGGATGACACCAATCTTGCCTTATGACTAATCGAGATATTGTGACAAAAGGATTATGAATACAGAGATTCCAGTACAAGTGGGAGATTGTTGGAATTGTGTCCAGTAATCTCGGTACTGTCTCTAGAAAGTAAGAGTATGTCAATGATCAGACATAAGTCATATAATACTGGGGGTCATGATGGCTTGCTAGAGTCCGCTCATGATCTATAAGTCTTGGACTTATTGCCTTTATTATATGATCCCATATGGGTCACACGCCTAAGCTAACAGGAAAATGTGTAGGAACGGTTTAGCAGAAGTACGGTAAAAGTGCTAGGCGTTTACTGTACTTAGAGAGAATAAAACGGTTTAGCTACTCTGTGTCGATCGATACACAAGGTGTGTCGGTCGACACAGTGTGCGAATGCCGTCTAGTTAATTGGTGTTTGGGCCAAATGGCCCAAACGAAATCAGACAAGTTTTATAAGCTAAAACTCGAGTTTCTGAGCGATTAACCCTAATCCCCAGCCGAAAACTCTCTCTCTCTCTGCGCCGAGCTCCTTGTGGTCTAGCAGCTGTTTCCTGTGAAAGCGTGTGTGAACCTTTGGAGGATTCATCCCTCGGTGTTTCTCTGATCTCAGACATACCATCAATTTCCGCTGCAAACAGGTATAAGGTGAGATCATCATTTGTTTCTATTCTGAGAAGAACCTAGATCGCATGTTTAGGTTGATATGAATCTAAGAATTGAATCAGGATCAACTAAACAATCCTTCACATTGATGAACAGCTTCTGTTCAGCTTTCCCATCTTCATGTTGCCTTTGTATTGCTCCAGCTGTTTGTTAAACCCGGACATCTAGCTTCTTCACATGTGTGCTTAAAGATTCAAACTTTCCATTCAGATTTTCATGCATATCATCCAGCTTCCTGTCGAGGTCTACAGAAGTCTTAGTCTGATCCTCTAGCAACTGCTCCATCATGGATTCCATCTTGCTCTTATAAGCATTAGCAGCAGGAGTTGTCTGATAAGAAGATGATCCATAGGTTTTCTGATAAGAATTACCTTGCTGATTACCAAACCTATTTCCTTGGAATCCAAAGCCACTGATGTAGTTCAAATCTTCATCCTGTTTTTCCAATAACTGCTCCAACATGCTCATCAGCTTAGAAAACTGTGTATTGTGAGGAGGAACAGGCTGATATGATGGAGATTCGTAATTCCTGGTGAATGAATAGGAACCATAGCCTCTGCAGAACGAGTTATTCTGCTGATTTTCCAACATCCGTTCCATCATTCCCATTATCTTACGCGCTGTGTCGATCGATGCAGAGTAGTGTCGATCGATGCAAGCTCGAAGATGTGTCGATCGACACACATGACCGTGTCAATCGATGCAAGGCGATTACAGGCGTACCTGAAACGCAAGAAACAGAAAAAAATTACTGATAAAAAACAAAAAACAAAAAACCTAGTCTAAACCCTAAGTTCAAATCTATCGGAGACTCAAAAGAGTCCCCGGCAACGGCGCCAAAAACTTGATAGGTCTAGTTTTAATCCCTATACTAACTGCAAGTGCACAGTGATGTAGTTGTAGTACTTAGGGTATCGAATCCACAGGGACTCCGGTCAACGATAGATTTAGAACTATTAAGATTAAACTAGGAGAAAGCAAATATGATTAGAAACTAAAAAGCAAGCATAAAGTAAATAGCGAGTTGTGAGCAAGAAAACGAAGGCGTTAAGTCTAGGGAGTTCTCAGGAAATCAGAAACACAAGCAATCAATCAATCGGGATCAAATTAAGAGCTATTCTAGAACTCAAAAACAAATATAGAATTAACCAACTGTCGTTGCGAGAATTCTCTAAGTCTAACTGCAGCAATCCAAATTCCTTTGCAATTATTAACAGATTAAACCAGCTTTAATTCCAAGTTCGATATGTTCACAATCTAATTAAACCAAATTCCTTAGCGAGTAATTAAATTGCTCATATAGGTTCTTTCTAGCTAATCAACCAACTGTCGTTGTATCAATCAATCTAACATCATAAATCTGGGTAGCTAATTCAGATTAAGCAGTAAGAACAATCCTAGATGAAGAACTAACAGATATGAATCCCTGCAGATTTATTAACCTATAATTCCATGAAATCCCTAATGAGAATCCCTAAACCTAACAGGTAATCTACTCAGACATGTTCATCGAAACAGAAGACATCATGAATAGAAAACCAAATATTATAAAATCAAATAAAGAACTGGGGTTCAAAATCCTCTCTCTTTCGAGAGCAGGATCAGCTTCTAACTCTCTCTGAGAATAAAATAAAGTTTAAGAAAAGCGTAGCCTAAACAATGGCTTAAAAACCCTAATATAATGGTCTAAAGTCGGCTGGGGCTTCTTTGTAATTATGAGAAACTTCTGGGCAAAAGTGCAATTTCCTCAAATCTTCATTAAACGCTCGCGAGAAGTCTGTGTCGACCTTGTGTCGATCGATGCACCTTCTGTGTCGATCGACACAGGGCTGAGAATTCGACAGTGAAGTTCATCTCTCGGGTCAATACTCCAAAATGCTCCAGAATGCACCATAATGTCCAATTCCGCTCCAAACATACCTAGACCTTTAAACATACTAAAAAGACTCCAAAACACATAGAAAGACTCGATAACAAAGACATATACCATGGTTAAAATCCCTAAAATCCATGGTATATCAAGGAGTTGACGTCGATTTCGGTCAACCCGGGGACCTCTGGTACGTTTTATGTGAGATTTAGGCCTGGTCGCCGTTTGAGGGTAGTGTCCGATCCTCCAGACAGGACTTCTGATTGGCAATACGGCTATTTTTTCGCGCGTGTAAACCGCGCACTGTCCTTTGATGTGAGCAAAGTTTTTCGATCAGCCCGGAACTATAAGCCTGGTAGTCCTTCTTGTTCTGTGTTTGCCCGTTATTATCATCGATTTTATAGGTGCATTTTTGTTTTTGCAGTTCGCTCCTCTTCGAGTTGATGGAACGCGGTGTTTAAGAAAGATTTGGAGAAACTGAAAGCTCACGGTGGTGTGAACTGGCCTTCATCGAAAGACGAGGGGGCCAAACGTCGGTTTGATCAGAAGGTTCGTGATTGTCTGAGGAAGGTTGATTTAGGTACGTGTACTCCTCTCCCCCCCCCCCCCTTTTCCTTTTAAGTGGGCTAGTCTGTGACGTTGAAGTTATTGTTTTGTTGTATTATCGTTTCCAGAGATGGATTCTTTTGCTGATAATGAGCCGGAGCCGAGCTATGAACATGATGGTACGAGGTGTGAGTCCGTCGAATGACGTGCTCACTAGACAATGCTTGAGGTCGGAGCTTTATAGAAGTAGCCCGGCCTCTCACAAGTTACCATCTGCCTTTAAATGAAGCGTGAATGGTCCTATTTATAGCGCTTGGATGCTGACTCTTCCTTGGGCTGTTGACTCCTTAACGGGCTTATCTTCTTGGGCCGAGAAGACATCGTTGATTTAATAAGATTTCCAATGGGCTTATGGATAGGTGCTAAACCCATATCCAACAATGACCAAATAAAAAAAAAGCTAGGTTTAAGTTAATTTGGAGATTTTTCTAGAATTTTTTTTGTTCTCTCTCTCCCAACTCGTCTTCTTCTCTCGATCTCTCTCATGACTCTCGTCTCTCGATCTCTCTCTCCAACCACAAAATCGAGTTTTACTGCCAAAACCGAAAAATCGAGTTTTACCGCCAAAAACGTAAAAATCGATTTTTCCGCCAAAACCGCAAAATCGAGTTTCGCCAAAACTGAAAAATCAAGTTTTTCCGCTAAAACTGCAAAATCGAGTTTTTCCGCCAAAACTGCAAAATCGAGTTTTTCCGCCAAAACCGTAAAATCGAGTTTTCCCGCCAAAACCGCAAAATCGAGTTTTCCCACCAAAATTGCAAAACGACTTTTCCCGCCAAAACCGTAAAATCGAGTTGCCCCACCAAAACCGTAAAATCAAGTTTTCCCGCCAAAACTGCAAATCGACTTTTCCCCCAAAAACCGCAAAACAACTTTCCCGTCAAAATCGTAAAATCGAGTTTCCCCACCAAAACTGTAAAATCGAGTTTTCCCGCCAAAACCGTAAAATCGACTTTTCTCACCCAAAATCGAAGAATCGAGTTTTACCGCCAAAATCGAAAAATCGAGTTTTACCGTAAAAACCGTAAAAATTGATTTTTCCCATCAAAACTGTAAAATCTCATTTTTCCGTCAAAACTGTAAAATCGAGTTTTCCCGCCAAAACCGAAAAATCGAGTTTTCCCGCCAAAACCGTAAAATCGAGTTTTACCGCTAAAACCACAAATTGAGTTTTAAGTAGTATTGACAACCAATTTTAGATTATATAAATAGGCTGTCCATGGTCATGTCCAAATGGACATGGACTTTATTGGGCATGGACATTTTTTGGACCATTGCCGACCAATTATGACCAAAAACGAAACGGTCATTCTGGACAAGCCCAAATGGGCGTTGGACAGACCATTTGACAGTACTAAACTACATGGTATCAGAGCCCCTTATGATACACACAAATCTTTCGAAAATCATCTCTCACAAAAGCCATCAATGGTGAACAACAGCTCAATCGAAAGGGCTCTTGCATTTAATATCACCGACCCAAAAACACCAATCATCTCGCTCAACATGAGGAGCATAACCAAGCTAGCATCAGGCAATTTCCTCACCTGGAGACTTCAACTTCGTGCGATGCTAGAGGCCCATGAACTCCAACTGTTCATCGAGAGGATGATCATACTCCATCAACAACGATTACCGATACAAAAGGTGATACCAAACCAAATCCTGCACATCAAATCTGGATTCGACAAGACATATCGTTGTACATCCAAATCATTGGCACTCTAACACTCACGATCCAACCAATCGTTGCTCGTGCGAAGACCACAAGGGAAATATGGCAAACCCTCTCCAACACGTATGGCAAGCCATCTCGTGCCCATGTCAAACAACTCCGACAACATCTCAGGAAGGCATCCAAAGGTACCAAAACAGTGCAAGAATACATGACGGACATCGTATCCAAAAACGACCAACTTGCACTTCTAGGCAGTCCGATGGAGCATGAGGATTTGCTTGACATCATTCTCGATGGTCTCTCTGATGGCTACAAACCAATCATAGATGCTTTCAATGGAAGGGACAATCCAATATCACTAGAGGAGCTACACGAAAAACTGCTACACAGAGAACAACTTGAATGCAGATCTCCCAATCACACCCATCACTGCCAACAACACGCAGACACGACCTGCACAACAATACAACAATCAAGGACGAGGTCAGAACAACTCATAACTTGGTGGATACAAAAACTCAAAACCCTATCTAGGAAAGTGTCAAATATGTGGGGAACAAGGTCATAGCGCAAGGAGATGTCCACAATTCACATCTCACAAGCCGCAATATCACGATGCTCCAAAACCACAACTGACACTCCAATGGCAAACAAATCCACCACCCTCACCACATAAACAATGGCGCCAGCACGCTCATCATGTCACAGCAAGCTCACCCGACATGTCACAATGGATCCTTGATAGCGGAGCCTCACATCTCATCACGACGGATCTGCAAAACATGTCGCTTCATGCTCCGTATCAAGGTGATGATGATGTTATGGTCAGAAACAATGCAGCTCTCCAAATCAGCCATACCGGTTCCACTACATTACCCTCTCTCACTCGTCCCTTAACACTATATAATGTTTTGTGTTCCAGAGATTAAGAAAAATCTCATATCTTCGAACAAGCTGTGCCAAACTAACAATGTTATGGTTGAATTGTTTCCACATGACTTTCATGTGAGGGATCTTCAAACGGGGGAGCCTCTAGTGTGCGGTAAATCGAGTTAAGGTGTCTATGAGTGGCCAACTGCGACAATCTCCGCTCTCTCGTGCTTCAAAACTGCTCGTTCGGACTGACATACTCGTTTAGGCCACCCGAATCTCCAAACTCTTAATCATATTATCTCTAGTTTTTCTCTTCTTGTTTCTCATGCGCTTTCTACTTCTATTGAACCTTGCAGTTCATGTTTTTCTAATAAATCACACAAGCTTCCATTTGCTCAAACAACTTTATATTCCTCTCATGCACTCGACATAATATTTTCAGATATGTGGACTAGTCCAATTTATTCGATAGATGGATATAACTACTATGTATTGTTTATTGATCACTTCACCAGATACACATGGCTCTATCTTATGAAAGCTAAATCACTAGTTTCACAAAATTTTCCAATTTTCCAGGCACTAGTCGAAAATCGTTTTCACACTATAATCAAAACATTATACTCGGACAATGGGGTGAATTCATTGGATTAAGAAAACATCTCGCAACACACGGCATTTCTCATCATACCTCTCCACCTCACACTCCCGAACATAATGGGATATCCAAAGGAAACATCGACACATTTTAGAAACTTGACTCACGATGCTTCAACACGCAAACATTCCAAAAACATATTGGAGTTATGCTTTCCCAGCTGCTGTCTATCTCATTAATCGGCTCACATCACCTGGACTATCAAACAAATCACCATTCCAGCTTCTCTTTGGAGTACAATCAAACTACAACAAGCTACGCACCTTCGGATGTCTGTTCTATCCATGGATTCACCCCTATGGTTAAAACAAGTTCAGTCTACGTTCCTCTCCATGCATCTTTCTCGGTTATTCCTTACACCAAAGTACCTATATATGTTTTCACATTCCATCTTCTTGCATCTATATCTCTCGCCACATTGTATTTCATGAACGTGTCTTTCCTTTTACTAGCCAAAAAGCTACTTCTACTTCTGATGATGTTTCCTCTACCTCATTTTCTTCGAATATAGCTTCACCTGCTCTTGTTTTCAGTTAGCCACCAGTAGCATCTCCTCTCCCGTTCGCTGCTCCAACACCAACGGAAGTCATCAACGAAGTGGAACAACTACTTCCAGCATCACCTCCATTGGCACCTCCATGCTCACCTCCGCCAGCACTCACACCTGCACCATCTTCACCAACAACTTCCCCAGTACCAGCTTCACATGAACCGGCCACTGCTACTCAAAATATGCAATTGGCACTGGCATCTCAACACAACAAACACACAATGCAAACGCGGGCAAAGAACAACATTGTTAAACCCAACCCGAAGTATGGACTCACGGCAATTTTAACAGAGATTGAACTAACCAATCACACTCAAGCTCAGAAGGACAAAAGATGGCGCCTAGATGAAACGGAAGAGATCAATGCAATGATCTGAAACAAAACTTGGGATCTTGTTGATCGGTCTCTAGCAAGGAACATTGTGGGTTGTAAGTGGATTTATAGAATGAAACTATTACCAAATGGCTGTGTTGACAGATTTAAAGCTCGACTGGTGGTGAAGGGTTTCCATCAACGACCTGGTGTTGATTTTCATGAGACATTCAGTCCGGTTATCAAGCACGCATTGATCCGTCTGGTTCTTGGACTGGATGTAGCACACAATTGGTCTCTCTGACAGATTGATGTTAACAATGCATTTCTCCAAGGAGATCTAGATGAGGAAGTATACATGAATCAACCTCCTGGCTTCATAGACAGTACCAAGCCTGATCATGTCTGTCGCCTTTGCAAAGCTATATATGGGCTCAAACAAGCTCTGCGGGCTTGGTTCAACGCTCTTCGGGACTTCCTCATTCATGTCGGATTTGAAAATTCTCTCGCCGACGCCTCTCTCTTTGTCTACAGCTCGAGATCACTTCTTTTGTATATCCTGATCTACGTCGATGATATCATAATCACTGGAAATCAAGCTGCAAAGGTCATCAAAGTGATCAGACTTCTCTCAGAAAGGTTTTCTCTCAAAGACCTGGGAAATCTATCCTACTTCCTCGGCATGGAAGCAACCAGGACAACCTCCAGACTTCATCTGACGCAGACAAAGTATATCACTGATCTTCTACGACGTACCAACATGGCGGACTCAAAGCATGTTCCCACTGCGATGTGCTCGACTGAAAAGTGGACACTCACAACAGGAAACAAGCTAGTCGATCCTTCCGAATACAGAGTAATCGTTGGAAGTTTACAGTATCTAGGCCTCACACGACCTGACATTGCCTTCACAGTGAATCGCCTCTCTCAATGCATGCATCAACCAACGACAACACATCTCGATGCAGTCAAAAGAGTACTTCGGTATCTTGCAGGAACACCAGACAAAGGTATCTTCTTCTCCGCCTCAACACCATTCAACCTTCATGCATTCTCGGATGCTGATTGGGTCAGCGATGTTGACGATTACTCCTCCACTGGCGCATATATTGTCTATCTCGGCAAACAATCTATCTCATGGAGCTCTAAGAAGATACAAGGAGTGGAAAGGTCTTCAACAGAGGCTGAATATCAGACAGTAGCAAAGACAGCCTCGGAACTAAAATGGATTATCTCTCTCATGCGTGAGCTATGGTTTCCCATCATCACAACACCCATACTATATTGTGATAACATTGGAGCAACACATCTTTGTGTCAATCCAGTGTTTCACTCAAGATATTCTCGATATCTTTCACTTGTAGATTTGTGTATATCAGCTTAGATCCTCTTGTAACACCTATATGTACTTGTAATCTCACAATAATAATCAATCAGTTCCAACAACTACATATGGCATCAGAAGTCGCATTAACATAACACGGCGGAGAAGTTTAGAAAGTTATAAAAACCGGTGAAGGACCGATATCCTTTTTACCGTTTACATTTTGAATGAAGAAAAATATAATTAGTTGGCAAACAAAATGTTCAATGCTCTCCAAGCCAAACAAAAATTTGGTTTTGTTAATGGAATTTTGAGAATAGCTATGATGATTGGGTTGTAGTAAACTCAGTTATCATATAATGTATTGGGGCTTCGATAAAGTCAAAAATCAACGCATTTTATTGTAAAAGTTGAAATTTGAATAGATTTTTTTTAGGAATTTAAAACGAGTAAGAGTCTTAACTGCCACTTTTACAAAAAGTGATAAAAAATGCCATCTTCTGGTAAACTTATAAATTTACCCTTAATGAACCCTCAATAATGATTTGTCAGGGTTAAATAGCATTGAATCGGTATAGGTTTGTAAAATACACGGTAGCTCAGTGGTCGCGCGAGTCCCTGAACGCGCGTCGCGTCCAGGGTTCGAATCCTCCTATGTGCGGTACATCTGGTACAACTGGAGGATTATTATGCCAGTTGTACCAGTACATCTAGTACAACTGGTACAATTGGTACATCTGGGGGGCCTGGTACTTCTGGTACATCTGGGGTATTAGTTGTACTGGTACAACTGGTATATCTGGGGGCAGTTGTACTGGTACAACTGGTACATTTGTGGGCAATGTTGTACCATACGGGTGATGAGTTTTTCATTTTAAAAAAATCAAGAATAGTTTCAGCATTTCAGTAAAAGTAAGTGGCATGTAGATCATGGAGTGGCATGTTGGCCACTGATTTCTGAGAAAGTGGCATTTGTGCCATTGTTCCATTTAAAACCTTATAAAGATAAACACATGAAACAAAGATCAAAAGAATTTTTAAAAAAAAATTCTAGATAAGAAGTGATACATAAATAAGAACTAGTCTTTTTATATAGATAGTCGGGATTTGTTACCTTAAGAGAGAAGATTCTTCTCTAGACTTGATTGGATGGAGCTGTGAGGGCTGTACAAAACACTAATTCTTTCTACAGCTTAAATATATTGTCATTCATGTTTGTGAAAATTACTCTTGGTAGTACTGATTTTAACGTTAATTATTATAGTAGTATAAGGGTCTAGTTTTTACTAGAGTAGTATTCTAAAGTGGTGTAGAAGACTATTGAGTCCTTTCCATAATTTACCCAATTTTATTTTCAATAATAAACTAATTTTTAATCTAATCATATATTTAAAAAAAAAAAATTACCCTAACCCCCATTTACTCTCCCATCTCTCGTGTAAGAACCTAAGCCTAACCCCTTTTTACCCTAACGACGGCGCCTCTATCAGTTTCGCCGGAGAAGAAGGGGGATTTTCGCCGGAGAAGAAGAAGTAATCGCCGCCGTTGATACGCCGTCGTAGCCAGAGTCCGTTCACTCCGCTCGATTCCTATCTCCTCCGTTGACTCCTTTTGATTTCCTGTTTCGCCGTCGACGCACTCGCTAACCTCGCCGTCGACGCACTCGCTAACTCCGCTCGATTCCGTTCGAATTCTCTTCACCGGATTTGTCGATTTACTTAATTTGTACATGCAATTTCCTTCTAATATTGTTATGACTCGGATTTACGTAGGATATTGGTTGTTTTCTTCTACTCTTATTGTTCTAGATTTCGTTTTCAATTCGAAAGATCTATTTCTCAATATTTCGGATTTGTTTGCTTGTCTTTATGTTTTATTTAGTTGATCTTTAAGATATAGTTGTTCTTGCAAAGGATTTAGATTGCTCTAATTTGGTTATCTTGTGATCTTTTGCACCTTATTTGCTTGTTTGTTTATTAATGTAACAAAATTTTGATGTTAATGGGTACCGGATTTATTTGTCTGTGTTACGGATTTAGTTCTTAATGTTACGGATTTATTGTTCAGTATTGCGAGTAGGTGTCAAAGTTATGATTCTATGTTCCAGATTTACAATGTTGATAAATTTTCTTTGCTTGTGTAGCTATGGATGGTTCAGAGCGAAAGGAGTATCCTCCTCGTCTCTATGGAGTCGAGAACAGTCCGGATCCAACAAGAAGTTTGAATCATGCAAGCAACCTCCATTTCTTGTTAATAGCGAAACCAATGCTAGGTGATGATGTCTGGGATGCTATGAAGGAATCTTCACTAGGTTGTATCGTGTCACTTGCCGAGAACAAGTTCACATGGTGTGCGAAGACAGTTCACTACTTTCTTACGCATCAGTTGGAAATTCTGAAACCTATGGAGATTTGGTCTTTGCTTGGAGATAACCCCATGCGATTTTCATTGCATGAATTTGCGAGAATTACTGGTCTTGATTGTGCTCCGTATGAGGTTGAAGGTCCTATTGGAATTGATCACACAGAATTATGGAAAAAAATGGAGTTGTCCATAGGTGATGGACCTCATTGGAATGACTTGAATAGAGTGTTAAAGAAGATAGATCATTCTACGTGGAGTTTCCCACAAAGGAGAAGTGTTGGTTTTATGTGCCTCATCGCCATTGGTGTCTTTGGGTTTCAAAGGGGTAGTAGAATGGAGTTCAAGTATGCAAAAAAGACTTTGGATCCCATAGTATTCAACAAGTATCCATGGGGGCGCCTAGCATTTGAGGTGTTGATTACTTCCATCAAAGCTGCTAATCTATCACAGCATACCATTACATTGAGTGGTTTTGTTCATGCATTGCTTGTATGGTCATATGAATCTTTTCCAAAACTGGGAGAGCTATATGGGAAACCAATAAATGTTGTTGAAGCAACCCCACTTCTCCGCTGGAAAGGATCTCGGCAGCGGTACAACGTTGATGACGTCCTACTGTCAGCCCAAAAAGAGGAAAACCCTGTATGTTTATCTCTAACGAGATTGTTATGTGTTGCATATTTCCGTTATGTGTTGCAGATTTGTTTAATATGTTGCGGATTAGTCTACTGTGTTACGGATTTGTTTTATTTGTTACGGATTTGTTTACTTGTTGCGGATTTGTTTATTGTGTTACGGATTTGTTTTATTTGTTGCGGATTTGTTTGCTGTTTTATGTTTTGCGCCCTTGTTTAATGGTATCTGGTTTTCATGTAATCTCCAGGTCCGTCTGTCGCATATGACTGTGAAGCCTTACGATGAGATATATCTCTGGCCTTCTGATTTACATGACCCTAGAGTGGACGTAATGATTAGAGATATACTCAACGATAATTTGGACAAATCATTGTGGGGAAAGAGTGGCTGTCTCGATAAGGTCCAGTTAAAGTTTATGATGAAGAGAAAGGAAGAAGGCAAGGCAAGTCTAAAGAGGGATAGTCGAAAGCGTGAAGTCGCTGAGGAGGTTTCTGACGTGAATAAAAAGCCGAAGGTGGATTCAAGTGTGGATGCCGAGATTTTAAAGATAGTAAAGATTTTAAGTGATAAATTTGATTGGATGAACAACGAATACACAGAAAGGTTCAGTAAAATAGAGGGTGCATTGGCTCAAGGAGGCTTGCATCATAAGCAGTCGGTGACAAACGTAGAAGTTGGCGACATGTCTTCCGTGAAAAATCAGGTATGTCAGTCGAATTATGGTTCTTTATTAAAAACTCACAGCTCCATCAAGTTAGTTGTTTGATTCGATTATTGTGTTTATTTTTACAGGAAGTTCAAAGCAAGAATCAAGACCACGAAGTGAATGTGTCTTCTACGAATACACCGGTAAGCGATGCGTCATGCTTTCACTTAGTTGTCTCTATTATATTCAGAATGTGGTATTTACAACGATTGCGCTTTGACAGTCATGGCTAGTATCCCCTAACAAAGAACGAAAGGTGGACGCTATGCGGAAAAGGGTGTCAAAGCTAAGGACGCTCCACTCAAGAAGGGTGTCAAGAAACCTGAAGCTGGGGAGAAGCCGAAGGCTGTGAAGAAGCCTAAGGCTGTGGAGAAGCCTAAGGCTGTGGAGAAACCTAAGGCTGTGGAGAAGCCTAAGGCTGTGGAGAAGCCTAAGGCTGTGGAGAAGATTGAGGCTGTGAAAAAGCCTATGACTTTGGAGAAGCCTGATTCTGTGGAGAAGCCTAAGGCTGTGGAGAAGCCTAAGGCTGTGGAGAAGCCTAAGGCTATGAAGAAGCCTAAGGCTATGGAGAAGTCTAAGGCTTCATAGAAGCCTGATTCTGTGGAGAAGCCTAAGGCTGTGGTAAAGCCTGAGGTTGTGAAGAAGCCTAAGGTTGTGGAAAAGTCTAAGGCTGTGGAGAAGCCTAAGGCTGTGGAGAAGCCTAAGGCTGTGGAGAAGCCTAAGGCTGTGAAGAAGCCTAAGATTCTGGAGAAGCCTAAGGTTGTGGAGAAGTCTGAGCCGGTGAAGAAGCCAAAACTTGTTGGGAAGCATAAGGCGGTCGAGAAGCAGAAGGACGTTGAGAAGAGAAAGGCTGTTGAGATGAATGAGGTTGTCAAGAAGCCAAAACTTGTTGAGAAGCAAAAGACCGTTGAGAAGCTAACAGAGAAAGAGGTCTCAGTTAATGCCTCATCCCTGGATGAACAAGATAAAGTGATGGCTTCCACTTTAAACCTCTTACAAAAGGTTATTATTGGAAGTGGTGAAGCGGATATGCGCAATAGAGCGTTGGCCGAAACGTGTAAGGACCCGTATGTCGGAAATTCAATCATCAAACGCATTCACAAAGTTAAACCTGCTTTTGGGTCTTTCACAAGTGACTATGTGTATGATCCCTTTGAAACCGTGGCTCCTGAGAAAGTTGCAAAGTTGAGGGATTTGTACCGAGTCGATGAGTAAGTGTATTCCAATTGTTTTTTTATTTTCATGTGGACTTGTATTAACAAAGTGTGTTTCTTGCAGGGAAGAGCCTCTAAGTACGGAAAACAACGAAGTTCGTTTCTTCAAAAGGCTATCAACACCCAAGCAAGATTGGCCAGAGAATGAAAGGGATTACGGCTGGGTAGGCAGCCAGGTAAGAAATTACGCTACTCTCTAAACCATTTGTTACGGATTTGTCTAATAGTGTTTCGGTTTTATTAGGGAATTTGGTTGAATTAACCATGTGTTGCGGATTTGTTTACTAGTGTTGCGGATTTGTTTACATGTGTTGCGGATTTGTTTGCTGTGTATTGGAAATGTATGCTAAGTTGTGTTTGTCACTTTGCAGCACATTACTGCAGCAATGAACATGTTCCGTAAACGATTATTAAGGGAAGAAAACCCTTACAAGTCAGATCGGATTGCGTTTCTTGACCAACTGTTTGTTGCGTGCTGGTACATTGACTACAAACAGTTCAGTATAAAAGCCGCCAAGTTCTTGTTCGCAAGTGGGTACACTGATGCGTTTAACGGTAAACATGAAGGAACTAGTACCAATAAGAAACAATATTATGCTAGCCTCAAAACATTATTGGCTAATATTTAACCCTAAACCCTAAACTTCACAAAATATTTTAAAATTAAAAACCATTCCCATAAAACTTAATTTTTAAACCTAAAACAAATAAACCTTAAACCCAAATCCACCGACACTAAACCCTAAACCATGAACCCTAAACCCTTAACCAAACCACTAAACACTATTGTGTAATCCTTAAACCATAGTAAAAAAGTCTTAAAAATTAAAAAATAAACCCTAATCTCTAAACAATATTATGCTAGCCTCAAAACATTATTGGCTAATATTTAACCCTAAACCCTAAACTTCACAAAATATTTTAAAATTAAAAACCATTCCCATAAAACTTAATTTTTAAACCTAAAACAAATAAACCTTAAACCCAAATCCACCGACACTAAACCCTAAACCATGAACCCTAAACCCTTAACCAAACCACTAAACACTATTGTGTAATCCTTAAACCATAGTTAAAAAGTCTTAAAAATTAAAAAATAAACCCTAATCTCTAAAAAATATTATGCTAGCCTCAAAACATTATTGGCTAATATTTAACCCTAAACCCTAAACTTCACAAAATATTTTAAAATTAAAAACCATTCCCATAAAACTTAATTTTTAAACCTAAAACAAATAAACCTTAAACCCAAATCCACCGACACTAAACCCTAAACCCTTAACCAAACCACTAAACACTATTGTGTAATCCTTAAACCATAGTTAAAAAGTCTTAAAAATTAAAAAATAAACCCTAATCTCTAAACAATATTATGCTAGCCTCAAAACATTATTGGCTAATATTTAACCCTAAACCCTAAACTTCACAAAATATTTTAAAATTAAAAACCATTCCCATAAAACTTAATTTTTAAACCTAAAACAAATAAACCTTAAACCCAAATCCACCGACACTAAACCCTAAACCATGAACCCTAAACCCTTAACCAAACCACTAAACACTATTGTGTAATCCTTAAACCATAGTAAAAAAGTCTTAAAAATTAAAAAATAAACCCTAATCTCTAAACAATATTATGCTAGCCTCAAAACATTATTGGCTAATATTTAACCCTAAACCCTAAACTTCACAAAATATTTTAAAATTAAAAACCATTCCCATAAAACTTAATTTTTAAACCTAAAACAAATAAACCTTAAACCCAAATCCACCGACACTAAACCCTAAACCATGAACCCTAAACCCTTAACCAAACCACTAAACACTATTGTGTAATCCTTAAACCATAGTTAAAAAGTCTTAAAAATTAAAAAATAAACCCTAATCTCTAAAAAATATTATGCTAGCCTCAAAACATTATTGGCTAATATTTAACCCTAAACCCTAAACTTCACAAAATATTTTAAAATTAAAAACCATTCCCATAAAACTTAATTTTTAAACCTAAAACAAATAAACCTTAAACCCAAATCCACCGACACTAAACCCTAAACCCTTAACCAAACCACTAAACACTATTGTGTAATCCTTAAACCATAGTTAAAAAGTCTTAAAAATTAAAAAATAAACCCTAATCTCTAAACAATATTATGCTAGCCTCAAAACATTATTGGCTAATATTTAACCCTAAACCCTAAACTTCACAAAATATTTTAAAATTAAAAACCATTCCCATAAAACTTAATTTTTAAACCTAAAACAAATAAACCTTAAACCCAAATCCACCGACACTAAACCCTAAACCATGAACCCTAAACCCTTAACCAAACTACTAAACACTATTGTGTAAATTAATCCATAAAACTTAATTTGGAAACCTAAAACAAGTGTGTAAACCTTAGACAATTCTCTAAAAGTTTAAAATAAAATGTTATGTTTCGGATTTATTCCGTTATGCTGCGGATTTAGTCTAGAATGTTGCGGATTTATTCTGGAATGTAACGGATTTAGTCAGGTAATGTTGCGAAAAAAACATACTGAACCCAGAAAATAGTTGTACAGATATATGTCAGGAATAAGTACTGAGGCATTTTTAAGAACAGAAACAAGACAAAAACAACTCAACGGGGACATGTGCGCCGGTTATGCCCACTTGACCCGCAGTTCGAACAAATGTGTGGCTTTCTAGGACGTTTGTTCTCCAAAGCCTTTTCCAACGCAGACTTATATCTTGATTTCTTTGGTCTACCTGGAGGTTGCCGCACTACAGGAGGCAAACACTTTTTTCGGCGACATGTGCGGGAATAGGGAGAAATACATCACCACGCAGTACAGACTGCTCGTAAGCATGACAAAGATAGGACTTGTAATAGTATGGAGATGTTAGACGAACAATACTCCTCCGCTTGGCTTCTCCGGCAGCAATAGCATGGACGCAGGGTAGTTTAAGTAAGTCGAACCTGCGACAAGTGCATCTACGTTCTCGTACGTTGACTACATGAGTTTGGTTAGCGCTACTGACTTGTAGTTGATCAGCATCAATTTCTTGAACTGCCAACAATCTTGCTTCTGTTACACATGGCTGCAGAAAATACAGTGAATGAATAAAGAGTAAAAACTTGTAATATTGTCCATAGTCAAGAGTAATACCTCGACAAATTTCTCGGCACCACGAGTAAGCAGTGTCCTCATTTGGCCTGCATCATGCCTCCGTTCAGAAAACCACCTAGTTAACATGGTTCGTATAGCATCAACAAGCCTAAAGGTTGGAAGGTTCCTCGCGTCCGAGAGTACTCTGTTGATCGATTCCGCTATGTTGGATGTTAAAATGTTGTACCTATGTCCTGGAAAATGAACGCGGCTCCACACCTTCACATCCGCTTTCAACAAGTATGCGTGTAGTGCCGGATTGAGGTCTTGGATCTCGTTGAATAGAATATTGAAATCAGAAATCCGATATGCGTTTGCTGCCCTTTTCACTAATCGGAAAGCTTCTCCTCCTTTGAACCTCATAAGTATGTTTTTGTACATATGATATGTACATATACCACGATTGGCCAATGGATACACTTTTTCAATTGCTTTAGCTATCGATCTATGCCTATCAGAGATGATAGATAAGCCATTGTCGTCTGGGATCGCTAAACTGAGTTGTGTGAAGAACCATTCCCATGATTCATCGTTTTCAGTGTCAACAACTGCAAATGCTATCGGGAAGATTTTAAAATTACCGTCTTGGGCTGCTGCAACTAACAATGTGCCTTTAAATTTCCCTTTCAAGTACGTTCCGTCAACAACTAAAACTTTCCTTATGTACTGAAAACCAGCGATGCTTGCACCAAATGAAACGAACAAAGACTTGAATCTATCCAACTCATCAACTTCCAGTTTTGTAATAGTATCTGGATTGGCTTTTCGTATCAAATACAAGTATGCTGGGAGTTTCTCGTAACCACTTTCATGAGTGCCTGTAGCTAATATGTGCGCACATCGCAAAGCTCGATGGGCTTTCCAATATCCAATCTGCGAAACAATAATTAATCTGTAACACGTTGCAAAAAATCCGCGATATACATAAAACTCTATAGCAAAAATCCGAGACTGAAATATAAATAAATTTTCGGTCGCAATTGTACCTTTATACCGTAGCCGTTGTTGAGAGCGGTCGCAAGGTATTCTGGTTTCACGCTGGGTCCAACATTGCCTATCGTATCGAAGTACAGTTTTCCTAAAATCTCTTTTGTTGCTTGGCGATTACGGCCACCTCTTTCTGTGACAGAACACGAATGTTCTCTGACGTATACTTTGATATGGAAAACTGGAGACACACCGACTTTTCCAGCTCGAACTCTCCATGTACAGCCATCTATCCAACATTTAACAATAAGTAATTCTGGCCGTGAGTCGGAAACATCGAAGTCAAATTTCCTCGCAACTGAAAGCACTTGCAGCCTTGTAAGCAATTCTTTTTTACTGTCAAACCTTTGACCTACAGCAATATCCATTGATGCGAACTCAGGTCGAAGGTAATTTTGAACAGCCACACATTCATTAACATCATTGAGATACACACTTGTTGCTGCATCTTTATCATCCTCCTTTTTAATCCTCCCATATAGGTCGTAATCCTCATCACCGGAGCTAGCACCATCTGAATCCTCGCAACAATCGAATAAGGATTCATCATCGTCCGTTTCTTCGTATTCGCTTTGGGAGTTTAGCGTACTGTCTTCTTCTTCGTTGCACTCAAACTCCCACGAAGCAGGTATTTTTCTTTTCAGAGGATTCTCCTCTATCATACTTTCTTCAAGAACTGAGTCAATCTCTGTAACAGATACGCACAATCTACAAGTATTTTCTTCGAAGTGTTCCAGAAAAATGTTCAGATCCTCATGGCTACCTACAACTACAGGACGAGTTCCTGTTGCTAATTTAGCCAACACTTTCTTCGGATACATATAACTCATATGAATTCTATGCCTTTTGCTACTAATACCGAATTGCTCAAATACGGCCTCACTAAATTGCTCAAAACTTGTTATACCTTCGGCATCAACCCCTCTTTTTCCTCTAAAATCCTGCTCAAATAACCATCTGTTATCTTCAAAACTCCCACTTCCAGAAATAAGAATCACAAGCACCATGATAGAGGATGAACGATGTTGAACAGATTATGAATGATGAATGAGAAAGAGATAGAATTTTTTTTGTTGATGATGATGAAAAAGGTAGCAGTGGATCGATGTTAACTTCTTCTTTTTTCCGCCAAATACGGAAATATAGAAACGAATATTAACTTACCAAAAACGGTTCCTGAAAATCAGGAGCAAATCTTGCAACAGTTACTCGAAATTTGAAAAGATTCAATAAATCCGTAACATTAGAATCAGTAGCTAACATAACATAAATCCGTAACATTGATAACAACTCTGCTACAAAGAGAGAAAGTCCGTAACAAAGCAGTGCTACAATAGTAATTAATTTTATGAATTTTCTTTGTTGCAGACTTTAATAAATCTGTAACACGTAAAACAAATCCGTCACACTAAATTATAGATTTATTGACAAGTAAGGAAACAAATCTGAAAAATATGTAAAAGTCTGCAACACGTTAAAAAAAATCCGTGCCACGTCAGCAAAAAAAATTACAAATCTGTAACATAAGAACATAAATCTGTAACACGGTAAAAAATCTGTAACACTATGATGCTAGTATAGTAATTTTCCAAAACCTTCGTACGTGTTACAGATTTATATAACTCTGCAACAAAGACAATAAATCCGTAACAAAGGATAATAACTCTGTGCGGATTTATTAAATCCGCAACAATGAACGACATAAATCCGTGCGGATTTATTACTCCGGGAAGGTGGCATTTTCGTAAATAAAATTTGTTTTTGCTGATGTGGAAATAAAATAGTAATGGCATTCTCGTAATTAATTTTTTCCTAACAAGTAGCTGTAGGGTCATTTTAGACCAAAATTTAAGCTTTGAAAAATTATAATCTCGAATGCTATTTAATTAATTAACACATGTTTTAGTACTACCACAGCTTTTTTCCCTTCATGTTTTAGATACAATTTCAAACCCACAGCCAAAGTAATATAGATAAAACTGATTTTGGTTGTAGACAAACGTTTTTCTAGAGTTCTTAGTGCTGTAGATTTTTTTATCCACTTAAAATGGTATTTTCCTTTTTTTCCCATTCGTTTTCTTTCTTTTTATTATCATATATAATGTATATTATAATTTATAATATATATATATATATATATATATATATATATATTAAATTTTAGAAAACGGCTGATAGATGTTACTATAATATAAAATTTGGTAAAAATTACAATGTAATATAACATAATATAATATAATAAACACAATAGGTATATATTTTGACAAAAATGTATATATGTTTAATATGTTATAATGTATATAATATATTTAAATATAATTAAATTTATAAAAATCTAGAGCATATAGCTAATATTTGCCAATTAAGTTTTTATTTTAAAAAGTCATAACTGACATCCCAAAAACTACAACCAAAAAAAAATACAGTCAAAAGTTTACAACAAAAAAATTCAGAACTACAGTCTTTATTAGTTAGGCGTTTTATCTCTCGTTCATTTCCATGATTTTAGATCATCTAAAAGACCCAAGTTATATAAAATTTTTAAACTAAGTCAATGGATTTATGTCGATCACTTGGGTTTATATCAAATAACAAATAGTATTGTCTATAATTATGCCAAAAATCTATACGTATTCTGAATACTCTTGTGGTGACAATCAATTTAGAGTTTGTTATCAAGATACATACAATACTTTATGTAGGTCATTTGGGTAAGCATAAAGGATTTATGTCCCCATGTGAGAATTAGACCTATGTTTTAGGTTCTAACCTAATTTTTTTGTTTTATTACGAAATCCATCTTCGCCGTCCTTAATCACCTCGTTGATGCCTTGTGATCATAATCAAATAATCAAATCTAAGTTTTCATCTTCAATTATGATAAGAAACAAATTCCTATGTCAATCTATAACGAACAATCAAAATTAAATTCCTTCTGCTAATCATATTAATTCTTAGTGTAACATATGAAGAATAAAACTATAGAAAAGCGTTCAAAAAAATAAAAAAATAGAATGGTTCCACAAATTGCGATGATTGCATGAGTTTTAATCCAAATTTTCTTTAATAAATTAATCTATACATCTCTCTGGCACTCTTTCCTAGGCGCCGCATAGCCTTCTCTTCCAATCAACTATGGAATCCCGATGCCAAGCCTCCTCCGCCGGTTCTAGTCTCTGAGTAGACATGCTTCTCCTTCTCGGTGAGCCGCCTGGGCTTAACCGAAGACCCGTCGCACCTCGCGGTGAAGAATCCTTGCAAGCTCGAAGGCGGCAGTGCCCTGTCCCTCCTCCGCTACCCCAAGTTACACCGCCGCCTCTAGTTTCTTTCCCCTTCGGTCCATGGAAGTCTCGGCAGTTGTCGGAGCTGACAGATCTACCGCCAGGAACCTCGCTTAACACTGCCCTGACGTCGAGAGGTCATCAGTGGTCGATACCGCCGGATCCTCCTGACCCACCGGATACCTGCGACTCACCAACATCTCTCCAGTTCCCGACCTCTGTTTTTCGATCTCGACCCCTCTGCTTTCCGCTGCTACTCTACGATCGAGAAATCATCTCGATTGTTGTTATATCCGTGTCTAACGGCAAGCTTTTCATGATGGGTCTCCGGCAACAAATCGTCTGTCTTGAAGTTGACGACCTCACCAGTCGTCGTTTCACCGTTAAACCGGATCTCTTCTCGGGTCTCCCCCGAAGATCGATTTCACCATCTCTAGGGTTGCGTAGATGCTTCCTCCGTTCCGTCTCCACTGAATCTGCTCAAAACATAACGCGAAGTATTCGTCCAAGGAAGCCTCCAGATCTACTCCTTACCGGCGACGACTCATCCTTGTTTCTTCCTTACGGCGGCTTACCTCACCTCTCCGACGCCTGTGGTGCACCAATCCTTCATTGGGCCTGGCTCATTATGCCTAATTTGGAAGTCAGCCCACCTTTGGTAATCGTCCATGATTTTTACACCAGCCCACCATATTATTTCCCATTTGCTACTCTCTGTGTTTTTGCCCGTAATACTATGTTTCAATCTGAGTTTGAGAGGGCTTATCAATCAATTTCCTCCTCTTATGAGGAGATAATTTTATCATTTTCCTCATTTTTTGAGGAGAGATCACTACCATTTTCCTCCTTTTATAGGGAGAGATCATTTTCATTCCTTTATGGGGAGAGATGTGTTTCACCATGTCCCCTTTCTATGAATGGTGTTTTGTTCTCGGTTTCCATACTGAGTCATCCTTATAATTTCTCCAGCGATTTACTCTTTTGCTTAATGGTCTCTACAAACCAAAAAGCTGCAATCGGGGTCATCTTTAAGCTGCCCAAAAACGACAGTTGGTCTTTAAAGTCACACGTGTTAGTGACCAAGTTACATTGTTATGGTTGTGCCGTAAAGATTTTGTTGACATATCTGAGCTCTGTCTCATATTTTCTGTCACTTTATCATCTATATGCTTTAATTTCTCATATTTTTAATGTCTATCTTTGTAGTCAAAGAGGTTTGAGTCTACTCCTTCATATCTTGTATTCTAGATGATTTAAGTTTAATGAAAGTTGAGTGACAAAAAAAAATTAATCTTTACATTGAATGTTCTTACTATTGACAACATTTTTTCGAAAGTAAATTTACTATATACATATGCGATGAACATGTCAAAAATATACTCCTACTAGTTATTAAAATCAACTTTTACGTTATTCTTTTCTATTAAAATTAATTTAATTTTTGTGATGATGTTTTTTTTTTTTGCCAATCATTTTCCTTATTAAAAATTCAAAAAGGCAAAAGTTACAACATGCCCAATTACATAAAAGTCCAACAGAGAAAAGAAAGAACAAGTCTAACAAGCCCAAATGCTACTAAGATCGGATAAACATGCCAAGCAAAAAGACAACGCCGCCATACAACCGTCGATTGAACCGCTCCGCCGAGGGAGCCACCGGCAAACGCCGCGACGCATAATCTCTGTTTCAAAGTCGAGCCAAGCCGCAGATCGGATCTTTACGTCAAAGTACCACCAATCACGAACCGCCACAAGAGAAAAGCAGCTTCATCTTCTCGCCGATCGCAACCATTTTTTGATGATGTTGATCAATACGATGTAGTTTTTTTGTCAAACAAGGTTTGACTAGTTATATTTCTCACTTTTAGCTTACCTGAATCAAAGAGCCATATCAAATATATCGTTTTTTAGTCAGGTATTAAGTACAACTGTATAAAACAACATAGAAAGTAGATAAATCTTCAAAAGAAAGGGAAAACAAAAGATTAAACAAAATAAAATAATACTGTAAGTCAAAAGGATCTGTGGTGTAGGATCAATGGGTGGACAGTGATATGATGGTGGAACAATAACACTTGGTTGATTACAATTGGGGCACTTGTTGTGGTTATAACTCGGAGACATTATCAATTCATTCTTCCTTGACATCAACCGAAAGCTCCAACACCTTCTGATGTTTAATATTATCTTCTGTATTTCTTTTCTCACTCAATGATTCAAATTAAAAGATTATTCATTTACAAATCCTGTAAAAACAAACTTATCGTTAGAACTTTCACATTATAATTTAGATAAGATATAGTGTAGTGTTATATATGAGAAGATAAGCTAATATCAATGTTCTAAAAATTGGTTTAGGCATCCAGATAATCGACAATCAATAAAACAATTCAGAATCTTAGTTTAAATAGCCCAAATCAGTTTAGACTTCGATTTAATATGTAGTTTTTTCTATAAACTATACTGTTTAAGTAAATGAAAAATATATTAAAACTATAACAAATTCATCATTTTTTTTGTTTTTTTCAATCATTCTAAATTTTTTTTATATCCATTTTATTTAGTTTATTTGTATTGTGTTTCAAGTTTTAAACTATATTTTATATCTATTTGTATTGTTAATTAAATATTTATTTTAAACAATGTACAAACTTAATTTTTAAATAAAACATAAAATATATAAGAAATAAATAATCATTTTTAGCACCTAAGCTCGATTAATTTGCTTAGGCGTAAGCCCCATACTAAATGCCGCCCTATTGATTTTTAAACATTGGCTAATATATTGTAGTTAGTTGATATTAGTTACAAAATGAAACTGAACATAATTAATATCTAAACTCACGTTGACAACTCAAACATAAATCAATTTAAGGTCAATGCGACCTAATATAATTAGATTCTATGAAACAATTACTTAAAAAGTTATCTAAAACCATGCTATAATTCTGTATCAAAAAATTTAAACATGTTTTTCCAAGACGATTATTTTTTGTAGTATAAGTTTTTTTTTTGTAGTATTAGTTCATGTATTCTATTTTCGTTTTATGTTTTCTTTGTTATTTATTTTCTCTTTTTTTCAGATCTGTGACTGGTGTTTTTTAGTTTCGTTTTATGTTATTCAATTTGTATTTGTTAAGATTTTTGAATAATTAAATTTCAGATGATGGAAAATTTAATATTGAAAATGAAACGAATCTTACAGTAGTATATGTAAAGAGTATGATGTAATCTCTTTTTTTTGTCGGCGGAGTATGAGATAATTTTTTTGGGTCGATGTATGAGATAATCTTTCATAGTCAATTTGTGTTTATTAAAATTTATGAACTTAACATTTCAATTGGTGACTTAATAGTAAAAGCGTCAGAGACATACCATTTTCTTTGTTACCAATTATGAAAATATTTTCAAAGCTATAGTCAAAACAGTTATTCTCAGCTTTTTGTTACCGCTTTTGCTAACAGCTTTCACTAACAACTTTCATTTACAGCTTTGCACTATTCAACCGCTTACCACTTCCGCTAACCGGTAATATAACCGTTCCGCTTTTGGTCACCAATCAGACCCAGTATACTAAAATATAAATCACTAGGTTTTGACCCGCTATAACATGAGATTAATACTTTTTATATACTAAAATAATTTGTTTGATTTTCTGCTTTTTGATTGTGATATATATGATGCAAATTTACACCGAGATTTGGTCGATATTAGTACCCTATATTAGTATTGTGTTTGTTTTCGGCCTTCACTATTATCGTATGATGATGGTCCGAAGATCACAACAAATTCTTTCGGATTTGTTTTGTCAATGAAGATAACCCCGAAAATTATCATGAATTTATTTTGTTAAAAAGAGATCGAAGATGGAAAAAATGATAAAACCGCAGATATCTTGAGCGGTTAGTGGAAAAAAAAAACGACTCATCAAACAGTTTAATCTTCGTACGTCAATAAAATACGTAGGTTTTCACAACAACATCAAAATCATATCTATTCATCAAAGTCATGCCATATGCATTTTGGAGTCTTAGCTATATGTTGTTAGTCAATATCAAATATATGAAGAAAGGGTATAACATATTTTATTTGTTAGCCTATAAACTTTTTGATAAAAAACATCGTTACTCACCACTTTTTCACTGAATTTTTTTTTAAAATTTTATATATTTGTTTCAGCTGTTCTAATTACTTGATTTTGGTTTCTTGTAAAACTTTTTAATATCAATATACTGATTTGTCCGAAAAAATATATGATGCAGACTAAGATTGATGTATTAGTTAAAAATTTCACGATTACTATGTTATAATAATTTTAAGAGTAAATTATCAACAATCTAAAAATAATCAAGAAAACATCTAATATTATAGCATCATAAAAATACTGAAATCGAGAAAAAATGTATCTAAGTGTAAAAATAAGGAAAAACAAACAAAATGTCATTATACAGGCAATATCAAAGTAATTGACTGAATAAATTAAATTAAAATGTCTATATATTAAATGAAATTACCCAAACACGTTTTAATCTAAATATTTGTACCGATTTAATTAACAAAAATTCATTAACCCGACAAACAAACTTGCAGTATCAAAGATCCGAATTAAAAAGGTGAAATTAGTCTTAATTTTTGTTTTGAAATTTAATTAACCAAATCATCCATTCATAAAATCTAATGAGCCGATTAAAAAATCTCATGTTTTAGATGGTCCGATTTCAAAAGACACATATTTATGAGTTATTATTCTCAAATATCTTTAATGAGTCTTTTCATTTATATATTTCATTATAATATAGTTTAAATAAATATCAATTAATATAGTAGAGATAAAAATGGATAATTAATGTAACTTCTAACCAAAAAAGAATAGTTAATATTGCAAATCTTAAAATCATTAAAATGCTAAAAATAACAAATAAAATGTGCTAAAGAGATGGAGGAACTTGTATGTATTGATCAATCGAATGTACATCATATATATACAACATCACGGAAGCCCTAGAGTATCATAACAGACACGATATACTCTAGGATATTTTAACTACTTGTAACTGAAATATATAGTACATATACGCTATCTAATACTCCCCCTCAAGCTGGAGTGTGTAGATTACGAACACCCAGCTTGCCCAACAAGTAATGGAATTGGTCTCGTCCTAGCGCCTTAGTAAAGATATCAGCCTTCTGCTCAATTGTCTTCATGTATCGTGTTTGAATTATACCAGCCTGTACAGCATCCCGAACATAGTGACAATCAACTTCAATGTGCTTCGTTCGTTCGTGAAAAACAGGATTGTTTGCGATATGTATAGCCACCTGATTGTCACAGTAAAATGGAACCGGCTTTGAGTAACGGATACCAAGACTCCGAAGCAGAGAGAGAGTCCAAGTGAGCTCACGCTGCGTGTAGGCCATAGCCCTATATTCAGCTTCTGATGACGAACACGAAACCGTCCGCTGTTTCTTCGTCTTCCAGGACACCAAAGATTCTCCAAGTAGAATTGCATATCCGGTGAGAGATTTGCGAGAAACTGGACACGAGGCCCAGTCCGAATCGCAATAAGCCGAAAGTGTAAGAGGAGAATCTGCCGAATAAAATATGCCTTGTCCTGGTTCATGCTTAAGATATCGAACACACCTCAAGGCAGCTTCCCAATGGTGCTGTCTTGGTTGCTGCATGAATTGAGATAAAACATGGACGACATAACTTAATTCAGGACGAGTAATGACTAGATAAACCAGCCGACCCACAAGATGATGATACTGATGTGGATCCGCAAACAATGGCCCTTCATCCTTCGCCAAGCCATGGTTTTGTTCAAGAGGAGTATCAGCTGGACATGCGTCGTTGAGACCACATTCCGAAATAACATCCAACGCATACTTGCGTTGACAAATATATAGTCCAGCTGCACCTCGAGAGACTTCAATGCCAAGAAAGTACTTTAAAGGTCCAAGATCCTTCATGTGAAAGCAATCACTTAAATAAGACTTGAACTTTGCAATAAGAGCATGATCATTTCCACCAATGACCAGATCATCCACGTACACAAGAATGTACATAACCGAGTTGCCACGATTATAAGTAAATAAGGAATAGTCGGAGTAGTTCTGCACAAAACCAAAACCGACTAACGCCTTGGATAACTTTGCGAACCAACAGCGCGGAGCCTTACGTAATCCATAGATAGATTTGCGCAATTTGCAAACCTGATTCTTACGATCCGAAGAATACCCAGGTGGTAGTCGCATATAGACTTCCTCAGTGAGATCCCCATGAAGGAAGGCATTGTGCACATCCATCTGATGAAGCTCCCAATTCTTCGCAGCTGCCACCCGAAGCAAGATCCGCACTGTTGTCATTTTAACAACCGGAGCAAACGTTTCTTTGAAATCCATACCTTCCTTCTGATTGTTTCCCATAGCCACCAGTCGTGCCTTGAAGCGTTCAATCTGGCCACTAGAAAGATACTTTATCTTGAACACCCATTTGGACCCAATAACATGTTTGCCCGGTGGCAGTGTGACAATGTCCCAAGTCTGGTTCTGATCTAAAGCAGTAAACTCATTGGTTATAGCTTTGCGCCAACGAGGATCCTTAGCAGCTTCTTTGTATGATGCCGGCTCCGAGTGTTCATTAATTGACGTAAGAAACGCCTGATGAACAAACGAAAATTGTTCACAAGAAACATAATTGGTGATAGGATATAGTACCTTATTTGAAGACATTTGAGAAGTGCCGGGTGAGGGACGCGTGATAGGGGCAGTGATTTTCTGAGCCGAATAAAGTTCATAATCTTTCAACAAAACTGACTGTGAACGGTGACGCAATCCCCGACCCAGTTCAGACTCCAAGTTCTCTTGATTCGGAGCAACGTTGTTCGTAGGAGCTCCCCCTGAATGTCCAGGAGCCTCTACCGTGGATGGTGGTTCAAGCGAAGCTCCCCCTGAAGGTCCAGGAACCTCGACCGTAGGCTGTGGTGAAGGAGCTTGCTCCAGTTCAATATCCTCAGAATCATATACCGCAGGATGAGGTGTAGAATCTGATTGAATTGCAGGCTCCATATCCGCAATTGTTTCAGTAGAAGGAAACACTCCTTCCATAAACTTGACATCACGCGAAACAAACTTCTGGACCGTAAGAGGGTCAAAGACAATCCATCCCTTCTTGCAAAACTCATAACCAAGAAAGATACATCTGGTACTCCGTTCATCAAACTTGTCGTGTGATCGTAATATCCGACGAGCATAGCATAATGATCCAAACACCCGTAGCTGAGAGTAATCCGGTGCAGCAGAGTAGATGAGTTCGTATGGTGTTTTACCCTTCAACAGTACTGATGGAGTACGGTTGATGAGATATGTAGCTGCCATAACTGCTTCTCCCCAAAACCGTGTAGGTAAGCCCGCTTGAAACAACAATGACCGAGCAATATTGAGAATGTGACGGTGCTTCCTCTCGACTCGGCCATTCTGTTGTGGTGTCGCTACATAGGATGTTTGATGAGCAATACCCATGGATTGAAAATAGTCACGCATACATACGAACTCCGTTCCGTTATCACTGCGCACTATTTTCACCTTGTGAGTAAATTGTCTTTCGACAAAGCTAATGAATCGTTTCAGAGCTGACGAAACCTCTGACTTTTCGAGTAATAAAATGGTCCAGACTGCTCTAGTATTGTCATCGACAATCGTTAGGAAATAACGAGCACCACTTAAAGATTGAATACGATAAGGACCCCATAAGTCGGTATGAATTAAAGAGAAAGGGGCTGCAGCTTTATTAGAACTTTTAGAAAACGAATCACGAGTATGTTTCGCTCGTACACAAATGTCACAAGACTGTTCCAAAACACCAACACTAGAAGGAAAACAACCAACACCAGAAAGAAAAGAAAGCACTTTAGATGACGGATGACCCAATCTTTGATGCCACAAGTCTCTAGTTGAACACTTGGAAACATTCCCAGCTTGAATCACCACCCCTTTGTAGTGATAGATCCCATTGTGCGCCTCACCCACACCAATCAAAGTCTTCAAATTGAGGTCCTGAATCAAACAAAACCGTTTTGTAAACGTTACACTGCCAGCAATATCGGATAATAGTTGTGCAACAGATATAAAAGTCACGGTTAAATGAGGCGCATGAAAAACGTTGTGTAATACGAGTTTTCCACCAAGATTCAAAGTCCCATGATTCGTGGCCCAAGATAACTCTCCATTCGGTAATCGAATTGGACAGGGATCAATACGAACCAAGTTTGTAAGCAGAGAATCATCACCCGTCATATGGTGTGAAGCTCCAGAATCAATTATCACATCAAATCTCCTATTACGTCCAAATAAGAGAAGTTTATCTGTCTTACCAGAGAGCTTATCCGGTTTCTGTGCACTCATGAAAGTAGCCAATGAGGCCCACTGTTCCTGAGTAAAATTCGGAATCCCTGGAGCTGAGGGTGTATCTGCAGATTGTGTGTGATTCACCCTAGCAACAGCTCCACGTCCTCTGCCCCGACTTGCAGATTCAGCTCCTTTGCCTCGTCCTTGAGATTTTTCCGTCCACCAATATGGAAATCCATGGAGTTGAAAACAGGTTGACATATCGTGACCCATCTTTCCACATTGAGTACACTTCATTCCTTTGTTACTGGATCGCGATGTTGATCCTCCACCAGAGACATTTGCAGAGAAACCAACCGCAGGTGGAGATGGTCGAGTCGCATTGAGATGACGCTCCTCTTGAACGATTTGTGAATACACACTATCCAAGTTGAGATCCTTGTCACGACTCAACAAATTGGATCGTGTGGTTCCAAACCTCGTACCGTCAAGTCCCATCAAAAATTGATGAACTTGAATCTTCTCACAGTGCGCCTGGTACTTCACCATTGCTGCGCACGTTCCATCACCACAACAACATTTGAAGGCGACTTCGAAATCTGCTAGATCATCCCAAAGCACCTTCAATTTTCCGAAGTATGTTTCCACAGATTGACCATCCTGTCTGCAAGCCGCCAGGTCGGATCGCAGTTGATGATCTCTCGTTCCATCACTAACAGAGAAACGTCTCTGCAAGCCATCCCACATCAGCTTTGCGCTGTCGACCAACGAGACCAACGGACGTAGACGTGGTTCAATCGAGCTGTATATCCAGCCGATTATCATTGAATTAACCATGTCCCACTTCTCGGCTTCGTCCGAGTCGTTTGACGGTCTCTTCAACGATCCATCAACAAACCCCACCTTCCTCTTTGTTCTGAGGGAGTTGAGCATGAGCTTAGCCCATCGTTCGTAATTATCGCCATTAAAGAGGATCGGCGTCTGTGCTTGTCCCGTATTATCTGATGCGTGTAGATAATAAGGAGACTTGAGCGATTCGCCGGTAGTGCTCTCAGACGTCGTCATTGAAACAGAAGAAAATTTTCGATGTGTTTTATAGTTCCTGCTCTGATACCATGCTAAAGAGATGGAGGAACTTGTATGTATTGATCAATCGAATGTACAGCATATATATACAACATCACGGAAGCCCTAGAGTATCATAACAGACACAATATACTCTAGGATATTCTAACTACTTGTAACTGAAATATATAGTACATATACGCTATCTAATAAAATGCTAGAAATAGTATTGTTGCATGCATGACATTATCGTTTAGTTAACAATGGAGGTTTGTAATCAATATAAAGAACACAACTTATCTTGGAAAACATAATATTTCTTTTTAAGGTCGATGAAATTAACATTTTCACCATCAAATGATACTAAAATAGAAAAATATAAAAATTTGTAAAATATAAGAATAAGATATTTTAAATTGAAACATAAAAAACTGATAAAATGATATAAACTGATATTTTGGATCATAATGAGCTGAATTTTGTTTTTGATGAAATGAAACATAGGATTGATATCAATTTATAGGAGAGCGATTCCTAATTAAGGTTTACTTTTTTTATAAAAATTAAGGTAAATTCAAAAAAAAATTCAATTAAACATATCTCTAAATAGAAATTTGATCACATATCTATGAAACTGTCAATGATTTATTTTATTTTTATTTTTAAGAAGAAGTGCATATCACATTTTAAAAATTTATTCTTAATAGTAAATTTTTATTGTTTAATTAATACATATTTCCTGAAAGAAAACACGCATATAGTTCTATATATCTTAAATATTAAATCTTAAATCAATTATCTTTTCATATCATTTAGTTAAATTTCGTATCTTATTTTAGTTAATAAAAATGTAACTTTGCCTAAAAACATGGTATTATATATTTAACACATCTTTTTAATTCATTTTTTTATGAATTTTATTAATACAAAACTATTCTTAATAATTTTAATAATTGATTATAAATTCTAGTGATATTGCATGTAATATAATATATGACTAAAAGTTTTTTTCTAAAATGTACTTATAAATTAATAATATTTAGATGATATGATAACTCTTGAAAACAAAATGGATACTTTGAAAAAAAAATGAAAAAAATGGATACAAAACGAGTTAGTCCAGTTATTTTGTCACTGGTCAATACATGCATCAATTTTTTATTGAACATTGTATTTTATAACTATTATCTTATCCTGACTTCCAACTTGAAAGTAACATGTTCTATATATACCAAAAAAAAAACTTGAAAGCAACATGTTCTTTATAATTCAGTTTAAATTTCTACAGAGTAATACTTGGGTTCACTCCTAAAAGTGAACATATTTGTTCACCTGCTCTTTTTTAACCAATCAAATATTTACACATAATCTAATATTTAAAATAATTAAAATTAAAAAGTTTTTTTTTTAAATACAAAAACGAAAAATAAATTTTTATTTTAGACAAAATATTAAAAATTAAAATAAACGAATATATATAAAAAATTAAAACTTAAGTCTTAATTTCTAAATCCTAAATTCTAAGCCTAAACCCTTAAACCCTAAACCATAATTTGAAAACTTAAAAAAAAAATTAAAACTAAACTTTAATCTCTAAACCCAACATGTAGATCATAAAAAGGAAAAATCTAAACCCTAATCTCTAAACCCCTAAACTCTAAACCCTAATTTAAAAACGTAAAACAAATAAAAATAAAAACTAAACCATAATCCCTAAAACCTAAACCCTAATATGTAAACCTTAAAAAATAAAAAATAAACCCTAAACCTCAAAGGACTTAAACCCTAAACCCTAATCTCTAAACCCTAAATCATAATCCCTAAATTTTAAAAAGTTTAAACTCTAATTCCTAAACCCTAAATCCTTATCTCTAAAACTTAATCCCTAAACCTTAATCCATAAACCCTAACTCCAGTTTGTATTCTAAAAAATATATAAATATTAATATATATTATTATCTATTTTAATAAAATATTTGAATACGTTTAATTTTTTGATTTTAATTTTGTAAGTTTATTTGAAGATAATATTACATGATATATTCTAATTAGTTAAAAATGAAAGAGGTGAACAAATAAATTTATCTCTAAAAGTGAATCCAAGTATTTTTCATTTCAACAACAAAACACTGTTATAAAAAAGAAAATTTAAAAGGTAAAAATATATAGGAAACTCAAAGACCCACCAACAAAAAAGGGGGAAAAAAGTCAGACATGTGGTGTTCAACATGTAACTCTGCAAGAAAAATAACTTAAAAATTGGCAAAAAAAAAAAGAAACAAGAAGAAGACAAGGTATTAGAAAAAGCAAGAGCCAAGAGAAATAAGAAGACGTTAAGTGTGATGGGTCCATTGTCTTCAAATCATAAGAAGACTCACCCATGTGGCTACTATTCAAAAACCAGCAACACCAACTAAGCAAAGAGTGTTATAATACATCAGCCGACATATATTCCTCACCATCAAATATGAGCCACCAATTTGATTTCTTTGGATAACCTAAAGTGGGGAAGTTAATTCCCCATGTTCTATGGCCACAAAGAACAACAATGATTTCAACATCTTTGTCTCTTTCGGTTTCCAAGTCACATGTGACTATTTTGAATTTTTGAGTTTCACTAAACAAGAGCCTGATATATGTCATTGTCACAAGTCCCTACCCAATGAGAAGTGAATGTGTGTTTCTTCTAACATAGAAAAGAAACTAAACAAATCCGCAAATGCCTAATATCGACGCATCCCCACATGTTCTATTGAATGAAAATGACAATAGACGATAAAAAGATGACTTACATATACAAGAGAAAGAAAATACCGGTTTTTGAAGTCATGTTTCAGGAAGAACTAATTCTCCTTGCTTGCTTCCTTCATTGCCCCCTCTGCTATACAGACAAGGCATGAAAGATACAGAGCTTTACCCTTAGAATACTTAAGTCAGAGAGCATCATCTATCCACACGAACCATTTAGACCCTGCAACTTTCCACATAGCTTCTGTTTGAGAAAATTTGAGGGAGACGCAAACAAGATGAGCTAAAGCATATGCCTTTTTACTTTTGTCTCATACAACCATAAATGGACCATAAATGGACTTTTCTTTACATGTTTAACCGTTAGAAAAGGTGTCTAGATATTAAGATATCTCAAATTTTTGCACCCATTGACACAGATGAAGTGTGTCACAAAATTTCCTAGCCAACTTCTCTCTGTTATTAACATTCATAGCCAGAGGAAAACTAAAATTCTTCAGGTTGTCCTCCTACCTCGATCAACTTGTTTTTTTAGCTCGGCAAGATCAGCTTGTACCTATTACATATTAAATATTGTAATGGTCTTAGTCCGGTCCAGAATTTTTTTTTAAAAAAGAGAAGAAAGCCTGAGCCAAAGCCCAAAGCCCACTTCCTATTCTAAAACCTTAGGCCTCCTCCTTTTCTTTTCCTTATAAATAGTATCCCCTAATTTTTCTGGCAAATCCCTCTCGAGATTCCGAGCCGTTCGAAGCTCCAGCAGACCATCTCCACGTTTTTCTTCTTTCTTCTCACTCCAGCTAACTTCCGAAACCCAGATCTAGGTCTTTAAAACCCAAAACGTTTTGTTTTTAACATAACTTCCAAAATACCCCGAACCCTGTGAAACCGAGACCACCATCGTGACCAGCGCGACGATACAAAGACGGAGCCGCCGACCATTCGCCGAGACGACGCCGCACGCGCCCCCACGCGCCGTCAGAGTTGCCCACGCGCCGCCGGAAGTCCGTCGCCGCCGCCGTCTGATAGGTCTAAGTTTTAATCCTATTCTACTGCAAGTGCACAGTTAATGCAATTATAGTATAAAGGGTATTGAATCCACAGAGACTCTAGACTCTTGCGATAGATTATAGAATTTCGGGTTAAGCTAGGTAGAAGCGATAGAAAGCAGTAAATCAAAATAGAAAGCAAGTAAACGGTTTGTAAATCAGAAGGGGAAGGCGTCAGGTCAAGGGAGTTCTCGGGAAATCAGGAACACATGCAATCAATCAATCGGGATCTAATTAAGAACTGTTCTAGAACTGGAATCACGGAAGTATAAGAAGCCAACTTTCGTTGCGAATCCTATCTATGTCTAACAACCTAGCAAGCCAACTTTCGTTGCGAATTCTAGAGTTCTAAACAAGCATTAATCTCAAGTTCTTTCATTCACAATTCCTCTAAACCAAATTTCTTTGCGGGTAGATCAAATTGCTCATCTAGGTTCTTTCTAGTTAATTAACCAACTGTCGTTGCGGAAATCAACCTAAAATCATAAATCTGGGTAGCTACTTCAGATTAAGCAGTAAGAACAACCCTAGATGAAGAACTAACACATATGAATCCCTACAGATTGATCAACCTATAATTCCATGAAATCCCTAATGAGAATCTCTAAACCTAACAGGTAAACTACTCAGACATGACAATCATAACAAAGGACATGATGAATAGAATACTGAATATCATAAAACAGAATAAGAAACAGGGGTTCAAAATCTTCTCTCTGTCGAGTATCTGATCAGCCCCTAAAACTCTCTGAATGTAAAATAAAGCGTAGCCTAAACAATGGCTTAAAACCTTAATATATAAGTCTAAACACGTTTTTGGGCCTTTTTGAAAGTCTGGGAAGTTTCTGGGCAAACACTGTAATTTCTCCAAAATATAGATTTTTGGGCGCATAACCCTGGATTCACCTTGCGTCGACCACTGCACAGACTGCAACGATCGTTGCAAGGTGATTTCGTAGCCAGTGAACTCTGTGAGATCTCTAAACAGTGCTGAATTGACCCAAATGCTTCCAAAACGTCCAATTAGGCTCCAAATGTCCGTAAACCTGTAAAACACCTGAAAAGACTCCAAAACATAATAAAAGACTCAACAAATAAGACATATACCATGGCTAAAATCCCTAAAATCCATGGTATATCAACTCCCCCACACTTAGCTTTTGCTTGCCCTCAAGCAAACAGAAAACCAAGATCAGGAGAAGAAGTTTGAAAACTTCAGGAACTCGTTTCATCGTAGGAGCACCACACTCAGATTCGCCTTAGTAAGCCACATGAAAATGAACCTGCAAACATCAAGACCAACATGTACTTCCCCCACACTTTAGCAACTGTCCTGAGTAAACTCCACAATCACATTCAGAGCATTCAAATTCACCATACTGACTTCTTTAAGCTATTAAGTGCGGTCTCACCTATGTGTTATCGATCAAAGAACACATGGACTCTTACTCTGTTAGCATCTGACCACTAGACTGTTGCTTCTGGTCCCTTTCTTCTCTTTTTCCTTCCTTAGCACTGATTTTTCCCCACTGGGTATCATTTTTTTTTCCCTATCAGTGCTCTTCCCTTACTGAGGCATACTTTGGACATGTTTCCATGGATGCACAGGAGGTAATAGGGGTATCTACCACTCCCGCGACCACTTCGAAGCTACTAGCTTATCCTCAGTTTATCTCTTTTTTTTTTTACTTTCAAGGAAGGAGAGAAGGGAACCATAATCAGACATGTTTACAAGCTGTGCCAGAACCAACAGAGGAATCCGACTCAAAGTATACCAAGCCCATAAGTGAGAAAATTAAGTCAAGTTAAAGGTGCGAAGTCAAGTAATGGATCCTCCGAATACCTGAAGTGATATGGGTATCCTCAGTAGGCTGGTCTGTGTTGGGTTTTCTAATAGTCATAGATCATCTGCAAGTCATCCAATGGTCACTTAAATTCCTGCAAGTGTGGTAATCTCCTCAAAAAGTCCTTGTTTTCTACTCAATTTGACTCAATAAAATAAATTTGGACTGACTCTAAGAAAACAAAAGAGTGCGTCAGTAGCTACCTCCCCCACACTTGAACTACACTGTCCCCAGTGTAATAAAAGCATGAGCTTGGTGAAAACAGATAATCAAATTGAAAAGAGTGAAAAATCCAAAGTTACGTACCTCTCGTCGCACTGTATCGATCAATGCTCAGGACTGCATCGATCGACGCAAATCGCATTTGCTCAATTCATTCGTGTTCGCTTTGTGTCGATCAACACACATGACCGTGTCGATCGATGCTAGGCGATTTTTGACCCGTTCTCTCGTCTGAAAACACCAAAACGAAAAATCAAAGTAACAAACACCTAAAAATGAAAAATAAAGACGAAAATTGACTCTATAGTGGGTTGCCTCCCACTCAGCGCTTGTTTTTAGTCATTAGCTTGACTATGGGATAGTTTGATCAAAAAAAAAAAAGCTTGACTATGGGATAGAGATTAGACTCATGGCGGTTTCAACAGAGACTTTGAGTGTCTTTGTGAATGTCTCCTCATCCAAGGTGGTGTATATGCTGTCGGATCATGAGATTTTCCAAGGAACGAAGGAGTAGAACCAGGGCGGGAGCGAAGCTTGGGTGGGATTCTGCGTTTTCCTGCATTCAAAGCAATGCGGTTAGGAAGTTTAAGCTTAGATGATTTGTGCCTTACCTTTGGTGGAAATGATATGTCTGGAGCTTTCTGCTTATGAGCAGTTGCAGACACTGAAGATGTTAGAGCAGGTTCAAGAGGGAACGCCATCTTCTCTTCTCCAACAGGAATCTCTGGTTCCACTTCCACACTGAAGCTCTGTCCATCAATGGTGGATTTGTGCAGCTTATCCATCTTGAACCTCAAGGGATTTTCTCCCAGATGGATATCAATCAGTCCATGTCTCACATCAATCACTGCTCTAGCAGTAGCTAAGAATGATCTACGAAGTAGTAGAGGATCATCAGGCTCAATATCATACTTCAGCACCACAAAATCTTTTGGAATCAAGTAGTTTCCAACTCTGACATGAATATCCTTAAGAACTCCTTCCGGATATCGATTTTAACGATCATCTAGGATAAGAGAGATACTTGTAGGCTGGAATTCCATCTTTCCCAATCTCACAGCTACTGAGTACGGCATTAGATTCACACAAGATCCTAAGTCACACAGAGAATGCTTGAATCTGTCCTCAGTGATATAACAGTCTAGCTCAAATGCTCCTGGATCTAGAAGCTTCTCTGTAATCTGAATCAGCTTCTTTTCCATCACTTTCATGCAATTAGCCACTTCTAGCTCCTGTTTAGATAGTTTAGGAACCTTAGAATACGGCACAAAGGGCTTATAGACTCGTTCCAGGACTGTTGCAGGTTTCTGGTCCCGTCTGGGATTTGTGTCGATCGATGCACGTTGTGTGTCGATCGACACAAGGCGATTTCGAGCAATTTCATCAGACGTATCGGGACTGTGTCGATCGATGCAAGGGTTGTGTCGATCAATGCTTGTCTCAGACAGAGAGAATTCACCCAGAAAATCTGAGATTATGCTCTCTTCTTCTTCCAGCAAGTCAATCTTATCTCTTATGGTCACAACATTAATGTATTGCTTTTGTTCAGCTCTTCCTGATCCATTTTGCCTTTGTTCTGCTCCAGTAATCTGTTGAACTTGAACATCCAGCTTTTCACATGTGTGCTTAAGGATTCAAACTTTCCATTCAGATTTTCATGCATAGCATCCAACTTCATGTCGAAGTCTACAGCAGTCTTAGCCTGATCCTCTAGCAACTGCTCCATCATGGCTTCCATTTTGCTCGCATAAGCATTAGCAGCAGGAGGTGTCTGATATGAGGATGATACATAAGTTCTCTGATAAGAATTACCTTGCTGAAAAGGTTTCTGATATCCAGCAGTCTGTCCATATCCAGAAGAGTTCTGATTGCTTGTGAAAGCACTCTTTAGTCCACCATTAAAGAACTTGTTACCTTGCTGATTACCAAACCTGTTTCCTTAGAATCCAGAGCCACTGATGTAGTTCAAATCCTTTTCATGTCTTTCCAGTAACTGCTCCATCATACTTATCATCAGCTTATCAGACTGCGTATTTTGAGGAGGAACATGCTGATATGATGAAGATTCATAATCTCTGGTGAATGAATAAGAACCATAGTCTCTGCAGAATGAGTTATTCTGCTGATCTTCCAACATCCGTTCCATCATTCCCATCATCTTACGCGCTGTGTCGATCGATGCAAAGTAGTGTCGATCGATGCAAGGTGCGAAGATGTGACGATCGACACACAGAACCGTGTCGATCGATGCAAAGCGATTACAGGCGTACCTGAAACGCAAGAAAAAAAAATTAGTAACCAAAAACAAAAACGAAAAACCTAGTCTAAACCCTAAGTTTAAATCTATCGAAGACTCAAAAGAGTCCCCAGCAACGGCGCCAAAAACTTGATAGGTCTAAGTTTTAATCCTATTCTACTGCAAGTGCACATTTAATGCAATTATAGTATAAAGGGTATTGAATCCACAGAGACTCTAGACTCTTGCGACAGATTATAGAATTTCGGGTTAAGCTAGGTAGAAGCGATAGAAAACAGTAAAACAAAATAGAAAGCAAGTAAACGGTTTGTAAATCAGAAGGGGAAGGCGTCAGGTCAAGGGAGTTCTCAGAAAATCAGGAACACATGCAATCAATCAATCGGGATCTAATTAAGAACTGTTCTAGAACTGGAATCACGGAAGTATAAGAAGCCAACTTTCGTTGCGAATCCTATCTATGTCTAACAACCTAGCAAGCCAACTTTCGTTGCGAATTCTAGAGTTCTAAACAAGAATTAATCTCAAGTTCTTTCATTCACAATTCCTCTAAACCAAATTTCTTTGCGGATAGATCAAATTGCTCATCTAGGTTCTTTCTAGTTAATTAACCAACTGTCGTTGCGGAAATCAACCTAAAATCATAAATCTGGGTAGCTACTTCAGATTAAGCAGTAAGAACAACCCAAGATGAAGAACTAACAGATATGAATCCCTACAGATTGATCAACCTATAATTCCATGAAATCCCTAATGAGAATCTCTAAACCTAACAGGTAAACTACTCAGACATGACAATCATAACAAAGGACATGATGAATAGAATACTGAATATCATAAAACAGAATAAGAAACAGGGGTTCGAAATCTTCTCTCTGTCGAGTATCTGATCAGCCCCTAAAACTCTCTGAATGTAAAATAAAGCGTAGCCTAAACAATGGCTTAAAACCTTAATATATAAGTCTAAACACGTTTTTGGGCCTTTTTGCAAGTCTGGGAAGTTTCTGGGCAAACACTGTAATTTCTCCAAAATACAGATTTTTGGGCGCAGAACCCTGGAATCACCTTGCGTCGACCACTGCACAGACTGAAACGATCGTTGCAAGGTGATTTCGGTGCCAGTGAACTCTGTGAGATCTCTAAACAGTGCAGAATTGACCCAAATGCTTCCAAAACGTCCAATTAGGCTCAAAATGTCCTTAAACCTGTAAAACACCTGAAAAGACTCCAAAACATAATAAAAGACTCGATAAATAAGACATATACCATGGCTAAAATCCCTAAAATCCATGGTATATCACCGTCACGCGCCGCCGCCCACCGCCGGAGATCCGCCGGAGCTGCCGTCTCCGTCGCCGGAGAGCCCCCGTTGACCGTTGACCGCCGCCGTTGACCGGTCCGGTCCGGTTAGGCTGGTCTGGTTCGGTTTTCCCTCTGATCTAATCTCAATTTCTGATTTACTTCTGTTCAATTCGATTTCGGTTTAATTTGGTTTGCCCAATCAATTTTGATTTCTGGTTCAAATCAATTTCGCTCGGTTTAACCCGGTTTCCAATTTCAATTCGATTTCAATCCTCGTTTAGTTCGATTAGATCGGTTAAGCTGGTTTGGGCTGGTCATTTTCAAATGATCATAACTAGCTCATTCTAAGCCCGATTTGAGCGAAACGAAAGCATAACCCACTTCTTTTTTTCGTCCTCTTTACAGATCTGATGTCCGTTTGGGCTAATGAGGTTCCTAAATTACGGAATTACCCTTCTTTGGCCAAGGTAAGGATCGGTCTTGACCCTTGCTTGCTCTATTCAGTTCCGGACGATAGTCTTTTGTTAATACTGTCTTTCCTAGGTAGCTTAGGTTAGTAAACGCGTGATTGATTGTGGAACATAGAATGCTAGGTTACCTCTTAAACTGAAAACGTTGTGTGTGCTTGATGGATATGTGTGGTAGATATGTGCTAGGGTTTGCGTGTAGGACGAGATATGTCGTTGATCGTCGGAGGAGGGTATTGGCGAGCCCTGCCGTGTGGTGGTACGAGAGATGTACCGTGCGAGAGATGCACTGTGTGTGACCGAGAGCCGGTAGGTGTTCATGAGTGTGACCAGAGAGCTCGTGTGCACGATTGGGCGTTATAATTGTATGGTGAAGCCTTCGGGTGATGTTTGCAAGATGATATTAGCCTAGGACTAGAATTCGTAATTGTGTGGCGTAAGTCGGGATCACGGATTCTTTAAGTCCGCCCTCGCTGGGTAATTGTGTTTGAAACAATTACTCAGTCCTCTTTCCTTTTCCCTGTCCCCGTTTTCTTGCAGGTCCGGATTTGGGATCGATCGGTCGTGTGGCATCATTGGTGGATTTGAATACAAAGGAAGCACCGGGTTCCTGGGACAAGTTGAGAAGGCGTCACGGTCGGACCGAATCCGGTTCAACAGGAGCCCTAATACCGCATCTCCGGTTCGCCGGGAGACAGGTGTTACAAATATGGTGAGATAATAAGCATTTCTAAAAACGTTTACCATATCCTAGAAAAGTCAAGACAAAGCCAAACAAGAATACGCACAAACAATGTGAGAGAAGCGCACACACTCTCGAGGGGGTTTTGGCTCTCCTAGCCCTATGACACCAAATAAAATCTACAATGCCCCTCCTTAATCTACAATACCCTTCTCATTTAAATGAGAGTGGTTGTTTACGAATCTGCCCTTACTGATTCAAAAAAAAACTGAAAATCAAAAATCTGAAACCGGGTTGATTGTATCTGATCCGATGGGCTCTTGATCTGATTCTCGTTTTGACCCGAGATTCTCTCTCCTCTCTCGTCTCGTTCCATTCGTCGCTGAAACTCGTTTTCCTTTTAGCTCACCTTCTCCTCAATCTTCGCCTTCGCCTCCTACACCGCCGTCGACGTCTCCTTCGCCGCGCCGCCGCGCCGTAGCCGCCGCATTCCCCTCCAAACCGAGGTTTAACCATTTATTGGTCTCTATAACGAATGTGTAGATTGGTCTCTTTAATTGATTTGAAATGGTAGATTGTAATCGATTTGTTGCACATTGGTGTCTAAAGAATGTTTCTGGGTTTATTATGAGTCCAAATTGGTTACAGATGCATTGTTGTGGTTGAATCATTGTAAAATTTTACTTTTTCAGATCTTGAAACCAATTGAATTGGGTTTCGGGTTCATGTTCATTCGATAATAGTATAACTAGGTAAAACCAGTAACACTAGGAAATGTAGTATAACTAGTAAAACTAGGGTATAACTGTAACGCCCCTTTCCCATTCTCCGCTGACCGTCGAGCTGACCGGTCAACAATCAAACAAGAACATGACCGATCGTACCCGAGCAAGTCGAACGGGAAAAGTTCGCCACAAGACGAAGCCAGAGACAGATCGGTTTGAGTCAAAGGCTCGCACCAATCTATCTTCGACTCCACTATCCTCATATCCATAGTACAAGCAGTACTACTTGCACTACTTCTATGAGTTGTGTCGGTTCGGACTAAAAACTCATATCAGGGAAACAATTTCATTTTTAAGTAATCAAACATTGAATACAACGTTTAACGGGTTTTACAAACAATCATCGATATAAACACACAATCAATCAAAAACACGAAATAGCGCAGCTGCCAAACCGAAATAAAACCACCAAAACCCCGAATCAAATCCCATCACAAGCCATCCCGAAACTACACCGAGAACCTCCCGCGTCCGTCGCTGCTAAACCTGAAAAACACAAAAAGAGTCTAATGAGCGATCTAAGATCACCCAGTGAATCGGCTCCCCACTAACGGCTTCTAATCTATCTTAAGTCTACAAATTCCCGCCCCAAACCCCAAAATAACAATCAGCAGGAATACATGGTCGGTTGCAACCCACACACACAATAAATGCCAAAGATAAAGAGAATTAAGGGAAATCGAAGGCACTGCGGCACATGTCCTCGATTGGACTCGATCTATCTATCGCACAATAAAAGGAATAACAAAATAACACTGGGCCCTACGATCTCGGTAACTTCCACAGGTTTACATCGTCACCTATATGGTAACTAACCCATGACTCCTAAACGTGTACGCAAGGTCCCACGAATAGGACACCGTTCTCCGTCCATCGATACGCGGTGACTCGGACTACCCCTAGATAGCCAGAGTTTCCATGTGATTCGGCCCTAGGACATGACCCTGTATTCTCCGAATCACACACCTACCGGCGTCACCCGATAGGTTAACACCATAACCGGAATCACCATGATCCGGTTAGGTAAAACCCGAGGATCCAATCGGGTCGGAAGTACCAGAACGTAAACAAACCTAGGCTTGCGGAATCCAACGCACCCTAGAGTCCTAGTGCAGAAATATAAACACGCAGACTCGCTGGGACTCTAGCACAGTTCACGCAATCAACATCAATAATAATAATAACCCAACCATTCCGCAAGCCACTACACTACCACTGCTCTGACTAGGTAAAATACCTAGTCAGCACCAACTAACTCACCCGGTCCCGTGATTGGAGTAAGTATCCACAACAACTGCTCGGCCCAACACCGAGCAGTCTAACAAGCCTGCACACTAAGCTCACAGCAACAACATAATAATCACACAATCACAATCAATCAAAACAACACCACACAAGCAGGCCTATTAGGGTTTCTAAATCTTTTAATCCGTTCTTATCCGCTACCTTGGGTTAGCGGGTTTCTAACCCGTAGACGGCTTACAACACACACCACTTCCTTTATTATCTCATTCTAGATATCTTTTAACAACTCCTCGATCCGTCGGTTTAGAGTTAGTAAACTTACTAACTCCCCGATGTCTCATTATTAATTAATTGATTCATTACCCATTCCCGCTATTAAACCTAAATCCCGATCCCGTTATAATATTCTATATATTCGTTTAGGTTTAACCATATTTTAATGTCGTCTTAATTCCCGTATATAGATTCATTCGCTAACGTTCTTATACATAGATAGATGCATATACGGTCCTAATAAAACGGGTCTATATGAATGCATCAACCAATCGTTACTAACAACCTAACGGCACACAATCGATTAACCTTTTTAATTCTAAAACCCTAACATGATTATTCGATCCTAACCGGTTTATCATTAAACGTCCAACTATTTATTATTAAGCAATCATCTTAATTAATGGGTATGCAATCCTAAAACTACGTTTTTTCGGTTCCCGGTCTAAATGAATTTAAAGGTTTGTGAGCCGACTCACAGTGAGGTAGGCGCGGAAATGACGGCTCGATGCGGATGTGAATCCCGAGACGCCCGACACGAATCCCGAACTCCCAAATATCAAACTCCGAACCCCGAATGCTCCTGAAATCTCGGAATGGCCTTGGACCAAGCGTTGACCGGCTTGGTCTCCGGAGTTGACCGATGGTTGACCGCGTTGACCGGTGGTTGACCGTTAACCTGTGCGTTGACCGTTGACCAAGCCTTGACCATTGACCAATCCCACTAAACCGGCTGAACCAGGTAAACCGAACTCAATTGACTAGTTTGGTTAAACCGGTTTCGGTCAACCGTTGACCGGGTTGACCAAATGTGTTGACCGGTTTAACTAAACCGGTTTCTTCTCTGAACCAAGGCTGAACCTAATGCAATCCATCCCAAACACACTGAGGAAGAACCGGCTGAAGATTTGGAGGCGAAGGAGCTCACCGGCGGCGGAGCTCCGGCGTTGACCGACAGCGGAGGAGAGTTGACCGCGGCGGAGATGACTTTTCCGGTGGTTCTGATGACAAACTTCACACTAAACTGATCAGAAGGATGAGATCTATCCCCCCATGGTCTCAAATGTCCAAGAACCGGCTTGATGAGAGAGAGATCCAACAATACACCACCAACAGTGGCTTTCCGGCCAGATTCCGGCGAACTCCGGCTGCGGCGACGGCAAGAGAGGGGTGGAATAGAGAGAGAGTGTCGCCAAGGCTAGAGAGATTAGATAGTGTTTGGTGAGTTCAATGAATGTGATTAAATGTGTGTTTTGCATGCAAGAAAAGGATTCAATGAACTTCTCCATGCATGACACTCCAAGCATGAGAAGTGGCGCCCCAGGGTGAAGACAGGTGTCCCTTCTGGATATTTTTATTGCCCAAAAACCCTTCTTAATCTTCCTTAACCATCCCTTAAACCGCTTAAACCCGTAGCTTCAGTTTCCCTCAATCTTGTGTTTAATATTTTAGAATCTCTCTGGATGTTCCCATAAATTCTTAAACCTCCACAATCAGATTCTCCATGCTATTTGATGAATTTAGCATTTTGAATCACTCCGTTCGGACTTACGTAGCTCCAGTTATGAATTTTTAAAGTTTCTTCGGGTTTGTCGGTTTCCATTCCCGACAAGCCGTAAAACATGTTTCCGCACCGTTTCTTCCAATCCTGGTCTTCTAAATATTATTTATGTTGAAAAATAAGAATATTTGGCCTGTCCTGGCTTCCGTCTCGAACTTTGGCAAAATTACCATTTTGCCCCTCACTTTGCAAAAATGGCAATTTTGCCCTCGGTTGACTTTCCGCTGCCTGTTGACCGTATTTTGGATACGGGTTATCACATTCTTCCCCACTTACAGGAATTCGGTCCCCGAATTCTCCGTCACTAACAAACTTCAAATCGGTTCCAAACCCTGCAAGTTGCTTCATCACTTCATTCCGATGCTTCTATACTCAATCACTGCTGCATACCGCTGACACTCAACATTACTGCGATCCTTCAGTCTCATTCCTTTCTACCCAACTGATCTTCACAACAATTCCGCTCTGGTTCTCAGTCTTGTCTTCCTTGCTTCACTTAACCCTTAACTTTCTCCCTCGGTTTCGATCCTTACACTCATTCCTTGAAAGTTTCTCTGTCCTGACTCTCACCTCGGCTTCCCCACTTTGCTTCGACCTCCACATCCTTCGGATTGCAACTTTCTTTCTTATTTCTGGGACACTCTTCAACAATATGATCACTTACTTCCTTCTGACTGCTTCCAACAACAACACTGATCTTTCTTTCCAAATCTCCTTGTTAACCCATCATACTTCTCGGCTTCTTTCTGTCGGTTGCTTGGTAAGCTGATACATTTTCCACTGACGATGTCTACCACTGCTTCACTGTCCGGTCTACTTGTCTCACGACGTATTGTCACTTCATCTCGCTTTCGGGTTCGGTCTCGTATTCACATCGCATCGCCATTCCGTCCTACATTCAATTCAACAACTCACTGGAACAATTAGTTTCATCCCGCTCTATCCCCGATATCACTTTCCCATAGAAATATGGTTACTTAATCACGTACCCGACGGTTACTCGTGATTAAATAACAATACACTATAAGTCCGTTTCTTCGTGAATTGACGGTTGAACACAACCGTTCTTAATCAGCTCCAAAACCCGAAATAAAACTAAAATAAAATTAACTCCTTACCTTTTTAACGAATCTGAGAAAAGCTACCAACCACTATCAAATTTCCGAACAACTAGCAATTCAACGGTCTCTAAGACCAAAAACAATCAGTCTACCAAAAAATCACGCACTCTAATCACTACGCAATCTACCGCACAACAAATCAATCAATCAATCAATCAACAGGAAAAGAAAACAAGCAATTACCACACACATATTCACGCAATCTAATGATCGGTCGGATGCGTCGTCAGTCCGGGTTCAGGTCATGATGAACGGTCGTCAGTTCCGCTCATCATTTAGTTTCACACAGTAATCCATTTGCTTTCATAACCGTCTCAATCATGCAAATATCTACTATGCTACTTAAAACGATCAGCTGAACACTCTGCATCCATCACATACATAAAACGATATATCATACATCATAAGGTTTTAGTACATGGTCCTGATCAGAGTCCGTACATAAGGCCGCCATCATATCCAAAAACCCATACGACGCCGCTATACATCAGAAAAGTCAAAGACGATAGGCAAAGTCGCCTATCCGCCGATCTATCTACAAGACAAAAAGAAGTTAGTGCCCCCACTTACCTGGCCTAACTACACCTATCCTAACCTAACGCCTCCAGCAAGACCGAAATGTAGGAATTCGTTTGGTTGATCCTGATGTAATTCACAGATTCATATCAACCTAAACATACAGATCTAGGTTCTCTTGAATAGAAACATTACATGATCTCACCTTTTACCTGTTTGTTGCAGCGGAAGGAATAGAACAGGTCAGAGATCAGCAAAGCCACCAAGTGATAGCTTCTCCAGAGGTTCACACACGCACACCAAGCAGGAAGAGGCTGCTAGACCAGGGTGAGGAAATCGCAGAGAGGAGAGAGGGTGGCGCAGGGAGGCTTGGGTATTTAGGGTTTCAGATTTAAGCTTTATTTATAAAGCTTATGTCTGATTCCTTATGGGCTTTTGGGCCCAAATACTAATCTGATTAAATCCCTTGGATTTAATCAGACCCATTAATCTCTCTCCAAGTACAGTAAATGCCTAGCACTTTTACCGTACTTCTGCCTAACCATTCCTGCACATTTTCCTGTTAGCTTAGGCGTGTGACCCATATGGGATCATATAATAAAGGCAATAAGTCCGAGACTTATAGATCATGAGCGGACTCTAGCAAGCCATCATGACCCCCAGTATTATATGACTTATGTCTGATCATTGACATACTCTTACTTTCTAGAGACAGTACCGAGATTACTGGACACAATTCCAACAATCTCCCACTTGTACTGGAATCTCTGTATTCATAATCCTTTTGTCACAATATCTCGATTAGTCATAAGGCAAGATTAGTGTCATCCTTATAAAGCCTAATCTTGTTCATCGGACTCTGATTTGATACTGACAATCCAAACGACTCGGGACAGTCCGTTTGAGCATGGCCATGCATTTTCCAGTATTCAAATCTCCGATTGGCCTAGAGATATTCACTCCATTTATATTGGAGGGACAAATCCCGTCTTGTTCCATCACTGTAAACTACTCATTTCACAATGTACCCAAACAAGGTCCTTATAACTATCGCAGAACGATAGCGTTAGACAATGATCAAAGTACATCAGTCCATGTGCAGTCACATGCATGCGAACTCAGGTCTAAGGACTATACTCTATAGTCGTAGTAAGAATCTCTTATGACACAGATATAAATATCCTGAAGAGTTCTTATAAGCGGGTCTTGTCCGGTCGTATGTTCCCCAACATACACCTATGTACTGACTTTGATGCCGCGCATCTATGACACACTAAGACTTTGTCATAAGTCACGTACCAATCCAGTCTCACACGGTTGTTGGTGTTCCAATTTCAACAACCTTCGACTAGGGACAGGATGATATAAGCCATCTATCAAATATAGGGTCTTATGATCAAGCTAAATGACTTTGATGACTCAAGATCAAGTCATTTACTTCGATGACCTATAAAATGGTTCATATCATTTTGGAACGATTATTTCATCACAGTTAAAATAATCTTGAAATAATAATTTCATTATTAAACATCTCAAATGTTTTACAAGAACATATCAATAACTAAATAAAGCCCTTTAATAACTCCCACTGAAATTAAGACTTCATCTTAATTTCACTTATCCTACAGCAACAGTCCGCGACTCGTGCTTAGGCCTAAGGAGTGGCTTCGTTAATAGATTAGCAACGTTCTCATTCGTTGAAACTTGCTGATCTACTTAACATCTCTGTTATTTATCTCACGGAATAGGTTATACCTATCCTCAGGGTGTTTGGACCTCTGATGTGCAGCTAGTCTCATCTATGCTGGAAATCACATCAAGTTCAGTGACGAACTCTTCTTTCCAAACAACCTCCTTCGCCACTTCCCAAGTTGCGAAACGTTCAGCTTAAGTCATGGAGTCAGCAACAGTGCCTTGCACTGCCAGATAGACACAAGATATAACCGGACTGTGATCGGAAATCATCTTTGTCTATTGGAAACTTGCCTTTTAGACTCTATCGACTCGTAGCACCTCACATTCTCCGTAACTCAAGAATTTATCCTTAGTATTCCTCAAATACTTTAGGATATTCTTTACGGCAATCCAGTGTTTCTTTGCTGGATTTGACTGGTCTTTACTTGTCTTGCTTAACATTAAAGCAACATCAAACAAGTACGTTTCATGGCATACATGATAGATCCAATTGCCGACGCATATGGAATCTTATCCATGCATTTAAGCTCAGCAGTTATCGTAGGATACTGTATCTTGCTTAACTTAATGCCATGTGACATTGGCATAAAACCCTTCTTGGATTGCTCAAAATGTGTAGGACTTTGTCAATTTTAAGAATCCTGACTTTGTCCTACCAGCTCTTTTGGATCTCTATATTTAGATCCAAAATCCAAGAACTACGTGGCTTTACCCATGTCAATCATTAAACCAACTCCCAAGCTAGTCCTTTACCGACTACAGCGTTGGGACGTTATATCCGAGAATCAGTATGTCATCGACATACACTTTGAGAAATGCAGTATCGCTCCCACTTATCTATTAGTAAACGCACAGTTCCATTTCGTTCCTGCTTAAGTCAAAACCTTGACTACTTCAACAGAACGAAGATTCCAACTCCGATATGTTTGCTTCCATCCATGAATGGATCGATGAAGCCAACTTACACAAGATGTAATTCTTCGGAGTCTGGGCTCACTTTCGCTTCCTTGAATTTCGCAGATTCGTCGCTTTCAATGATCATCAGATCATGCGAACATTCAATGATCATCAGGCTGAACTAATGACGAGAATTCACTCTCGGATTAGTGACTGATTCTTTCATATCTGCGAACTTCAGGCTCCACAGGTGTAGATTCTACAGAAATCTGTAAATCCTTCCGCTGCTCTCCCTCAATGGGTTAAGCAGTCTCCTGTATTTCTCGAATTTCTTCGAGTTGTACTTTTACTCCCACTGTTCTTCTTGGAAAGTAACTTCCCTTCTTCGAAAACAGAATGGTCGTAAAAGTACCGAGCCTTGGTTTCCCTAAGAAAACTTCGAGTTATACTTTTACTCCCACTGTTCTTCTTGGAAAATAACTTCCCTTCTTAGAAAACAGAATGGACGTAAAAGTAATAAGCCTTGGTTTCCCTGGGACAACCAGCGAAGTAGCTCAACTACCAATACTCAGTAAAGACGAATTTGGATCGATTCCAATCCACATTTACGTGGTGTCTTTCAACTGATATTGGTGGAACTATTTTAGCGTAAACTTAGATATTTTAGAGCGTTATTCTTAAATAATATCATGGAAGATTCGTGTGACTCATCTTTAATCATTTCTAATAAGATCTGATTCTTTCTCACAGAAACGCCTTCAGGTTTTCAGGAGAAATGAGCTGTGAAACGATTTCACACTCATTAAGATGATCACACAATCAATGACTTAAGTATTCTCACTCGTAATTTAATCCAGAGTCTTAATACTTTTGTCATTCAGATCCTATACTTCATTCTGGAACTCTTTCGACCATGTCAAAGAATTCCGACTTGTGTCTCATCAAATGAACACAGTCACACTCACTGAAGTAATCAGTAGAGACAATGAAGTACAAGAGATTTTTCTCTGGCATTACTGCTCATTGGGCCACATACATGAGCATGTTCCGGGTCCAATAAGCCTTTGGGCTTTTCTCTAGCTCGGCTAAGATAGGCCCTTTATCTTTTGGTCTAGTAAACAGAATTCAAGTCTCATAAGATATTTTATCAAATGAGCCCAACAGTCCATGACTATGGGATTTCTGAATCCGACTTACTCTATGTGACCAAGACTTTTATGCCAAGAAAAATCAGGTTTAATTCATCAGATTTAAACCAATTCGGTATTTATGTTACATTTAGGCACTCTTTGGTTTAAGATATAAAACCCATTCCATGAATAGGGTGCTACAATTAATATTTCATTAAGATCAAAAGAACAAAACTTGTCTTTTATCAAAATGAAAAACATTCAAATTCTTACAAGAAAATGAAAGACAATTCTGCTTAAAGCAGATACATTGTAGCAATTACTTAATACAAAACCAAGCCTAAAAGGGATCTATAAGTGAAAACCCTATAGCTGAGGCAGCATCCCAAGCTCCTTCCAGACATGTAGTTTCACTTGCCCTTCCTTCAAAGTTCTACTGTTGCCCAGGCTCTGCATATTATAACAAATATCAGTGCCACAACCAGTATCCAATACCTATAAGGTAGAACTTGAAGTAATAACATGAATACCTGAGGAAGTAGTCGCATACATCAACTTCAACTCTTCATCATCTTCCATGAATTTAATGCAATCTCTCTTCCAATGCCCTGTCTCCTTACAGTAGCAGCACTTACCAACGTAAGAGGTATCTGACTCGGGCTCAGAAGACACACGCTTGCCTTGATTCAAAATCTGGACAACTTTGTCTTCACCCTTGTCAGCTTTAGGTTTAGTAAACCTACCCTTCTCATTCATGAGATTGTACAGGGTACTCTTCACATTTGGCTCAACTGTCTTGAGCATATCATGCAGTTCAGTCAACGTCTTCGTTAAGCCTTTCTTGATATAGTTCCTTACGAACTTATCATAGCTTGACGGCAGTGACTGCAGAATGATCTCAGTTGCCAATTCCTGGCTAACTGGATAATCCAGTTTCCTCAGGTTATCAATGTAACCCATCATTTTACTGACATGAGGACTTACTGGATGATCATTTGGTAGCTTGCAGCTAGTGAGAGATTTAACCAACTGGTATCTCTCCACTCTTATCTGCTCCTGAAATTTCAATTTTAGGCTGCTGATCATCTCTATTGGCGACTCCATGTTCTCATATTGCTTCTGCAAGTCTGAGTCCATGGTAGCCAATATCAGACCACGCACATCTACCGCATCATTATAATGCTTATTCCAAGCATCATATACTGCATGAGAAGCATTGGACCCGATCCTCACGGGGAGAGCTCTCTCAAGGACATAGTCCTTTCTCTCCTGTCTGAGGACTAGCCTCAGGTTCCGCGACCAAGTCAAGAAATTTGATCCGTTCAGCTTGTCCATCTTAAGGACAGACCGGATCGAGAAAGTTTTTTGATTGTTTGTGCTAGTCATAACTGAAAATTAAGATAAAAGGATTTTAGTTAATATGTTCAATATGATTAATCCCGTATTAAATTTAATATGATTAATCATGCATTATATTCAATAACATAAGTTATCCTCAATAGAATATAATGATTCCAAGATCCACATATAACTAAGATCAAAGTGGGCCACTGGCCGTCACCCAACCTTAGCTTATATCGGTAAGCCCTATATCGGCTAATTATATCCGTGATATAACCCTTGGTTGTGAATCTGGGCCCGAGGCCCAATTCACTCTGATGTCTCAAGGCCCGGGACTCCCGATGGCCTAGTCAAGAAAACCAGACTATACAGTCATGTAATCATTAATGTCTGGGACTCCCAATGACATTTATGAATCACAAACCGTCTTACCCACGCAAAAGCAGACATCCTCACACTGTAAGGCCATGAATACAATTGAATGGGCTTCGACAGCTGACATAGCCTGGACAAGACATCCAACGCTTGATATTATTTGAGGTTCGTAGGTTTATTAAAATTTCATTCCCAAAATAGAAGATTACTATTTCGGGAAACTTTCTATTTCTGGAAACCTACTATTTTTGGAAACTTTCTAAAATTGGAAACTTTCTAAAAACGGAAACTTTCTAACTTTAGAAATTTCTTAAAATCCAAAACCCGCAAATTCAGAAACTTCTATTTTAAGAAACTTTCTAATTTCAAAATTTCGGAAACTTTAATTTAAATCGATTTTATAAATTTATAAAATAAATTTTAAATTTATCTGAAGAAAGACTCAAATAATTGGCCCAATTGTTTTAACTTCTTGGCCCGAGGCCCAAGAATTGGTCCATGTCCAAGACATGACCCAATTGTCCAATTAAATGACATAACCGGTCTGGTTCATTAAAATTGGTCTAACCAAATTTTAATTACTACGATGACCACAATTGTCAACCGGTTATTTACTAAACCGAAATTTCTCAATTTATTTGGTCCAACCAAATCAAATTAGAAATTCCTGGTTTAGGCACAAAATCCAATAATTCCTTCGACACTGGATTTCTTATCCCGGTTTAACCAGACTTAATAAAATTATTAAATCTGTTTATTAAACCAGGACGAATTGATTTTAATCAAGTTTTAAACCGAACCTTAAAACCGAACCGAACCGATTGACCAAGTGAACCGATTACGACCTAATCGTAAGTTTCACGCGATCACGTCAGCCGTCAAGCCGCACGTAATCGATCCGAGATCGACACGGCAGTCGGACGGGACGCTCGGGTCAGGCGGGACGATGTTTGGCTCGCGGTTCGGCCTCGATCACGAGGGACGGAGACGACCGAGAGCTGCCGAGACGCGATGCGATCGCATCAGCAGATCGGACCAACTCCCGCGATCGGGACGACGAGGCAACCGGGACGATGCCGAGACGATCGTGGGACGAGGCTTGGCCGAGACGCATGACTCGATCCATGCGATCCGACCAGCGGATCCATGCGATCCTCTCGCGCACTTTTGATCAACCGGAACTAGACGCGAGCGTGCGTTGATCCAAGCGATCGATCGATCCTTGCGATCGGTTCACCGCACGTCTGACGATCCGACGCATACCGAGTCATATAGCTCGGTTTGCGATTTTCATATGTTTGTTCAGGATTTAATTCAGTTTCTTAAGTGTTTTTCTTATCAGTAGTTGATTCAGAACACTTCTAAACAGATTAAACAACCTAAACATGAATCTAAAACAAGAAATCCTAAGAACCAATGGCTCTGATACCACTGTTGGAATTCGTTTGGTTGATCCTGATGTAATTCACAGATTCATATCAACCTAAACATACAGATCTAGGTTCTCTTGAATAGAAACATTACATGATCTCACCTTTTACCTGTTTGTTGCAGCGGAAGGAATAGAACAGGTCAGAGATCAGCAAAGCCACCAAGTGATAGCTTCTCCAGAGGTTCACACACGCACACCAAGCAGGAAGAGGCTGCTAGACCAGGGTGAGGAAATCGCAGAGAGGAGAGAGGGTGGCGCAGGGAGGCTTGGGTATTTAGGGTTTCAGATTTAAGCTTTATTTATAAAGCTTATGTCTGATTCCTTATGGGCTTTTGGGCCCAAATACTAATCTGATTAAATCCCTTGGATTTAATCAGACCCATTAATCTCTCTCCAAGTACAGTAAATGCCTAGCACTTTTACCGTACTTCTGCCTAACCATTCCTGCACATTTTCCTGTTAGCTTAGGCGTGTGACCCATATGGGATCATATAATAAAGGCAATAAGTCCGAGACTTATAGATCATGAGCGGACTCTAGCAAGCCATCATGACCCCCAGTATTATATGACTTATGTCTGATCATTGACATACTCTTACTTTCTAGAGACAGTACCGAGATTACTGGACACAATTCCAACACGAAATGCCCAACACCACTGGCAAAACGGCTCGCTGAAGTATCCGCTGGCAGGTGCGCCGGGAGGGTGTGGCGGGTGTGCCTCTCGAGATGGTGCTCCGACATGCTACGGCTCGGCTATCGGGCAAAGATAGGCATCGTGACCTGCGCGGCCACATACCTGACAGACTGGAGTGGACGCTGTGCGTGGTCCACGGTAACATGCGGATGCTTGATGATCATACCCTCCACACAACTGACAAGGAGAAGTCGGCTCTGACGGGGGATCCAGAAAACAATCAGGTGAAAGATGACCCTGTCCTCTACACAACTGGCAAGTCCTCACTGGCTCGGGTCTGGACAAAGGAACAACCGGTAACTGAACAACGAGTGGCTGACTGGGCTCTGGATCTCTGCGGCTGGGTCCAGCTCGGTAATCCTCTGGTACTGGTGCTCTGTACGGCTCTCCATATGGCACACATGCTCCTGATCCGACGGTAGGACAAGTCGATGCTCCATGGCCCTCGTGACCACACAACATACAACAATCCGGTCCGGGCAATGGATGATACGGCTCTCGAAGATGTGGGTCTACTGCTCGGGGACAGCAATACAAATGGAACTCATACACTCCACATCCGCTGCATGATCTCCTCTCTGGTACTGCTGGCGGTGCCTCTATCGCCTCAGCTGGCGGCGAAACTGACTCGAACTCTGACTCAGTAGATGTTGGCCACATAACCATATCAAACGGCGTACGAGGTGATCCGGGTGTGGGTCTAACTGATGATGGGGTCCGACCTGCTGCTCCAAAATATCTACTAGCATCGCTACCTGCTCATCTACCTGCTGCTCCCACTGCTGACGCTGCTCCGGGTCTACAGGCTCCATGTCCAGGTCTAAGCCAAATGGTAGCGGGCTCATTAAATAATCCTCCATGCGAAGTGATATATCATGGTTTTCACCCATTTTATACCATGATATAGATGTGTTTTTAGTGTCTTTTGTGTTCGTTTAGAGTCTTTTACAGGTTTAATCAGGTTTGGAGCTAATTGGAGATATTTGGAGCATTTTGGGACTTTTGGGACGTTTTGGCCGAGAGCTTAACTCACTGTCTGATTTATTGATCAAGCATCGACCGACACACCTTGTGCATCGGTCGACACACTAGCGAGATGGGCCGTACGCGTCGGTTAAACAAGTTATGAAGATTTTCAAAGAGGCCCATAATAGTTCCAGTATTTACACAGAAGCCCCAGCCGAGATTAGGCTTATAAATAGAGGATTTTGGTGTTTAATTTACTTACGCTTTCATACTTAGAGCTAAGAGATTTTTAGAACTTTCGGGGCTGATCTAATCCTGTACTTCAGTTATTTCGGAGAAGATTTCGAACCCCTTTATCTATTTAATTTCTTATATGCAATCTATTATTTCTATGATTATGTTTTCATCAATCATGTCTGAGTAGATCCATAGTTAAGTTTAGGGTTTCTCATTAGGGTTTGATGACTTGTTAGACTTGTTTAATTCAGTTAAGGATTCATATGATTAGAATGTTCTTCAAACTAAATTGTGCTTAAAGCTAGTTCTAACCTGATCAATTAGAATCTAGATCTTAGGTTGCTAAATTCGACACGAGAGTGTGTTTTAGAATCTGAACTATTTAGGTTGAGCAATTAAATTATTCGCAAAGAGATTTGGTTTAGTTTAATTGTGAACATATCGAACTTGAACTTAATGCTTGTTTAATCTGTTAGTAATTGCAAAGAGATTTGGGTTACTGCACTTAGACTTAGAGAGTTTTCGCAAAGAGATTTGGTTAATTCTATTTCCGTGATTTGAGTTCTAGAACTGAGTTTAATTTGATCCTGACTGATTAACTTGTCTGCTTGTCTGATTTCCTGAGAACACCCTAGGCTTGACGCTTTTAGTTTATTGCTTTCACAACCAACTTGCTACTGTTTACTTTCTTGCCTTGCTTTTAATTCATTCACCACTTGCTTTATTTCTAGTATTAATCTCTACGTTTCTGATTCTATTGAGACCAAGTGTCCCTGTGGATTCGATAACCCTATATACTACTTTGACAATACTGTGCACTTGCAGTTTAGAATAGGGTAAAACTTAGAACCTATCAAGTTTTTGGCGCCTTTGCCGGGGACTCTTTGAGTCTTCGATAGGACCGAACTTAGGGTTTTTACTAGAAATTTTTCTTTTTATTTTTGTTTTTCGTTTTTATTTTTATAATCTGCTAACTTTTTTCTCTGTTTCTTTCTGTCGCATGTACGACTTTCGCCTTGCGTCGATCGTCACTAGGCGATTCTGAGATTGAATCGATCGTTGCACTGATAGCATCGGTCGTTGCTGGACGATTACAGACAGTTTATGCAGACGCAGAAAACTAGAAGTAATCCGAACTTGGACCTAGTTAATCTCGATCTTGAAGAACTTGGACGTCTAGAGAGAACCAACAGAAGAGAAAAAAGAGAAAGGATGGTACGAGAGCGTTTGATTCTGGTACGTGATGCTGAAGGTAACCTGAGGGACCGAGATAACAACCCATACAATGCTGCTTGGCAAAGGGTTGATGCTGAAGGGAATGTCATCCCTGATCCTCCTGAGCAACAGCAACAGGAGCAGAACCAGGGTCATGGACAGGCCCAAGGTAGACAGATGGTTGTCCATGAGAGGACTTTAGCTGACTACAACAGACCGGATGAGTTTCATAGAAACCGGTCAGCTTTAGTGCTTCCTGCTTTTGAGAGGAACGATTTTGAAATCAAAACCATCTACTACTCGCTGATGAGACAGAATGCATTTCATGGTTACCCAACGGAGCAGCCTATGGACCACATTGATTCGTTTGAGGACGTAGTCACTGGCATGAAGTATGATGGAGTCTGCCCGGACTATCTGTTCCTTAAGATCTTTCCGCACAGTCTTGCTGGAGACGCTAGTGCATGGCTAAAGCAGCTGGCACCTGCTCAGTACACTACTTGGGCAGCTTTAAAGAGTGAGTTCCTGCGTCACTTCTATGATGATGCGCGCTCAGACCAGTCCAGACAGGACATACTCACCTTTTCCCAAGGAGGTGTGGAGCCTTTAAAGACTGCCTGGATGAGATTTAAGCAGTATCAGCGTGACTGCCCACACCATGGATTCACTGAAGTTCAGTTGATTGGCATTTTCTTCAGAGGCATAGATCTTCCATATCAGTCTGCACTGGACAATTCCAGTAATGCTAACTTCAACACCAGGACTCCTACGCAGGCTAAGCAGTTGATTGAGAATCTAATAGGCAGCAACAGCTGCAAGACTATGGATGAGAGGAGGAAGAAATCTGGTGGAAGTGTAGAGAATTCTGACATAGCTGATATTAGATCTAGGCTAGACACAGTTTGCAATCTCCTAGCAGGTAAGAAAGCTGTCCATTTCGCTCAAGAAGTAGAAGTAATTCAGACTGAGGAGGACACTCAGGAAGAAGATGTGAATTACATCGGAGGATCTGGTTTCCAAGGAAACAGATTTGGATATCAATCTGGGAACAGATTTTCCGGTGGAGGATAGAAGGGTGCCTTCACAGGCAATCAGAACTCTTCAAGCTTTGGACAAAGTGCTCAGAGAACCTACGGATCTTCATCTTATCAGACACCTCCTGCACCCACTGCTTTCGAGACTAAGATGGAGACAATGATGGAACAGCTGCTGGAGAGTCAGATCAAGACTTCTGTGGACTGCAACAAGAAGATTGATGCTTTATATGAGGATCTCAATGGAAAATTTGAGTCTATGAACACTCACATGAAGCAGCTGGATACTCAGGTGAATCAGATATCAGGTTCTATGAAGGGAAAAGGAGTCTCACCAAGGTGAAAAATTTGAGCTAAGTACGGCTGAATTGGTAGAGGAGGAAGAATTTTCGGATTTTGGAGAAAAACTCTCAGGTGAAAGTTGTGAACACAGTGTTGCAACGATCGATACACCCTTAGTGTCGGTCGTTGCAGGTCGTGAACAGACAGACCTGTCGGATGATAATGGCATAGATGCTGACTTGGAGCTTGATCGCCTATTCCCTGGAGTTTCTGAGATCTCTCAACAGGAGATTTATGCGCAGATTGTTAGACAACACTCCTCAGTGTCTGAAGTGATTAAACAGGAAATTGAAGAGCTTAAGAAGCTAGAGGAGATTGGTGAAGAATTGGAAGAAATTCCAACTTCTGATGATCCGCCTTATCATCCATGTGTGCAGAGGTATTTGAACAGGATGCTGCCTTTAGATGAAGAGCTGAGAGACTGGGTGATTATAGTTCCCCAACACATTAGTGAGGTGCTACTGAACAAGATCCCGAAGAAGTTGCCTGACCCCGGAGTCTTTGTGCTTGATTGCTCTATCTTCGAGGACAGTTTTAGACGCTCTCTTTGTGATTTAGGAGCTGCTGGAAGTATGATGCCTTATTCTGTGGTAGAGAAGCTGGGGATGCTGGATTTTTCTCCTACTAGGACCTCTCTTGTCCTAGCTGATCAGTCTATACGAGTTCCGGAAGGACTCTTAAAGGAAATTCCAGTGAGAGTTGGAAACTACTTAGTCCCGACAGACTTCCTTGTGCTGAAGTATGACTGCGATCCTGATGAAGCACTGCTGCTTGGAAGACCATTCTTGGCTACAGCAGGAGCTGTGATTGATGTTAGACAGAGTCTAATAGACCTCCACCTGGGAGATGAGCCGCTGCGATATGAGATGGAGAAGCTGCGAAAGCCACTGATAGATGGGCAGACATTTACAATCATGGAAGCAGATGACAAGCAACCGGATGATACTGTGATTCTAGATCCTGGAGCACATTTTACTCCATCTTTTCTTGGACATGAGCATTCTGCAACAGCCTATTCTCCACCTTGGATGAGGAGACTTGAACAGAGACAAAAAAGTCTCTGTTAGGTTCTCTTAGTGTCTGAAAGATCTTGTGCGTCCGGTCAAGCTAATGACCTTAAACAAGCGCTGAGTGGAAGGCAACCCACTGTTAGGTTTAGTTGTTTTTCTTTCTTATTTTTTATGTTTTTCTTAGGATTTCACGTTTTTGGTTTTGTTTTTGCTAAGTTTCAGATGCAGAACTCGAATCTGGAGATGTGTGACGACCGATGCACTTGTGCACCGGTCGTTGCAAGGAGATTTGACGAAGAGGGGTAATCGCTTTGTGACGATCGTTGCTCACAAGCAACGGTCGTTGCAATTGGTTCAATTGCAAAATTAAGGTATGCGCTAAACCGGAAAATCAATTATGATTTGACCAGCAACGGTCGTTGCCCCTAAAGCAACGATCGTTGCACCCACGACCGAGGTAAGTACCTTAAACTCTTTTCTCTTCTCTTTTCTCTCTCATTTCCGATCATCCGTACAAACGTGAGCTCACACCCAAAAATCACCATTTCTCATCATTTTTCTTCGTTTCAATTGCTAATACTTCCTATTTCACACTCTAAACCCTTGTATTTAGCTCATATCTCAAGAATCCAAGGTAATGAACTTCCATTTCTCAAATTTTCGGATTCAATTTTAGGGTTTTAGGGTTTGAGATTTTTGAACTGAAAATTGATGTTGTATGCGTGATTAGACCGATTTAGGGTGATGGGTTTTGATTTTGAACTGATTTGAGATAATGTGGCATGGATTTGAACTGAATTTTTGTTGATTGTTTGCGGCAAAATCGCCTTGCAACGGTCGTTGCATTTATGCAACGGTCGTTGCTTTGCGATTTTGGGAAATGTTCGATAAAGTGAAATCGCCTTGCAACGATCGATGCCTTAGATGCAACGGTCGATGCTTCGCGATTTCACAGAGAGTTGCCGAGACTTATATTGTTTGAATTTTATTTCTTTTGCAGATGGCATCTCGTAGACAGCCCCGCAAGAAGCAAGCAACAGCATCAACGGCCGCAAGACAGTACATTCCACCTCCAGAGTGGTTTCACAGACACTCTCAGCCACCTGAGCCATATGTAAGAGATGGACCGCCAGTTGCTTTGCCTTGGCCCCGAGAAGACGCTACAGAGATCCCGACAGCCAGACAGTGGCCAAGGGACATTCGCACGTTCTTTAAGTCTGCAGACTTCACGGAGCGACCACTGCTTGATCGATGGGATGAGCATGACTCATTTCTCTACAGTGGTTGGTGCAACATGGAGCTCAAACCAACTAAGTTTGCAGACTACTCCACCTGTAAGAAGCTGGGGATAGACGAGCAGGTACTTGCAGCATGCAGAGACATTGGTCTAGGGACAATGCCAATGCGCCCATATGATCTCTATCATGAGCTGGTAAGGCAGTTATTAGCCACGTGCAGAGTGGTTTACACAGATCCCGATAGCAGGAGCGCTACAGGAGGTATCTTTACCTTCATGAGTTGGGGAGTCAGGTATCGGATTCCTCTACTAGATCTCTGCAGGATCTACGGGTTCAGTACTGAGACGAGGCGCATTGCTATGCCACTCGAGTGGGATCCAGTTGAGGCTCGATCATTCTGGGAGTGTATTGGCAGTGGTCAGTACAACTCCATGACCACACCGGTGAAGATGATGAGGCATCCTGTGCTGAGATATGTCTCGCGTATCTTGTGTTGGAGCTTGCTATGCAAGTTTGAGTCCAACAAGATGCACAAATATGAGATGGAGCTATTGTTCATGGGGCTGAGAGACCAGTTTACAGGTTCTGGCGTGAGAGATCCTACTCAGGGTCTCAACTTGGGAGCTGTCTTCGCTTTGCATTTGTGTGATCTGCAGACGAAGCCTTTTGATGGAGTCGGTACTGAGACGATAGGGAGCTTACTTACTCCCATTTTCATGCATTGCGGGATTCCTCTACAGGGTACAGAGTGTGATACAGCCAAGGAGTTCCTTGATCTTAGCCATTTGCAGAGCGCCTCCTGGCTCAAGGAGGGCGCATTTGGGTTTACACCGATCCGATTTCTGGGAGATGTGGTATAGAGCTTCCTGCTGCTAGGTGGACACGGATTTATACGTTGGAGGATCAGAGATTTTAGCCTCTTGAGACTGAGCAGTGTGGGATTCCTTCTATGGCTCATCCGCTGGGAGAGCCTTCCACACGAGCCTCGACTTCTGCTGCCCCTGCGACTTCTGCTGCCCCTGTTGACCTTGGCCCTTATCCTGAGATCACAGCGTCATACGGTGATATGACTGAGGCTGAGTGGAGAGAGCGTAGTGATGGGATATGGAAGACTATGTGGGAGTGGATGCGTGGCTGCACTTGCAGGAGACCGCCACAAGTTCACCAGCCCATCCCAGCACCTACTAGACGCAGACAGCGTTCTCCCGAGGATCCTGATGTTGAGAGATATGGTGGGATTGATGATAATGAGTGAGCGTAGCTGTCATCTCTGGATTATCGGTTCTGTACTCTGTTTTTCTTTTTATTTTTGCACTTTTTCTTTGTATTAGTTTGCTACTATGTTCGGATGGTTTATGCTTGCTTAGATACATTTGTTGCATGGGTTTTACTCTGTTTCTAGTGTTTTCAGCTTGCAGGACTCGAAACTGACAAAAACCGACGGATTAACCTGCTAACTTGCTGACTGTTCGTGAAATCGCAGTGCGTCGATCGACACACCATTGTGTCGATCGTTACAATGGAAATCGCACAGCAACGGTCGGTGCACCTAGTGCAACGATCGATGCCTGACTGCGACAGAGGTAAAAACCCGAGAGAACTAACCATTCCATTAACAAATTTTTATTTTCTTTCTTTTAACCAATCCCTTGTTTGACACTACTGTGGACAGTGTGTCTTAAGTGTGGGGGAGGTTCTACTAATTACTTTCTTTTGTTTTCTTAGAGTCAGTTAAATTTTAAAAATTTGTTTTTTTTTGAGTCAAAATTTGTTCAAGTAGGAAACAATGATTTTTTGAGAAGATTAGCAGCATTTGCAGGAACTTAAGTAACCACTGGGATGAAGCTGCAGATTATCTATGACTATTAGAAAATCCAGACACAGATCAGCCTACTGAGAACACCCACATCGCTTCAGGTATCAGAGGATCTTTTACTGACTTCAATTTAATCCTGACTTTAGATTTCTCACCTAAGGGCTTGGTATACTTTATGTCGGACTCCCTTGTTGGTTCTGACACAGCCTGTTAACCTGTCCTATTTGGTTCCCTTCTCCCCTTCCATAAAGTAAAAAAAAGAAAAAAAAGATAATAAACTGAGGATGAGTTAGTAACTCCGAAGTGGTCATGGGAATGGTAGCTACAACTTTCATATCCTGTGCATCCATGGAATGTGTCCAAGGTACACCCCAAAACGAGAAGAACACTGATAAAAAAAAAAAAAATGATACCCAGTGGGGAAAAATCAGTTGTTAAGGAAGGGAAAAGAGAAGAAAGGGACTAAAGAAAGACAGTTTGGTGGTCTAGAGCTGGCAAGGTAAGAATCCATGTGCCTTTAGATCGATACCCCTTAGGTGAGACCGCACTTAAATATATGCAGAAGTCAGTAGGGAAAATTTGAATGCGTGAATGTGATTGTGGCGTTTACTTAGGACAGTTGCTAAGTGTGGGGGAAGTATATGTTGGTCTTGATTTCTGTAGATTGATTCTTTCATGTGGATTACTAAGGGGAATCCGAATGTTGCTGCTTCTACGACAAAATGAGTTTCTGAAGAGTTTTCAAACCTCTTCACTGCATTTTAGTTCCCTGTTTTGCTTGAGGGCAAGCAAAGGCTAAGTGTGGGGGAGTTGATATATCATGGTTTTTACCCATTTTATACCATGATATAGATGTGTTTTTAGTGTCTTTTATGTTCGTTTAGAGTCTTTTACAGGTTTAATCAGGTTTGGAGCTAATTGGAGATATTTGGAGCATTTTGGGACTTTTGGGACGTTTTGGCCGAGAGCTTAACTCACTGTCTGATTTATTGATCAAGCATCGACCGACACACCTTGTGCATCGGTCGACACACTAGCGAGATGGGCCGTACGCGTCGGTTAAACAAGTTATGAAGATTTGCAAAGAGGCCCAGAATAGTTCTAGTATTTACACAGAAGCCCCAGCCGAGATTAGGCTTATAAATAGAGGATTTTGGTGTTTAATTTACTTACGCCTTCATACTTAGAGCTAAGAGATTTTTAGAACTTTCGGGGCTGATCTAATCCTGTACTTCAGTTATTTTGGAGAAGATTTCGAACCCCTTTATCTATTTAATTTCTTATATGCAATCTATTATTTCTATGATTATGTTTTCATCAATCATGTCTGAGTAGATCCATAGTTAAGTTTAGGGTTTCTCATTAGGGTTTGATGACTTGCTAGACTTGTTTAATTCAGTTAAGGATTCATATGATTAGAATGTTCTTCAAACTAAATTGTGCTTAAAGCTAGTTCTAACTTGATCAATTAGAATCTAGATCTTAGGTTGCTAAATTCGACACGAGAGTGTGTTTTAGAATCTGAACTATTTAGGTTGAGCAATTAAATTATTCGCAAAGAGATTTGGTTTAGTTTAATTGTGAACATATCGAACTTGAACTTAATGCTAGTTTAATATGTTAGTAATTGCAAAGAGATTTGGGTTACTGCACTTAGACTTAGAGAGTTTTCGCAAAGAGATTTGGTTAATTCTATTTCCGTGATTTGAGTTCTAGAACTGAGTTTAATTTGATCCTGGCTGATTAACTTGTCTGCTTGTCTGATTTCCTGAGAACACCCTAGGCTTGACGCTTTTAGTTTATTGCTTTCACAACCAACTTGCTACTGTTTACTTTCTTGCCTTGCTTTTAATTCATTCACCACTTGCTTTATTTCTAGTATTACGTTTCTGATTCTATTGAGACCAAGTGTCCCTGTGGATTCGATAACCCTATATACTACTTTGACAATACTGTGCACTTGCAGTTTAGAATAGGGTAAGACTTAGAACCTATCACGAAGCGGCGGGGGAAACTCGGGCGCCTCAAGAATCAGTGCCTGGTACATCGGTGGTACGTCTGATGCTGCTAGTATCTGTGGCACCTCCGGCTCTGGCCATTGTGGCGGTAACTGTAACTCTACATCCGCTCATCCCAGATAGCCCAACATGTCTGCATAGGGATCTCAGCTCCCCGCATCATCCTCCACATATGCGGGTAAAGGATCCGGGAAGGGCGACCAATCTACCTGTGTTGCTCTGGCACCCTGCAGCTGTCGCAACGGAACTGGCGGATGATCCGCCGTACGAGATCCTCGTGTATGGCCTGGTGACGCTAGGTATCCCTGAAACTGCTCTAACTGGCCCTGCTGCGAACCATCTGAACCCTGCTGACTCATACTGATCCGCTGAAACTACTCTGCACGCACACACACACCCCTCCACCCTGCCCGGGACACACTGCTGTAAGACTGCAATCAAAAACACAAAGACAAGTTAGTACAAATAATACGAAAATTCTACTTTCCCATCCCAACCCCGGATTTAACGGACGCGGCTCGGTTTCCTAATGGATGCTTGTGTGACACATTTGACACGATAAAACACGGAAAACACTCAAAAATGAAATGTTTCGAAACACATGGAGAACCATGCTCTGATACCACCATTTCTGTAACGCCCCTTTCCCATTCTCCGCTGACCGTCGAGCTGACCGGTCAACAATCAAACAAGAACATGACCGATCGAACCCGAGCAAGTCGAACGGGAAAAGTTCGCCACAGGACGAAGCCAGAGACAGATCGGTTTGAGTCAAAGGCTCGCACCAATCTATCTTCGACTCCGCTATCCTCATATCCATAGTACAAGCAGTACTACTTGCACTACTTCTATGAGTTGTGTCGGTTCGGACTAAAACCTCATATCAGGGAAACAATTTCATTTTTAAGTAATCAAACATTGAATACAACGTTTAACGGGTTTTACAAACAATCATCGATATAAACACACAATCAATCAAAAACACGAAATAGCGCAGTTGCCGAACCGAAATAAAACCACCAAAACCCCGAATCAAATCCCATCACAAGCCATCCCGAAACTACACCGAGGACCTCCCGCGTCCGTCGCTGCTAAACCTGAAAAACACAAAAAGAGTCTAATGAGCGATCTAAGATCACCCAGTGAATCTGCTCCCCACTAACGACTTCTAATCTATCTTAAGTCTACAAATTCCCGCCCCAAAACCCAAAATAACAATCAGCAAGAATAAATGGTCGATCACGCACAACCACGTCGTGATAAACCCACACACACAATCAATGCCAAAGATAAAGAGAATTAAAGGAAATCGAAGGCACTGCGTCACATGTCTTCGATTGGACTCGATCTATATATCGCGCAATAAAAGGAATAACAAAACAACACTGGGCCCTACGATCTCATTAACTTCCACAGGTTTACATCGTCACCTATATGGTAACTAACCCACGACTCCTAAACGTGTACGCAAGGTCCCACGAATAGGACACCGTTCTCCGTCCATCGATACGCGGTGACTCGAACTACCCCTAGATAGCCAGAGTTTCCATGTGATTCGGCCCTAGGACATGACCCCGTATTCTCCGAATCACACACCTACCGGCGTCACCCGATAGGTTAACACCATAACCGGAATCACCATGATTCGGTTAGGTAAAACCCGAGGATCCAATCGGATCGGAAGTACCGGAACGTAAACAAACTTAGGCTTGCGGAATCTAACGCACCCTAGAGTCCTAGTGAAGAAATATAAACACGCAGACTCGCTGAGACTCTAGCACAGTTCACGCAATCAACATCAATAATAATAATAACCCAACCATTCCGCAAGCCACTACACTACCACCGCTCTGACTAGGTAAAATACCTAGTCAGCACCAACTAACTCACCCTGTCCCGTGACCGGAGTAAGTGTCCACAACAACTGCTCGGCCCAACACCGAGCAGTCTAACAAGCCTGCACACAAAGCTCACAGCAACAACATAATAATCACACAATCACAATCAATCACAACAACACCACACAAGCAGGCATATTAAGGTTTCTAAATCTTTTAATATGTTCTTATCCGCTACCTTGGGTTAGCGGGTTGCTAACCCGTAGACGGCTTACAACACACACCACTTCCTTTATTATCTCATTCTAGATATCTTTTAACAACTCCTCGATCCGTCGGTTTAGAGTTAGTAAACTTACTAACTCCCCGATGTCTCATTATTAATTAATTGATTCATTACCCATTCCCGCTATTAAACCTAAATCCCGATCCTGTTATAATATTCTATATATTCGTTTAGGTTTAACCATATTTTAATGTTGTCTTAATTCCTGTATATAGATTCATTCGCTAACGTTCTTATACATAGATAGATGCATATACGATCCTAATCAAACGGGTCTATATGAATGCATCAACCAATCGTTACTAACAACCTAACGGCACACAATCGATTAACCTTTTTAATTCTAAAACCCTAACATGATTATTCGATCCTAACCGGTTTATCATTAAACGTCCAACTATTTATTATTAACCAATCATCTTAATTAACGGGTATGCAATCCTAAAACTACGGTTTCTCGGTTCCCGGTCTAAATGAATTTAAAGGTTTGTGAGCCGACTCACAGTGAGGTAGGTGCGTAAATGATGGCTCGATGCGGATGTGAATCCCGAGACGCCCGACATGAATCCGGAACTCCTGAATATCGAACTCCGAACCCCGAATACTCCTGAAATCTCGGAATGGCCGTGGACCAAGCGTTGACCGGCTTGGTCTCTGGCGTTGACCGACGGTTGACCGCGTTGACCGGCGGTTGACCGTTGACCCTTGCGTTGACCAAGCCTTGACCGTTGACCAATCCCACTAAACCAGCTGAACCAGGTTAACCGAACTCAATTGACCGGTTTGGTTAAACCGGTTTCGGTCAACCGTTGACCGGGTTGACCAAATGTGTTGACCGGTTTAACTAAACCGGTTTCTTCTCTGAACCAAGGCTGAACCAAATGCAATCCATCCCAAACACACTGAGGAAGAACCGGCTGAAGATTTGGAGGCGGAGGAGCTCACCTGCGGCGGAGCTCCGACATTGACCGGCGGCGGAGGAGAGTTGACCGCGGCGGAGATGACTTTTCCGGCGGCTTCTGATGACAAACTTCACACCAAACTGATCAGAAGGATGAGATCTACCCCCCCCCCCCCCCCATGGTCTCAAATGTCCAAGAACCGGCTTGATGAGAGAGAGATCCAACAATACACCACCAACAGTGGCTTTCCGGCCAGATTCTGGCGAACTCCGGCGGCGACGACGAAAAGAGAGGGGTGGCGGTTGTAGAGGAGAGTGAGAGGAAGCTATAGCACTGATATATCATGGTTTTTACCGGTTTTATGCCATGATATAATTGTGTTTTAATGTTCTTTTGTGTTCTTTTAGAGTCTTTTACAGGTATAAGGTTTGGAGCGGAATTGGAGATATTGGAGCATTTTGGGGATTTTTGGAATGATTTGCCGAGAGATTGAGCTCACTGTCCGTTTTTGAGATCATGCATCGATCGACACACCTTTGGTGTCGATCGACACACTAGCGAGATGGGCCGATTTGGCGGTTTAATGAAGAATGAAGATTTTGCACTTTGGCCCAGAAGTTTCCAGTATTTACAAATAAGCCCCAGCCGAGATTATGCTTATATAATTAGGATTTTGGTGTTTATTTTAGATACGCTTTCATAATTTAGAGCAGAGAGTTTTTAGAGCTATTGGGGCTGATCTGATCCTGTACTTCATTTTATTTTGGAGAAGATTCCGAACCCCTTTATTTATTTAATCTCTTTTATGATTTCTATTAATTCATTGATTATGCTTTCATATTCTATGTCTGAGTAGATTCATAGTTAGGTTTAGGGTTTCTCATTAAGGATTTCATGACTTGCTAGACTTGTTTAATTCAGTTAAGGATTCACATGAATAGAATGTTCTTCGATCTAAATTGTGCTTAAAGCTAGTTCTAACCTGATTAGAATCTAGATCTTAGGTTGCTAAATACGACACGAGAGTGTGGTTTAGAATCTGAACTATTTAGGTTGAGCAATTAAACTTCTCGCAAAGGAATTTGGTTTAGTTTAATTGTGAACATATCGAACTTGAAATTAATGCTGGTTTAATCTGTTAGTAATTGCAAAGGAATTTGGATTGCTGCACTTAGACTTAGAGAATTCTCGCAAAGAGATTTGGTTAATTCTATATCCGTGATTTGAGTTCTAGAACTGTACTTAATTAGATCCTGACTGATTGATTTGTCTGCTTGTCTGATTTCCTGAGAACGCCCTAGACTTAGCGCCTCTAATTAACTGCTTTCACAACCAATCCTGCTATTGATTTACTTTCTCGCATTGCTATTTAGTTTACTTCACATCTGCTTTCTTCTTAGTTTAAATTCCTACGGTTCTTTATCTATCGAGACCAGAGTCTCTGTGGATTCGATACCCTATATACTACAATCACTTAACTGTGCACTTGCAGTAGAATAGGATTAAAACTAGATCCTATCAAGTTTTTGGCGCCGTTGCCGGGGACTCTTAGAGTCTTCGATAGGATCAAACTTAGGGTTTATACTAGGATTTTTTTTTGTTTCGTTTTATTTTTATTTTTTTTGTTACTAATTTTTCTCTGTTTTCTCTCTGTCGCAGGTACCGATTTCGCTTTGCGTCGATCGTTGCACCTTTTGTGTCGATCGTCACTAGACGATTCTGAGATTGAATCGATCGTTGCACTGATAGCATCGATCGTTGCTTGACGATTACAAACAGTTTATGCAGACGCGTGAAACAAGAAGTAATCAGAACTTGAACCTCGTTAATCTCGGTTTTGAAGAACTTGGACGACTAGAGAGGACTAACAAAAGAGAAAGAAGAGCAAGGATGGCACGTGAACGTTTGATTCTGATAGCCGATGCTCAAGGTATCCTGAGGGATCCGCAAAACAATCCTTACAATGCTGCTGGGCAGAGGATTGATGCTGAGGGACGTGTGATCCCTGAGGTTGAGGAACCTGAACCACAACCACAGCCGCAGGCGCAAGGAAAGAACCAAGGTAGACATATGGTTGTCCATGAGAGGACTTTAGCTGACTACAACAGACCGGATGAGTTTCATGCAAACCGGTCAGCTCTAGTACTTCCTGGTTTTGAGAGGGATGATTTTGAGATCAAGACCATCTACTACTCGCTGATGAGACAAAATGCTTTCCATGGACATCCAACGGAGCAGCCTATGGATCACATTGATCAGTTTGAGGATATAATCACTGGCATGAAGTATGATGGAGTTTGCCAGGATTACCTGTTTCTCAAACTCTTTCCATACAGTCTCGCTGGAGACGCTGCTGCATGGCTGAAGCAACTGGCACCTGGTCAGTATACCACTTGGACAACTCTGAATGGTGAGTTTCTGAGACATTTCTACGATGATGCGCGCTCAGATCAGTCCAGACAGGACATTCTGCAATTTTCCCAAGGCCCTGTGGAGCCTTTAAAAGCTGCCTGTATGAGATTCAGGAAGTACCAGCGTGACTGCCCACACCATGGATTCACTGAGGTCACATTGCTAGGTATCTTCTTCAGAGGCATAGATCTGCCATATCAGTCTGCGCTGGATAACTCCAGTAATGCAAACTTCAACACCAGGACTCCTGCACAAGCTAAGCAGTTGATTGAGAACTTAGTGAGCAGCAACAGTTGCAAGACTATGGATGATAGGAGGAAGAAATCTGGTGGAAGTGTAGAGAATTCAGAGATGTGATATACTTGTATTTTCATGCATTTAGGCTATTGTTAGGATCATGTTTACTTCTTTTTAGTTTCCTTTAGCTTTATTTCTTTGGTCATTGGTGTGTTTAGAGTATAGGATCATCTAGAGCTAGGTTTAGGCATTATAGGCTTGCATTTGGAGTGTTTCTTATGTTTTGTAGGTTCTTGGAGTTGCTAAGGATGTTTGGAAGAGTTTGGAGGCCAAAGGAGTGATTGCAAGTGAAATGGTGATGAAAGACCAAACCGATGAGCTTGAAAGATTGAGTTATATGAAGATATTACGTTGACTTTTAGCACTGGGATTCTAAAAAACAATCATGGGAAATTGAGTTAGCTTTCTAATGGAGGTTGTTTGAAGTCATTCGGAGCTATATAGAAAGAGTTATGACTGATTTACTGGATGCATCTCAACACAGTCTCTCGGATTAAATTCAGACATTCCATATCGGGATGCATATCGACCTGGCAACCCGATACAGTTCCTCGACCAAAAACCAGGGAGTCCATATCGGGATGCATATTGGCCTGGCAACCCGATACAGTCTCTCAGATTAAATTCAGACAGTCCATATCGGGATGCATATCGGGCTGGCAACCCGATACAATTCCCAGAAATTGTCTTGGATCCGGGTCAACACCCGGTTTGTTCCGGGTTGACCCGGTTTGTTCCCCTTTACTATTTAAAGCCAAAAACCTGATTTTTGTTGTCTCTTAAGCTTGTTTTTGATTCTAAACCCTTTTGGGAAGACAAGTTTCAATCTTTTATTAATCTAAGAGTTATTTGTGTTTAATTTCTTCTCTTCCTCTTTTAATCTTTTGCTAATCATTATGTTTAACACTATTCTCATGGATTTTGTTGAACAAAACATGATTAGTGAGTAGTTTCATACAAGGATTGTGGGTTATGTAGGATTTGGTTGATTTGGGATGATTAATGAATGCTTAGGTCTTATCTATCTATATTCTCTTCTATCTTAGTGTTCTTAATGCCTAATTAGCCTTGATCTTGTTGATTAGGATGATTTGGATTTCTTGCCCACCATGTGTTCGATGAAATGCCTGTTTTAGCTTTGATAGGATTTTCATATTCTAGCTCATGAGAATGAATGTTTAGAGTGATTATTAGCTAATTGGAACTTGTTTTGCATGCTTTCCTATTCTTAATTCACAAATGAGAGTTTGTTCTTGGGTTTTGATTAGGGAAAGAGATTAGTATCAAGACATTGAATTAATCTATTGATTATGTTCCTTGCTAGGAGGTTAGCTTCTTAGAAGTGTGTGTTAAGCATTCTAGATTGTCCCAAGTCACCAATCCATTGACCTTAGCCTATAAGCCTTGTCTTTTATCTTGATTATCACTTGTCTATTTCTTATTCACTTGTTTAGTCTATTGCTTATTCACTTGTTCTACATTAATTAAATCATAGTTTATTACCTTGAATTGAATTGCTTGGCTAATAGGGTATAGTGTATTCACTTTGGTCATATCTAATCCCATTTTGGTTCGATACCTCTTGCTACAACGATAAGCAAGAGGAATTGATACCTCTAGGATTTGCAAAAATCCTGTTATCAATTTGGCGCCTTTGCCATTTTGGGATTTAGGATTGATCAATTAGATTTCTATTCCTATTTAGTTCAAGTCTTTGAGACTAAGCTTTTCTTTTTCTTTGCTTTGGTTCATTCATCTCAAGTTAAGATGATGAACTTTCTTTCATTTGTTGTTACTAACTTGGTATATTTGATCCTCTTGTGCTTTCAAAGGTACCCAACCAAAAGGAAGAGACATGACAAACCAAGTTCATTTGAGGTGTTGGAGATTGTCAATCAAAGAAGCATCACTAAAGCTCCACAACCTCAAGAAACTTCACCACAACCTCGACCTCAAGAAGCTTCCTTGACACTCCCATTGATACCCACTCAAATCCAAGAGAAAAGGCCAACAATTGGAAGTTTTGACACTCCTCAATGTTGCATGAGCTATGGGATCCATCCTTCTCCTATCAAAGCCAATGCTTACATGATCGAGCCAAGTTTGATAAGATTGATTCAATACTTAAGGTTCTTAGGGACAAGAGTGGAGAATCCCTATAATCACTTGTACTACTTTGAGAAGTTGTGCAACACATTTAGGATTGAAGATGTGGATGATGATAGTGTCAAGCTCCTTTTGTTCTCATTCTCACTTGGAGATAAAGCTAGCCAATGGGAGAGATCATTGCCATCTCACTTGGTGAATTCTTGGGATGATTGCAAGAGGATATTTCTCCTAAAGTTCTACCCTCCACAAAAAACATCCCAAAGCTAGAAAAGACATCTTGAGCTTCAAACAAGACTACCATGAGACTTTTCAAAAAGCATGGGAGAGACTCAAGGGCTACACTCATGATTGTCCCCATCATGGGTTCAACAAAGAAGTTATCCTTAGTACCTTCTATCATGGAGTGAATAAAGAGCACCAAAGGATTTTAGATGCAGCTAGCAAAGGAAGGTTTATGAACCTCACAATTGATCAAGGGGAGCTACTTGTTGAGAATCTATCCCAAAGTGAGGAGAACTATGTTGGTGGGTTTGAGAAGGTTCCAATGGCTAATGGAGGCATTGAGGATAAAGTGAGTAAGGAGTTGGAAGCTCTTAATTATCTTTTAGATGAAGTCTTACAAGCTACCCAAGAGCCATCTACCATTGTAAGGGAAGAGAGTAAAGGCTATCAATCTCAAAAGGGCTTTGTGCTCTTTAATCAACAACAAGATTATGCTCCTAAGTCAAATCTACAAGGACAACAAGGAGTTTTTCCACCTAAGCTTCCCTACAACCCTCAAGCTCAAGCTTCTACTTCTTTGGATCAAGGCTTTGAAATGAAGGCAATGCTTCAACAACTCATCCAAGGGCAAGAAAATGGTGCAATTGACTTGAGCAAGAGGATGATTGATATCCACTCTAAGGTTGATGGAAACTTCAAGGATCTCACTTACAAACTTGAGACCTTGCCTTCAAGAGTGATCCAAATGGAGAAGCAAAAAGAGAAAGTTGCTCCCACCAACCATTGCAATACAATCAATTCAAATGCTGAACATGAAAGGGTAGTAGCTGAACTTGAAGCCATTGCCTATGGTTCTCCACTTGAGAAGGAGAAGGATGATAAGTTGGATGAAGAAGCCATCATTGAGGAGTTTCTTCTTGGTTTTTGTGATGAAATTGTGAATGAAGACACGGTTGAGGAAGATCTAACCACGACCAAGCTAGCTCCTACATCCCTTCCTAAGCTAGGAGCACCGGGAAAGTTCTCACTATCTTGCTCTCTTGGCCACTTGATTATTGAGGATGCTTTGTGTGACACCGGCTCAAATGTGAGTGTCATATCCCTTGAGATGGTTGAAGAATTGGGGATCAAGAGTATTGAGAGCTACAAATCTACTCTCACCTTTGGGGATTCTTCAACAAAGGTACCATATGGGGAGCTCAAAGACTACCCGGTGATGATTGGGGATTGCACCATCCCAACTGATTTTGTGGTTATTAAGATGAAGAAGGGCAAGAAGCTTCCTCTACTCTTCGGGACTGATTTCCTCAACACTACCGGTGCAACAATTGATTTCAACAACAGAAGGGTAGTTCTAACAAGGGTGAATGATGAGGTGTTCTATCCAATGAAGCCCTCCTCCATCAACACTTGTGGAACCATCACAAGTAACCTTAATCTCGAGGAGGAAAGGGCTTTTGCTAGTCTTGCCAAGCTTGAGTATTGTGCATCCATCATTTTGGAAGATTTGAGGATTGAAGAGCCACAAGTTGAAAAGGTTGAGAAGTTGTACTCTCCAAAGGTTGACCAAGTTGTGAAAGATGCTTTGGTTGGAGAGAGTAGTAAAGAGCTAATGAGTGAACACTTGGAAAGTGTTCCATTAGAGGAGGTGAGTGGAGCAAAGGAAGCTCCTCTTAAGAGAAAGAAGAAGAAGGGAAAAGCACCTACAACCTCTACTCATACTCAAGCTCCTAGCACTCTCACTCTCCATCCTTTGAAGCTTAAAGATGGGACAATAGAGTACAAGGTGAAATGCAAGGGAAGGTCTAAGCCATTCTCAAGTGAAAGAGCCATCCTTACTCATGAGATCCAAGCTGATCCAAACAAGCTCCAAGAGCATCTCAACAAAGTCTTGACAATCACTCAAAAGGTCAAGACTCCTCCACCTCCTCACTAAAAGAAAAGGTAGTCAAGCTTTGTGACTTAAAACAAGCTCACTTGGGAGGAAGTCCCATGTCTATCTCTTGTAAATATTGCTTTATGTTTTAAGTTTCCTAGTCAATGTTTATCTATCTATTAGGTCTCTACAGGTTTTAGGCTATATAGGTCTTGGCATTGGGAGAAAGAAAGAGGAAAGGTCATGGCGAAATCAAGGAAGAACCGGGCACTCATCCAAGTTTGGAGGAACTCTTTAGCCTCTACCTCCCATCCCTCCACCCCATTTCATCCCACTTAAAGCTCCAAGTAACTCACTCCAATCTCTTTTTCACCTCTTTGTTTCATTTCGCATTTTTACCTTTCTCTTTGGTCTCTTTCCCTTGCTTCTTTCACACAAGGGACTGTGTGATTTAAGTTTGGGGGAGGAGACTAATTGCTAATGATGTGTTTTGTGTTCTTATCTTTCTTTCTTGCATATTGAGTCTCATTTCATGCATCTAAGGCATAGAAAACCATAAAAATTTGAAAATTTTTGAAAAATTTTCACAAAAAGAAAGCATATAGTTGAGTCTAGAAGTCATTTAGGATTGTACTTATTAAAGTTTGAAAGTTAAAGCTTGTGTTCTTTATAAAAAAATTGTTTGAGCATGTGGTTATTGGATGCATCTTGTGAACTTGAAATTAAGGAAGAACCCTTCTTGGATCTCATGCATTATTGTTCACTTCTTGGTTGAAACATGTTGTGATTTGAATCATTCCCTATCTATTAGAACTCTTAATGTTGACTTGAATTATCATGTTGTGCAATGAAAGGTGAACTCATGGATACTTGATACATACTTGGACTATCTTTTCCCTTTCTACCACTCTCTTGTTAGTCCAAGTAGATTTCCCCACCTTGAACCAAGCTTTCCTTCAAGCCTAAACACTCTAGTGAGAGATGAGAGGCCTTTTTCTTGAATCAACTAGGCAAAAAGTGTTGAGTTTGGAACGACAAGGATAGGTCTTCATTGTAGAGCTAGCCTTACATCATTGGGCTATGCATAGGATAGGAAAGAAGTTTGGGGGAGTTGGGAAGAAAAGGAAAAAGGGAATGAGAAAAAGATTGAGAAAAGAAAGAGGGGATTGGAAAAGAAAAAGAAAAGTTGATAGCTCTAAGTGTTTGTGAAAGATAAGTCTCAAGTTTTAATGAGAGAAATGAAGCCAAAGTTGGCTCAAACATCAAAAGAAAAAGAAAGAAAAGAGACTAGTGAAAAGATAAGAAAGAGCTAAGCAAAGAAAAGAAATCCTCTAGGTGTTTAAAAAAGAAAGAAGTGATCAAAGTTGGGATAAGAAGGCAAAAATGCCTTAAGGAAAGGGTAGCTTAGGATGGGAATCTTGGGTTTAGAAGAAGAGTTAAGATCATTATAGGGGTTTGGGTAGAATGAGAATCTATCCTTGTATGCATTAGTTGTTTCTTACTCTTAGAATTTTGCTATAGTTCATTCCTTTCTTGAGAGATCCTTTGTTTTTGAAACCCACACTTCATTTGAGATCACTTTTATCTCAAGACCTTAAACCTTTAGCCAAATGTTTTCATTTGATTTGCACAATCATGATCCACCATTTCTTAATAAATGTTAAAGGGAATGAGGATAGGAATTCATGCGTAGGTTGGGACTTGAACTTGATGCTTGTGTTGATGGGAATGGCTAACTCTTTTGAAGTAAAGTAAGCTTGATTGTAGCTCTTAATTGCTTGTCTTGACTTTGTTTCCACTTATGCTTAACAATTGTTTTTGAAAGCTTTGAAACCTCTCTTTCAAACTTTTCTTCCAACTTTACTTTGATAGCTTGATTGTGGACAAGCAAGGTTTAAATTTGGGGGAATTGATATACTTGTATTTTCATGCATTTAGGCTATTGTTAGGATCATGTTTACTTCTTTTTAGTTTCCTTTAGCTTTATTTCTTTGGTCATTGGTGTGTTTAGAGTATAGGATCATCTAGAGCTAGGTTTAGGCATTCTAAGCTTGCATTTGGAGTGTTTCTTATGTTTTGTAGGTTCTTGGAGTTGTTAAGGATGTTTGGAAGAGTTTGGAGGCCAAAGGAGTGATTGCAAGTGAAATGGTGATGAAAGACCAAACCGATGAGCTTGAAAGATTGAGTCATATGAAGATATTACGTTGACTTTTAGCTCTGGGATTCTTAAAAAAAAAATCATGGGAAATTGAGTTAGCTTTCTAATGGAGGTGGTTTGAAGTCATTCAGAGCTATATAGAAAGAGTTATGACTGATTTACTGGATGCATCTCAACACAGTCTCTCGGATTAAATTCAGACAGTCCATATCGGGATGCATATCGACCTGGCAACCCGATACAGTTCCTCGACCAAAAACCAGGGAGTCCATATCGGGATGCATATCGGCCTGGCAACCCGATACAGTCTCTCGGATTAAATTCAGACAGTCCATATCGGGATGCATATCGGGCTGGCAACCCGATACAGTTGCCAGAAATTGTCTTGGATCCGGGTCAACACCCGGTTTGTTCCGGGTTGACCCGGTTCGTTCCCCTTTACTATTTAAAGCCAAAAACCTGATTTTTGTTGTCTCTTAAGCTTGTTTTTGATTCTAAACCCTTTTGGGAAGACAAGTTTCAATCTTTTATTAATCTAAGAGTTATTTGTGTTTAATTTCTTCTCTTCCTCTTTTAATCTTTTGCTAATCATTATGTTTAACACTATTCTCATGGATTTTGTTGAACAAAACATGATTAGTGAGTAGTTTCATACAAGGATTGTGGGTTAGGTAGGATTTGGTTGATTTGGGATGATTAATGAATGCTTAGGTCTTATCTATCTATAATCTCTTCTATCTTAGTGTTCTTAATGCCTAATTAGCCTTGATCTTGTTGATTAGGATGATTTGGATTTCTTGCCCACCATGTGTTCGATGAAATGCATGTTTTAGCTTTGATAGGATTTTCATATTCTAGCTCATGAGAATGAATGTTTAGAGTGATTATTAGCTAATTGGAACTTGTTTTGCATGCTTGCCTATTCTTGATTCACAAATGAGAGTTTATTCTTGGGTTTTGATTAGGGAAAGGGATTAGTATCAAGACATTGAATTAATCTATTGATTATGTTCCTTGCTAGGAGGTTAGCTTCTTAGAAGTGTGTGTTAAGCATTCTAGATTGTCCCAAGTCACCAATCCATTGACCTTAGCCTATAAGCCTTGTCTTTTATCTTGATTATCACTTGTCTATTGCTTATTCACTTGTTTAGTCTATTGCTTATTCACTTGTTCTACATTTCTTAAATCATAGTTTATTACCTTGAATTGAATTGCTTGACTAATAGGGTATAGTGTATTCACTTTGGTCATATCTAATCCCATTTTGGTTCGATAACTCTTGCTACAACGATAAGCAAGAGGAATTGATACCTCTAGGATTTGCAAAAATCATGTTATCAAGATGGCTGAATTTAGATCTAAGCTGGACACAATTTGCAATCTCCTGGCTAGTAAGAATGCTGTCCACTTTGATCAAGATGTAGAGGTAATTCAGATTGAGGAGGACACTCAGGAAGAAGATGTAAATTACATTGGAGGATCTGGTTTCCAAGGTAACAGATTTGGTAATCAGCCGGGAAACAGATTCTTTAATGGAGGACAGAAGAGTGCCTTCACAGGCAATCAAAACTCAGCTGGTTTTGGACAGGCTAGCGGTTTTCAGAAACCTTTTGGACAAGGTACTCAGAGAACCTATGGATCTTCATCTTATCAGACTCCTCCTGCAGCCACTGCTCATGGGAGTAAGATGGAGGCAATGATGAAACAGCTGCTGGAGAGTCAGATTAAGAGTGCTGCAGACTTCGACAAGAAGATAGATACAGTCTATGAGGAGCTGAATGGAAAAATTGAATACCTGAGCGCACATATGAAGGATCTTGATGCTAAGGTTGCAAGAACTGCTGGATATGCTCAGAGGGAAGATGGATATCTCCCAGGGCGAACTGATGCTAATCCCAAGTACCAATGCAATGCGGTGACATTGAGAAGTGGTAAGGAGCTGTTACCTGGCCAGAAAAGGCAGTTAAGTGTTGAAGAGCTCGTGGAAATTGAGGAATTGGAAGATGGGATCCGTGACATTCACAATGCATCGATCGACGCAACCAAGCAACGGTCGATGCAAGGCGATAACGAAGAGACTGTCGTCACAAAGTCACCCAGCAACGATCGACACAATGCCAGTGACAGTCGATGCAAGGCGACTGCAGAGATCTCAAAACCAGAGAAACCGAAACAGTCAACCGAGAGGGTTTACAAGCCTAAGGTACCTTATCCCAAGAATCCCAGAAAGGCTAAAAACGATAGGCAGTATGCCAAATGTAAAGAGTTCATCAAAAAGGTGAAAGTTGAAGTGCCTTTGATTGATTCCATGGAAACCTCTCCTGTGATGAGAAGATGTCTTAAGGACATGATTGCTGGGAAGTGGTCTGACGAGGAGAGTGTAATGATGATCAATGAGGTGTGTAGTGCAGTGATTCAGGGCAGAATTCCTGAGAAGTTAAAAGATCCAGGAAGCTTTGTACTAGATTGTGCTATCTACAGGGAGAGATTTGAAAGATCTCTATGTGATATTGGTTCCAGTGTGAATCTTATGCCTTTCTCAGTTTCTAAGAGGCTCGGGATGACTGACTTTATACCCACTAGGATATCACTGGTTTTGGCAGATAGAACAATCCGGATTCCCGAAGGATTATTGGAGGATGTGCCCATAATGATTGGCCAATGTGTGATTCCTACTGACTTTGTGGTTCTGCAGTATGGAGAGGAACCAAAGGATCCACTAATTTTAGGCAGGCCTTTCTTAGCTACAGCTGGTGCGATGATTGACTGTCAAGGAGGTAGAATAATTCTGAATGCGGGTGATCTGAAGATGAGTTTTGATATGGACAAGCTGGCAAAGAGACCAACCATCGACGGACAGACCTTCTATGTTGACACATTAAGTGATTTGTCTGCAGAGTACTTTCACAAGTCACATGCTGAAGAACCACTAGAAAGAGCTTTACTGAGCTCCATATTGGAGCTGGAGTACCTGCAGGATGAGCCAGCAATGTGCTATGCAAGACTGATGGATTCGGTTGAAGTGGCGATGAAGGTGGAAGTGTCGGACGCGACGATGCAACGATCGACACTAACTAAGCATCGGTCGTTGCAAGTCGACAAAGACTGGGCCGAGGATAAAGCTCCGAAAATAGAGCTGAAACAACTTCCATCCGGGCTAAGGTACGCATTTCTTGGACCAAATTCAACTTATCCAGTGATTGTCAATGCTAGTCTGAACAACGCATAGCTCACTTTACTGCTAAGCAAGCTGCGCAAGCATCGCAAAGCTCTTGGCTATTCTCTTGATGACATTTCAGGTATCTCACCAGAGCTGTGCATGCATCGGATACATCTTGAGGATGAGTCTAAGACATCTGTTGAGCATCAGAGAAGACTTAATCCCAATCTACAGGAAGTGGTTAAGAAGGAAATTATGAAACTCCTTGATGCTGGGATTATCTATCCTATTTCAGACAGTGATTGGGTGAGTCCAGTCCATGTAGTGCCTAAGAAAGGCGGAGTTACAGTTGTGAAGAACGAGAGAAATGAGTTGATCCCTACTAGAACTGTAACGGGACACATGATGTGCATAGATTACAGGAAGCTGAATGCTGCAACCAGGAAGGATCACTTTCCCTTGCCTTTTATTGACCAGATGCTGGAGAGGTTAGCTAATCATCCTTACTACTGCTTCCTCGATGGATACTCCGGTTTCTTTCAGATTCCTATCCACCCAGAAGATCAGGGAAAGACCACTTTCACTTGTCCATATGGCACATTTGCTTACCGTAGGATGCCTTTTGGACTCTGTAACGCTCCTGCCACCTTCCAGAGATGCATGATGTCCATATTCACTGATATGATTGAGGACTTTATGGAGGTATTTATGGATGACTTCTCAGTCTATGGATCATCTTATAATGAGTGCTTAGATAATCTGTGTAAGGTACTGACTAGATGCGAAGAAAACCACTTAGTTCTTAATTGGGAAAAGTGTCATTTCATGGTCAGAGATAGCATTGTACTTGGACATAAAGTGTCTGAAGCAGGGATTGAAGTGGACCGCGCTAAGATTGAGGTAATGACCAACCTTCAGGCGCCTGATTCTGTTAAGTCTATAAGAAGCTTTCTTGGACATGCTGGCTTCTATAGACGGTTCATCAAAGACTTCAGTAAGATTGCTAGGACACTAACTGCTTTGATGTGTAAGGATACCAAATTTGAGTTCACTGCAGATTGTAAGACTGCATTTGAACAAATCAAGCAGGCATTAGTGAGTGCTCCAATAGTTCAGCCACCGGATTGGGATCTACCTTTTGAGGTTATGTGTGATGCAAGCGACTATGTTGTAGGAGCTGTTCTGGGGCAGAAGAAGGATAGAAAGCTTCATGCTATCTATTATGCTAGTAGGACACTAGATGATGCGCTGAAAAACTATGCAACCACGGAAAAGGAGCTGTTGGTTGTTGTCTTTGCATTTGAGAAATTCCGACCCTATCTTGTTGGCTCCAAGGTGATTGTTCATACTGATCATTCAGCCCTGAAGTATCTGATGCAGAAGAAGGATGCAAAGCCAAGAATGTTGAGATGGATTCTGTTGCTTCAGGAGTTTGACATTGAGGTGAAGGACAAGAAGGGAGTTGAGAATGAAGTTGCTGATCATCTTTCAAGGATGCTGGTTGAGGAAGACGTGCCGATCAATGATTATTTGCCTGAGGAAAATGTCAATATGGTTGGTACAATTTTTCAAACTGATTTGGGCAAAGAGTTGCAGAACTGTCAGGATAATCGCACAGTGTCGACCGATGCCACATTGGCAACGGTCGATGCAAGTATCGGGGAAGCAACGGTCGACGCATACACTAGCAACGGTCGATGCATACCTGATACGAAGCCAGAAACTTCAAGGATCATAATTGGGAACTATGACTTCGAGATTGCTGCTATAGCAACCACTGATCGACCCTGGTATGCAGATATTGCTAACTACCTCGCTGCTGAGACTGAACCAGATGGTTTAAAAGGTTATGCAAAGAAAAAGTTCTTCAGGGAGCTTAGAAGATACTATTGGGATGAGCCTTATCTCTATAAGCACTGTTCAGATGGTCTTTTGATAGGGTCTAAGTTTTAATCCTATTCTACTGCAAGTGCACAGTTAAGTGATTGTAGTATATAGGGTATCGAATCCACAGAGACTCTGGTCTCGATAGAATAAGAACCGTAGAGATTAATACTAAGAAGAAAGCAGATGTGAAGTGAATTAAAAGCAAAGCAATAAAATAAATCAGTAGCAAGATTTATGTGAAAGCAATTAACTAAAAGCGCTAAGTCTAGGGAATTCTCAGAAAATCAGACAAGCAGACAAGTTAATCAGTCAGGATCTAATTAAACACAGTTCTAGAACTCAAATCACAGAATTAGAATTAACCAAATCTCTTTGCGGAAATCCTCTAAGTCTAAGTGCAGTAATCCAAATCTCTTTGCAATTCCTAACAGATTAAACCAGCATTAATTTCAAGTTCGATATGTTCACAATTAAACTAAGCCAAATCTCTTTGCGAATAATTTAATTGCTCAACCTAAATAGTTCAGATTCTAAACCACACTCTCGTGTCGTATTTAGCAACCTAAGATCTAGATTCTAATTGATCAGGTTAAAACTAGCTTTAAGCACAATTTAGATCGAAGAACATTCTATTCATGTGAATCCTTAACTGAATTAAACAAGTCTAGCAAGTCATGAAATCCTTTATGAGAAACCCTAAACCTAACTATGAATCTACTCAAACATGATTACTGAAACAGAAATCATAGAAATAATAGATTGCATATAAGAAATTAAATATAAAAGGGGTTCGAAATCTTCTCCAAAATAGATGAAGTACAAGATTAGATCAGCCCCAAAAGCTCTAAAAATCCCTTAGCTCTAAGTATGAAAGCGTATGTAAAATAAACACCAAAATCCTAATTATATAGGCATAATCTCGGCTGGGGCTTCTTCGTAAATACTGGAAACTTCTGGCCAAAGTGCAAATCTTGAATCTTCATTAAACCGCCGCGTTCGGCCCATCTCGCTAGTGTGTCGATCGACACTATAGGTGTGTCGATCGATGCATGATCATCAAATCGGACAGTGAGTTTAAACTCTCGGCCAAAACACTCCAAAAGTCCCAAAATGCTCCAATATCTCCAATTCCGCTCCAAACCTGATTAAACATGTAAAAGACTCTAAAAGAACACAAAAGACACTAAAAACACAACTATATCATGTCATAAAACCGGTAAAAACCATGATATATCATCTTTACAGGAGATGCATTGCTGAATCAGAAGTTCCAGACATCCTCTTCCACTGCCATGGATTAGATTATGCTGGACATTTTGCTACATTCAAGACTGTGTCTAAGGTTCTGCAAGCAGGTTTCTGGTGGCCTACAATGTTTAGAGGTGCTCTTCCCGTTAAGGGGTGTACTTTGGACACATTCCATGGATGCACAAGATATGAGAGTTTTAGCTACCATTCCCATGACCACTTCGGAGTTACTAACTCATCCTCAGTTTATTATCTTTTTTTTTTTATGGAAGGGGAGAAGGGAACTAAATAGGACAGGTTTACAGGCTGTGTCAGAACTAACAAGGGAATCCGACACAAAGTATACCAAGCCCTTAGGTGAGAAATCTAAGTCAGTATTAAGGTGAAGTCAGTAAGAGGATCCTCTGATACCTGAAGTGATGTGGGTGTCCTCAGTAGGTTGATCCATGTCTGGGTTTTCTAATAGTCAGAGATAATCTGCAGCTTCATCCCAATGGTTACTTAAGTTCCTACAAGTGCTGCTAATCTTCTCAAAAAATCATTGTTTCTTACTTAAACAAATTTTGACTCAATAAAACAAATTTTAAAATTTTTAACTGACTCTAAGAAAACAAAAGAAAGAAGTTTGTAGAACCTCCCCCACACTTAAGACACACTGTCCCCAGTAGTGTCAAGCGAAGGATTGACAAAAAGAAATAAAAATTTCTTTAAGGAATGGTTAAGTTCTGTCGGGTTTTACCTCTGTCGCTCAGGCATCGATTGTTGCACTAGGTGCATCGACCGTTGCTAGGCGATTTTTCGTGTATGATCGATCGTTGCTCAGGACCGCAACGATCGCTGCAGTGCGATTTCGATCGTGTTGTGACGATCGACACAATAGTATGTCGATCGACGCACTGCGTATATCGGATCAGTCAGCAAGTTAGCAGGTTAGTCCGTTGGTTTTCATCAATTTCGAATCCTGCAAGCTGAAAACACTAGAAACATAGTAAAATCAAGGCAATAAATGTATCTAATCAAGTACAACCATCCAAACATAGTAGATTAATAAATTAAAAGAAAATAGTGCAAGAAAAAGAGAAAGAAAATCAGAGTACAGAACCGAATGTCTAGAGATGGAGGCTACTCTCACTCGCTATCATCAATCCCACCATAGCGCTCAGTGTCACTGACGTCCGTAGGAGAACGCTATCAGCGTCATGAAGCAGGGACGGGCTGATGGATCTGTGGCTGTCTCTTGCAAGTGCAGCCACGCATCCACTCCCAAATGGTCCTCCAGATCCCATCACTACGCTCTCTCCACTCAGCCTCAGACATATCACCGTAGGGTACTGTGATCTCAGGATAAGGGCCAATATCAACCGGGGCAGCAGCAGGCGCAGGCGCAGGGGAAGCAGAAGATGAAGCTCGTGTGGAAGACTCTCCCAGCGGATGAGCCATAGAAGGAACTCCACGCTGCGCAGTCTCAGGAGGCTGGAATCTCAAGGCCTCCAGTGTATCAATCTGTGTCAATGCCGGAGCAGGAAGCTCTATACCACACTTCCCAGAAGTCGGATCGTGGTAAACCCAAATGCGCCCCTCCTTAAGCCAGAGGGCTCTCTGCAAGTGGCTGAAATCTAGGAACTCCTTGGCTGTATCACACCCTGTGCCCTGTAGAGGAATCCCGCAGTGCATGAAGATGGGAGTAAGCAGGCTCCCCACTGTCTCAGTACGGACCCCATCAAATGGCTTCAGCTGCAGATCACATAAATGCTGAGTGAAAACAGCTCCCAAGTTGAGACCCTTAGTAGGATCTCTCACGCCATAATCCTCAAACTGATCCCGCAGCCCAATGAACAACATCTCCATCTCATACTTGCGCATCTTGTTGGCCTCAAACTTGCACAACAAGCTCCAACACAAGATACGCGAGACATATCTCAGCACAGGATGTCTCAACTGCACCACCGGTGTAGTCCGTGAGTTGTAACGACCACTGCCGATACACTCCCAAAATGATCGAGCCTCCTCTGGATCCCACTCAAGTGGCATGCCAATGCGCCTCGGCTCAGTGCTGAAACCGTAGATCCTGCAGATATCTAGTAAAGGAATCCGATACCTGACCCCCCAACTCATGAAGGTAAAGATACCTCATGTAGCGCTCCTGCTGTCTAGAGACGGGTAAACCACTCTGCAAGTGGCTAGAAACTGTCTGACCAGCTCTGGGTACAGATCATAAGGACGCATAGGCATCGTCCCTAGACCAATGCCTCTGCACACTCCAAGTACCTGCTCATCAATCCCCAGACTCTTGCAGGTAGAGTAGTCTGCAAACTTGGTTGGCTTGATCGTCATCCCGCACCAACCACTGTATAGCAGCGAGTCATACTCATCCCACTGGTTAAGCAGTGGTCTCTCTGTAAAATCGGCAGACTTGAGGAATTCAGGAAGGTTCTGTGGCCACTGCCTGGCTGTCGGGATCGGTGTCGCGTCTGCTCGGGGCCAAGACAGTGCTACTGCTGGACCAACTCTCATATATGGCTCAGGTGGCTGAGAGTCTCTGTGAAACCACTCTGGTAGTGGAATGTATTGTCGTGTGGCTGTGGATGTTGTTGCTTGTTTCTTGAGGGGTTGTCTGCGAGATGCCATCTGCATAAGAAACAAAATTCAAATAATATAAGTCTCGGCAAAACTCTGTGAAATCGCGAAGCAACGACCGTTGCATCTAAGGCATCGATCGTTGCAAGGCGATTTCATTTTATCGAACATTTCCCCAAAATCGCAAAGCAACGACCGTTGCACAAGTGCAACGACCGTTGCAAGGCGGCAAACAATCAACAAAATTCTTCCAAATTCGTGCCACATTATTGCAAATCAGCCTAGAATCATAACCCATCACCCTAAATTCGGTCTAATTACGCATGCAAGCATCAATTTCAATCCAAAAATCTCAAACCCTAAAACCCTAAAGTTGAATCCGAAAATAAAAAAAATAGATGTACATTACCTTGGATTCTTGAGATATGAGCTATAGAAACGGATTTAGAGTGTAAAATTGAAAGTATTAGCGATTGAATCGAATAAAATGATGAAGAATTGCGATTTTTGGGTGTGGAGTTCTCGGTGTACGGACGGCGGAAATGAGGAAGAAAAGAGAAGAGAAGGGTTTAAGGCAACTTACCTCGGTCGTGGGTGCAACGATCGTTGCTTAGGGGCAACGACCGATGCTGTTCAAATCGCAATCGATTTCCGGTTTAGCGCATACCTTAATTTGCAATTTTAACCAATTGCAACGACCATTGCGTACGAGCAACGATCGTCACAATGCGATCACCTCTCCTCGTCGTAATCTCCTTGCAACGACCGGTGCACAAGTGCATCGGTCGTCACAAGTGCATCTCCAGACTCGAGTTCTGTATCTGAAACTTAGCAAAAACAAAAAACGAAAACGTGAAATCCTAAGAAAAACACCAAAAATAAGAAAGAAAAACAACTAAACCTAACAGTGGGTTGCCTCCCACTCAGCGCTTGTTTAAGGTCATTAGCTTGACCGGACGAACAAGATCTTTCAGGCACCACGAGATCTTGACAGAGACTTTTTCTGTCTCTGTTCAAGTCTCCTCATCCAAGGTGGCGAGTAGGCTGTTGCAGAATGCTCATGTCCAAGAAAAGAAGGAGTAAACTGCTCTCCAGGATCCAAAACCGTAGTGTGACTTGACTGCTCATCAGCTTCATCCATAATGGTGAAGGTCTGCCCATCTATCAGTGGCTTGCGCAGCTTGTCCATCTCAAAATGCAGCGGCTCATCTCCTAGGTGGAGGTCTATTAGACTGTGTCTAACATCTATCACTGCTCCCGCTGTAGCCAAGAATGGTCTTCCAAGTAGCAACACTTCATCCGGATCACAGTCATATTTCAGCACCAAGAAGTCTGTTGGAACTAAATAGTTTCCAACTCTCACCGGGACGTCCTCAAGGAGTCCTTCTGGAACTCGTATAGACTGATCAGCTAGGACAAGAGAGGTCCTAGTAGGAGAAAAATCCAGCATACCCAGCTTCTCTGCCACAGAATATGGCATAAGACTTCCAACAGCTTCCAGATCACAAAGAGAGCACCTAAAACTATCCTCAAAGATAGAACAACTTAGCACAAAAATCCCAGGATCAGGCAGCTTCTTGGGAACCTTTGTTAACAGAACATCACTTATCTGTTGAGGGACTATAATCACCCAATCTTTCAACTCTTCATCTAAAGGCAACATTTTGTTCAAATACCTCTGCACACATGGGTGATAAGGTAGATCATCAGATGATGGAATTTCTTCCAACTCTTCACCAATCTCCTCTAGCTGCTTAAGCTCTTCAATCTCCTCTAGCTGCTTAAGCTCTTCAATCTCCTGCTTAATCACTTCAGATACTGAGGGATATTTTCTAATTAATTGTCCATAAATCTCCTCCTGAGTAATCTCAGACACTCCAGGGAACAAGCGATTAAGCTCCAAATCTGCATCAATACTGTCAACATCCGGCGAGTCTGTCTGTTCACGACCTGCATCGATCGACACTAGGGGTGTGTCGATCGATGCAACACTGTTTTCACAGTTTTCACCCGAGAGATTTTCTCCAAAATCCGAAAATTCAACCTCTTCCACTAACTCAGCTGTGCTTAGCTCAAATCCTTCACCTAGGTGAGATCCATCATCAATATACACAGACCCGGCTTTAATATGAGTGTCTGCTACTCCTTTTCCCTTCATAGAACTGGCAATCTGATTCACCTGAGTATCCAACTGCTTCATATGAGTGTTCAGAGACTCAACCTTTCCATTGAGATCCTCATAGACAACATCCAGCTTCTTATTGCAGTCCACAAAAATCTTGGTCTGACTCTCCAGCAGCTGTTCTATCATTGCCTCCATCTTACTCTCATGAGCAGTGGCTGCAGGAGGAGTCTGATAAGATGGAGATCTATAGGTCCTCTGAGTACCTTGTCCAAAAGGCTTCTGAAAACCACTTGTCTGTCCAAAACCAGCTGAGTTCTGATTGCCTGCGAAGGCACTCTTCTGTCCTCCATTGAAGAATTTGTTTCCCTGCTGATTACCAAATCTGTTACCTTGGAAACCAGATCCTCCAATGTAATTCACATCTTCTTCCTGAGTGTCCTCCTCAGTCTGAATTACCTCTACATCTTGGGCAAAGTGGACAACCTTATTACCAGCCAGGAGATTGCAAATTGTGTCCAGCTTAGATCTAAATTCAGCCATCTCTGAATTCTCTACACTTCCACCAGATTTCTTCCTCCTATCATCCATAGTCTTGCAACTGTTGCTGCTCACTAAGTTCTCAATCAACTGCTTAGCTTGTGCAGGAGTCCTGGTGTTGAAGTTTGCATTACTGGAGTTATCCAGCGCAGACTGATATGGCAGATCTATGCCTCTGAAGAAGATACCTAGCAATGTGACCTCAGTGAATCCATGGTGTGGGCAGTCACGCTGGTACTTCCTGAATCTCATACAGGCAGCTTTTAAAGGCTCCACAGGGCCTTGGGAAAATTGCAGAATGTCCTGTCTGGACTGATCTGAGCGCGCATCATCGTAGAAATGTCTCAGAAACTCACCATTCAGAGTTGTCCAAGTGGTATACTGACCAGGTGCCAGTTGCTTCAGCCATGCAGCAGCGTCTCCAGCGAGACTGTATGGAAAGAGTTTGAGAAACAGGTAATCCTGGCAAACTCCATCATACTTCATGCCAGTGATTATATCCTCAAACTGATCAATGTGATCCATAGGCTGCTCCGTTGGATGTCCATGGAAAGCATTTTGTCTCATCAGCGAGTAGTAGATGGTCTTGATCTCAAAATCATCCCTCTCAAAACCAGGAAGTACTAGAGCTGACCGGTTTGCATGAAACTCATCCGGTCTGTTGTAGTCAGCTAAAGTCCTCTCATGGACAACCATATGTCTACCTTGGTTCTTTCCTTGCGCCTGCGGCTGTGGTTGTGGTTCAGGTTCCTCAACCTCAGGGATCACACGTCCCTCAGCATCAATCCTCTGCCCAGCAGCATTGTAAGGATTGTTTTGCGGATCCCTCAGGATACCTTGAGCATCGGCTATCAGAATCAAACGTTCACGTGCCATCCTTGCTCTTCTTTCTCTTTTGTTAGTCCTCTCTAGTCGTCCAAGTTCTTCAAGTCCGAGATTAACGAGGTTCAAGTTCTGATTACTTCTTGTTTCACGCGTCTGCATAAACTGTTTGTAATCGTCAAGCAACGATCGATGCTATCAGTGCAACGATCGATTCAATCTCAGAATCGCCTATTGACGATCGACACAAAAGGTGCAACGATCGACGCAAAGCGAAATCGGTACCTGCGACAGAGAGAAAACAGAGAAAAATTAGTAACAAAAAAAAATAAAAATAAAACGAAACAAAAAAAAATTCTAGTAGAAACCCTAAGTTTGATCCTATCGAAGACTCTAAGAGTCCCCGGCAACGGCGCCAAAAACTTGATAGGGTCTAGTTTTAATCCTATTCTACTGCAAGTGCACAGTTAAGTGATTGTAGTATATAGGGTATCGAATCCACAGAGACTCTGGTCTCGATAGATAAAGAACCGTAGGAATTTAAACTAAGAAGAAAGCAGATGTGAAGTAAACTAAATAGCAATGCGAGAAAGTAAATCAATAGCAGGATTGGTTGTGAAAGCAGTTAATTAGAGGCGCTAAGTCTAGGGCGTTCTCAGGAAATCAGACAAGCAGACAAATCAATCAGTCAGGATCTAATTAAGTACAGTTCTAGAACTCAAATCACGGATATAGAATTAACCAAATCTCTTTGCGAGAATTCTCTAAGTCTAAGTGCAGCAATCCAAATTCCTTTGCAATTACTAACAGATTAAACCGGCATTAATTTCAAGTTCGATATGTTCACAATTAAACTAAACCAAATTCCTTTGCGAGAAGTTTAATTGCTCAACCTAAATAGTTCAGATTCTAAACCACACTCTCGTGTCGTATTTAGCAACCTAAGATCTAGATTCTAATCAGGTTAGAACTAGCTTTAAGCACAATTTAGATCGAAGAACATTCTATTCATGTGAATCCTTAACTGAATTAAACAAGTCTAGCAAGTCATGAAATCCTTAATGAGAAACCCTAAACCTAACTATGAATCTACTCAGACATAGAATATGAAAGCATAATCAATGAATTAATAGAAATCATAAAAGAGATTAAATAAATAAAGGGGTTCGAAATCTTCTCCAAAATAAAATGAAGTACAGGATCAGATCAGCCCCAATAGCTCTAAAAACTCTCTGCTCTAAATTATGAAAGCGTATCTAAAATAAACACCAAAATCCTAATTATATATGCATAATCTCGGCTGGGGCTTATTTATAAATACTGGAAACTTCTGGGCCAAAGTGCAAAATCTTCATTCTTCATTAAACCGCCAAATCGGCCCATCTCGCTAGTGTGTCGATCGACACCAAAGGTGTGTCGATCGATGCATGATCTCAAAAACGGACAGTGAGCTCAATCTCTCGGCCAATCATTCCAAAAATCCCCAAAATGCTCCAATATCTCCAATTCCGCTCCAAACCTTATACCTGTAAAAGACTCTAAAAGAACACAAAAGAACATTAAAACACAATTATATCATGGCATAAAACCGGTAAAAACCATGATATATCAGTGCTATAGCTTCCTCTCACTCTCCTCTACAACCGCCACCCCTCTCTTTTCGTCGTCGCCGCCGGAGTTCGCCAGAATCTGGCCGGAAAGCCACTGTTGGTGGTGTATTGTTGGATCTCTCTCTCATCAAGCCGGTTCTTGGACATTTGAGACCATGGGGGGGGGGGGGTAGATCTCATCCTTCTGATCAGTTTGGTGTGAAGTTTGTCATCAGAAGCCGCCGGAAAAGTCATCTCCGCCGCGGTCAACTCTCCTCCGCCGCCGGTCAACGCCGGAGCTCCGCCGCAGGTGAGCTCCTCCGCCTCCAAATCTTCAGCCGGTTCTTCCTCAGTGTGTTTGGGATGGATTGCATTTGGTTCAGCCTTGGTTCAGAGAAGAAACCGGTTTAGTTAAACCGGTCAACACATTTGGTCAACCCGGTCAACGGTTGACCGAAACCGGTTTAACCAAACCGGTCAATTGAGTTCGGTTAACCTGGTTCAGCTGGTTTAGTGGGATTGGTCAACGGTCAAGGCTTGGTCAACGCACGGGTCAACGGTCAACCGCCGGTCAACGCGGTCAACCGTCGGTCAACGCCAGAGACCAAGCCGGTCAACGCTTGGTCCACGGCCATTCCGAGATTTCAGGAGCATTCGGGGTTCGGAGTTCGATATTCAGGAGTTTGGGATTCATGTCGGGCGTCTCGGGATTCACATCCGCATCGAGCCATCATTTACGCACCTACCTCACTGTGAGTCGGCTCACAAACCTTTAAATTCATTTAGACCGGGAACCGAGAAACCGTAGTTTTAGGATTGCATACCCGTTAATTAAGATGATTGGTTAATAATAAATAGTTGGACGTTTAATGATAAACCGGTTAGGATCGAATAATCATGTTAGGGTTTTAGAATTAAAAAGGTTAATCGATTGTGTGCCGTTAGGTTGTTAGTAACGATTGGTTGATGCATTCATATAGACCCGTTTGATTAGGATCGTATATGCATCTATCTATGTATAAGAACGTTAGCGAATGAATCTATATACAGGAATTAAGACAACATTAAAATATGGTTAAACCTAAACGAATATATAGAATATTATAACAGGATCGGGATTTAGGTTTAATAGCGGGAATGGGTAATGAATCAATTAATTAATAATGAGACATCGGGGAGTTAGTAAGTTTACTAACTCTAAACCGACGGATCGAGGAGTTGTTAAAAGATATCTAGAATGAGATAATAAAGGAAGTGGTGTGTGTTGTAAGCCGTCTATGGGTTAGCAACCCGCTAACCCAAGGTAGCGGATAAGAACAGATTAAAAGATTTAGAAACCTTAATATGCCTGCTTGTGTGGTGTTGTTGTGATTGATTGTGATTGTGTGATTATTATGTTGTTGCTGTGAGCTTTGTGTGCAGGCTTGTTAGACTGCCCGGTGTTGGGCCGAGCAGTTGTTGTGGACACTTACTCCGGTCACGGGACCGGGTGAGTTAGTTGGTGCTGACTAGGTATTTTACCTAGTCAGAGCGGTGGTAGTGTAGTGGCTTGCGGAATGGTTGGGTTATTATTATTATTGATGTTGATTGCGTGAACTGTGCTAGAGTCTCAGCGAGTCTGCGTGTTTATATTTCTTCACTAGGACTCTAGGGTGCGTTAGATTCCGCAAGCCTAAGTTTGTTTACGTTCCGGTACTTCCGATCCGATTGGATCCTCGGGTTTTACCTAACCTAATCATGGTGATTCCGGTTATGGTGTTAACCTATCGGGTGACGCCGGTAGGTGTGTGATTCGGAGAATACGGGGTCATGTCCTAGGGCCGAATCACATGGAAACTCTGGCTATCTAGGGGTAGTTCGAGTCACCGCGTATCGATGGACGGAGAACGGTGTCCTATTCGTGGGACCTTGCGTACACGTTTAGGAGTCGTGGGTTAGTTACCATATAGGTGACGATGTAAACCTGTGGAAGTTACTGAGATCGTAGGGCCCAGTGTTGTTTTGTTATTCCTTTTATTGCGCGATATATAGATCGAGTCCAATCGAGGACATGTGCCGCAGTGCCTTCGATTTCCTTTAATTCTCTTTATCTTTGGCATTGATTGTGTGTGTGGGTTTATCACGACGTGGTTGTGCGTGATCGACCATTTATTCCTGCTGATTGTTATTTTGGGTTTTGGGGCGGGAATTTGTAGACTTAAGATAGATTAGAAGTCGTTAGTGGGGAGCCGATTCACTGGGTGATCTTAGATCGCTCATTAGACTCTTTTTGTGTTTTTCAGGTTTAGCAGCGACGGACGCGGGAGGTCCTCGGTGTAGTTTCGGGATGGCTTGTGATGGGATTTGATTCGGGGTTTTGGTGGTTTTATTTCGGTTCGGCAGCTGCGCTATTTCGTGTTTTTGATTGATTGTGTGTTTATATCGATGATTGTTTGTAAAACCCGTTAAACGTTGTATTCAATGTTTGATTACTTAAAAATGAAATTGTTTCCCTGATATGAGGTTTTAGTCCGAACCGACACAACTCATAGAAGTAGTGCAAGTAGTACTGCTTGTACTATGGATATGAGGATAGCGGAGTCGAAGATAGATTGGTGCGAGCCTTTGACTCAAACCGATCTGTCTCTGGCTTCGTCCTGTGGCGAACTTTTCCCGTTCGACTTGCTCGGGTTCGATCGGTCATGTTCTTGTTTGATTGTTGACCGGTCAGCTCGACGGTCAGCGGAGAATGGGAAAGGGGCGTTACAGAAATGGTGGTATCAGAGCATGGTTCTCCATGTGTTTCGAAACATTTCATTTTTGAGTGTTTTCCGTGTTTTATCGAGTCAAATGTGTCACACAAGCATCCATTAGGAAACCGAGCCGCGTCCGTTAAATCCGGGGTTGGGATGGGAAAGTAGAATTTTCGTATTATTTGTACTAACTTGTCTTTGTGTTTTTGATTGCAGTCTTACAGCAGTGTGTCCCGGGCAGGGTGGAGGGGTGTGTGTGTGCGTGCAGAGTAGTTTCAGCGGATCAGTATGAGTCAGCAGGGTTCAGATGGTTCGCAGCAGGGCCAGTTAGAGCAGTTTCAGGGATACCTAGCGTCACCAGGCCATACATGAGGATCTCGTACGGCGGATCATCCGCCAGTTCCGTTGCGACAGCTGCAGGGTGCCAGAGCAACACAGGTAGATTGGTCGCCCTTCCCGGATCCTTTACCCGCATATGTGGAGGATGATGCGGGGAGCTGAGATCCCTATGCAGACATGTTGGGCTATCTGGGAGGAGCGGATGTAGAGTTACAGTTACCGCCACAGTGGCCAGAGCCGGAGGTGCCACAGATACTAGCAGCATCAGACGTACCACCGATGTACCAGGCACTGATTCTTGAGGCGCCCGAGTTTCCCCCGCCGCTTCGTGATAGGTTCTAAGTTTTACCCTATTCTAAACTGCAAGTGCACAGTATTGTCAAAGTAGTATATAGGGTTATCGAATCCACAGAGACACTTGGTCTCAATAGAATCAGAAACGTAGAGATTAATACTAGAAATAAAGCAAGTGGTGAATGAATTAAAAGCAAGGCAAGAAAGTAAACAGTAGCAAGTTGGTTGTGAAAGCAATAAACTAAAAGCGTCAAGCCTAGGGTGTTCTCAGGAAATCAGACAAGCAGACAAGTTAATCAGCCAGGATCAAATTAAACTCAGTTCTAGAACTCAAATCACGGAAATAGAATTAACCAAATCTCTTTGCGAAAACTCTCTAAGTCTAAGTGCAGTAACCCAAATCTCTTTGCAATTACTAACAGATTAAACTAGCATTAAGTTCAAGTTCGATATGTTCACAATTAAACTAAACCAAATCTCTTTGCGAATAATTTAATTGCTCAACCTAAATAGTTCAGATTCTAAAACACACTCTCGTGTCGAATTTAGCAACCTAAGATCTAGATTCTAATTGATCAGGTTAGAACTAGCTTTAAGCACAATTTAGTTTGAAGAACATTCTAATCATATGAATCCTTAACTGAATTAAACAAGTCTAGCAAGTCATCAAACCCTAATGAGAAACCCTAAACTTAACTATGGATCTACTCAGACATGATTGATGAAAACATAATCATAGAAATAATAGATTGCATATAAGAGAATAAAATATCAAAGGGGTTCGAAATCTTCTCCAAAATAAGTGAATACAGGAAATAGATCAGCCCCAAAAGCTCTAAAAATCTCTTAGCTCTAAGTATGAAAGCCTAAGTAAATTAAACACCAAAATCCTCTATATATAGGCCTAATCTCGGTTGGGACCGGGTGTTGACCCGGATCCAAGACAATTTCTGGGAACTGTATCGGGTTGCCAGCCCGATATGCATCCCGATATGGACTGTCTGAATTTAATCCGAGAGACTGTATCGGGTTGCCAGGCCGATATGCATCCCGATATGGACTCCCTGGTTTTTGGTCGAGGAACTTTATCGGGTTGCCAGGTCGATATGCATCCCGATATGGAATGTCTGAATTTAATCCGAGAGACTGTGTTGAGATGCATCCAGTAAATCAGTCATAACTCTTTCTATATAGCTCCGAATGACTTCAAACCACCTCCATTAGAAAGCTAACTCAATTTCCCATGATTTTTTTAGAATCCCAGAGCTAAAAGTCAACGTAATATCTTCATATGACTCAATCTTTCAAGCTCATCGGTTTGGTCTTTCATCACCATTTCACTTGCAATCACTCCTTTGGCCTCCAAACTCTTCCAAACATCCTTAGCAACTCCAAGAACCTACAAAACATAAGAAACACTCCAAATGCAAGCCTATAATGCCTAAACCTAGCTCTAGATGATCCTATACTCTAAACACACCAATGACCAAAGAAATAAAGCTAAAGGAAACTAAAAAGAAGTAAACATGATCCTAACAATAGCCTAAATGCATGAAAATACAAGTATATCACATCTCTGAATTCTCTACACTTCCACCAGATTTCTTCCTCCTATCATCCATAGTCTTGCAACTGTTGCTGCTCACTAAGTTCTCAATCAACTGCTTAGCTTGTGCAGGAGTCCTGGTGTTGAAGTTTGCATTACTGGAGTTATCCAGCGCAGACTGATATGGCAGATCTATGCCTCTGAAGAAGATACCTAGCAATGTGACTTCAGTGAATCCATGGTGTGGGCAGTCACGCTGGTACTTCCTAAATCTCATCCAAGCAGTCTTAAGAGGCTCAGTAGGACCTTGGGTAAATGTCAGAATGTCCTGTCTGGACTGATCGGAACGCGCATCATCATAGAAGTGACGCAGAAACTCACTCTTCAGGGCTGCCCAAGTAGTATACTGACCAGGTGCCAGTTGCTTCAGCCATGCAGCAGCGTCTCCAGCGAGACTGTATGGAAAGAATTTAAGGAACAGAAAATCCTGGCAGACTCCATCATACTTCATGCCATTGATTAGGTCCTCAAATGTATCAATGTGATCCATAGGCTGCTCCATAGGATGGCCATGGAAGGCATTCTGTCTCATCAGCGAGTAGTAGATGGTCTTGATCTCAAAATCATCCCTTTCAAAACCAGGAAGTACTAGAGATGACCGGTTTGCATGAAACTCATCCGGTCTGTTGTAGTCAGCTAAAGTCCTTTCATGGACAACCATCTGTCTACCTTGGTTTTGTCCTTGCGCCTGCGGCTGTGGTTGTGGTTCAGGTTCCTCAACCTCATGAATCACACGTCCCTCAGCATCAATCCTCTGCCCAGCAGCATTGTAAGGATTGTTTTGTTGATCCCTCAGGGTACCTTGAGCATCAGGTATAATGATTAGCTTCTGTACCACCATCCTTGCTCTTCTTTCTCTTCTGTTAGTTCTCTCTAGACGTCCAAGTTCTTCAAGTCCGAGATTAACTAAGTTCAGGTTCTGATTACTTCGAGTTTCACGCGTCTGCATTAACTGTCTGTAATCGTCAAGCAACGATCGATGCTATCAGTGCAACGATCGATACAATCTCAGAATCGCCTAGTGACGATCGACACAAAGGTGCAACGATCGACGCAAAGCGATATCGGTACCTGCGACAGAGAGAAAACAGAGAGAAATTAGTAACTAAAAATAAAAATAAAACGAAACAAAGAAAATAAAAATCCTAGTAAAAACCCTAAGTTCGATCCTATCGAAGACTCTAAGAGTCCCCGGCAACGGCGCCAAAAACTTGATAGGGTCTAAGTTTTAATCCCATTCTACTGCAAGTGCACAGTTAAGTGATTGTAGTATATATGGTATCGAATCCACAGAGACTCTGGTCTCGATAGAATAAGAACCGTAGAGATTAATACTAAGAAGAAAGCAGATGTGAAGTGAATTAAAAGCAAAGCAAGAAAATAAATCAGTAGCAAGATTGATGTGAAAGCAATTAACTAAAAGCGCTAAGTCTAGGGAATTCTCAGGAAATCAGACAAGCAGACAAGTTAATCAGTCAGGATCTAATTAAACACAGTTCTAGAACTCAAATCACGGAATTAGAATTAACCAAATCTCTTTGCGAAAATCCTCTAAGTCTAAGTGCAGTAATCCAAATCTCTTTGCAATTACTAACAGATTAAACCAGCATTAATTTCAAGTTCGATATGTTCACAATTAAACTAAGCCAAATCTCTTTGCGAATAATTTAATTGTTCAACCTAAATAGTTCAGATTCTAAACCACACTCTCGTGTCGTATTTAGCAACCTAAGATCTAGATTCTAATTGATCAGGTTAGAACTAGCTTTATGCACAATTTAGATCGAAGAACATTCTATTCATGTGAATCCTTAACTGAATTAAACAAGTCTAGCAAGTCATGAAATCCTTTATGAGAAACCCTAAACCTAACTATGAATCTACTCAAACATGATTAATGAAACAGAAATCATAGAAATAATAGATTGCATATAAGAAATTAAATAGATAAAGGGGTTCGAAATCTTCTCCAAAATAGATGAAGTACAAGATTAGATGAGCCCCAAAAGCTCTAAAAATCCCTTAGCTCTAAGTATGAAAGCGTATGTAAAATAAACACCAAAATCCTAATTATATAGGCATAATCTCGGCTGGGGCTTCTTCGTAAATACTGGAAACTTCTGGGCCAAAGTGCAAATCTTGAATCTTCATTAAACCGCCGCGTTCGGCCCATCTCGCTAGTGTGTCGATCGATGCATGATCATCAAATCGGACAGTGAGTTTAAACTCTCGGCCAAAACACTCCAAAAGTCCCAAAATGCTCCAATATCTCCAATTCCGCTCCAAACCTGATTAAAACTGTAAAAGACTCTAAAAGAACACAAAAGACACTAAAAACACAACTATATCATGGCATAAAACCGGTAAAAACCATGATATATCATCTTTACAGGAGATGCATTGCTGAATCAGAAGTTCCAGACATCCTCTTCCACTGCCATGGATCAGATTATGCTGGACATTTTGCTACATTCAAGACTGTGTCTAAGGTTCTGCAAGCAGGTTTCTGGTGGCCTACAATGTTTAGAGACACTCATTCTTTCATCTCTCAGTGTGATGCTTGTCAGAGGAGAGGGAAAATCAGCAAGAAGCATGAGATGCCTTAGAATTTCATTCTGGAAGTTGAGGTTTTCGATTGCTGGGGCATAGATTTCATGGGTCCTTTTCCCTCGTCCTATGGGAATAAGTTCATCTTGGTTGCTGTGGACTATGTGTCTAAGTTGGTTGAAGCAATAGCTAGTCCAACCAATGATTCTTCGGTGGTCATTAAGTTGTTTAAGACCATCATATTCCCCAGATTTGGAGTACCTCGTATAGTGATTAGTGATGGAGGATCTCATTTTATCAATAAGGTCTTCGAGAAGCTGCTAAAGAAGCATGGAGTTCATCACCTAGTCTCTACTCCTTATCACCCTCAGACTAGTGGACAAGTCGAAGTTTCTAACAGGCAGATTAAGGAGATCCTTGAGAAGACAGTTGGAAAGACAAGGAAAGATTGGGCAGCAAAATTGGATGATGCATTATGGGCTTACATGACAGCATTCAAGACACCACTTGGGACCACTCCTTTCCATCTGCTATATGGAAAAGCATGTCATCTGCCAGTAGAGCTTGAGCACAAAGCAGCATGGGCTGTAAAACAGATGAACTTTGATCTCAAATCTGCTGCAGAAAGGAGATTAGTGCAGCTTAATGAGTTGGATGAGATTAGACATTTTGCCTATGAGAACTCAAAGCTGTACAAGGAGAGGACTAAGGCATATCATGACAAGAAGATTGTCTCCAGACAGTTTGAGCCTAATGATCAGGTACTTTTGTATAACTCTCATTTGCATTTGTTTCCAGGTAAGCTGAAATCAAGGTGGTGTGGTCCTTTCACAATCAAAGAGGTGCGTCCATATGGAGCTGTCGTTCTAACTGTCAAGGAAGGTAATGAATTCACTGTTAATGGACAGAGGGTGAAACATTATTGGGCTAAGGCCGAGATTCCAGAAGGACAGATTCTGCCTCTAGATGATGCACCCTCTACCTAAATCAGCTGAAGCGTCAAGCTATTGACGTTAAACAAGCGCTGAGTGGGAGGCAACCCACTGTTTTCGTTTTTGCATTTTAATTTTAGTGTTTTTGCAGGATTTTACGTTTTGTTTCTGGTTTTGGTGAGTTTTTGTTTGCAGGTCTCGGACGAATCGCAGTGCGTCGATCGACACACTACTGTGTCGATCGTCACAACACGATCGAAATCTCATTGCAGCGATCGTTGCGGTCCTGAGCAACGATCGATCATACATGAAAAATCGCCTAGCAACGGTCGATGCACCTAGTGCAACGATCGATGCCTGAGCGACAGAGGTAAAACCCGACAGAACTTAACCATTCCTTAAACAAATTTTTATTTCTTTTTGCCAATCCTTCGCTTGACACTACTGGGGACAGTGTGTCTTAAGTGTGGGGGAGGTTCTACTAACTTCTTTCTTTTGTTTTCTTAGAGTCAGTTAAAATTTTTTAAAATTTGTTTTATTGAGTCAAAACTTTTAAGTAAGAAACAATGAATTTTTGAGAAGATTAGCAGCACTTGCAGGAACTTAAGTGACCATTGGGATGAAGCTGCAGATTTTCTCTGACTATTAGAAAACCCAGACATGGATCAACCTACTGAGGACACCCACATAGCTTCAGGTATCAGAGGATCCTTTTACTGACTTCACCTTAATACTGACTTAGATTTCTCACCTAAGGGCTTGGTATACTTTGTGTCGGATTCCCTTGTTAGTTCTGACACAGCCTGTAAACCTGTCCTATTTAGTTCCCTTCTCCCCTTCCATAAAAAAAAAAGATAATAAACTGAGGATGAGTTAGTAACTCCGAAGTGGTCATGGAAATGGTAGTTACAACTTTCATATCCTGTGCATCCATGGAATGTGTCCAAAGTACACCCCTTAACGGGAAGAGCACTGATAAAATAAAATAAAATGATACCCAATGGGGAAAAATCAGAATGCTAAGGAATGGAAAAGAGAAGAAAGGGACTAGAGAAAGATAGTATGGTGGTCTAGAGCTGATAAGGTAAGAGTCCATGTGCCTTTGATCGATACTCCTTAGGTGAGACCGCACTTAAATACTTGCAGAAGTCAGTAGGGTGAATTTGAATGCGTGAATGTGATTGTGGAGTTTACATAGGACAGTTGCTAAGTGTGGGCGAAGTATATGTTGGTCTTGATGTCTGCAGGTTGATTCTTTCATGTGGTTTACTAAGGGGAATCTGAGTGTTGCTGCTTCTAGGATGAAAAGAGTTTCTGAAGAGTTTTCAAACCTCTTCACTACATTCTAGTTCTCTGTTTTGCTTGAGGGCAAGCAAAGGCTAAGTGTGGGGGAGTTGATATATCATGGTTTTTACCGGTTTTATGCCATGATATAATTGTGTTTTAGTGTTCTTTTGTGTTCTTTTAGAGTCTTTTACAGGTATAATCAGGTTTGGAGCGGAATTGGAGATATTGGAGCATTTTGGGGATTTTTGGAATGATTGGCCGAGAGATTGAGCTCACTGTCCGTTTTTGAGATCATGCATCGATCGACACACCTTTGGTGTCGATCGACACACTAGCGAGATGGGCCGATTTGGCGGTTTAATGAAGAATGAAGATTTTGCACTTTGGCCCAGAAGTTTCCAGTATTTACAAAGAAGCCCCAGCCGAGATTATGCTTATATAATTAGGATTTTGGTGTTTATTTTAGATACGCTTTCATAATTTAGAGCAGAGAGTTTTTAGAGCTATTGGGGCTGATCTGATCCTGTACTTCACTTTATTTTGGAGAAGATTTCGAACCCCTTTATTTATTTAATCTCTTTTATGATTTCTATTAATTCATTGATTATGCTTTCATATTATATGTCTGAGTAGATTCATAGTTTGGTTTAGGGTTTCTCATTAAGGATTTCATGACTTGCTAGACTTGTTTAATTCAGTTAAGGATTCACATGAATAGAATGTTCTTCGATCTAAATTGTGCTTAAAGCTAGTTCTAACCTTATCAATTAGAATCTAGATCTTAGGTTGCTAAATACGACACGAGAGTGTGGTTTAGAATCTGAACTATTTAGGCTGAGCAATTAAACTTCTCGCAAAGGAATTTGGTTTAGTTTAATTGTGAACATATCGAACTTGAAATTAATGCTGGTTTAATCTGTTAGTAATTGCAAAGGAATTTGGATTTCTGCACTTAGACTTAGAGAATTCTCGCAAAGAGATTTGGTTAATTTTATATCCGTGATTTGAGTTCTAGAACTGTACTTAATTAGATCCTGACTGATTGATTTGTCTGCTTGTCTGATTTCCTGAGAACGCCCTAGACTTAGCGCCTCTAATTAACTGCTTTCACAACCAATCCTGCTATTGATTTACTTTCTCGCATTGCTATTTAGTTTACTTCACATCTGCTTTCTTCTTAGTTTAAATTCCTACGGTTCTTTATCTATCGAGACCAGAGTCTCTGTGGATTCGATACCCTATATACTACAATCACTTAACTGTGAACTATCAGTAGAATAGGATTAAAACTAGACCCTATCAAGCACTTTGCAGAAGGTTATTTGGGTTTATGGATCAAAAGATATGGACTTTCTTGTGCAAGAAGAAATCAAGAACTTCAAGAACAAGGCAAGAACATCTCTTGAAGATGCATGAAGATGGATGAGTTTCTGGAGATTCTGGACAGAGAGAAAGAGAGAGAGAGTGTCGCCAAGGCTAGAGAGATTAGATAGTGTTTGGTGAGTTCAATGAATGTGATTAGATGTGTGTTTTGCATGCAAGAAAAGGATTCAATGAACTTCTCCATGCATGACACTCCAAGCATGATAAGTGGCGCCCCAGGGTGAAGACAGGTATCCCTTCTGGGTGTTTTTATTGCCCAAAACCCCTTTTTAATCTTCCTTACCATCCCTTAAACCGCTTAAACCCGTAGCTTCAGTTTCCCTCGATCTTGCGTTTGATATTTGAGGACCTCTCTGGATGTTCCCATAAATCCTCAAACCTCTACAATCAGATTCTCCATACTATTTTATAAATTTAGCATTTTGAATCACTCCGTTCGGACTTACGTAGCTCCGGTTATGAATTTTTAAAGTTTCTTCGGGTTTGTCGGTTTCCATTCCCGACAAGCCGTAAAACATGTTTCCGCTCCGTTTCTTCCAATCCTGGTCTTCTAAATATTATTTATGTTGAAAAATAAGAATATATGGCCCGTCTTGGCTTCCGTCTCGAATTTTGGCAAAATTACCATTTTGCCCGTCACTTGGCAAAAATGACAATTTTGCCCTCGGTTGACTTTCCGCTGCCCGTTGACCGTATTTTGGATACGGGTTATCACAATAACTGTGTAAATCTATTGTACAACTGTGAACAACTAGTGTATTACTGTGAACAACAATTGTATAAATGTGCACAAATAACTGTTTTGATTGATTTGGGTATTGTTTGGCAGGTTAAAATGATCAACAACGTCAACATACATTATAAATGCGAATGTCGCATTTATGGTCTAGTATTTAAGGCATCCGTAGAGGAAATAACAATGTCGATGGTAGAATCAAGGTCCCAATCGTGACATTTATCCTATAGCATTTGGGGTACTCGACGGTGAGAATCTTGATAGTTGGGCCTGGTTTTTCGAGATGTTGAAAACTGTTGTACCCGACTCTTCCGATTTGGTCTTTGTGAGTGACAGAAATTTAAGCCTCATCAACGCCATAGCTAACGTGTATCCACAAGCTCATCACGGTTATTGCTTATGGCATTTGACCCAAAATGTTAAAGGTCATGCTCCTCATCACGCCAATAAGGACACTGTCGCAAAACAATTCCAAGAGTGCGGTTGGGCTCACATGGTTTCTGAGTTCAACAATATTTTCGACGAGTTTAAGAAGAGATATCCATCAGTGGCGAAGTGTGCGGAGGATACCTGCGTGCTAGAAAAATGGGCGAGATGTGTATCTCCGGCTGATAGATACAACCTGGACACTAGTAACTCCATCGAATCTCTAAACAAAGTTTTTAAGGACGTCAGGAAGTAGTCTTTACTGCCTTTGTTGGATATCATACTTCGAAAGTTTTCTGATTGGTTTAACGATCATAGGAAAGAGTCTGTTGCAGGACCGAGTACAAACAAATTTGTGCCTTTGGTTGAGAACTTCTTGCATAAAAAATGGCCTGAGGCTGAAAAATTGCTTGTGCGAGAGGTAAACAGTTATGCACTTGAATATGAAGTTGATGATGATGAAGGAAAGCTTCATGTAGTGAACTTGGTAGACAAAATTTGCACTTGCAAATTCATCGATATTCATAAGTATCCTTGTCTCCATGCTCTAGCCGCTTTCATCTATTTCAACGAACATGGAAGGCGTCGTAGTGATATCCACATAGAACTTCATGATATGTGTTCGAAATATTATTTGAACGAGTTGTGGACATTGGCTTATGTCAGGTCGATCTATGTTGTGCCTGATATGTCTACGTGGGTTGTCCCGGATTACATCATGGAGAAGCAGATAATACCTCCGGATATCATCGTAAGGAAGGGTCGGAAGAAGGTTAAAAGACATCCATCTACTGGAGAAAGACGTAAAAGGGTAAGGGTACAAAACAAAAGGCAGGGGGGAAGAACTCTGCCATGGTTGTTGTATGGAGAAGACTATGTTTTGTAGAATTTTTGAGCTTTTGCTTGCCTTTGTTATGTAAAACACTGCATTGGTTGTTGTCATTTAAGTAATACTATATAACGATTTTGTGAATTCTGGGTAATACTAGTATAACTACGCATGAGTTGTAATACTTAACCCTTTCTATAATATTTAAGTTTGGTTAATTGAAATTAAACATTAATCATCTGATAAAAGCATGAAATTTTGGGAGAACATTGTGTTTATATTACATATTTTACAAATAATAAATTAACCAAATCTTATTTAAAATGGGGCTCTATGAAACAAGCTTACCAAATCTCCTTATGCTTTAAGAAATACTTTCTAATGAAGAACCCATTTGTGAAGTGAAAGTTATCAAAAAAATAATATTCAAACAAAGAAATGCACTGGGCAATGAGATTCATATGGTAGATCAATAAAATAAAATGTAATACTAGGAAAAATAACTTTTAGTCGGTGTAATACTAATTTAACTGTAAACTTAACATTTTCACATTTTGTATAACTAATAACTTGGTATAACTATGTGTGATCTTTTAAGATTGGAAAAAGCCGATTAAAAAAAATAAATTAGAATTTTAAAAACATTCTCTCTTTCTCTTTCACTTCCGGCGCCAAAATCAATATATCTTTATCTTTCGGCGCCAAAATCAAAATTTTAAAATTTCAAACAATTTCAGATTACAATTTTCTCTCTTTCTCTTTATCTCTCGTTCCCCTTCGTCCTCTCTCTCTCTCTCTCTCTCTCTCTCTCTCTCTCTCTCTCTCTCTCTCTCTCTCTCTCTCTCTCTCTCTCTCTCTCTCTCTCTCTCCCTTTCTCTTTCACTCCACAATGGAGAATTTCAGCCTTAATCCATACGAGGATGAGAGGAGGATTAGGAAGGAAATGAAGCGCATGATGGACATGGTTATGTTCACAGCGGATGCCCAATATGAAATTCCAACCAAATGCCCATGCGAGAGAGAAATCAAGCACGATGTTTCTCCAAATCCAAAGTTTCAGCATGATTTTGACAATTTACCGGACAGTAGGTACTTCACATGCCGCCATTTTAAGGTAAAAATTCATTTCTTTATTTTTCTGGGTATAACTGGTAAAACTAGGTAACACTATATGAATGTTCTTCGTCTAGGTAGAACTGGTAAAACTAGGTAACACTATATGAATGTTTTTCGTCTGGGTATAACTGGTAAAACTAGGTAACACTATATGAATGTTCTTCGTCTGGGTAGAACTGGTAAAACTAGGTAACACTATATGAATGTTCTTCGTCTGGGTATAACTGGTAAAACTAGGTAACACTATATGAATGTTCTTCGTCTGTGTATAACTGGTAAAACTAGGTAACACTATATGAATGTTCTTCGTATGGGTATAACTGGTTTATTTTTTGATAGGATGATGGACTCCACTTTCGTCAGCTGTGGGTTTTTGGTGTCGAACAAGAGATTAAGAAGCTACTTCGGAGGGTTGAAGATCAGGACAAAACGATTGAAGAATTGCGAAAGGAGATTTCGAAGCTCAAGAAGTAGTGTTGTTTTGCGATCTTTCTATCTATCTATGGAGACTATGTGTTGTTTTTGTTTAAGTAACACTTAACATCAACTTCATTGTTGATTATTTTCTATCTATGTTTTGATTAAGATCTAGTGTTACTTGGTTTAATTAGTTATACCATGACCAATGCAACATTGTTTTGACAAAAAAAAAAACCCGTTGCAACAAACACTTCCCAAATCCAAACAAATTGTAGCAAAAGAGTGAATTACCTAAATAAAGTTTTAAAAACAAAACAACACAATATAGCAGAGAATCGCCGGTGTCTCTAAACACCATCACCACCTCCCCTCCGAGACTTCTGAGCCTTCACAAACTCTTCAAGAGGTTTGATCTTTTCGTCCATCTTGGTGACCTTCTCCACAAGCAAGCTCATCTGCTCTGCCATGTTCGTAAACGCGGCGGACAACTCTTCCAAAGAAGCTTTGTTATTTCAGCGTTCCTTCTCTACTCTTCCTGCCTCCTTCTTAGGTTGTCGCCCTTTCGAATCTTCTTTCATCATATCTTCAAACAAAAAATTAATCCTTGGTATAGACGCTTGCACCAACTTTCCACAACAATATCGTGGTCATCGGCATCGTCCTCTTTCTCCATGATCTCTTCCAACAGCTCATTCTCATCAGACGTGGCTACCAAAACACTCTCAATGTCCTGTAAATTTTAACATACTTGATTATTCCAATTTCTGCTAGTATTACCAAGTTCTTCTAGTATTACCAAGTAGTACTAACCTTGGTATCACCGAGTTTCTCGTAGACTGTCTCAAGAGGCCACCCTCTCATGTCGCCTTTTTCCACTTGTACTTGCACATCCTCGGGCAATCTTCATAAGGAAATGGTACAGCTTCTCGGAAGCTGTCTCTCAGTCTCGGAATGGCCTCAATCGCCAAAAGCTACAAAAAAAAATTCAAAAATTAGACATTACAAAAAGATTAGTTAAAATGCAAAGTCCTAAGATTATACCTCCAATGGAACACAAAAACCAAGAATCGTCCATGGGCCCGACACCTTCCCTTTAAAATGATCCATCGTCTTGTAAATGGACTCTAACATGTAATCAAACGACAATCTTCCGCAAGGAAACGTCTGACATAACTCCAGATCATCCACGTATCTTAGAAATACGTCCAACACGGGTTTGGCTTTGTTTCCAGTTTTGCTGGGACAGTAAACAATGCTGCTCAAGAAATACAGCACGGCCATCTTCAGCCTGTATCCCGTTTCATCCGGTCCCATTTCGTCAAGCTTCTTTTTCACGTCTTCATGTAACACCTTTCCGTCGAAATACTTCTTCTTGTCTCTTCCAGTTGGTTGGATAGTTGCGGCATTCGAGCCCTGAAATCAACGCGTGCTCTCGTAACCCGTATCGGATGGAAACGCCGTTAACCACAAACCAAGCTTCTTTTTACCTTTTGATTTCAGCGGTACGCAGGAGAAGCATCCACATGGGTTGAACCTTGTGATTGCTCCTCGGCATGTGGTAAATGTGTGAGAACTGCGGATGGTTCTCCGGAGTGAGATTCAGTTCCTCAAAAGTTTTCAAAGTTTCCTCGATGTAGCACCGCGTTGATAGCTTCACGCTCTTACTATACTGATCTGGCGGGAAGTACATTTTAAGAGGTCGCAGAGCTATCGTTTCCTCCGAGGCTCCCTGCAAACAAACAACACACAGTATCACAAACAACACACAGTATAACCAATTTATTCTAGTTTTACATAGTTCATCCAGTTTTACCGAAAAATCCTAGTATTACCAAGTTATTCTAGTTTTGCCTAGTTATCATAGTATTACAATGTTCTCCTAGTATTACCTAAGATAACCTAGTAATCCTTAGTTATCCTAGTAATACATAATCACATATACTTAGCTAGTTATCTTAGTATTACTTATACTAGGGTTTTGCTTACCGGATTAGGATTAGGAATGTCGGTCTCCTCATCGGATTCCTCCTCCTCTGATTCATCCGCCTCCGATTCATCCGCCTCATTCTCTTCTCCTCCCTCTTCGTCTTCTACTTCTTCATCTGATTTTGTATCCTCGTCGTCTCCCTCCGCCGTCTCCTTCGCGTCAACATTGTCTCCCTCCGTCGTGTCAGCCGTCGGGCCCTCGTGGGTGTTTTCTTCGTTTCTCGTCTCCGCCGCAACTCCTTCACCACTCGGAGGAGCCGGAGCAGTAGCCGGAGACGGAGTCGGAACTGATGCATCCGAAGCTTCTGTAACCGGAGCCAACGCGTTTTTTTCATTCCTCGGAGATGGCGGAGCCGTAGTAGTATCCGGAGCCGTAGTCATATTCGGGGCCAGAACCGACGATTCTCCGCGCCGCCTCTTCTTCGGCACCCTCTCCGCCGTAGGACTACGTGGCTTCGACTTCTTCGACGCATTCCTTGTCTCCACCATCTTCGATTGAGAACGTAGTATTCCGGTAAGCGTACCGGTGAGACGATTGAGATTTCTTAGTTAAGAGAGAGAGGAGCGGGAAGAGAAAGGTAAATTAGGGTAGAAGTAAATCGGAGTAAAATGGGGAATTAGGGTAGAAGGTAATTTTTTTTTTAACTCTGGTATAAGAGACCCGAGTAGAATCCGATAGGCATGGATCGAATCGAGTTACGCCCAGGTATGAGGCGTAATTTCGTGTCCTTGCCCCGATTTTTAAGTCATTTCGCAATTTTCCTGATTTAATTTAAATCAAGACGAAAATCTTATTATAACAGGGGCATGGGAGATTTGTTGTTTTGTACGGAGGGGCATAGGAGGCCCTCCTATTTCTCACTCTCGAGTCAAACCAGTTAAATCTATAATATAGTTAAAATAAATAATGAAAGGTAAGTAAGCGGATGATCATCTGCGTCTGAGAACTTCAAAAACCAGTGGCTAAGCGGATGATCCTTGGTGTCTCCTTTCTTCATCTCATAATAAGTTCTATCAGATAATTATCATGCAAAACGATTGCTTCACTAGACAGCAGAACAAGAATGCACGTGGAGGAGGCAGGTTAAATCCATCTGGGAGGTTGGAGATGTGAACAGCCGGGTGATTACACACACGGGAGAGGAAACTCTCAAAAGGGTCAGGGAAGACAATCTCATTGTAAGACTCAGCCACGACGGGTATGTTGGGAGACTGAGGAACTCTAAACCTCCGGGTTAATCGACAACAGAATATACCTTATCCTCGCGATTATCAATGCCAATGCGTAGCTTCGGCGTAGAAGCAGGAGCTTCCGACAAAATCTAAACACCAGAATCCATGATTAAACTCTTATGTTCGTCTTTCTCCGATTGATTTGGGGGTTTAGGACTTTCACACAAGTTTACGTACGGAACAGAGCCGCCGCATTTGCACGTGGCTGTCACGTCATGCCGTCTGATACGCAGACGTAAGAACTACCTGACGTTTCTTTTGGAGGAAAAACCATATAAGATCAAACTGGCAGACTCTATAAGCCATGATAAATTGTACAGATAAAAGTTACAAGAATGTTTTATCTGAAAGAAAGAAGAATAGAGTAAGAAGCTTTGCAACAATCTGGAAGATGTTTTCTTCTGCCAAAGCATTGTCTCAAGAATAAGAGAGATGAACCAAAAACAATCACATGTTTAAAGCCATAAGTTTGCATTGTTCATTCAAAGCTAGAAGCTGAGCTTCTTTCTTGTCAACAAGTGCCGTCAATTTCACATTCTCTTCCATCAGTTTCTGAACTTCAACCTCCTTTTGCGCCTTCTCCCCCTCTAGCTGTGTTGTCTTACTCACCAACCTGACAAACCAAGGACAACACACACAAAGTTGGGATGGTAAGGTTGTAATGTTAATGAATGTCAATGAATGTCGACTGACCGTTCAAAGAGATCTTCGATGGTTTTGAATTGCCTCTCGGACGAAACAAGTGTTTCTCTGACATTGGTGAAAGTACTGACGTAGCTTTTAAGAGACTCGAACTCTCTCTTTACACGACACAGCTCCTCTTCATTTTCCACAGCCTTTTCCCTCTGTCTCATCGTCTCTTCAACTAGCTCCCCAATCCTTTCCCGCATTTCATTCAGAACACTATTAGTCCCATGAGCAAATCGCTCCAGCTCTTGTAACTTCAACGACATATTCTCGATTTCGACTGTCTTCCTACTAAGTTCCTCCTCTCCCAAAATCACCATCTCTTTTTGAACAGCCGTCTCAGATTCTGCTGCTGTAACTCTCCTAACAAGAGACTCCAGCACATCACTGACCATCTCTATGGACTGGAGCATCTCACTGGTATAGGCTCCATCCTCTATACCCGAGGAACCACCACGGTGCCTTGTAGCTTCAGTCAATGTATCTTCACAAGAAGATGAACCACCATCTTTGTCAAGAAAGTCCAATCCGCATGACAAATGAGCTAGATCAGGAATGGCCAAGATTCTAGCTTTTGATCTCAAATAGCGCAACATGGTTGCAGTCGTTCTCACCCTACCCGATAGAACACCTAACTCCTTTCTGGCATCTTCTTCTGAACCAAACTCAAGGTAAGCCTTGACATCCAAAAGCTCAGCTTCTAAACTATCCAACCGAAACCGACGAGATTCCAATTCATTATTCCATATCTCAGAGGCTTCCTGGGTTAAAGACTCTTGTGTAGATGCACTAGTTTCCTCTTTACAAGCCATCCCCAGCCTCTTTAAACTGTAATAATAAGTCAGCTTAGAACCAAAACCACCAACATAAAAAGTATCTATAACCTAAGTTAAGGACAGATCTAGCTTCTAGTCCGATCATTTGCCTCTTTAGCTTCATTTGAGTTTGAAACAAAGAATATGAGGCAATGGGTACATTTCATTTCAGACAAGGATAGTTGAGCTTAAGCAATAAATAAAACGAGGATCAAGAAATCGTAAGTTAACCAGTGATTTTGATTGGCGGGTCAAACACAAGGCAGTAAATTAGAAGCGTGTTTTAAACAGCTTCTCATCTTCAATCATCTTGAGGTATTGAAACGCTATGATACGCAGGTTTAACTAAACAAACGAGAGAAATGATCATCTCTGACGAGAAACCGTGTAAGCAATGACTAAATCGGCTCAATCCCATATGAATCGAAATCGATCTTAAAGATTTTGAAACGATTAGACAAAAAAAAAACAGGATTCTCACAATTCGAGATCATAAGCTTGGAAATTTGGTCCGGGAGATTGATTGATTCCAGGAACGAATTAGAGGCAAAAACTTGATGAGGGTTTTCCGAAGAGAGCGGGTGAGATGGAAGGTAGAGACGAAGAGGAAGGAAATGGGAAAGGATCCAGCTGCTTTGCTTTTCTTTGCTCCTCCTACTTTAATTTCTCTTTTGTTTTCTTTTTATTTTTGTGTTTCCATTTTTGTATAAAATATAATGTTTACTTTTTCTTTTGGGAAAAATATCAATGATTGGTTTCTACAAAAAGGAAATGAAAAATCTCAAATTATTAAATAATGTTAATATTAAAAAAAAAAAAATATATATATATATATGTGAGTTTTTTTTAGATATTCATTTCCAATGTAAAACTGCATTTTTGTTTACTCCAATATGCAATTGTTGCTTCAACTATATTCTATTTTGGAATTAAAAAATAGAATAATTTTATTTTTTTTTACTTTAAATATGGAGTATTCAAATGCAAATGAATGGAGTTGATCAAACGTTTTCGAGCGCCGTTTTAGGGTTTTTGGGAGATTCTTTGGCGATCTGCAAACCTATCATCTCCAGCAACCATTTTTGAACCTCGATCCAGCTCAGGCACCACGAGAGGGAGACTTACCACAGTCCTCTCGGCTAGGACTTCACGTCAAACCTCTCAATACTCTCCTGTTTGGATTTGATCGGTATTAGCTTTACCAACAAGTAACGTGAACTAAATTTCACTGCTTTCTGTCTTGACTTGAATAGGAATCCCCTTCGCTAGGGCGTTACAGTACTCTCTTTTGTTTGTGAGATCCCGCGTGACTGCGGTTTTTTCTGCTTCCTGTGAAGTATGGCTTCATCTTCGGGCATCCGAGGCCATGAGGATGGAACAAAATCTATGAGACGAAGGCTTCATGAGGAGGATGACATCATTAAAATCCCCGCTTTCGATTTCTCTAATCTGATCGAAAAGTACAAGCTCACCCTCGTTGGACATATGTTTCATATGGATGGAAGAAATGTTGATGCTCTCATCAAACACATGCCAAAAAGACGAATCTGGGACGTAGAGGGCAGGGTCCAAGGCACCAAACTTGGCAATAACAAATTTCCATTTTATTTTGAGACGGAAGAAGATCTCCACAAAGTTCTACAATGAAGGCCATGTCATTTCAATAAATGGAGCTTCTCCCTTGAAAGATTGATCCCCAATATTAGGGAAGATTACCCGAACACTATGTTGTTTTGGGTGACGATGATTGGTATTCCAATTCACTACAAAAAGACGCTACTTTTAGAAACATTGGAAGAGCTCTGGAAGAGTAGACACTATGGCTGTCAAGGGTGGCAAGGTAAGAGTCGAAGTGAATGGCGATGAGACTTTAAAGTTTGAACGAAAAGCGGAATTCTACAACGGAGATATCATAAAAGTTTCACTGCATTATGAAGATCTTCACAGATTCTGTTTCACGTGTAAACTGATTTCACACGAAGAAGGTATGTGTCCGAAAATCTCAGATAAGCAAAGAGAATAAAATAGGCAGGCTCGGCTGGAGAAAAGAAGGAAGGAGAAAATAGCCACTAAAGAGGCTTTCTCAACTCCTAACAATCGCTTTGTAAGATCTCCTTGACCATCGAGCAATCAGCCTCGAGGACATAGATCAAAATATAGCTCAGAGAGCCCGTGGAGGAATGAGGAAAAACTCTTAGACTTGCGGAGAACTATCCAAGAGAAGCGTGAATCAAGAGGCAAAACTGTCTGGAATCGATTAGAGAAAAGTCCAACACGACATCATCCCCGAAATCAAGAGCTCTATCATCCGTATAAGAGAGACAGACGCACTATACAATATGGAATACATGATGATGCTAATTCCTCTTCCAGCTGGAGATCGAGGGTCACTGGTTATAGACCTGTCGATCGAAGAAGAGATGGAAACAAGAGGAACCGAGATAAACCTAAGAGATATGAGGATAAACGTGTCAGAACAATCACATATGTTAGTCCGGATTCCCAGAGAACGATCACAAATTATATATGTCCCCAATTCTTGGGTGATCGGAATCGTGGAACTAACTTTGACAGTGACAGGAACCGAAGGGTTTGGAAACCGGTGGAGAGACCACAAAAAGCATAACCATTTACTGGTGCAGAGTCGAGAAGAGTTACGGTTTCTGACCCAGACCTGGGATTAGACACTACCAGGGGACATGACCAAGTGGTCGAACAGAGGAAGAAAGGATTCGAAGAGTTAAAGGCAAATCAATTATCACGGAAAATCCGAAGCAGATAAAGGAACGTAAGATGATTGAAGTTGTCCTGCATAATTCGGATAGACTTACCAGTCTTGTGATCGCTGATGACTCAAGACATGGAGACATGAGTAACTAGAAACGCGTAGAATCAATGCTGGTAGATACAAGTATGGAGAACGTGAAAGCTCAGGCAGTTGATAATGGAATGAAGGAAAAGAGGACTGAAGATGCTGAGCAAAACATTGAGGATGAAGAGATGACGGACGTGGAATTCGAACAGCTAGTCGAGAAGTATTCAAACATGGAAGGAAATGATGAGTTAATGGAAAATGATGATCTGTTAGGCGAAGACCTACTTCTATTCCCGAAGAAGGATGATCAGCAAATAGAATCTATAGCTCAGTTAACTCATGAGAAAGAAAACCTGAAGGTTTCTAAAGCAAGCGGTACTGAACAAAACCATGGTAAAAAATAAGTGCTAAGATCAAAAAAGACTCTAAAACATCAGCTCTTAGGCGGAACCAAAGACTGCACGCAAGGAAGAAATTGCAGGGAAGCCCAGATCTAAAGGGCTCATCAGCTTCGAGGAAGCTAGCTTCACGCGGGAGAAGCTTTCCTCTCAAGAGAACCGCGAGTATGAGAAAAGGCTCTGGGCCTCGTAAATCCTCTAACCCAAGTCTCCCTCGTATTGAGGTGTTCCATCAGCTAAAGGCAGAAAAGCTTCAACAACTTTATGTTCAGTGGGGTCCTAGAAACTACCCAGCACTCAGATATGAGTGCTATAGCATGGAATTGTCAAGGGGCGGGAGCGTACCTTACCAAGCGGCACCTACGGGAGTTGCATCGCTACTTTCGTTCTAGTTTTCTTTTTATTTCACACAAAAAAAAAATTCTTTTATGCAATACATTCAAGTTGAGTTTAGTTATGATAGATTGTTCACTGTCGACCCAGTTGGTCGAAGTGGTGGTTTGGCTTTGGTTTATATGGATGAGTATGAAGTTTCTATTCTATATTCAGATGAGCGTACGATTGACATAGAAGCACGAATAGAAGGGCACAAAGTATTCATTACCTTTGTGTATGGAGATCCGGCTATTGAATACTGCGAAAACGTCTGGGAGCGATTAACACGTATGAGTATCTCAAGGAATGGAGCATGGCTTATGATGGGAGATTTTAAAGAGATAACGTGTCAAGCAGAGAAAAAAAGGAGGTCGGAAACACTCTGAGGCCTCTTTTCTCCCTTTTAGGACGATGTTATCTAATTGTGGCATGATTGAATTCCCGTGTAAAGGGAATACATTCTCGTGGGCAGGACGGTGGAGGTCTGGCCGAATCCAATGCCGTCTGGATCGGGCAGTTGGAAATGAGAATTGGCATAATGTCTTTTCCCACACTGATGTGGAGTATTTATTACGTTGGGGTTCGGATCATCTACCCATCCTTACCTCGTTTAAATCAGTGGAAGCTATGAGAAGGAAGGGTTTTAAATTTGATAAACGCTGGTTATTGAAAGAAGGATTTGCGGATATAGTCTGAAACTGCTGGAATGCGGAATCCTGGGATGAAGAGGGCGATCTGGTCGACAAAATTGGCAGCTGTCGGAAAGCTATCTCGAGATGGAAACGATCGTCCCTATAAAAAAAATGAGAAGCTTATTGTGAACATCACGGAGAAATTAGATCATATTCAAGGTGAGGATAATATATCGAGTGAAGAAGAGCTCGCACTCAAATGGAAACTATGCGCAACAATTAGAGATGATGAGATTTTTTGGCGACAAAAGAGCCGTGCCATTCACCACCGGGAAGGAGATTGAAATACAAAATACTTCCAAGCCATTACAAAGCAGAGACGAGATCCAAACCGCATAGTTAAAAAAAAGGACTCGACTGATCAGTGGGTGGAAACATATGACATGATTGAACAAGTAGCGACGGATTATTTTCATAACCTGTTCACTACTTCATCCCCGACAGATATATAAGACACCCTCCGGTACATTATCATGTCAGTTACTCAAGACATGAATGAAGCTCTCACGAAGATGCCTTCAGAGGAGGAGATTAAGAAATCTGCTTTTGCGATCAATCCGGATAAAGCCCTAGGACCGGATGGGATGACGAGCCTGTTTTACCAATGCCTTTGGAAAACATGTACCCAGATGTCGCGAAGTCTGTCAGGAATTTTTTCGAGTCAGGAAGCCTTGATGCACGAATGAACCAAACGAATATCTGCTTGATTCCAAAAGGGGACCAAATTACTTCGATGACTGAATTTCGCCCGATAAGGCTTTGTACCGTAGGCTATAAGATTATCTCTAAGATCCTCTCTAACATGCTTAGATTAGTACTCCCCAAGTTAATCTCGGAGACGCAATCGGCCCTTGTGGCCAGACGTTTGATCACAGACAACATCTTAGTGGCTCAGGAGATGTTCCATGCGCTGCGAACTAATCCGAGTTGTAACTCAAAATTTATGGCGATCAAGACATATATGAGCAAAGCATATGATCGAGTCGGATGGAGATTTTTGGCAGCCCTTTTGGATAAAATGGGTTTTGATGAGAGCTTTGTACACTTGATCATGTGTTGTGTCTCCACAGTTTCTTACAGGGTTCTACTAAATGGTGAAGCTAAAGGCCACATTATTCCCACTCGGGAATTACGGCAAGGAGGCCCACTCTCCCCCTTCCTCTTCATAATCTGTACAGAGGTTCTTATCTCGCATATTCGTGAGGCGGAACGATCCGACTGAATTTCTGGGATGAAAATTGCAAGACCATGCCCAACGATATCTCATCTTCTCTTCGCAGACGATAGTCTTTTCTTTTGCAAAGCGGAGCGTTCACAATGCGAATAATTGATGAATATCATCGACGTCTATGGCTTCGCCTCATGAAAACAACTGAATAAGTCAAAATCTTCAGTTCTGTTCGGTTCTAAGGTCGTAGTGTCGCAAAAACCGATCTTAAAAGATCAATTGGTATTCAAAAGAAGGACGTATGGGGATGTATTTAGGAATGCCGGAACATATATGTGGATTGAAGAAGCAAGTATTTTCATACGTCCAATACCGGCTAAACAACAAGACAAGCACTTGGACGATAAAATTCTTATCTAAAGGCGGAAGGGAAGTACAAATCAAGGCAGTTGCACAAGCTATACCGTCTTATGTTATGTCTTGTTTCCTATTACCAAAAGAGATTATAAAAAAGATTACTAGTGTTGTTTCCCACTTCTGGTGTTGTAAAAAGAATAATATGAGGGGTATTCACTGGGCCAAGTGGGAAAAACTTTGTAATCCCTTGGAAGAAGGTGGACTAGTATTTCGTGACTTTGGAGACACAAACCTAGCACTCTTAGAAAATCAACTCTTGATGATCCTAAAATACCCAAATTCTTTGTTGGCGAGAGTACTAAAAGGACGATATTACAAGCATTCTGATGATAGTGGAAAGAGCAAGTAACCCATCATTGAGCTGGTGCAGTATCTTTTCAAAACCAATTCTCAGAGATGGGCTAAGAAGGACAATTGGAAATGGGGTAGACACTAAAGTATGGGAAGACAGTTGGATCCCAGCGACAAATCCAAGACCAACAATCCCATTAAGAGCTATTGTGGATCCAAGCCTGCGTGTGGACGATCTTATTAACTTCGAGACAAAGGAGTGGAACCTAGAGCTAGCGAGAGAGTTAATAAACGAAGAGGACATAAAGCTTATACAATCACTCAGAATCTCACGAACTAATCGCAGAGATAGTTATTGCTGGGACAAAACGAACTCCAGGGAGTATACAGTGAAAATGGGCTATAAGATAGCAAATGAAATTTGAAAATCGGATAAGGCCGAAACTGAATACCTCAAGGAAAATTAAACACTTTCTTTGGCAATCTCTATCTGGATTCTTAGCAACCTCAAGCAGGTTGGTGGACAGACATGGTGGGGTGGAGCGCTTCTGCCATAGATGTGGAGCGAATGTCGAATCTATCAACCACCTACTGTTTGAGTGCCCACCAGCCTTGTAATGTTGGGCTATCTCATTGATACCATTGAATTTGGGGGTCTTCCCGAGATCTTCTATGTATGTGAACTTTGATTACCTCTTAGGGCGGGCGAGAGAACAAGGGGCTACTCGAGAATCCCTCAAGGTCTTCCCTTGACTACTGTGGTATATGTGGAAAGCTCGAAACGAAAAAGTCTTCAACAGTTTGGAAGTTTCTCTGGAATACACATGGTGGCTTGCGTCTTATGAAGCTGAATCTTGGAGACTGGCGCAAATATTACCAGAGGAGGAGAATGCTACTGATGACCAACCCGCAAGTAGGCAGGAACCTGTGAGACCTTTAACGGAGGCTGTTCAAACGTGGTGCTGTCAGGTGGATGGATCATGGACCGACTCGCAGTCGAGAGCTGGTTTTGATTTTGTACTCCTAATGAATAATCGCATTGAATTGATTGGTGTAGGCAGAAAAGAAAATTTAATGTCTCCGATCCACACAGAGCTTGAAGCGATCATATGGACAATGCAGGAACTAGCCCAACGAGATTTTCTTCAAATATGTATTGAGTCCGATTACGAGCAGCTGGTGAATATCATAGAGAAAGAAGAGGAGTGGCCAGCATTAGAAGCATAATTATATGAGTTTAAGCTTCTTCGTTCTAAATTTCAAGGTTTTAAGTTTTGTTTTATTACTAGATCTCAAAATATTCGTGTTTATGCCCTCGCTAAGAGGGCACGATCACGTGATCAAGAGGATACAATTGTTTCAAGAGAGTGGCAATCTTGTTTTGGGCAGGATAAAAACTCTCTGAACCGCTAGTGGAATGAATCTTTTGATGCCAAAAAAAAATATATGGAGTATTCTTATTTTTTACTTCATTTTGCAATTGAAAATGGAATGGGATTGGAACAAACATTACTACAAAATGGAGTTTGAAATAAAAAAATGGAGTGGGGTTGGAGTAGGGTCTTAGACCATCTCCAACTCCACTATAAATCTCACTTCATTTTAGAGTAAAAGAAAAAATTATCTCTAACCTCAGTCTATTTCCCACTCTATAATAGAGTAATAAATGAGTTTACTCAAAATATAGAATAACAAATAGGTTTACCATATTTTTCTAGTCATCACTTTATTTTGGAATCACTCTATTTTAGAGTAAAAAATAGAGATTTAATTGAAAATGTCCTTATAAAGGTAAAGTTTTATTGGTACTTTTTTGCAGCGATAGAAATATAGTTTATTGATTTTACATCATACTCTTGTATTCATTACACTAAAACATTATATTATTTTTTACGATAGATTTATATTAAGAAGTCCATTGGGCCATTACATGATTGGGTAGTGTATAATATAAATGGTTACCAGTTAATGTATCTTAAATCCAAAAGCCCGATAACAACAACCAATTTTTTTGCGGAAACAGAAACGTGTCCAGTGAGGGCACTTTGACCTCTGCCACGCGTGAGCCGAAGATGAACGTTAGACATGCAGATTGCCGACCAATTTTTCAGTAAATGTTGGTTCTGCTGCATCGCTACACGATCACCATCCTATCGATCGACTCCATCCAATCCATCAACACCACCGCATATGAAATCACATCCTATATCTGATGCTTCACATCCGCCATAAATATCTCGTTTCTACCGAGGAAATCCGGAATGATTAAATCATTGTGACAAGTAATAGCTTGACGGGTCTGTTCAACTCGATCAAACGCTAGAACCGACATCGATGAGTGCACGACAACAAGGAAGAAAGAATAAAGAGATCAGCCGCGTCGAGATGGCAAAGCACCATGGAGAAGATCGTAGATCCCAAAGCCTTCTGATAACTAGAATTTTCGCAATCCTTTGAGGTACCAATTCCTCAAGCTTATCGATGTAGCTTTGAGGTATCGAACCTTTTTGGGATGGATAAAACCAATAAGCACAAACTAAACATCTAGAGTCAAATCACTCAATTAAGTTTTTGTTTCTAACAATCCTAACAAAGACAATTCAAATAGAAGTAAACAAAAAGCAAGTAAACAAGTGGATTCAATCAATGATAGAGATAAGGCCTAAAGGTTAAGGTCAATGGATAGTTGACTCGGGATGATCAAGGATCCTAATTCAAACTTCAAAGAAGCTAACCTCCTAGCAAGGAACACAACAAGTTGAATAGTTTAATCTCTTAATACTAATCTCTTTACTTAATCCTAATCCAAGAACAAATTCTCATTTGTGAATTAAAATCGAGCAAGCAATCAAACAAGTTCCAAACAGCCAACAATCACCTCTAAACATACATTTTCATGTGCTAGAATGTGAAAGTTCTATCAAAGCTAGAAACTGGAATTTCATCGAACACATGGTGGGCAAGAAATCCTAAACATCCTAATCAACGTGATCAAAGATAATTAGGCACTAAACACACTTTGATAGACGAGATTTAAAGACAACAAACATTAGAAATCCATTGATCACCCCTAATCAACCTAATCCTACCTAACCCATAAGCCCTATGAAGAACTACTCACTAATCATAATATGAACAACAAAATCCATAGAAATAATGTTGATCATAGGAGACTAGAGATAGATTGAAAGATTTGATGAATGAATCACAAAAGAAGTACTAGATTAATCCAAGAAATCAATCTTGTTCTTACAAAAGAGTTTTTGCAACAAAACAAGCTTAAGAAACAATAGAAAATAAGTTTTTGGATTAAATAGTCAATAGGGTGCGAACCGGGTTAACCCGGAACAAACCGGGTGTTGACCCGGATCCAAGGCAGTTTCTGGGGTCTGTATCGGCCAGCCAGTCGATATGCTGGTCGATATGGACTGTCTCAATTTAATCCGAGAGTCTGTATCGGCCAGCCAGTCGATATGCTGGTCGATATGGGCTCTCGGATTTTCTCGCCAGGAAGTGTATCGGTCTGCTCGGTCGATATGCCGGTCGATATGAGTCTGTCTGCTTTTTTGCAGACTGTGTTGAGATGCATCCAGTAAATCAGGCATAACTCTTTCCATATAGCTCCGAATGACTTAAAACCACCTCCGTTAGAAAGCTAACTCAATTTCCCATGATTTCTATTCAGAAACCCAGAGCTAAAAGTCAACTTAATATCTTCATATGACTCAATCTTTCAAGCTCATCGGTTTGGTCTTTCATCACCATTTCACTTGCAATCACTCCTTTGGCCTCCAAACTCTTCCAAACATCCTTAGCAACTCCAAGAACCTACAAAACATAAGAAACACTCCAAATGCAAGCCTAGAATGCCTAAACCTAGCTCTAGATGATCCTATACTCTAAACACACCAATGACCAAAGAAATGAAGTTAAAGGAAACTAAAAATAAGTAAAACATGATCCTAACATTAGCCTAAATGCATGAAAATACAAGTATATCACCTTCCCGGGAAGAAATCCCGAAACAGATAAGGAATGTAAACATGCACAAAGCCCGGATTTATTAACCGAGAAGAAAATTGAATCCATCTCTATAAACCACAAAGAAAAACGGAGATGAAATTGGTAAACTACAGAAACTCTAAACTACAAAAGTAACCAGACTATCGGTTTGGAAATATGCCGCCACCGACGACTTGAAAACGGAGAAATTTTGTTCGGTGTGTAGAGAGAAGATGGAGAGAGAGAGAGAGAGAGAGAGAGAGAGAGAGAGAGAGAGAGAGAGAGAGAGAGAGAGAGAGAGAGAGAGAGAGAGAGAGAGAGAGAGAGAGAGAGAGAGAGAGAGAGAGAGAGAGAGAGAGAGAGAGAGAGAGATTCTATTTTTTTCATTATGATAGAGAAACTCTATTTTATTCTCTAATATATTTTCTATTTTTTTGCTCTAAACAAAATATTTTGAATATATTTTTTGACATGTAATATTATTAAAAACAAAATATGTTTTGTTTACAAGATTTTGAGTTAACGATGTTAATCCAAACTCTAATGCTAAATCATACTAGAAAACTTTGATAAGAGAAAGGGAAAAATAGGAACATGAGAAAATCAAGTATTTGTTTTTGAAGCCAAAACATAGTCAATACAGTTGCCAATAAACTTGGTTTTAGGCTTCTAGTGAACCAGTTCAACAGTTTCAGTCGCATCTTAAGAATGATGCAGTGCAAGAAGCCTATTGTGCATTTCTGCTCGGATATGGTGAGCTAAGGTCTCCACTGTCATATGTTTCTTAAGATGTCCTTTCTCCAAATCCAATAAATCACTAATTGAAAGAGCATTTTCACAAGAGTTAAATCCATCTTCATGAGCATGTTCTTCATCAGAGAGTTTATGGTCTGAGTCCAGTCAGGGGTTATGCTCGCGCCTAGAATTTTATCACTCAAACTAGTCGAGATTATGCAGGAAAATGGACATTCAAAGAACAAATGGTCTTTGCTTTCTTCTGGTTCTTCACAAAGAATGCATGATTGCGGGTGACCCCGTTCCTTAGTTTTATCTCATGTGGATAAGTAATTTTGGATAGCAAGCCAAATGATGAATCCCTGACGTGGGGCACACCGCTTCAACCAAACCAGATAATGCTAGTTAACTTTGTTTTTTTGTTGCCTTATTTGGTGCTGTCTTTTTGGAGAGAAATCGTGTGATATACTTTTATTGGCGAAATGAAAATCCCGATTACCCCATTTTATTCTCACATACCCCTTTTGATTTAATGAAATGTTGAAAGACGAATTTGTCCCTCCTGCTTACTTGATTTTAAAAAACAAAAATCATTAAAACAAATAAACAAATCCGACCCACCGCCTGATCCGATCTCATCACCCGATCCTCGAGCAGCTCGCCAACCGGAACCGGAACCGGGTTCGCGAACCCACGTGATTCAGGGAGGTCCGCCGCCGTCATTATCAATCGCCGTCGTCAGAATCTAGATCCTTGGAACTGTGTTGGGTTTGCTAATTGAGGTCTATTGATCTGATTCATGTTTTACCATTGGTTTGGGTCGATTAAGACTCGGTTTACCATTGTTTTAGGTCGATTAGGGCTTGGTTTACCATTTTTGGGTCGATTCAAACTCTAAATTCGTGGTTTACCATTGTTTTGGGTCGATTAGGACTCCAAATTCGTGTTTACCATTGGTTTGGGTCGGTTAAGACTCGGTTTACCATTGTTTTGGGTCGATTAGGGCTTGATTTACCATTATTTTGGGTCGATTATGACTCTAAATTCGTGTTTAGCATTGGTTTGGGTCGATTAAGACTTGGGTTACCATTGATTTATGTCGATTCAGACTTGGTTTACCATTGTTTTGAGTCGATTAGGACTTGGTTTACCATTGTTTTTGGTTGATTAGGACTCTAAATTCGTGTTTACCATTGTTTTGGAATCATTAGATTTGAATTGTAGTGCACTGTATGTAAATTAAAACACGAAACCGAACCAATTTTAATGTTCATGCGATAGTAAAACTATGTATAACTAGTAGAACTCGTATTACATATTTGATTGATGCACGGTAATACTGGTAATACTAGTATTACTATGAAAATTGTGAAATTTGTAAAATTATAATAACAGGTATCATACTAACAAAGTCTAAATTAATCAACAAAAAATTACCAGATTTATGAGTTAGTCGAATTATATGCTAATCGACTAAATGGACATATAATGAAAGAAACAACACTATATTGATCTTATACTTTTAAGATCACTTTGTAACTAAAAACCAAATAAATGAGAATTTTTTTTTTAATGAATATTTTAAACAAATTATTTTATACAACCGTCATAATTACATGTTAATCGATTTATATCAATTGTAAAACTACAAACACAATTTTAGATTATGTAATACTAAATAAACTAAAAACCATAACTATTTGCAAATTCCGTAATACTAATATCTTAGGTAAAACTATGTGTAAAGTTTTGGCGCCAAAAATTCCATCTTCTCTTTTTCCGGTTCTCTGTATTTGTCTCTCATACAAACCGAGTTGACGTTTACGTTTTTCGAACTATTGTCAAATCACAATGTTTAGTGGAGCCGTTTAATGCAGGGGACAAGCAAGCCGTCGATCTCAAACCCAAGAAAGATGCCATCATCACTACACGTCTATCGAATCCGGCGAACCGTCACGTCTCTGCGTCCATAAGATGCTACCCTAAAGATCATGCGTCAAAAATCCTTTCTATAAATACCGAGACGATGATCCGATAACCATCAAGCAAAAGAAGTTCTAAAATCAGAGAGAAGTTTGAAAAACGGAGAGAAGTTCGAAAACAAAGAAGAACTCACCCAAAACCATGGCGAACAGGAGATCGATTGTCTCTCTGCAACAACTCCCGATCAAAGTCCTCACCAAGATCGTACAAAAAGCCGGCAAAGCTTCCTCCGCCGATTACTGCAACCTGAGAGAAACCTGTAAAATAGTGAAAGAAGCCTCCAACAGTCCTGAAGTCCTCCATTCTCTGTTTCTCACCGCTGGTGAAGAATCCTCTCCTTGGGATTCAGCACTCGGCGATTCTGGACAAATGCATGGAGCATGAGAAATGCGCTGCATTCTTCGTGCAAGGTATTATCACTTACTTCGAAGAGGGAGATGTGGAAAATGGAATGGCGTATTTAAACAATGCCGCGATTGGGGAGGGCGAGGATGAGATTTTGGAAGCTGCTTACCTATATGGTGTTCTGCGCTTCCTCCACAACGATCCTCTAAGCGGTCCCTTTGATGAAATTGCCTTCAGGTACTGGCAGGAAGATGAGGAGGATTTGGTGGCCCGAGTTTGGAAGAACTTGAGGAGGATACAGCATGGAATCACTGTCGAGAAGAAGCAGGTTAATGTGCAATCGATGCGGAGCAGAAGGCCCCCTAGATCTTGCCATATTCTTGATATGGAAATCGACTGCCCCGAGTGCTTCATGTACAAATGGTGCATGAAGTTCTACTACATGAATCAAATTGTTCCTTATCTCCATTAATTTCTTTTTTCGTACTCTGTTTTTTTGTTTTTAATTTCTCGGCTATGTAGTACTCTTTTTGTGAAGAACATCTCAGAAGTACTCTTTTTAATATAGAATATCGTCTTTTATAATCTCTGGAATGTTATGTCTCCACCATTTTCCATGAAAATCGAATTTGGAATCGAGAAGAACTAGAGTAGTTGTACCTAGTTTTACGAATAACCCATAAATAAAGATCAAAAATAAATTTAAATGTTTAAAATGGGAAAGAAGAGTTTGAAATTTTGGATTAGATCCGATAGGTTTGGGCGGGTGTGTAAAAACCAGGTATAAGTTGTAATTTTGTGTACTTACTTTGGTTTTTTGGTAACTTAACATATATTTCGATTTAAAAGAAAATGTTAAAAGAAATTAAGTTATAACAGAGTCATTTTAGATTTTCCTTCTGGCAATAGGGGTATATGAGACGATGACCTCTTTTTGGAGGTAAACTTATGGTCATAAGTATCCACTATCTGCTTCAAAAGATAGATGTTTAGTCCGGCATCAGAGATTGGAGTCGGCGTATTGGTGAGGATGTTGTGTATGTCTCAAAAGTGACATGTTCTCCTTTGAATTTTCCAACGATTCTCAGCAACAACATCTGCAACTTTTTCTTTTCTATCAATTCACATTGCCATAATACCATTCTCACCTGCCAAATCATATAGTGAACCACAGCTCAACCACTTATCAAACTAGAAAGATGCGGCCGACCCATCACGTAGTTCAACTTTCATAAACGACAAAGCCAATGTTCGGAGCTGAAGGAGCTTTCGCCATATCCAGGATCCTTGAGTCGTCTTCTATGGTAAGACCCATAAAGAAGAGCCTCGAAGAAGATAGTGGTGAGTCCATGCAACCCAAAGGGAATCCGAATTCGCAAAAAGACGCCATATAAGATTTAAAGAGAACACTCGGGAAGAGTCTTTACGCTTTATGATTCATGTCACCTTCTACTTTAGGAGCACATATATCATCCCAAGCAATGCGCTCTTTTGATATTGTGGTAGGAGTCTTACTAGAGGAATGCAGTGCACATTCTCTCTTATTTAAACATGTTGTAGGAAGCTTGAAAGCCGAGCACCAGAAATTAAGTGTACTCATTATTACTGATTGTATAAGTTGCAAACGACCAGAAGATGACAAATTCTTGGAGAGCAATCTGGAGCGGATCTTAACAGCTCGTAATCTAGACTTGTCATTATCTTCGTAGTAAGTTGAAGTCCAGTGTAACAAATTGGAAGTTGCTCTATCTTTATACCATACGAAGTGGCTGTTACTTGAAGCTCATGTAGATTTTTCAATGCCATATAAAGAGCATATTTGTTCATATTGATGGAGAGGCTTGATTCTTTCCCAAGGTCACTTAGAACTTCTGCAGTTCTGCTATACCTCTTAGTGATGTAGTTGTTTCATCCGTGAAAATGATAATATCGTCAGCCAAACTCAAATTTGAGTAATCTGCAGCTCTTTGCATTTTAGACGATATCCAATCCCTTTCTTTCTCACAACGGCATTCAATCTATGAGACAAAACGTTAATAGCCATTACAAATAACAGCGGGGATAATGAGCAGCTTTGACGGAGATTTCTTGTACTGATGAAAAAACTTTATAATTCTCCATTGACACACATTAAAAAAGAAGCCCCATAGTCATATAACCCCACACCCAATAAATGAACAAAGCTGGAAAAACTATGGCATGAAGCATGTTTATAAAGAAATCTCATCTTAGTGTATCAAATTATATTTTTCTTTTATTAGTAACACTTAATATTTATAAAATTAGCCCATATTTTCTACTTTTACACAAAAATCATAAATTATGATATTATAAAAATCAAACATATATTATCTAAAATTATATTATATCATATAAAAATATAAAATGTAAAAGATTTTTGTTTAAGCATCAACATTGATGTATTTTCAAAAAAAAAATGGTTAATATATTTTCTATAATATAATATATTTTGATTTTTACCTCTTTAAATATATTATACTTAAATAATAGTACTATTTGGAATGTATGAATTCTTTTATATTATTAAAATATCAATTTTATTTGTTTACTCACAGTAAAAAGAGTAAAAAGGTTAAGTAATTGAATTTGGTTTATCAAGCGGATCCATAACATCAAATTTAGTTTGGTAGCAAGTTTTTCAAAACCAAAACCCGAACAAACCCAAAATGAATCTAAATTCGGATTAACACTAGTAAAAAAGTGTTCAAGAGATTTATTAACAAAAAAAAAAAAAAATCGCAACAAAAGAGGTGTGGTCAAGGTCAGTGACCAGACGATGCGGACGAAGCGACGGGACCTCCTAAACCCATCTTCTTACCCAAAAGCCCAAGCTGTTCCACCAACTCACTTCCGGTAAGAATCTCAGTGGCTCCATAAATAACGTTCTTAACGGTTAACTGTCTCTGTGTCAGCTCCTGCAAACTCCCATACTCAACATAGTTTCCTCCACCGATCATGAACACCATAGCTTCTCTAAACGGCCCCCTCACATGGCTACCACCACCGGAGCTAGACTTTGGAGCTCTCGGGTCAAGCAAGAGGTAAGAATCGAACTCTGGGTTCGGCTTTCCTTCTGTTAAAGCTTCGACGGTTCGAGTCACTGCCAATTGTTGATCACTAGATAACAGATTCTTGACTCCAGCAGTAACCGCGCTTATTGACTGTCCGTAAAGCTTCTCTGCCCAGTCTACAATGTTGCTTCTGCTTGCTGAGTTCGCTGAAGCTGCCAGAGATACGTTTAAAGATTTGATTTTCTTCACGTACTGAAACGCGCTTGTGTCAGCTCCGGCTTCGTTCAATGCTGCTTCCACGGATTCGACTTCTGATTGGTTTATGGTTTCTGTGGAGATCAGGTACATGATTGCGAACCGAAGCTTGTCCATCTTTGTACCTTTGCCTTTTAGAGCAGCCATAAGTTCGGCTCTGTCGATTCCGCCTCTCATCATCATGTCGCTCTCTTTCTTATTGAAAGCGTCAATAGATCTCTCCTTGATCTGTCCTAAAAGCGCAGTTGCGATGTTGGTGTGTTTGTCAATCACTTGCTTTCTCTCGGTTAATTCCGGGAGGGAGTTCACAGCGTTCATGAGATGTTTTGTGTTTCCAATCAAATCCGTTCCGTCAAACTCAGCGCCGCTCCCGCCGCCGGTTCTCTTGTTAACCTCTTCGACGTCTCTCTTGTACTTGGTCAACTGAGTTTCAATCTCAACAGCGACTTCTGGAAACTCGAGAGAACTGTTTGCTGACCAGAACGGGTCCGAACTGTCCAGCTCAAACGATTTCATTCCTCCTTTTTCTCCCTGCACGTTCAATCTGTTGAGCTTTAAGCCGAGAACGTCGTGAACAAGAGGCCGGTATCTGAAATCATGCTGAATCCCAACCGAGAGCTCAAAGTTCCTATCGAAAATGCACAAGAGCGGACGCTGAAACGAGCTCATGAAACCACCTCCTTCAGTAAACAGATTGTTCTTAGACAAAAGATGATCTCTCAGTTTCTGATCCAACAGAGACGCCACCATCTCGGCAGGTCCACCACGAGGGCATCTGATAACAGGAACCACACCCAGCGTTACCAAAACACAAAACAAACCACTAGCAACCCTTTCGATTATTGCCTCGATCTCTTTATCTCCGGCTGATGGATCATTCAGTTGAACATATGTAGATTGCTGTGCCAGAGAGAAGCAGTTATCTTCCAAAGTCACAAACTCCAGATACTGATCATGCACCTTGGAGACTTTATCAACGGAACTAGATTTGAGAGTACCGGAGGCGAGGTCTTCGAGAAGAGGACGAGGGATTGAAGACGAGAAATTCAGATGAAAGGTATCGTAGAGAGACTCAGAAGCATCAGCTATGATCCTCTGGATGTTGGATTGAGTGGGTTGAACAAAGTAAACGGCGGGAACATCATGAACGGTCTTCCGATCTTTGTCTGTGAGAAAGTAGAGCGTAACTCCATGTTTACGCAGATCCTTGACATGGATCAAAGGAGATAGAATGTTCTGGCAGAACTTGTCGTAGATCAAGATCTTGTAAACATCCTCGTTTGCAGTTGCACTTGATTTCAAAGGTTGGTTCAAATTCAGCATCCGGATTATACATTCTGGAACGGACAAATCAAAGATCCAACATTAAAGGAAACTAGATTCCTAAATGCAGCCTATCTATTCTATATCACTAGATCGAGGAATCATAGCAGAAATTGAGATCGTTACCAGTTTGTTTCTGGCGGAGATTGAGAGCCATGGAAGCTTGAAATCCGAAAACACTTGTAATCTCTCGAGCTATTTCTTTCTGTTTTGCATAACACAGATCGAGATTACGTGATTCCACGAAACAGGTTCTGAGAAATTCAGGTAAAGCAGGAGAAGTCTGAGATCTAAATCCTAAATCGATCTTCAAAAAACCCAAAATCACAGAGGAGTGATGAAGATGAATATCGCCTCCGATCTATTTCGCGATAAAAGAAGATGGGCCTAATGGGCCGTGACAGTTACAATAAAGAAGGCCCATCTATATTCCTTCTTCGGTTTCAGAACTATCCCGGCTTGTTGTTTACTTATTTCTCTTTCGTATGTTTCTGCAGTGCAAAAAGTGCAATGAAACAGCTCCACTAGGTATGGTTTTTGTCAATGCTGTGCAGTTTTATACAATGTAATGGTCTCTGATATTCATTCAAAATGAGTTTTCATTCGGGAAATTAATTTTGGCATCAAAATGAGTATAAAATGGATTAGCACATTCTCTATCTGCATAATTTTAGCTATGTTTATGTTGGAATTCATACCGGTTTATAAATTATTTTATAAATCAACTTATGAATTTACTAGCCAAGATCTCATGCAAATACTGAAATAAATCTAGATCTACAATCTCAAATATACCTGGTTGTTTTGCAGCGGAGTAAAAACGAGACGAATCAAGTTTCTTTAGCACTTCAAATGTCGTGTCTCTACCGGTATCCACACACACACAAACTGGATCGCAATGGGATGCTAGTGCCTTTGAGATCTAATCTCAACTAATTACACCTATAGTCACTTCTTCCCACTTTAATTACCTAATAAGACACAACCATGTTATGAGGCACTTTCTCTTAATGATTATACTCTTTTGCCCCTAAAAACACTAACTAGCAGTTGTCTTTCTGGTCACAACTTTTCATTAGTTACTTTTACTCTTTAACTTTAACTTTAACCTTCCACCTTTTTTGACCAAAAAAATCACAAGTTACTAACCACAAAAAAAAAATTGTTCTCTCTCTATTCCTTCTTCTTTCTCGAGTTAGTAACACATTAAGGCACTTTAACCTCTTTTATTACGTTAAAAGGCACTTCAAGACACTTGGGTACTTTATGCACTGTTGAATTTTTTTTAATACCATAACACCCTTCCTTTTTAGTTTGATCACGTTTGATTTGGTCTGTTTTTATATTTAATTTTTAATTTTATTCTGCAAATTGTGGTCCGTTGGATTGCAAAATGGGGGTGGGGGGGGGGAAGCTTTTCAGGCCTCTCAAATCGGATTGGAGAGAGGATAACCTATTTTTTTGTTTTAATCTGGACCCTTGATTTTTTAAATCTGATGGACATGATTAGTTGTTTGGTGTTGGATGAAGTGAAGGCTTCAGACCCTTGGATTTAAGTTCTCTTTTTGTTAATCTGCTGCCACGTCAGTCCATATGTATGACTGATATTCATTTAAAATTCAAACATCATGAGAAATCAACATAGAATAACTACAAGCTAGTTTAGTTGTTATATGATTGTCCACAGAAAAGTGTCCATCATAAAATTTTCATATATGTGTATGTGTCTATGTGTATTTGTCCACATAGACAACATACGGAGTCCAATTGTATCTACATATTTTCTATACATGCTAAAACGAAATGTATCTAAAATACAATGTCCACACTTGTAACGATATGTTATATGTCCACTTATACAAAGCAACATAAAATATATCCACAAACAAGTATCTTTATAAATGTGAAAATAAATATATGTCCGGTTTTAAAATGTGCATATATCTAAAAATTCCGGTTATATCCAAATATAAAAATATGTAGATAAGCCACACAAGATAAATGTACAATAAAACAAATAAACAAAGAATAGTTTACACATCTAGTTTCCACAATATAAGCATGAAAATGTATATAAAAGACATAAGTAAAGACAACTACTTGTACACAAATAGGCGTCCACAATAATTTATCCATCTAAATGTGTCCACAAATAGGTATCCACATACGTGTTCACATGAGATTGAAAATTTTCAGGTAAAGATCTTAAATCAATAATACATAGCAATTTACATATAAAAACGAAGTCCAAATGCTATTATACACAAAACATGCCCATATGATATACATGAAAAACATGTCCATAGATTTCCCATACTTTGATGGGTTTTTGTTTCTGTATATACACAAAAACATGTCCATACGATAGAGTACATAAAATCAGTTTTTTTTTTGAGTTGAATGGTTTTTTAGACCTTGTCAAATCTTTTGTTCTCAAGAGCCGCTTGGAAGCTTTCTTGTACTATGATGATTGTGCCAAATCTTCCGTCATCGAGACTTTACCCAATGCCTCCGCCGCGAATTTCCTTGCTGCCTAATCCTCACTGCTCACAAACTCAATCAAAACATCATTTATTAACAAAAATATGTTTGTGTACATAAAATGGGATGCAAAATAGCTAAATTTACAGTTTAAATGCAGACCTACACGTTTGAGCTAGCCAAATGAGAATGCAACAATGAAAAATATTAGAGCTATGCTAGTAATCAATCAATTTAACGAAAAGGGAACAATAAGATTACCATATGCGCTATTTGAAGTAGCAGCCGCAGCAGAGAGCAAGCTATCATAGCAATCTCTCATTGCACGCCCTGCAAAAAAATCACAGACACTACACATTGTAAGAAGAATTATATTAACATTGTAACATTCACATGCGTGAAACAGAGCACCATCCATTTTGGTTTGTCAAGTGAAGGAGATTATCTGATTTAACCAGAGACCGAAAAGCTACAGAGCAATAACAGGGAAGCTCCAGATCCCAACCGGTTTAGTTCCCGCATCGGCGGCGCTAATTATACTACCCACCACACTCAACAAAGCAACTTTGGCCTTAAAGCCTCGCTCTTTAGGCATAGATTGCTTCGTTTCCGGGTATGACGCAGCTTCCACTTACACCGCCAAACACAACGCAGCTCCGATTTGCGCATTCGAATCACCTTCCTGGATTAGCGTCTCGATAAGCAGTTTCATGACCGATGCGAATGGCAGCTTTGTGACGTGAGCGGACATATCCTTGGTTGAGGCGTCGCAAGCGGATCGAACGAAGGAATCCAGATCTCAAATACGGCAGATGACGATGGAAACCATTGGGAGAGGTGAGGAGAGAGAGAATCTTCGTGGTAGCGAGACATAAGCACAAGACGGCGACGCACTATTTCCTCACCGGAGACTTGTGGATGCAGTTGAGGTAAGAAGAGAAAAAGTCGTGAGTGAATTAGGAAAGAAGAAGAAATTAAGATTTTTTTACTGAAATTTGTGAGAGGAGAAAATAAAATTTGGAGATAAAAATAAAAACAAAAAAGCTCACAGTTGGTGAAGACTAATTTTGATAATTCACACCATCAAAGTACTCTAGTGTTTACAAGTGCCTTATTCTGAAATTAATAGGTGTGAAAGTGCCTTTCTATGTAATTTTCTCTTCTTTCTCAAACCATTGTCGCCTCTTTGCCTCCATCGTCGGTGTCTCTCTCCATCGACGGAGATCGCGTTCTCTTGTTTTAAAAATCCTTGGATTTCTTCTTCCTCTTAGAGAGAAGCTTAAAAAAGTCTAATCTTGAAGTAGTAAAACGAGCTTAAAAGGTTTGAGAAAGGTTTGATTTTTTCTCCTGGGTTTTTGTCAGAAGCTCTAGTTCATCATCTGCTTTGTTTGTTTGCTCCACATGAATCTATCTAATTGTTGTTTCTTAGTGACCGATTGTTTTTTTGTTTTTTTTCTATTAGGGTTCCCCGCTCTGATTTGATGGTAACGGAGGGTGGTTTGTGTTGGATAGTTCGGTTGATCCTGATTCAATTCTCATATTGATATCAACCTAAACATGCATCAGATCTAGGTGTTCTTATTTAGAAACATTAGATGATCTCACCTTTTACCTGTTTGTTGCAGCGGAAGGATTAGAACAGGTCAGAGATCAGATAGATGCACCGAGGGATGAATCCTCCAAAGGTTCACACACGCTTCACAAGGAATTGGCTGCTAGACCACGAGGAACAGAGGCGCAGAGAGAGGAGAGAAACGGCGCAGGGTGTTAGGGTTGGGGAGAGAAAGACTTGGCTTTTAGTCATTAAAAGCCTTCTCTTTCCCTTTTGGGCTTTTGGGCCCAATCTGATTAAATCCCATTTAATCAGACCCATTAATCTTTCTCTCTTAGTACGACAAATGCCTAGCACTTTTGTCGTACTTCTGCTAAGCCGTTCCAACACATTTTCCTGTTAGCTTAGGCGTGTGACCCATATGGGATCATATAATAAAGGCAATAAGTCCAAGACTTATAGATCATGAGCGGACTCTAGCAAGCCATCATGATCCCCAGTATTATATGACTTATGTCTGATCTCGACATACTCTTACTTTCTAGAGACAGTACCGAGATTACTGGACACAATTCCAACAATCTCCCACTTGTACTGGAATCTCTGTATTCATAATCCTTTTGTCACAATATCTCGATTAGTCATAAGGCAAGATTGGTGTCATCCTTATAAAGCCTAATCTTGTTCATCGGACTCTGATTTGATACTGACAATCCAAACGACTCGGGTAAGTCCGTTTGAGCATGGCCATGCGTTTTTCCAGTATTCAAATCTCCGATTGGCCTAGAGATATTCACTCCACTTATATTGGAGGGACAAATTCCGTCTTGTTCCATCACTGTAAACTACTCATTTCATAATGCACCCAAACAAGGTCCTTATAGCTATCACAGAACGATAGCGTTAGACAATGATCAAAGTACATCAGTCCATGTGCAGTCACATGCATGTGAACTCAGGTCTAAGGACTATACTCTATAGTCGTAGTAAGAATCTCTTATGACACAGATATAAATATCCTGAAGAGTTCTTATAGTCGGGTCTTGTCCGGTCGTATGTTCCCAACATACACCTATGTACTGACTTTGATGCCGTGCATCTATGACACACTGAGACTTTGTCATAAGTCACGTACCAATCCAGTCTCACACGGTTGTTGGTGTTCCAGTTTCAGCAACCTTCGACTAGGGACATGATGATATAAAACATTTATCAAATATAGGATCTCATGATCAAGCTAAATGACTTCGATGACTCAAGATCAAATCATTTACTTCGATGACCTATAAAATGGTTCATATCATTTTGGAACGATTATTTCATCACAGTTAAAATAATTTTGAAATAATAATTTCATTAAAACATAAATAATGTTTTACAAGAACATATCAAATAACTAAAATAAAGCTCACAAAACTCCCACTCAAATTTAGATTACATTTCAATGTTTCTAATGCCTACAGCTTCAGTCAGGAACTCGAGCTTAGGCCTTGGGAGTGGCTTTGTCAACGGATCAGCGACGTTATCATCTGTCGGAACTCGGCTGATCTTGACTTCCTTTCTATTAATGATGTCACGTATCAAGTGATATCTTCTTTGAACTTGCTTGGATTTCTGGTGTGATCTTGGTTCCTTTGCCTGAGCTATAGCACCATTGTTGTCACAAAACAGTGCCAGAGGCTCAGCCGCATCTGGTATCACACCTAGTTCCATAATGAACTTTCGTATCCAAACAGCTTCCTTCGCCGCTTCTGAGGCGGCGATATATTCAGCTTCTGTAGTGGAATCAGCAACGGTGTCCTGCTTGGAGCTTCTCCAACTTACTGCACCGCCATTCAGACAAAAGATATAACCGGACTGTGACCGGAAATCATCTGTGTCTGTCTGGAAACTTGCGTCCGTGAATCCACTGACTTTAAGCACATCACTTCCACCGTACACCAAGAATTTATCCTTAGTATGTCTTAGATACTTCAAGATATTCTTTACGGCAATCCAATGGTTTTCACCTGGATTTGACTGGTATCTACTCGTCATGCTCAATGCATAAGCAACATCAGGACGAGTACAGATCATGGCATACATGACAGATCCTATTGCAGATGCATAAGGAATATTCTTCATGCGCTCAAGCTCAGCAGCCGACGTAGGGCTCTGCTTCTTGCTTAGCGTTGTGCCATGCACCATTGGCGTGAAGCCCTTCTTGGAATCTTTCATGCTGAATCTTTGTAGGACTTTGTCAATGTATGAGTCTTGACACAAGCCTATCAGCCTCTTAGGTCTATCCCGATAGATCCTAATTCCAAGAACGTATGCGGCTTCACCCATGTCTTTCATGGAAAAACAACTTCCAAGCCAGTCTTTTACAGACTTCAGCATTGGAACGTCGTTTCCGAGAAGCAGTATGTCATCGACATACAGAATAAGAAATACAATTTTGCTCCCACTAGATTTCTTATACACGCATTGTTCTTCTTCGTTTCTAATGAAGTCAAATTGCTTGATCGCTTCATCAAAACGAAGATTCCAGCTCCTCGATGCTTGCTTCAATCCATAAATGGATTTATGAAGCTTGCATACTTTCCCAGCATTCTTTGGATCTATGTAACCGTCAGGTTGCGTCATATACACATCCTCTTCCAGAATACCATTCAGGAATGCGGTTTTCACGTCCATCTGCCAAATTTCATAATCATGAAAAGCTGCAGTTGCTAGTAGAATCCGAATAGATTTCATCATAGCCACCGGTGAATAGGTTTCATCGTAGTCCACACCGTGAACTTGTCTGAAACCTTTTGCCACCAACCTGGCTTTATAAATCTGGACATTTCCATCCACGTCAATCTTCTTCTTGAAGATCCATTTGCACTCGATGGCTTTTACACCAGCAGGAAAATCAACCAACGAAAAGACTTGGTTGACCGACATGGAGTCCATTTCGGAATCAGTGGCCTTGCGCCACTTAGAGGAATCTGGGCCCATCATGGCTTGATTGAAGTTCGATGGTTCATCACCATCAATGATCAAAAGATCATGACAGTCAGTCACGAGGAATCCTTGATATCTCTCGGGTTCGTGACGGATCCTCCCGGATCTTCGAACTTCAGGTACTACAGGTTCAGGCTCTACAATTTCTTGTAGGTCCTCCTGCTGCTCTTCCTCATTAGGTTGAGCAGTATCCTGTTCATCTTGAATTTCTTCAAGCAGTACCTTACTCCCACTGTCTTTCTTAGAGAGAAACTCCCTCTCAAGAAAGTTACAATCCCGGGCAACAAAGATCTTGTTCTCGGAACGTAGATAGAAGTAATAAGCCTTGGTTTCCCGTGGATAACCAATGAAATAGCATTTGTCAGATTTTGGTGTAAGCTTGTCTGAGATTAATCTCTTGACATAGGCTTCACAACCCCAAATTCTGAGATAAGACAGCACTGGAGCTTCTCCAGTCCATAATTCATATGGTGTCTTTGCTACTGCTTTTGATGGCGCTCTGTTTAGTGTGAACACTGCTGTTAGCAGAGCATATCCCCAAAGGGATATTGGAAGGTCTGTGTGACTCATCATAGATCGAACCATATCCAATAAGGTCCGATTTCTCCTCTCAGATACACCATTCCAATGAGGTGTTCCAGGAGGAGTGAGTTGGGATACGATCCCACACTCTCTCAGATGATCACTGAATTCCTGGCTTAAGTATTCTCCTCCTCGGTCGGACCGAAGAGCCTTAATGCTTTTGCCAAGTTGGTTCTGTACTTCATTTTGGAATTCTCTGAACTTTTCAAAAGATTCAGACTTATGTTTCATCAAATAAACATATCCATACCTACTGAAATCATCAGTGAAGGTAATGAAGTACTGATAGTTTCCTCTTGCATTAGTGGACATTGGGCCACACACATCAGTGTGTATCAGGCCCAATAAGTCACTGGCCCTCTCGTTAGGTTTATTAAAGGGGGCCCGTGTCATTTTGCCCATCATGCAGGATTCGCATTTCTCACATGACTCAAAGTCAAATGAGCCAAGAAGTCCATTCGAATGGAGCCTCTTGATGCGTTTCTCGCTGATGTGCCCTAAACGACAATGCCATAGAAACGTTCGGTTTTCCTCATTAGGTTTAAACCGTTTTGTATTAATGTTATAAATTGGCGCGGATTGATCGAGTATGTAAAGCCCATTCGTAAGAGGGGCAGAACCATAGAACAAATTGTTGCGATTGAAGGAACATAATTTATTCTTAACTGAAAAATCATAACCTTCCAAATCCAACAAAGAAATTGAAATAATATTTCTGCTTATAGCAGGTACAAAATAACAATTATTAAGTTCTAAAATCAATCCCGAAGGTAAAGACAACAAGTATGTGCCTACAGCTAGTGCTGAAACTTTCGCTCCATTCCCAACTCGTAGCTCCACTTGTCCTTGCTTCAGCCTTCTACTGTTGCTGAGTGCCTGCATATTTGTACAAATATGAGCCCCACAACCAGTATCCATGACCCATGAGGTATTATCAGAAGTAGTTGTATTAACTTCTATAACAAAAATACCTGATGAAGAAGTCTCGAAAGTCTTCTTCTTCAATTCCTTTAGACCTTCCTGGAATTTCTTACAATCTCTTCTCCAATGCCCCAGTTCTTTGCAGAACCTGCACATGTCAGTAGGCCCAGCCTTGGACTTGGGCTTGGGCTTTGGCGTGTCCTTGTCCGCGACTTGGACAGCCTTGGCCGCTCCCTTATCCTTAGCAGAGGATTTCTTAAACCCCTTGCCCTTTTGCACCATAAGCACATTGGGGTCCTTGGCGGTTTTCCTCAAGTTGGGCTCTGCAGTCTTGAGCATTCCGTGAAGCTCAGGCAGTGTCTTACTCAAGCCATGCATGTTAAAGTTCAGAATGAACTGATCATAGCTTGCAGGTAAAGACTGCAGAATGATGTCGCAGGCAAGTTCCTGGCTGATTGGGCAGTCGAGTTTCTGAAGATGATCGAGATAACCCATCATCTTCAAGACATGAGGACTCACTGCCGCATTCGCAGCCAACTTACAGTCCAAGAGGTTCTTAACTGTCTGGAACCTCTCAGTCCTAGCCTGTTCCTGAAAAAGCGATTTCAGGCTTGCCATTATCTCGATGGGAGACAATACACTTTCGAACTGTTTTTGCAGCTCTGGAGTCATTGTCACCAACATCAGGCAATAGACATCATTTTCATCTGACGAATGCTTTTCCCAAGCATTGTGCAGAGTCCTGGCAGCATTGGCAAGAGGCCTCTCGGGGAGGGGATCTCGAAGGACATAATCCTTCTTCTCCTGCTTGAGGACCAGCCTCAAGTTCCTTGACCATGTCAGGAAGTTCGTTCCAGTCAGCTTCTCCTTCTCGAGAACAGACCGGATCGAGAATGTGTTTTGAGTGCTTGTAGTAGTCATATCTGAAATATATAAATAAAAAGGTTATTAGTTATATGTTCAAAATGACTAATCTCGTATTAAAGTATAATATGATTAATCATGCATTATATTCAATAACCTAAGTTACCCTCAATAGAATATAATGATTCCAAGATCCACATATAACTAAGATTAAAGTGGGCCACTGGCCGTCACCCAATCTTAGCTTATATCGGTAAGCCCTATATCGGCTAATTATATCCGTGATATAACTCTTGGTTGTGAATCTGGGCCCGAGGCCCAATCCACTCTGATGTCTCAAGGCCCGGGACTCCCGATGGCCTAGTCAAGAAAACCAGACTATACAGTCATGTAATCATTAATGTCTGGGACTCCCAATGACATTTATGAATCACAAACCGTCTTACTCACGCAAAAGCAGACATCCTCACACTGTAAGGCCATGAATGCAATTGAATGGGCTTTGACAGCTGACATAGCCCGGACAAGACATCCAACGCTTGATATTATTTGAGGTCCGTAGGTTTATTTTAAAAATTATTCCCAAAATAGAAGATTACTATTTCGGGAAACTTTCTATTTATGGAAACCTACTATTTTTGGAAACTTTCTAAAATTGGAAACTTTCTAACTTTAGAAATTCCTTTAAAATCCAAAACCCGCAAATACAGAAACTTCTATTTCGAGAAACTTTCTAATTTCAAAATTTCGGAAACTTTAATTTAAAAACGACTTTATAATTTTATAAAATAGATTTTAAATTGATCTGAAGAAAGACTCAAATAATTGGCCCAATTGTTTTAACTTCTTGGCCCGAGGCCCAAGAATTTGTCCATGTCCAAGACATGACCCAATTGTCCAATTATTTGACATAACCGGTTTGGTTCATTAAAACTGGTCTAACCAAGTTTTAATTACTACGATGACCACAATTGTCAACCGGTTATTAACTAAACCGGAATCTCTCAATTTATTTGGTCCAACCAAATCAAATTAGAAATTCCTGGTTTAGGCACTAAATCCAATATTTCTTTCGACATTGGATTTCTTATCCCGGTTTAACCAGATTTAATAAAATTATTAAAATCTGTTTATTAAACCAGAACGATGATTTTAATTAAATTTTGAACCGAGCCACCAAACCGAAATCGAACCGGTTTGGTCACGAACCAAACCGAGTTGGTCGTGACCTAGCTTCTTTCCCAAGAAACCATCGTCCAGCCGCTCAGCCGCGAGCCAACCGATCCGAGATCGAGGCGATGTGCAGCTTCGGACGGGACGCAACAGCCGGGACATCTCGCCGGACGGGATGCTCGGACGGACGCTCCACGATCGCCGAGCAATCGGGACGCGACGCACAGCCGAGACGAAGCCGAGACGCGATCGGGACGACGCACAACCGAGACGCGATCGCCGTGCGATCCACTCGGCCGATCGATCCGGACGCGATCGCCGTGCGATCACTCGGCCGATCGACCCAACCGGCCATCCCGACCGTCCGACCCATGGCCGATCACCAAAACCCGAGTCATATAGCTCGGTTTTTTGTGATTTCGAATGTTTGTTCAGGATTTAATTCAGTTTCTTAAGTGTTTTTCTTATCAGTAATGGATTCAAAACACTTCTAAACAGATTAAACAACCTAAACAATGAATCTAAACAAGAAATCCTAAGAACCAATGGCTCTGATACCACTCTTGGGATTCGTTGGACAGTTTGTGATTCATATTCTCATATTGATATCAACCTAAACATGCATCAGATCTAGGTGTTCTTATTTAGAAACATTAGATGATCTCACCTTTTACCTGTTTGTTGCAGCGGAAGGATTAGAACAGGTCAGAGATCAGATAGATGCACCGAGGGATGAATCCTCCAAAGGTTCACACACGCTTCACAAGGAATTGGCTGCTAGACCACGAGGAACAGAGGCGCAGAGAGAGGAGAGAAACGGCGCAGGGTGTTAGGGTTGGGGAGAGAAAGACTTGGCTTTTAGTCATTAAAAGCCTTCTCTTTCCCTTTTGGGCTTTTGGGCCCAATCTGATTAAATCCCATTTAATCAGACCCATTAATCTTTCTCTCTTAGTACGACAAATGCCTAGCACTTTTGTCGTACTTCTGCTAAGCCGTTCCAACACATTTTCCTGTTAGCTTAGGCGTGTGACCCATATGGGATCATATAATAAAGGCAATAAGTCCAAGACTTATAGATCATGAGCGGACTCTAGCAAGCCATCATGATCCCCAGTATTATATGACTTATGTCTGATCTCGACATACTCTTACTTTCTAGAGACAGTACCGAGATTACTGGACACAATTCCAACAGTTTGAACTCTTAGATCAGATTCATGGAACAACTTCATCAGTTCTTCAGTTTACACATACGTGGACGAAATCGACAAGCGCTACACCACCATTGAATCTTTGCTTAAGGAAAGAACTTTGGAAGTAGAGCTCAAGGAGAGATCTGTGATGGAATGGCTTAAGGAGCTGGAGAAGAAGGAAGAGCTGTTAAAGGAGGTTGAAGAAAGGGAGATGAAGACTGGTTTGCTTGAAACGTCCATGTGGATAACTTAAATCGTCCTTCCTATGTGGAATATGTCCTCTTACTTTATTATATGCACTATTCTTGTGTTATATGTTCATGGATATGTGTGAATGGACATGTGATCTTTTAACGTTATTCGCCTGCTCAACACATATATCATAGATACGTCTAATGGACATCTTATATACATTTGTAGTACCTAGCTTCATTCTTCTGAATATTGTGTTAATGTTCAGTCTGTGTGTATATATTTATATTGACATTATCGATGCACGTTTTACTGTGTGGACTGGAATCTGTGGACATTACGATGCATGCATATTTGATATTCCATAGATTATATCCATGTGTACAAAGATAAATGGACATATCGAATCATACATTCGTGTGTGGACAAGTTCTCGTGGACATACGCTGGTGCTTTCTGAGTTTAAACATTGTAGATAGTGTTTAAAGAGCTAATCCATTCGTGGACATATGATATTTTGGGTTCTGGTATGGCTTCACTAATATTTTTAAACACTCTTTTCACGTTCACAAACATCCGGCTTCTTCACAGGCTCGTTGCCACTGACAGATACCTCAGCAAACGGCTCAATATCTACTCCAAAATTGATCACCTCACATTTGTAAAAAACGCTCCAATGACTGTGGACATGTTTCCATCAAATTCATGGAGTTTCACGCTATAGAACGTTCATACAAAGCTATGGTGCCCATGGAAGACAAGTTTGTGGATGCTATAAGGAAAGAGTATGCCATAGACATATATAAAAATCTCGTCATCCCTATCTACCTCCATTAGACTGGTTGTATTTATGAATGTTAACCTTTTGGATACTATTGTCATTTGTGATACACTCTTATGGATATGTCCCATTCGATGGCAATGTTGTATTTGTTTACACTACTACTTGGTTTTTTGTCACCACATCCTTCTGGATGGAATGTTCGATTCCTACTATTGTATTGGTGTACTACTACTCTCGTGTACATATTTGTTTCGTTTTCTAGACTTCCTCTATCTACTTGGTTGTACATATGAATTTAATTAGTCTAAGAGTATCTTAATGGATATGTACAATTAGACAAAAGCACACGAACAAAAGATAGGAGTTTTTGAGTCTCAACAAAAAATGTGTTTCATATCACAACCTAATAAACATTTTAAAATAGTGTTATCTGTGGACAACAATATTTTAATACTGCCATCAATGTGGAAAATTTCCAAAATAACAATTTTCAACCAAATACGACAATGTATCGGTACAAATGGACATGAATTCCCTTAACTTGTTCATCCACAGATCTACATAATATTGGATATCTATTATAAGAAGTCTTGTCCATGGACATGGTAAGCAGTGCTCGTCCATAACAACCTATTGTAGATTGATACATGTTAGAGGGTAATTTTTAATATCTACAAGTTTTGATCAAAAATCTTCAAAGATATATCAAAATGGATGTTGTTCTATAGAGAAATAAAAATTATAATTTATGCTTATAGAAAGACTTATAAATTGAAATAAAATTGAGAGAGGAGAAAAAATAAAATAAAAAAATATTTAAAAAATATCAACCATCCGAGAGAGAGAGAGAGAGAGAGAGAGAGAGAGAGAGAGAGAGAGAGAGAGAGAGAGAGAGAGAGAGAGAGAGAGAGAGAGAGAGAGAGAGAGAGAGAGAGAGAGAGAGAGAGAGAGAGAGAGAGAGAGGGGGGGAAAAGAGATAAATACAAGATCTTATGTTTGAAGGGCCAATGATTTAATGTTACAAAAAGATTTCCCCCATCCCATCATACTGCTTTTTAAATTGATGGTCAATATCAATTGAATAGATTAATGGTCAGGATTATAGAAAGCCCAACTAAATAACTTCACTTATGGTTACACTTTAACCAACAAAACTAAAGTCACACAAACAACAGAAGGGCAACTTGGCAATTTATAAAAATGCACAGTGGAAAAGTTACCCCTTCAAGCCAAAGTGTTTTATTATGTAACTTATGAGACTATAAGTGACTCCTGCCCTAAATCACTCATGTTTCCTTGCAGTGCAATGAAACAGCTCCACTAGGTATGGTTTTTGTCAATGCTGTGCAGTTTTATACAATGTAATGGTCTCTGATATTCATTCAAAATGAGTTTTCATTCTGGAAATTAATTTTGGCATCAAAATGAGTAAAATGGATTAGCACATTCTCTATCTGCATAATCTTAGCTATGTTTCTGTTAGAATTCATACCGGTTTATAAATAATTTTATAAATCAACTTATGAATTTAATAGCCAAGATCTCATGCAAATACTGAAATAAATCTAGATCTACAATCTCGAATATACTTGGTTGTTTTGCAGCGGAGTAAAAACGAGACGATTCGAGTTTCTTTAGCACTTCAAATGTCGTGCCTTTACTAATTAGGGTTTCACAAAAAGTCTCTCCGATTTGTTTTGTTCGGCAGCCTTCGTTATATATATGTTGCACACTCATCGTTATATATCAATATATATAACGAATTGACTTATTAACCTAACCACGTACCACATTTTAGGTTAAAATTGGGCTGAGCCCATTTGCTTAATTATGAATGAATCATAATTCATTCAAAGATTAACCCACGTGCATATATACACATATACATATTATTATATGTGTATTTATGTTTATTTATATATCTAATATATAAATAATTCTCTAAACCCAAATCTATATTTATAATCCAGTTTGCTTAGGTGTGTAATCTTGTAGGATCGTACAATATTTGTAATAGATTCTCAATCTATAGATTATAAGCGGTTTCTAGCAAAACATTATAACCACCTAATATTATACGATTGCCAAACCTCGACATTACGACTCTACCAAGAGTAAGTACAATTGATTTCAGGACATTCCCAAAAATCTCCCACTTGTATTGGAATCATCTATTCCCATAATCCCTTTGTCTCTATATCTCGATCTCAGCATAAGGCAAGAAACGGTGTCATCCTTATTAAGCTAGATCACGTTTATCGAACTCCGATTTATACTAATTAAACAAACGACTGACATTCACCTCGTTTGAGCATGTCCATTGATATATCATGGTTTTTACTAGTTTTAGACCATGATATAAGTGTGTTTTTAGTATCTTTTGTGTTCTTTTAGAGTCTTTTACAGGTATAATCAGGTTTGGAGCTGAATTGGAGATAATGGAGCATTTTGGAGATTTTTGGAGTGTTTGGCCCAGAGATAGAGTTCACTGTCCGAAACAGAGGAAGGTGTCGATCGTTGCACTCTTGCATCGATCGATGCACCAGCGAGATGGGCCAAAAACTCGGCGGTTTAGAAGAGTGAAGAATTTGCACTTTGATCCAGAAGTTCCTGATATTTACAAAGAAGCCCCTGGCCGAGATTATGCCTATATAATAGAGTTTTTAGTGTTTTTATTAAAGACGCTTTATACTTTTTACAATACACTTTGATAATTAAGAGCAGAGGATTTTAGAGCTTTTTGGGGGCTGATCTGAACCTGTTACATCATCTGTATTTGGAGAAGATTTCGAACCCCTTTTACTCTTATTCTTTTATGCAATTTATTCATTCTATGATTATGATTTCATTATCTATGTCTGAGTAGATTCCTAGTTAGGTTTAGGGTTTCTCACATAGGATTTCATGACTTGCTAGACTTGTTCAAATTCAGTTAAGGATTCATAACTATATCTGTTCTTCAATTTAATTGTGCTTAAAGCTAGTTCTAACCTGATCAATTAGAATCTAGATCTTAGGTTGTTAAATACGTCACGGAAGTGGGGTTTAGGAATCTGAACTAATTAAATTGGGCAATTAAACTTTGCGCAAACGAAAGTTTGGTTTAGGATAATTGTGAACATATCAAACTTGGACTTATTGCTAGTTTAATCTGTTAGTTCTCGCAAACGAAAGTTTGGTTTGCTGCACTTAGACTTAGAGAATTATCGCAAAGGAATTTGGTTAATTCTATATCTGTGTTTTGAGTTCTAGAACTGTGCTTAATTAGATCCTTGCTGAATGAACTGTCTGCTTGTCTGATTTCCTGAGAATACCCTAGGCTTGACGCTTTTAATTACTTGCTTCACAAACCGTTAATCTCTGCTACTGATTTACTTTCTCGCACCGCAATTTATTCCATTCACTATTTTCTTATTTCTAGTATTTATTCCTATAGTTTGATTCTCTTGAGACCAAGTGTCCCTGTGGATTCGATAACCCTATATACTACTTTGACATTGCTGTTCACTTGCAGTTTAGTATAGGGAAAACTTAGAACCTATCAAGTTTTTGGCGCCGTTGCCGGGGACTCTTTGAGTCTTCGATAGGACCGAACTTAGGGTTTTTGCTAGAAATTTTTCTTTTTGTTTTTGTTCTTTTTCGTTTTTATTTTTATATTTTGCTGAACTTTTTCTCTGTTTCTTTCTGTCGCAGGTACGAATTTCGCCTTGCGTCGATCGTTGCGTCCCTTGCGTCGATCGTCACTAGGCGATTCTGAGAATTGAATCGATCGTTGCACTGATAGCATCGATCGTTGCTGGACGATTACAGACAGTTTATGCCAACGCAGAAAACTCGAAGTAATCCAAACTCGAGCTTGCTTAATCTCGGACTAGAGGAACTTGGACGTCTAGAAAGGACTAACAGAAGAGAAATGAGAGAGAGAATGGTACGAGAACGTTTGATCTTGATACCAGATGCTGAAGGTACCCTGAGGGACCAAGATGACAACCCGTACAATGCTGCTGGGCATCGGGTTGATGCTGAAGGGAATGTCATCCCTGATCCTCCTGAGCAACATGAGCTGAACCGAAACCAGGGTCAATGACAGGCCCAAGGTAGAGAGATGGTGGTTCATGAGAGGACACTAGCTGATTACAACAGACCTGATGAGTTTCATGCAAACCGAGCAGCTCTAGTGCTTCCTACTTTTGAAAGGAATGATTTTGAGGTAAAAACCATCTACTACCAGCTGATGAGACTGATTGCTTTTCATGGTCTTCAAACAGAGCAGCCTATGGATCACATTGACAAGTTTGAAGACATAGTCACTGGCATGAAGTATGAAGGAGTATGCCCGGAATATCTGTTCCTTAAGCTATTTCCGCACAGTCTTGCTGGAGACGCTAGTGCATGGCTGAGACAACTGGCACCTGGTCAGTATACTACTTGGACAGCCTTAAAGAGTGAGTTCCTGCGACACTTTTATGATGATGCACGCTCGGATCAGTCCAGACAGGACATACTCACCTTTTCCCAAGGAGCTGTGGAGCCCTTGAAGACTGCCTGGATGAGATTTAAGCAGTATCAGCGTGACTGTCCACACCATGGATTCACAGAAGTACAGCTGATTGGTATCTTTTTCAGAGGCATAGATCTCCCTTATCAGACTGCGCTGGATAATTCCAGTAATGCTAATTTCAACACCAGGACTCCTACACAGGCTAAGCAGTTGATAGAGAACCTGATTGGCAGCAACAGTTGCAAAACAATGGATGAAAGGAGGAAGAAATCTGGTGGAACTGTAGAGAATTCTGATATAGCTAATATAAGATCCAGATTGGACACAGTCTACAATCTCCTAACAAGTAAGAAAGCTGTCCACTTTGCCCAAGATGTAGATGTGATTCAGACTGAGGAGGAAACTCAGGAAGAAGATGTGAATTTCATAGGAGGTTCTGGTTTCCAAGGTAATAGATTTGGTAATCAACAGGGGAACAGATTCTCCAATGGTGGACAGACTGGTGGTTTTCAGAAGACTTATGGACAAGGTAATCAGAGAACCTATGGGTCTACATCCTATCAGACTCCTCCTGCACCTACAGCCCATGAGAGCAAAATGGAGGCTATGATGGAACAACTGATGGAGAGTCAAACCAAGCTTTCTGTGGACAACAATAAGAAGCTGGACGCTGTCTATCAAGACCTCAATGGGAAGTTTGAGTCACTGAGCACTCACATGAAGCAGTTGGACACTCAGGTCAACCAGATGTCCAGCTCACTGAAGGGAAAAGGAGTTGCAGAGACTCATATTAAGGCTTGGTCTGTACTCATTAATGATGGATCTTATCTAGGGGAGAAATTTGAGCTAAGTACAGCTGAGTTGGTGACTGAGGCAGAATTTTCGGATTTCTGTGAAAAACTCTCGGGTAGAAACTGCAGTGATGCAACGATCGACACACAGCTGGCATCGATCGATGCAGGTCGTGAACGAGCAGAAGATCCGTGGGATGAAAGTGAGATTGATGCAGAACTAGCCCGCCTATTCCCTGATGTATCTGAGATCACTCAAGAGGATGTTTATGCACAAGCCATTAGGCAATATCCCAAGGTGTCTGAAGTGATTAAACAAGAGATTGAAGAGCTGAAAAAGCTAGAAGAGAGTGGTGAAGACTTGGAAGAAATTCCACCTTCTGATGATCCACCTTATCATCCATGTGTTCAGAGATATTTGAACAAGATGTTGCCTTTAGATGAGGAGCTGAGAGAATGGGTGATAATAGTTCCTCAGCATATCAGTGATGTTCTGCTAACTAAGGTCCCGAAGAAGCTACCTGATCCTGGAGTTTTTGTGCTAGATTGTTCTATCTTTGAGGATAGTTTTAGGCGTTCTCTATGTGATTTAGAAGCTGCTGGAAGCATATTGCCTTACTTTGTGGCAGAGAAGCTGAGAATGTTGGATTTTACTCCTACTAGGACTTCTCTTATCCTAGCTGATCAGTCCATACGAGTTCCTGAAGGACTTCTTATGGACATTCCGGTGAGAGTTGGGAACTACTTAGTTCCAACGGACTTCCTTGTGCTGAAATATGATTGTGATCCGAATGAAGCTTTATTGCTTGGGAGACCATTCTTGGCTACAGCAGGAGCTGTGATTGATGTTAGACAGAGTCTAATAGACCTCCACCTGGGAGATGAACCACTGCACTATGAGATGGATAAGCTGCGAAAGCCACTGATAGATGGGCAAACATTCACCATAAGGGACGCAGATTTTGAGCAGCCTGATCATACCATGGTTATAGATCCTGGAGCACATTTCACTCCATCTTTTCTTGGACATGAGCATTCCGCAACAGCCTACTCACCACCTTGGATGAGGAGACTTGAACAGAGACAGAAAAAGTCTCTGTCAGGACCTCCTGGTACTTGAAAGATCTCATCCGTCCGGTCAAGCTATTGACCTTAAACAAGCGCTGGGTGGGAGGCAACCCACCATTAGGTACTAGTGTTTTTCTTTTTCATTTTTGGTGTTTTTGTTAGGATTTTACGTTTGTTTTTGTTTCTGGTGAGTTTATGTTTGCAGGTCTCGGTTAATTCGCAGTGCAGCGATCGACGCACTTCTGTGTCGATCGTCACAACACGAAAGGAATCGCATTGCAGCGATCGTTGCGGTCCTGAGAAACGATCGACTATACACGAAAATCGCCAAGTAACGGTCGATGCACTTAGTGCAACGATCGATGCCTGAGCGACAGAGGTAACCCGACAGACATAATTCCACCTTTTCAATTTTTATTTTCTTTTTACCAATCCTTCGCTGGACACTACTGGGGACAGTGTGTCTTAAGTGTGGGGGAGGTGCTACTGACTTTTGTTTTCTGTTTTCTTAAGAGTCAGTCCGTTTTTCAAATTTTTTTTGTTTTATTGAGTCAAAATTGTTTAAGTAAGAAACTATGATTTTCTGAGAAGACAAGACTTGCAGGAACTTAAGTAACCATTGGGATGAAGTTGCAGGAACTATCTATGACTATTAGAAAACTCCATCACAGATCAACCTACTGGGAACACCCACATCACTTCAGGTATCAGAGTATCCTTTTACTGACTTCAACCTTAATACTGACTTAGATTTCTCACCTAAGGGCTTGGTATGCTTTATGTCGGATTCCCTGTTAGTTCTGACACAGCCTGTAAACCTGTCCTATTTAGTCCCCTTCTCCCCTTCTGTAAAGTAAAAAAATAATAATAATAAACTGAGGATGAGTTAGTAACTCCGAAGTGGTCATGGGAATAGTAGCAAACACTATTATCTCTCATGTGATCCATGGAATGTGTCCAAAGTACACCCCATAACGGGAAGAACACTGATAAAAAAAATAAAATGATACCCAGTGGGGAAAAATCAGTTGTTAAAGAAGGGAAAGAGAAGAAAGGGACTAGAGAAAGATAGTATGGTGGTCTAGAGCTGATAAGGTAAGAATCCATGTGCCTTTAGATCGATACTCCTTAGGTGAGACCGCACTTAAATACTTGCAGAAGTCAGTAGGGAGAATTTGAATGCTTGAATGTGATTGTGGAGTTTACCTAGGACAGTTGCTAAGTGTGGGGGAAGTACATGTTGGTCTTGATATCCTGTGATTGATTCTTTCAGTGGTTTACTAAGGGGAATCTGAGTATTGTAGCTTCTAGGATGAAATGAGTTTCTGAAGAGTTTTCAAACCTCTTCACCATGTTTTAGTTCTCTGTTTTGCTTGAGGGCAAGCAAAGGCTAAGTGTGGGGGAGTTGATATATCATGGTTTTTACTAGTTTTAGACCATGATATAAGTGTGTTTTTAGTGTCTTTTGTGTTCTTTTAGAGTCTTTTACAGGTATAATCAGGTTTGGAGCTGAATTGGAGATAATGGAGCATTTTGGAGATTTTTGGAGTGTTTGGCCCAGAGATAGAGTTCACTGTCCGAAACAGAGGAAGGTGTCGATCGTTGCACTCTTGCATCGATCGATGCACCAGCGAGATGGGCCAAAAACTCGGCGGTTTAGAAGAGTGAAGAATTTGCACTTTGATCCAGAAGTTCCTGATATTTACAAAGAAGCCCCTGACCGAGATTATGCCTATATAATAGAGTTTTTAGTGTTTTTATTAGAGACGCTTTATACTTTTTACAATACACTTTGATAATTAAGAGCAGAGGATTTTAGAGCTTTTTGGGGGCTGATCTGAACCTGTTACATCATCTGTATTTGGAGAAGATTTCGAACCCCTTTTACTCTTATTCTTTTATGCAATTTATTCATTCTATGATTATGATTTCATTATCTATGTCTGAGTAGATTCCTAGTTAGGTTTAGGGTTTCTCGCATAGGATTTCATGACTTGCTAGACTTGTTCAAATTCAGTTAAGGATTCATAACTATATCTGTTCTTCAATTTAATTGTGCTTAAAGCTAGTTCTAACCTGATCAATTAGAATCTAGATCTTAGGTTGTTAAATACGTCACGGAAGTGGGGTTTAGGAATCTGAACTAATTAAATTGGGCAATTAAACTTTGCGCAAACGAAAGTTTGGTTTAAGATAATTGTGAACATATCAAACTTGGACTTATTGCTAGTTTAATCTGTTAGTTCTCGCAAACGAAAGTTTGGTTTGCTGCACTTAGACTTAGAGAATTATCGCAAAGGAATTTGGTTAATTCTATATCTGTGTTTTGAGTTCTAGAACTGTGCTTAATTAGATCCTTGCTGAATGAACTGTCTGCTTGTCTGATTTCCTGAGAATACCCTAGGCTTGACGCTTTTAATTACTTGCTTCACAAACCGTTAATCTCTGCTACTGATTTACTTTCTCGCACCGCAATTTATTCCATTCACTATTTGCTTATTTCTAGTATTTATTCCTATAGTTTGATTCTCTTGAGACCAAGTGTCCCTGTGGATTCGATAACCCTATATACTACTTTGACATTGCTGTTCACTTGCAGTTTAGTATAGGGAAAACTTAGAACCTATCATCCATGCATTTCTCAGTATCAAATCTTCGATAGGCTCTGTGATATTTATCTCCCGTTATATAGGAGGGACAAATTCCATCTTGTTCCATCCATGTTCCTTAAAAAGTTCATAGCACACCCAATCAATGTCTTTATAGTCACCTGTTACGGCTGACGTTTGACAAGGTCAAAGTGAACTAGTCCATAAGTAAGAAATCATGACGAACTCAGGTCAAAGTACTACACTCTATAGTCGTGATGAGAAACTCTTATGACACTCATATAACAATCTTGTAGAGTTCTCATAGCGGGTCAGTCCAACCCTGTGTTCCCCAACACATGTCTATGCGATTGGCTTTAATACAACATATTAAATGACTCCAAGAAACTTAGTCATCAGCCACCTCACATACTAGTCATATTCAGTTATTAACGTCCCATTTTAATAACCTTGACGAGGGACCACAATAATTTATGTCATCTTTCACTTATAGGGTTTCATGATCAAGTCACGTACTTGATGACCTATAAAATGATATAAATTATTTTGGGACTTTTATTTGTTATCCAATAACCAAATAAATCTGAAACAAATTTTATTATTTGAAAACATAACCAAATGTATGTAAACATGAACATCATATCATAAAAGGAAAAATCCTCCCACTAGAGTCAAGATCACATCTTAAGAAACTTAATGCCTATGGCAGCAGTATGATTGTCATGCTTCGGCCGTGGAAGAGGCTTAGTAAATGGATCATCAACATTTACATCCGTCGAGACTCTGCTAATCTTCACATCTCCTCTATCAACAATCTCACGAATGAGATGATATCTCCTCATAATGTGTTTGGACTTCTGGTGGGATCTAGATTCTTTTGCTTGTACGATAGCTCCATTGTTGTCACAATAGAGATCCACTAGGCTAGAAATACTAGGAACCACACCTAGTTCAATAATAAACTTCCGAATCCAAACAACTTCCTTTGCTGCTTCTGAAGCAGCAATGTACTCATCTTCGGTTGTAGAGTCTGCTACGGTGCTCTGCTTGGAACTCTTCCAACTTACAGCTCCTCCATTAAGACAAAAGACAAAACCAGATTGTGATCGGTAATCATCTTTGTCTGTCTGGAAACTCGCATCGGTGTGACCACTCACAACAAGCTCATCATTTCCTCCATAGGCCAAGAACTTATCCTTAGTATTTCTCAAATATTTAAGGATGTTCTTAACTGCTGTCCAGTGACTCTCACCTGGATCAGATTGGTATCTACTCGTCATGCTCAAAGCGCATGCAACATCTGGACGAGTACAGAGCATGGCATACATGATAGATACTATAGCAGAAGCATATGGGATTCTACTCATCCGCTCTCGCTCATCATGTGTCGAAGGACACTGAGTCTTGCTGAGAGTTATGCCATGAGACATTGGTAGAAAACCTTTCTTGGAATCATGCATTTGGAATCTGTGCAAGACCTTATCTGTATAAGTATCTTGACATAATCCAATAAGCTTATTTAATCTATCTCTATAGATTCTTATTCCAAGAATGTACGCGGCTTATCCCATGTCTTTCATTGAGAAACAACTTCCTAGCCAGCTCTTTACAAAATTAAGCATATGAATATCATTTACAATCAGAAGTATGTCATCCACATACAATACTAAGAAAACAACTGCACTCCCACTAGTCATCTTGTAAACGCAAGGTTCTTCTTCGTTTCTAATGAAATCAAACTCTTTGATTGCCTCATTAAAACGAAGATTCCAACTCCGAGATGCTTGCTTTAAACCATAAATGGAACATTGAATCTTGCACACCTTCCTAGCAATTCCATGGACTGTGAAACCCTCAGTTTGTGTCATCTACACATCCTCTTCGAGATTTCCATTAAGGAAAGCTGTTTTCACATCCATCTGCCATATCTCATAATCATAATAAGCGGCAATTGCTAGGAGAATCCGAATGGTATAAGCTCAGGGGGGCTTTCGGCCATTTCATGCCTCAACAATGATCCACGGTCCCAATCGAGACCTGTATTCAAAGGCTGTGCCAATTTATTCCCCAACTCATATATCATTTGAATTTCATACATTTACTTAAAAAATCTGGTCAATTTAAACACAATCGTTAACTCTGTTTAACACCCGTTTAATACCGATTGGTTTTAATTGACGTGTCTTAATGAGTCAGCATAATTGTTTAATTACATTTAACCAGTCAGCATTATTGTCTAATTAAAATTAACAAAATAAAACACAAAATAAACGACGTCGTTTTTGTGTCTTGATATTAATCAAGCTCTGTCTTCTTCTCCTTTAGATGTCGTGAAAATTCTGGAAAAATTAGGGTTCTTGTTCTAGTAATTTGAAGACCACGCTCAACAATGTCATCTTCATCGAATCACATCTCATCTTCAATTTCAGGTAGGTTAGATCTCTTTTTTAATGGTGTTAAAACTTCATTGCTCGTTTTGATTTCGATTTGCCAATCGTGAAGGATGTAGCTCAAATATGATGCCTCTGGTTGGTGAAAGAACGAGAGGTATACCCAATAATTGTTGGTGTGGAGAAGTTTCTATCATGAGGACTTCTAAGACTGTTGATAACCTAAGGAGGCTTTTCCATTGTTGTCCCAATGGATCGGAGAAGATGAGAAACCACTTATTCAAATGGCCTGATGTGTATGTTGTCGAAGAAATTGAAGAAATGAAACGGATGATATCTGGTGTTAAAGAAGAAATCGAAAACTTGGAGCTTGAGAGTAAGACATGTGAAGCCATTGTTGGAAGCTATGAGAAGGATATCAAAAAACTTAGTAATCTTGTGGTTGACTATGAGAAGGGACTAAAGGAATGTGTTGGTGAGCTACAAAGTTTGAAGAACATGATTGTTTGTGGTTTAGGGATGATTGTCTTGTACTATTTTCTTCTTGCATAAATTTGCTTGGTTAACCTGTTCTGTTGTATGATCATGCTTTGTTGTATGAACCTAGTTTGTTGTATGGACCTATTTTGAGCTTAAAAAGGATTGCCATCCATTGAGATGTCGATTGTATCAAGTGTAAGAGTACAAAATACACCATCAACTACCGAGTGTACTTGTTGCAAGCCAAAATAAAGGAAAAAGGCAACAATCATCACTTCATAACTTAAAAGTCCTAATTCTTCCATGTCCAAAACTACCTATTTCTTCATGTTCATATGATCTTTAGCCTCAGACACAACCTGTATCGTAAAAGCAATCAGTTTTAGCTTCAACACAAGCCTGGAAATATTAAGTACCAAACAACACTCAGAGCCAGGCTGTAGTCTCCGTCATTGAAGCTGTCAGAAATAGCCCAAAAAGCTTCTTAATCTGTGGTTTGCCCGGATGAAGCTTCTTAAGGTTTCCATACAAATGCCGAGCACACATTCGGTGCTCCACTTTAGGCAGCTCTAGCTGAACAACATTAATCAATCCCTGAAATGAGAACAATATGAACATGAACACTTGATGAAATAACCATACAAATCAATACAAATAACAACTGACTTACTTTCTGTTTATCCGAAATCAGTGTCACGCCGTCGCCATCTCGGAGGTCTAAATCAGTCTTCAGCAACTCTACGAACCATCTCCAATTGTCAGTGTTCTCTACTTGAACAACACACCATGCAATGGGATATATTTGGTTGTTTTCGTCCCTTCCTACAGCTGCAAGTAATTGCCCTTTGGTAGTGAATTTCATGAAGCATCCATCTATCCCGAAGATAGGCCGGCAATGTTGGATCCATATGTCCTTAAGGGCTTTGAAACATACATAAAACTTGTCAAATTCTTCAATGCCATCATCTCTGACAGCCGTAACCAGCTTCACAGTCGAGTTGGGGTTTGAGCTGCTCCAAACAAAAAATCAGATATTAGTATAACTTAAAGCATGTATAAGCAGTGTAGTATATTCACTTACATTAGAAGTTGCTCCTCGTAGTCTTTCATCCTTGCGAATTTCTCATCCAACTCTTGGTCAATCAACTCTAGTGCTCTAACTTTGGCCTTTCTACAGATATCGTAGGTTACCACCAACTCATAATGCTCCTGAATCTTCTCTTGAATGGCTCTAGGCATTAGTTTCGGGTCCTTCCTGATATCGTCCCTGAACATCTTAGAAAGGACAGTCGTCGATAACAACTTGCAAAACCCATCCGGAGTACAGTTATGCTCTTCTTGATACGTCTTGACAAGCCACATACCCAAAGATTTTTCAAAAGAGCAATATATTCGCCAATGACAAGGTTGCTTCTCTTTTACTGCACATTTGACCTCACTTTTCTCACTTCTCCATCTTGAATATTTGACATTCCATCCTCCCAACAATGCATATTCCAAAACTGCTTCCCTAAACTCTCGCACACTTTCAAAAGCTTGCATTATTTTTAACTCCCCACTGCCTCTTTTCCATCTTACATATGCGATATCAGAAGCTTCATCCTCACAATCCGATGTCGGAGGAGTATCTCTGTACCCGTCATTCTCCTCTTCCTCATCCACAAAGTCAGCCACGATCTCTTCGACCCGTTCTGCATTATGAAACGCTGCTTCAGGTGTTGCATTCTCTCCTTCTTCATGCCTTTTCTCATCAACATTTACTTCTTCTGTATGCTCTTCATTAATTTCATTTTCTCCTTCTTCCCGTGTACCATCGTCCTCGTCCTTCTCCATGTATATCTCCACATCTGTAATCCAATTCCCAGCTGCACACAAGTTCTGAAAACTCGAAGAACCATCAAACAATAGCTTCAAATCCGTCATCTCTTCGTAAGGCAGCTTATACCACAGCCTTTGGCCAGACAAATCCACAAAATTTGCTTCAGCTAGACCACTAAAAAGAGCTTCGATTGCGGTTAGAAGTATATGAGTCATGCCACCATTGTAGAATGTTTCACCATTCATGTTCTCAAACCTCCCCCCATAAGCCACTATGAATGTAACATCATTACAATCGCTGCAGAAAAACAACCAAAGATCAAAATAGTTCACTCGGTAATTCAATCGAACACTTAATATGCATACGAATTGTAAGCATCATATCCATGTAAACAATCAATGAGTTATATGCTACATCTCGCAATCAATTACCCTGAAATAACAAAATCATACCTTGTTTCTCCATTATCTATCATAATCGGGACCTCCATTCCCTGAATTTCTCCATAACATGTCGTAATCGGGACCTCCTTTCTGTGAGTTTCTCCATAATCTGTCGTAATCCGGACCTCTATTCTCTGATTCGCCGAGAGATATGTCAATGACAACAGATTCCTTTGATCGGTTCTACTAATGTCGGATTTTTGGGTAAATTCGAAAAGGAACAAGAACCCTAGAAATTGCACAAATGAAGAAGGAAGAAGAAAAGACCAGACGACGCCGTTTTAATTTTAGATCCGAGTTATTAGCCACGTGTAAGCCATGCTATCAGCGTTTACCGGGTGTTAAACGGAGTTAACGATTGTGTTTAAATTGACCAAATCTTTAAAGTTAATGTATGAAATTCAAATGATGTCTGAGTTGGGGAATAAATTGGCACAGCCTTTGAATAAATTTTTCGATTGAGACCGTAGATCATTGTTGAGGCATGAAATGGCCGAAAGCCCATAAGCTCAGACATGATCTCAAATTGGCAACTTCATCTCCCGTTTCTACAGCAACATTTAACAACTGCTTTACCTCGAAAGGGGTGCGGTTTTGATCTATGCTCTCTCTTGTTTTCTTCTCCTAAACACTAGAACTTGACGAAATTTTGCAACTTTCCTAATTCTTCATTTTAACTAATCATGTAGAGCAAAACAATGGCGTGATGGAGACTGGATGTGCAAACTACAGCATCTCGATAGACTTGAGCAGGACATAACTCCATCACAGTCATGAAGAATCATATAGGAGTGTTCTTTAGTGTCATACAAAACAGAGTATCTCCATCTTGTTCCGATTTGGGTCACATTTCTCGAAACTAACTTAAATATAAGCCTCAAAATGTTTGGAACAGAGAAAGCTAGAAGCATTTTTAACCCTTTAAGATGTTTTTAGGATCAATGGGCGGTGTATCGAGCTGATAAAGATTGAAATCCGGTCCAACAAACCGGAAAAGAATCCAACCTCCAATCACAATGTAGATGGAAGCATAAGCCAATTTGTTCAGCCAAAACAACAAACCTCTCTCTCCAACATAAAGCTCCAGTGCTTTCTCATTCAATGTAATCTCTTCCCTCATTTTCCTTCTAGATCCTCTTTTGAATCTTATCTCCACTCCGTCCAACGGCTGAGAGATCTTCTTATCGTCGCCGCCATTGTTGTTGCCACTGTTTGAACAGTTTATCGAAATAGATTGTCTACGCAACGCGATATGGGTCCGTGTGATTGAAGCGTAAGATTGTTGTTTCAGAGTGATTATGGTTGGTTTACCAGAATTTGGAGCTAAAAAGTGAAGAATTTTCATTTTTGTTGTTTTTATGATTTTGGAGTTACGATGATAAGCTTTATTAAAAAAAAAAAATTAAATGGGCTTTTCAAAAATTAAATGGCCCATAAGTTTTAGTTGGCGGTAGTGGTAAATACCGAGGCTACCCTTGTTTGGTTTCTTGAATTACAAATGTGCGTTGACGCTTATAATCCTAAGTCCTAACACAAAACAACAAGAAACCTGTGGACTGATTTGGAGAAAAAGTAAAGGCGATTCGATTGTGAGATTCGTAAATCGAGCGAAAACAATGGAAGACGACCCTTTCCTCCGGAAGCTACAGGCGTACGAACTCAAGATCGCTTCGGAGTTTTTGACGAATTGCCTTTCTTTCTTGTCTAGAGATCTTTGCCAAGACTGCGTCAACGTTCTCTCCGATCGAATCCGCTCTCTTGACCCAGGTAAGCTGGAAAGTTTCTGATTTTATTGGTAAATTGAAAAACTTTGTATAGGAAACGGAGGTTCTTTTTACTTGATTCTTACTTTCTTTGTTTGTTAATGTAATTATCTGATTGAACATTAGGGTTTGATAATTGGAACAAATAGGAGGCGAAAGAGTAGCGTGAATTTGTTGTTAGGAATCAATTTATTATCGGCTTATGAGAAATAGTATTTCCTTTGTGTAGAACATTGTAGTAACACAGACAAAGTTAATGGAGAAGGAACCAGTAACAATGTGGAAAACGGTGGAGGCTGTGATAATCATTCGTTAGGTAGTTGGAAAGAGAGTGGAATTGCATTTGGATCCTTGTCTGAAGTTCTTGGTAGTATACTGCCACCTCGACCAGCTGCTGCTGAAACAGCAAGCCCTCGAATGTCATGGGCTGATATGAGTCAGGAAGATGAGTTTGAAGAGGATGAGGCAGAAGAGGAGAGGGAATCGAGTAGGAAAGATTTTGATGCGACTCCGATGAGAACACCTGAGAAGCCTAAGTTATCGAGAGAGCTGAGAGAAGATCTCAGGCTGAGGAATGTGAAAAGAAAGAAAGATTTCATTTGCTTGGAGAGAGTTGAGGGAAAGCTCGTTAACGTAGTTGATGGGCTTGAGTTGCACACTGGTGTTTTTAGCGCAGTGGAGCAGAAAAGGATTGTTGATCAAGTGTATGAACTTCAAGAGAAGGGACGAAAAGGAGAACTTAGAGGTAGCTTCTTATTTACTTCTTAATTGATCCAGTTTCGAGTCTGAATCATGTCTGTTCTCTCCTTTTAGAGCGTACATTTACTGCTCCACCGAAGTGGATGAGAGGCAAAGGACGTGTGACTATTCAGTTTGGCTGTTGTTACAACTATGCTAGAGTAACTAACTCATTCTCTAACATTTGAATTTTTATCATTTATCTGTTTCGTTTTAACAAAAAAAAGTGAAGAGTTTTTGCCTTCTTTGTATTTTGATAGGATAGAGCTGGAAACCCACCGGGTATCCTTCAACGTGAAGAAGTGGATCCATTACCTTCTCTTTTCAAAGTGATCATTAGAAGGTTGATTAAATGGCATGTATTGCCACCAACTTGTGTGCCTGATAGCTGCATTGTCAACATCTATGATGAAGGTGACTGTATACCTCCTCACATCGACAACCACGACTTTCTCCGTCCCTTCTGCACCATCTCTTTCCTCAGCGAATGCAATATCCTCTTTGGCTCAAACCTGAAAATCGACGGACCTGGTGAATTCTCTGGATTATTCTCAATACCGCTTCCTGTGGGGTAAGTAATCTCTTTGAGAATTACCAATATCATAACTTATCGCCACATACATAACAAATACATACGTTTTTTTGGGAATTTTTCAGATCAGTTCTGGTGTTAAATGGGAATGGAGCTGATGTGGCTAAGCACTGCGTACCTGCAGTTCCCACAAAAAGGTTATATATTGTTTGCATCCGTTTATACAAAACATCATTTCTTTCTCATTTGGGTTGTTGTCAACAGGATATCAATCACGTTTAGGAAAATGGATGAGTCGAAACGTCCGGTTTGGTTCACTCCAGAACCAGATTTGCAAGGGATCGAGCCACTGCCACTGGAGCTGAACCGCTCTGATTCTGCTGCAAGGTCCTTGGGATCATCAAATAATCGTAACAGTAATAACAGAAGAGGACATGGACGTAGAGGAGCAGGCAACAGTCATGATACGAGAGGTTACAATAATCCTGAGAGAAGCAATCAACAGTATGACTCTGGAGAGTGGTCATCAAGTCAGAGAAGAGGAAGGCCACGTCCTAGTAGAACCTAAGGTTAAGTGGTACAACTTGATCTGAAATTGAAATTTATGGCTTGTTCTTTAATTATATATAACCAATTTTCCTCATTCAAAAATTTATATATGTGTACACAACGTCCTGATTTTTTTTGTCCATTCAAACTTTTTTTTTTTTTGTCTGGGGAATAAGTATTTGTTAGTTTCAGAAATTGTGTAATGTCACGAAGTGAAAAACATATACGTGAAGAAATCGATGTCTGAGTCTCTGTCATAATAATTTACAGTAAATTCTCTAGAATTTTTCTCTATATAAGAAGTGTAATTGAACGTTGTAAGTTAAATGCCACACTCTCCTTATGACACGTGTATTATTCTAACATGTCATTCTCTCATTTTTTTTTTTGTAAATTTGGTAACTTTTATTTATTTTCTAAATATTTCTAAATAAAGCTTTTTTTTTTGTATTAGTTATCACAAATTAGTTTTTGTTTTGAAAAAATAAAAAATTCAGATTATTTTCCTTAATCACGAACTCACGATCTTCAATCATTCCACGATCTTCTCCAACTCATTGCAGCCGAACAATGAACCCTAACAACTATCTCTTATCTAGTATTCTGATTTATATTTGTTGTTTTTATTTTCTCTACAAAAAAGATCGAAAAAGCGATTCCCATCAATCGATCGTAGGTAATTTCTCACCCTTCTAATTTCTATCTTTTATTCTATTTTAATTTAGCAGGGAGAGTATATCAATGTGTAATACAACCTGCACAAGATTAATCTACAGAGCTTATATGGTAATTTCTCACTCTTTTAATTTATATCTTTTATTCTATTTCAATTTAGCAAGGATAGTATATCAGTGGATAATACAATCTGCATAAGATTAATCTGCAGAGCTTACGAAGGTATTGTATGGTAATTTTCACTCTTTTTAATTTCTATCTTTTATTCTATTTCAATTTAGCAGAGAGAGTATACCAATGGATAATACAACCTGCACAAGAATGTCTGTCTAAATCACAAACATTCTTCTTATTGTAAGTTTCTCTTTCTCCAAGATTTCGTTCTTACCCATTGCTTCCCTTAAGTTCTGGGTTTAGATGTGTTGTTTCTCGGATGATCTAGAATCAGTGAAGCTGCTCATAATTTTCGAAAGGTTTTTTCGTTTTGTAGTTTTTGGATATGTTTAGAGTTAGTTTTAGCAAGAGGATAGCTACGGAAGTTTCATGTATTATTTAAAGTCTATGGCTTTATTTAATTTGAATATGTTTTTGTTTTTGTTTGTGAATTATTTTCAAAGAAAGGAACTTCTCTCCAATATACATTTTGACAGGCAAAGGAAAGTGGAAACGCAAGGTACCACAAGAAGACAAGTGCTTTCGACAGTGAACATACAAGATGTTACTGCCAACATCGATGTGGGCAGCATAGAGGAGTGTAGTAAAGTCGAATTTACAAAAGATGAAGTTTTGGCTTTGCTTAATGGGAGAGCAAAAGCTACAAAGATTGATACTAAGGTTTGTTAATGTTCATTTTCAGAGAAGTTGTTTTGTTGTTTCGCTCGAAAAAATTGTTCTTTTTTAATTTGTTTTTTTCGGGGTATTTCAGGGAAAGATTTAGCAGATGACTGATATTATCAAAAGACTTAAGGTTTGTGTTAAATGGTTCCAACAAGTGGATAAAACCTATGTCCAGGAGAAGAAAATCTTCGTTCTTGAGGTAATCACTGTTATTTCTACTTGGTCGTAAGAGATGTCTGAATGATATTCAAAACTTATAAACTTTTTTTTTTTTCCTTAAAAGGCCATGATTCACTTCTGGACAAACTCTGAAGGTGCTAAAGTATCTTTGAATGGACAATCCCTGAAATTACCAGTTTCAAGTTTAAGTGTTGACAATCTTTGCCTATATATTGTTTCCGGCTAATCAAAAAAATAATCTATAACAACTATCAGGATACATATGTGCTTCTAAAGAAATATACTTTTTCGCTTTTAAGCTCTTGCAACTCGATATAGATTCGGTCGTTTCATTCGCTGTGTATGGTAGCTAGAACAATTATGTTGATGCAGTGGGAGTTAAACATATCCACCATTTCAGCCTTTTCGATTTACCCCTCCAAGAAAAGTTCCATTACTGAATTGCTCATTGGTGTGTTACATCGTGTTTGTGTAATTATGACAGGGGGATAACAAGGTCTCAGGAAAGAGCAGATATGCATCCACTAGAAATGCAGCTGGGGGTGTTTTCTGTGAAGGTATGCATGTATGATTTTTACTATTAGAGATACCTATGCTATAGCCTTTTGTATATATATATATATTTGTTTTTTCTTCTACGTTTAGTTCTGACTTTAATATATTTTGATTACACAAAACTGGTGAAAGAAGTTTCAGGTAAACTCTCTAAACATAAAGAAAACCGATCAAGTAATTCTCTGCCTATCTAGCATAGTGGCTTGTGTTTACCAAATGAAAAGGGTAGTCATTTGTATGCATGTATGTTACCCTTTCACATATATAGTAATATAAACTTACCTTATAAAACCATAATTAGTTCTTACAGATCAACTTTTACTAACTTACCAAGATAAATCTGCTTACTATGTTAATGTTTAATTGTTACTATATTATTGTTTTATAACGTAGTTTATGAGGACATCAACCCATCATTGACCCGGCATACTAGAGGATGGCTCACCAAGCAGGTACATGCCTTCGGAGAGAAGCAGCTTTATCATACCAGGGATATAGGTGCACATTTTGGACTGTATCTACCTAACCATGAGGATTTAAACTACAAGTCGACATGTTATAGAAATCTGACTCACCCTGAAATCTTCACGAACTAAAATCACATCAATACCATTTTCTATGAAGAAGTTATGCCCGTTTCAAGACAGATGATTTTTAGGGAACCCGATAAAGACCGACTTGTACATTTTGGAGTGCTCAGAACGAACCAGGATGAATCAAGGAGTAAAGGGACTTGTTATGGATTCTTGATTCATCAGGGAATGCATAAGAGTTGGAATCACACCAATACCAGCTCAGACGAAGAATATATGCAAGATCAAAACCGAAGGTTTCTGGACTTGCCTTATTTGGAAGCTCACGGATTTAGTGAACTCCAGAACTATGTTTGGCGACCAGGAGCACGTGCAACATCTCCTTGGGCTGAGGTTTATACTCTTTTTCCCTTAAGTGTGGTTTTATCCCAATTGGGTTTTCCCACTAAGGTTTTTAATGAGGTAAACTAAAGCCCGATACAAGAGAAGGAGAATCTGGCCCGTCCAACCTTCCTTCTTGTATTTTCTTTTATGATTTCGACCAGACCCTTTTTGGCCCACTTGTAACCTAGACTATTGGCTATTTAAGCCATTCTTTTGTTTCTAATAAGATTAAGCAAGTTTAAACCTAAAAATATAAAGTGTTTAGCCTAAATCGGCGCAACCACTCTTCTCTCTTGCGTGGATTCCCCTTGAGGACGAAGTGCTGTTACTTGCTTGTGTTCTGGTGCTACTGAAGTGTTCCTGTTGTGACAAATTCATCTAACCATCCATTGAGAAGCCTTGAGAGAGCCTTCGGCCAACAAACTTTTCCCGTTCGACCATCAATCACGGATCAACCAGAGAGCGTCTCCGACCAGCTGGGCGACCCAAACAACTACCTGCCTCCGATCTTACATCATCTGGTATCAGAGCCTAGGCTCGTGACACCACTCTGGTTACATCTCATCCTTGCATCTCTTTATTCTACTTTTTCTTATTTTCTGTTTATAAAATTCAAAAAAATCAAAAAAAAAATAGCTTGTCTCGTTATTGTTTTCATTTTGTTCGTGCCTTGTTTCTGCTATACCTTGTTTCTGCTTTACTTTTGTCTTGTATGGCTGCATTGATATTCTGAAAATAAAAAAAAGAGCAATAGGAATCGATTGCTAGGTTATTAATTCATAGAACCGGCCGCATATAAATATCTCCTCACTGTCGCTTCTTGTTCATTTCATTATTATTTGCTTTGTACCCTTGCATTTGTTAAGTTGTTCTCGACTGTTGCATCTTGTTCGTTTTATTCTTGTTTGCATTCATTAGTTTAAAAAAAAAAATTGTTAGATACCTGTTAGGAAAGCGGCCACACTAGTTAGCATTAGGGTTCTTTTTGTTCCATTGTTTAGGCATTTCGGTTTGCATACGGGTTATAGAGATTCGGTTTAATTAGTTAATTGTATTTGTTATTCATTTTTTTATTCTTAGTTGACATATTCAAAAAAAAAAAAATCCATTTAAAGATTGCATATTTCCCTTTTTTGTGTTGAATTGCATATATCGGTATTCCATTTTTGGAATCAACCATTTTCTTTTCCCTTATTTGATTGACCTTGCTATTTTCCTCTTGCATTTGACTGTTTGTTAAGTGTGTGCAAGATATAGGTAATGGCAGAGGAGCAAACTAACCAACAAATAAGTTCGACCGATCGTATTCGGATCATGGCCGCGGTAAGAGACATACATGCGCGGCTCGACCATCTTGAGCGATCACCCGACCACTCTCGACCTTTTCGAGTGAAACAAGGACGACCAGACCATGTTCACAACCCATACAACATTGGAGAAAACCATGCTGCGGACGAGATGGAACCCGAGCCACCAGATCATTACCGGCCCCATCATCCACCCAGACTAAGACATTCAAAACCCCATAGATTTCAAAATAATTCTTATGTCTTAGACTCACAGCCAATGTATTTTTCAGGTACTGAAGACTACTTTCAATGGGAACAAGACCTAGAAGACTATTTTTGGGATTACAACATCCCAAGAAAAGAACAGGCCTCGTATGCTATTCGAACCCTGACCGGAGATGCCTATACTTGGTGGGAGAACAAGGAGACGATACGAGTTCACTACAAGGAGCCATCTTGGACGTGGAAGGATCTGAAAAAGCTCGTATACGAGCAATATGTCATGCCAAGACCAAAGGCGCAGGGCCGTTCACGCCCTTCGACCGCTTCGACTAAAGTTCCAATGCTCGAACCGCCACGACCAAAGGTTAAAGTGTCCCAACCCAACTCTTTCCCATCTGATTGTAATGAATCAAAAACTATTTTAATGCACTTGGGATTGCCCAAAAGTGTTGAGAAGTATGCAAGAATGATAGAGAGTCCAATGGACCACAAAGACCAAAGAACCGGAGGCGAGACCGAGAAACAAGTGGAACCGCCCGACCCAAACACATATGAGAGTGTTAATCAGGTAAGTCTTTCTCAAAAAAAAAATTCATATCTACTGATTCCACAGAAGTACTAAAAGATTTGACGAACTTCAAAGAGCATGAGGAATCAAAAGATGATTTGGACCCACAAGTAGACCTTAATCATAATTTAAGCTCAGCTCGTTTATCATATCCTAAAGAACACCTAATGCACTTGTTTCTTGCAAAATGTGTCAATAGTGTTGCAGGAACCAAGGGACCGGACCGAAGAGAAGTACCACCTGACCATGGATGCTACTTGAACGAGGCCAAAGAAGATGATGGTACAAAAACTTGTCATTGGCAAGAAAACCATAGGAGAGGCGTATTATTGGATCACTTACTAAAAGAAGAACCGCCTGATGCTCCCTACGTCAACGAGCCCCGGATTCATCAAGGTAAGGCCATGGACTCACAAAACCGCATGAAAGCTAACTTGCTTTCTCTTGGTGCAGGTTATACGATTTAGAGGTCGAAATCTTTTCAAGAGGGAGAGTATTATGAGGACATCAACCCATCATTGACCCGGCAGACTAGAGGATGGCTCACCAAGCCGGTACATGCCTTCGGAGAGAAGCAGCTTTATCATACCAGGGATATAGGTGCACATTTTGGACCGTATCTACCTAACCATGAGGATTTAAGCTACAGGTCGACATGTTATGGAAACCTGACTCACCAAGGAATCTTCAAGAACTGGAATCATATCAATACCATTTTCTATGAAGAAGTTATGCCCGTTTCAAGACAGATGATATTTAGGGAACCCGATAAAGACCGACGTGTACATTTTGGAGTGCTCAGAACGAACCAGGATGAATTAAGGAGTAAAGGGACTTGTTATGGATTTTTGATTCATCAGGGAATACATGAGAGTTGGAATCACACAAATACCAGCTCGGACGAAGAAGATATGCAAGATCAAAACCGAAGGTTGCTGGACTTGCCTTATTTGGAAGCTCACGAATTTAGTGAACTCTAGAACAATGTTTGGCGACTAGGATCACGTGCAACATCTCCTTGGGATGAGGTTTATACTCTTTTTCCCTTAAGTGTGGTTTTATCCCAATTGGGTTTTCCCACTAAGGTTTTTAATGAGGTAAACTAAAGCCCGATACAAGAGAAGAAGAATCTGGCCCGGCCAACCTTCCTTCTTGTATTTTCTTTTATGATTTTGGTCAGGCCCTTTTGGCCCACTTGTAACCTAGACTATTGGCTATTTAAGCCATTCTTTTGTTTCTAATAAGATTAAGCAAGTTTAAACCTAAAAACATAAAGTGTTTAGCCTAAATTGGCGTAGCCACTCTTCTCTCTCGCGTGGATTCCCCTTGAGGACGAAGTGCTGTTACTTGCTTGTGTTCTGGTGCTACTGAAGTGTTCCTGTTGTGACAAATCCATCTAACCATCCATTGAGAATCCTTGAGAGCGCCTTCGGCCAGCAAGCTTTTCCCATTCGACCATCAATCACGGATCAACCAGAGAGCGTCTCCGACCAGCTGGGCGACCCAAACAACTACCCGCCTCCGATCTTACATCAGTAGTCGTGGCTGGAATATTACTACAGTTGCCCAATATTAATCTTCTCAAATGCGTGCAGGGGAAAGTAAAGATCAGTGTGTTGTTTATATTTTAGCTGATCGACGACTATTTTCGTGAGAGATTCTATTTCTTTACTGTTGACTTCGGTTTGTCCTGATTTTTTTTTTCTATTTCCGGTTAGTTGAGGAAGTAAGTGTATTGAACCATTGAGATGCTGGAATCTAACATGGTTGAGGCTGTTGTTTGTGTCCAGAGGTAAAATCTGCTGTTTAATTCCAGTAATGGACAAATGCGACATTGATCAACCATGCTTTACAGTTTCCATCTGATCATGTAAATGAATTAACAGTGAAACTTTCGCCATAGCTTCAGAAAGTGAGGTTATTTCAAGCGTTAAGTATGATGAACAAGAAGATAAAAATTTCTTTTTTTAACTCAAATGCTGCTAGCTCAAGCTTCCTACATATATAAATTGTTAGAGGCACATTTTTTACTATACTCAGACGAATAAGTGGCAAAGGGAAATTGTCCTAATTACAAAAGACAATGGTTTACAAGGAAATAAAATGTGAAGTGAGCATCACTCCATAACAATAATTGATATGCTATACTAGATCAAAGAAGATATGTTGTAGAAGGAAAAATACACGAATAGAACCTAGATATAATACAAATAGTAATTTGAATAACTAGGTACAATGGATCAGAGCTAAGGCTTGAAAATACAAAGAAAGCGAGCAGTAACCAAAAGAGATGTGATCCAATTGCGGAAGGAATTTTGACAATATACAGAAACGCTGAGATGCAGTCACAACTCCCATAAACAGTAGGACATTAAGATGTCTAAGTCGTTTCATCAACGATACCTTCACCGTAAAACAAGAGTAAGTAACTTAGAACACATGGGTTCTCTCTGTTCCTCATTTTTTGGTCTGTTAAATCTCCACTGTCACTTTGTTTTTACACTTATCTTATCTCAAAATTATTTATTTAATATACATTTATTTTTATACTAATGTTTTATTAATTTTTGACATAATTGTAACCCACAAAATTTTAAAACTAAACAATTAGCCCATGCAAACGCACGGATCGAACACTAGTATAAAATAAAATACTTAATTTCTCTCTTTCTATTGGTAGGTAGTCCTCCTCCTTAATTCTTCTTTTACGGTTTATTTCAATTAATAATATTTGTTTTTAATATTAACACATACATATATAACATAGATAAATAATATAACTATAACATGTTACCATCACGATCACTTTATCATTCTATCATCATATTTATATTATTATTATTTTTTGGTCAATATTTATATTATTTTAATTAGCTATTATTATTGGAGTGCAGTTTTACTGCTTCATTTATAATTTATTAGTTTATAATGATTGCTTATCACACTATAATGGCCGGTTTAACCACTTAAACATTTATTTCGTTTACATGAATGACTTTATCACCATAATTGATTTACTTTTAGTCTTAATAATGGATGACTTTGTCATTATAATCTATTTAATTTTTAGATTTAATAATGGATGACTTTGTCACCATAACCTATTTAATTTTTAGTTTTAATAATGGATGACTATGGTCACCATATTTATTTATTAAGTATGTTTATATGAATGATTCAAGTCACCATAATTTATTTATTTACATTTATCATAAATAATTTGTTCACCATCTGTTAATATAATATAATTATTATAAAAAGAAGCTCGACCACCTGTATATAACTTTATGTTTGATATGGTATATTATGTTTGATCGCATGTTAATATATTCACATTACTTTTCTTTTATCTTATATATTTTTACTCTCAACATTCATAAATAAAAAAATTCTAAGGTTAAATTATTATGTTTTTACTTTTCAAACGGCTAATGGACAATATTTTCAAATCTATAAATACACTTATGTTTCATTATTTTCACTCATACATTTTCTCTTCATCCAAAACCCTCTTAAATAAATTATATACTTTTCTGAAAAATGCTTCATCTTTTTTAGTTTTCGTAATAGATTATCTACTTATTTCCTTTTATTTTTTACTTATTGGAGAATTCTCTCCCGAAGAGTATGTGATGATTTTTATGTTCATGTTTTATGCACTATTATTTCTTGTAATCACACTACTTATTCCAACACCTCAAATACTTTAATAAAATCATCTATATAATAATGTGTTTTATTATTTCATTTAGAAATCAAATGGCAAACATTGAGAAGCTCCAGTTTCCAGCTCTATACATCACTGGTGCGAACTACATTTCTTGGACTACTACTGTCGAACTCCATTTGGAATCTCAAGGTTTATCGGAAAACATTAAGGAGAAAAATACCTCAACAGTCCAAGAAAAAACCAAAACAGTGCGGTGGGAACGGGCTTCCCAAAAAGCCATCCCCGGGCTGGGTCAACATAGAATGAAGGGGAAGATGATCTTCCTTAGAAGACACCTTGATGAGAGTATCATATACGACTATGCCAAAATAAGGGATCCCAAGGAGCTATGGAAGTCTCTAAAAGATCGCTTTGATCATCAGAATGACATAACACTTCCACTTGCTCGAGACGAGTGGAAAAGTCTGAGGTTCCAAGACTTCGACAAAGTGATAAACTATAATTCCACTATATTAAAACCATAACTGAATCTCAAATGCTCGAAAAGAGGTACACTACATTCCACAAAAACCACATCACACTGCAACAACAATATAAGTTGCGTGGATATACCAAATGACCAAAGTACCAAACCCTAAACCCTAAAACCTAAATAATGACCAAAATAACATTCATTAAAGGAGATAAAGACTAAATAAACCCTAACCCTAAACCCTGAATACAAACCCTAAATCCTAAATCCTAAATAATAAACCCTAAACCCTAAATCCTAAATAATGAACCCTAAACCCTAAATAATAAACCATAAATCCTAAATACTAAACCCTAAATAATAAACCCTAAACCCTACATTATATAGTGCTATAAAAGTCGTTACAATCCAAAATAATGCTATAAATGTTATTTTTCTCGTTGTTGCTATAATTGTGACAACATATGTTTTTTGTGCTATGTTATGTATTTTCTCATAAAATTATCTTATTTTATTAATTGTTTTTGTTTATCACAGAAATGGATTACATCACAAATGGAACATCATACAAGATGAATGCTAGAGATATTTATATACCATATAGTGGAACAACGCACACTATCCTAAAACATAAGAAATAATTTTCTTATTTAAAACTGACAAATATCACTGTCAACACAATATTGTAATTGAAGGGATTGGTAAAATCAATTTTACATTACTTAATGATATAAAATTCTCGATAACTAATGCATTATTTTCTCCAAATTCTAAAAAGAATTTTTTGAGCTTTAAAGATTTATATCTTCAAGGATTTGACACTCATTGTGAAATTGAGGACGGGAAGAAATACATTTATACTATTTCTGAGAACTCGGGAAAAAGACAAGTATTAGAAAAGTTACCAAAACTCTCTTATGGTTTGCATCATACATATACAAAAGAGATCCTGATGATTTCACACTTTGGCATGACCGCCTTGGTCATCCATGCACCACGATGATGCGGAAAATCATGAAGAACTCACATGGGCATTTACTGAAAATTCATGAATTTTTTTAGGGGAATAAAATGACATATGTTGCATGTTCTCTAGTATCATCTTAAAATGTGGCATTTGCAAGATTTCTATCTCAGATAATCAAACTAAGAGATCAATTTCCAGATTATCCAATAAAGAGAGTTAGACTATACAACGCTGGTGAATTTACATCCCAAGCATTCAATAGTTATTGTATGGTAACTGTAATCGACGTTAAACATCATGTCGCACATTTTCATACACAAAATGGTTTGGCCGAATCATTAATTAAATATCTATAATTGATTGCAAGACCATTTATCATGAGATCAAAACTCCCGACCTCTGTATGGGGACATGCAATTTTTAACATAGAAAAACTTATTCGGGTGAGACCAAGCGCATATCATAAATACTCCCCAATACAATTAGATTTTGGACGAGAACCAAATATTTCTCATCTTAATTTTTTTGGTTGTGCTGTATATGTGCCTAATTGCACCTCCTCAACGTACAAAGATGAGAACACAAAGAAGGTTAGGGATATATGTTGGTTGTTATTCTACATCAATTATACGATACCTAGAACCGCAAATTGGTGACGTTTTTATGGCACATTTTGCCGATTGTCATTTTGATGAAAAGTAATCTCAGTTATAAGGGAAGAAAATAAACAAATAAAAAAGGATATCAAATGTTGTTTACCGGCTCTATTACATCTTGATCCTCTTACAAAATAGTCGGACTTAGAAGTCTGTCGAACTATACATTCGCAGAGTATCGCAAATCAACTACCTGATGCATTTGCAGATACCAAGACGATAACAAAATCGCATATACCAGCCGCAAATGCCCCTTTCTCGTATTGAAATACCACATGTGCGTGGGAAATAAGATGATACACAAGATTCTAGAACACGTTTGAAGCGTGGCAGATCTATTTGTTCTAAGGATAAAAATCCAAGAAAGCGAAAGGAGACTGGAAAAAAACCTCTCAAATATAACAAAAATTTCGAAAGAAATGAATCATGGTGATGATAATAATATTGAACATCATGAATCCGAAGAAAATCATGAGATTTCTATCAACTACATTCATAATAGAAAAATGTGGATTTGAAACAAAATGAATGATGTTGATGATATTTTGTCATACTTCATATCAAAATAAATAAATGAAGAAAGCGAAGATCCATAACCAAATCCGTTTATGAATGTCAAAAGGGACATGACTGGATAAAATGGAAAGATACCATACAATTCGAACTTGATTCATTTAACAAACGAGAGGTATTTGGAACCATTACAGTCACACATGAAGCTGTGAAACCCGTCGGATACTAATGGGTTTTCGTTCGAAAACGAAATAAGAAGAACAAGATTATTAGATACAAAGCTCTTCTCGTAGTTCAGGGTTTCTCGCAGAGACCTAGTATTAATTATGAAGAAACATATTCTCATGTTATGGATGCAATCACGTTCAGATTTTTAATGAGTGTAGCGACAAATAAAAATCTTGAGATGCGGCTAATGGACGTTGTCACGTCATATTTATATTGATCATTAGACATGGACATATATAAGAGAATCTATGAAGGATTTAAGATGCCGAAAGCATTAAGTTCGAAACCAAAAGAGTTATGTGCAATAAAATTGCAAAGGTCATTATACGGCTTAAAGCTATCCGGACGCATGTGGTATACTCGCCTCAATGAACATTTGATTAAAGAAGGGTACATAAACAATCCTATATGCCCATGTGTTTTCTTAAATAAAACATTGTCCAGATTTGTTATTATTGTTGTATATGTCGATGATCTAAACATTATAGGGACTCATGGAAAAATATAGAAAGCAACAAACTATCTGAAGGGAGAATTTGAGATAAAAGATCTCGGACATAAAAAGTATTGTCTTGGCTTACAAATTGAGCATTATGTAAATGGTATATTTGTACATCAATCCACATAGACTAAAAGAGTGTTAAAGTGTTTCAACATGCACAAAGCAACTGCTCTGAGTACTCCTATGGTCATTAGGTTACTTAATGTCGAAAATGATCCTTTTTCGACCACATGAAGGAAATGAAAAGAAACCTGGTCCTGAAGTAACATACCCAAGCGCATTAAGAGCACTTATATATCTTGCTAATTGCACTCGACCTGATATATCATTTTCCGTTAATCTCTTGGCAAGTTCAGTTCGTCTTCAACACAAAGACATTGGAATGGGATCAAACATGTCTTTCATTACCTTCAATGAACGATGATTTAGGATTATTTTATCCTAAAGATTCAAACGAAGAAATGGTTGGTTTCGCAGATGCGGGACATTTATCGGATCCTTATAAAGCTCGATCACAAACAAGATACGTTTTCACAGTTGGGGGAAACTATATCATGGCGCTCCCAGAAACAAAAACTTGTAGCCACTTCCTCAAACCAAGCTGAAATCATTTCTCTCTGTGAGGCAAGTAGAGAATGTGTCTGGCTTAGATCAATAAGTCAACATATCCAATCAAGTAGCGGAATCCATGTATGTACATAACCATCCATCTTATATGAAGACAGTGATGCTTGTATTGCTCAGACAAAATAAGGATATATCAAAAGTGACAGAAGCAAACATATTCCACCGGATTTCTTCTCATACACGCTGGAACTTGAGAAGAATAAAGAGATTGAAGTGAAATATGTTCGATCATCGGATAATTCTATAGACCTTTCCTATTTCAGTGTTCCGAAAATACGTAAACAATATTGGAATGCGTCATCAACAAGACTTATCCTAATCATTCGAGATGGAGCTTGGATAGTTGTACTTTTTTTAACTTATTAAGTTTGTTTCCACAGGGTTTACCTATAAAGGTTTTTAACAAGATAACTAAAAATGCATCACAAGAGATATCAATGACAATAAAATCCAAAAAAAGTGTCTCAAAATTCAAAAACATATACGTGAATAAATTGATATAGAACCCATGTCATAATAACTTACAGTAAAATCTGTCGATTTTTTCTCTATATAAGAAGTGTATTCGATTGTTGTCAAATTTCCGTTGGTAGTCATTCTTTGTCTTCATTCTTCTTTTACGGTTTATTTCAGTTAATCATATTTATTTTTAATATTAAAATAAACATATATAGCATAGGTAAATAATATAATTATAACATGTAATGTATTTTAGAGTTTGATATGTGGTTTTTAGGTGTGAATTGTTTTGCTTTTTTTTTTTCTTCCTTATTTGTCAATTTTTCCAACTGATGTGACTAAAGAATTTCGTTCTAACCAAAGCATCACATGTAATATACATACATTTATATGTATATATTGTAGTTGATAATTGTTTAGACAAAGTAATCATTCTTCGTGTATATATGTTTTGTGAATATTGTTTCAGCACTCATAGGAAGTACGATTCTCTTTTTCAAATTTTCGACTGATCAGAAATTTTCGATATTATTTGATTTAGGGAATGTGCTTAAACGTATCAGTTTAAACATGTCTGTTAAAACCATAATTTGTGATCGTTGGGTTTAATAACACACTAATTATCAACTTTTGGATCGATCACTTCTAATAATATAAGCACAAAGCACATCAAAATATGCTCTATAAAAGTAAACCTATAAAATTTATAAGGCTCCTCTTTATCTCTCCTCTCTCTCTTTCTCTTGCATGAAATTTTACAAATTTCTGTTTGCCTCTCTGGCGCCTCTCGCCGGAGAGGGCCACCGCTCGTTCTAGCTATTAATTTTCTTTCCTAACCTTTCATGGTCCAAATCTGTGGTTGGGTTTCTTCCATATAGTTCGGCGGTGTTTTGGTGGGCATGTCTCGGTTCGGTCCCGGATAGAGATGACGAGATCCGGTGACTTTGTCCTTTTGAGGTGTGTTTCGTCGGTGGTTTTCGTTTGGATCCTCGTCGTTTGGTCGTTCTCATGTTTCCTCTGGCGTTGGTGAGTTAGGGTTTACTGGGGTGTGTGGTGGTGAAGCGTTTGTGGGCTATCCGGTGTGGTTTCATTGGTTTGCTTCTCTTCCTTTTGCGCCCGCCAGAGAATGGTGGTAAATCGAAAAAGCAGCTTTGCGGCGAGAGTTGTGGACCGATTATTACTTCGGTAAGTTTGAGAATCCGGTTCCGTTTGCCTAGGAGGTGGTGGACCGACAATGGCGTCATATCCGGTTTTTCCTCTTCCGCCTTTGCATAGGCATGGTTCTACTTCTCCGATGTTCCTCCCCTTTCATCTTCTCCGTTTCCTCTTCCATCTTCTCTACTTGTTGGCGTTCAAGTAGTTGTGGGTGTTTCTCCAGCGTTGTTGGTTATGTAGTCGCTTGGTCGTGGTCTTTGTGTGTCCGGCGAGTCTTTCCTCCTCTGCGGGGCTTCATCTCTCAAGGATTAGGTTAAAGGGTGTTTTGGTAATTCGATTTTAGGGTTTTAGAGTTTTTAGGATTTGAGTCCTACCGAGTCCATTAGAGGATTTGTCTAGTAGTTTAGGCTTTAGTTTGTCTTTTCTATGTCTTATGTATCAAAAATATTTATATAAGAAAGCCTTAAAAAGCTCTATTGTTAACAAAAAAACACATCAAAATATGCCACAAAAACGCAATTTCAATTTCTTTTACTTTTGTTTTTGAAAATTTCATATTCATGCAACCAAATAGCTTTGTATATAAATAACTTATGAAGATGTTCAAAAAGGATAAACTTATGGAAAAGGGTAGACAATTTTTTATACGGTCAAATCATATTATATTAGATTATTAACTAGATTTTAACCCGCACGAGTATATTTTTCTTTAAAAATTGAATTTTGTTTTTGTTTTTGTAATAAATCCGTTAATAATTGAACATAATTTTAGTAACTGAATATTACGATGATTTGTTTAATTCGGAGATACACTGAATAATTTAATTTTTATATAATTTATGTTTTTAATCAAACAGTCACTATAATAAATTATGTAATGTAAGTTTAAAGAGTATTGTTTTGATTTAAAACATTTTTTTATAGAAGTCCTATGCTTATACATAAATTTATTTATGTTTTAGTTATTTAATAATTAAATTTATAATTTTATATAAATTGAATTATAAATTTATGAAAGTAAAAAATGATAATCTGTTTTTTTTTATTTGTTTAAGTTTATTTTAATATTCCTATAATTAAAATTTATTAATTCATCTTTTAACTTTTCTTCCAATGAACAAGGTTTAAAAAAAAAAAATCGAAACAAATTAATCAATTTTCAGCTCATCTTATAGTAATCTAAATATTTGAAAATTTGATAAAATAAATGTTAAAACTGCTATCGTAAAAACATCAACCGTAATTTAATCCATCATTTATTCTACAAAATAAATATTGAATAAATTTAAAATTTATCAAATTAAGAACATATCAATTGAAATTTGTTAATCAATCTTATTAACCCGTCTTCGGGTAGACAAATTTTGGTTTTAATATTTATATAATTAAAATTGATTAATCTATTCTTTAATCCGTCTTGTAGTGATACATATAAAAAGATTTTGTTTTCTTTTTTAGATAAAATTTAGCAAAAGTTATTTAATAAGAAATATTTATTAAATAATTAGTTTCTTAAAAATAAAAAAAAATAAAAATATTTTAATATTTTTATAATCTAGATTTTGATATGTGTTATAAAATTACATGTATGTTTCTTTGACAAATTATTTGTTTAAGTTAATTCTAACTTAGTTTTAACCCGTGTTTTCACCACAAATATTAAAATACATAAATTTGTATATATTTTGTATAATATATATATATATATATGTATATATTTCTTCATATCTAGCTTTAAAATTTTTATTTTATAAATGAAACTTTAATTAATAATGGGTTCTATATTTTTATATTATTCAAATTATAAAAATTTTAACAACCCACTAAAAACTGCTATCATATAATCATCAATTAACCCAACCAATCATATATTTGACTAATGTGAATATTTACTAATTATTGATTTTTTACCCTTTTCAATATATATATATAAAATTATAGTTTCATTAATAGTAATTTGAATATTTTATAGTATTTTTATTTTTGAAAATGAAGTATGTAAAAATGTTTTTATTGTTTTATGTGTATATTTGATAAAGTTAGCGGGTTATAAATTCATTTTAGTTTCAAAAAAGATTCCTATAACTTTATATTAATTTTATAATTTATAAAACATAATTGGTGTATTAATGTATTTAGTTATACTTATCATTATTGGTTACCAATAAATATATAATATAATTACGAAATTAATTGGTTAGTTAAAATAAAATGGATTAAAAAAAATTTGTTAGATTTTATTATAATAAAAAAGGAAATATAAATATATATCTAAATGTAAAGAAATATATTTTAAAATATTATGATTAATTAGTTAAAATTTAGTTTTACATTATTGCTTTTAATGAATTATTTAAATATTTATAACTTTCAATGGCATAAATCGTAAATAACATGTTAAGTGAAGGTTTAATTCTTAAAACCTTCTTTTTTTAATAGAATAGATGGTGTTAAATTTAGGGCTTGTAACTTAAAGAACAAGAACACTTTGTTTGGACAATTAACATTGTCTTAGATGATATCATGATTATCTATTACTATTATTTAATATTATTATATTAAGTCGATCATAATATGCCGACATCTCACTATTATAAATAGTAGCATACGTTTGTAAAGTTGAGATACCACTAGATATACAAGAACATACACATCAATAAGAGAAAAGCTAATTATCAAGTCACACTCTCTCTCTTGCCTCATATCTTTGTTAAACCACCTTTTCATTTTATTTTATTTTAATTTATTTTACAACACGTTATTAGTACGACTGTTTCTCGATCCGTTCATATACCAAAAAGATAAAGTTTAATTATAACTAATTTATTTTACGAAAAATATATGTCATTTATATTTCCGTTCAAATATTATTTCGGAAAGATATGCACCACTTTCTCCGAGCCGATAGTCATGGAAGGCTAAGCCTCCACGATCACGATCACATGGTAGACTATGTCTCCTCAGATCATATTTATGGAGGGGTAGGTTAAGCCTCCTCCTTATCGTTATGGTAGGCTATGCCTCCACGATCTGATCACATGGTAGACTATGTCTCCCCAGATCATATTTATGGAGTGAGAGGTTATGTCTCCTTCTTGAATTTATGGTAGGCGGTGCCTCCACAATTATTTTAATTTTGTTTTTAAGTATGCACTTAAATTCCGTATTTATATTTATGCGTTTGAATTTATGCATTTAAATTATCATATTTCTGTAAAAAACAAAAATCACATGGATGTAGTCGTCCTGAGATGATTTTTTAAATTATTTTTATGTTTTATTTACATTAAATTATTTTCGGAGTGGAAGATTATGCCTCCTCCTTAATCGAGTCGTAGGCTATGCCTCCTCTAAAACGACATCGAATGAAATGATATTTTTACGTCACCACTTACATGATGGTTTGAAAGATAATGAACCATCATGCTCGTCCAACTGGATTGGCTCCATTCTCAAAAGTTTCATTATCAAAAGTGAATGTAATAGCAACCAGTAATTGTAATAATTTTCGCTGACGAGAATGCAGACACGGTAGAGTATGTGGTCGCTTATGAATAAGATGGTAGACATGGACGTGGATAGAGATTCCAGTCTCATAAATTAAATGAAAAGTTGTGTAATGAAAACACAAACGAGAATGATTGTTACAGTTTTGGCATAACATGAAACTGGATATGTACATGTTGTATGCCAAAATGTTCAGCCAATCTGTATGGAAATTACATAAAACAGGAGGAACGATATTAAACTGATTTCATCTCTGTTGAATATTTTATTCTTTTTAATGGCCTATGTAATGATACACATATTGATGTCACAAGTTTCTTGTTGATAGGATCAACAAATAACTTAGATTGATATGACATGACGTCATGAATTGAGTTTAATGATGGAGATATCTATTTGGCATATAATGCTACAATACACACTGTCGACGATATTTCTCTTATTTCAAAAATGAAGGACTCCGCCGAAAGCGTGAGTACCATACATGGTAATGCAAAGATCATGGTAGGCCTTTATGAGTTGATTTTCAATGCTGAGGGGAACCAAATCCTATATTCTCCTAAAATCTCGTGATTTTGTTAAGTTCCGGAGTTATATCGAGAGATAGATAAAACGGGATTGGAAATATTTGCATTACATCGGAGAGAAAATATACATTGGAAGAGTGCCAATGATTTCCTCCGAATTATAAATATGATTGTGATTGAATCATATGTTTTATGGCCAAATCACTATATTTGTTTAATAGTTCATTGAGTATGCTGGTTTGATGAAAGGGAATTCCCCGCGTTAGGGGGAGGATTGAGAGAATCACCTAGTGTATACACTATTTGGATTATCTTGTTCCTCCTACTAATCACGCGAGGTGGAAGTTCAAAAAGGATCCAAGAAAGTAATGCATGACCAATGTTGGCTATGTTGTTGATCCTAGAATGTCATTCATTCGAGATGGATATTCTGGAAGACTTATCATCTCGAGGGGGAGAATTAAAGAATCCCACATTGACATACAATAAGTTGATAATTCTGGTATATTGATATCCTAGATTTGATCTAGGTAGCACGGAAGCTTCGCCGGATGACCACTTCCCGCTTCGGAATCGGAGTCGGAATCGGAAGCTTGTGGAAGCTTTCGGAATCTCGCTTCCAAGACGCTTCCAAAAACACTATTTAAAAATGCATTGGAAGCTTACACAAATCCGAAAGTCGTAAACAAAGAAGAAATGTAGAGTTATATATTATATGACTTTTTATTTTATAAAAAAATCTTAGAACTAGAAGAAATAAAATCATATATAAAACGTTGATACTAATAGTAAAATTTGATATGTGCATAATAAATTTTATATTTTTACTTACAACGAATTTTGTTTAGATAGATTATATAAATCATTTGTGAATTACTAGAAGTGATTAATTTAATTAGTTGGACAATATTATCTTTGAAAAGCTGGATTTTTTTAGTTATTTTCACAACATAATTTGAGTTCGTTTTATCTGATATAGTTAACTAAAAATGAATACAATATTTTGATATTTAATTTTAAATCATATAAGTTTTAATTATGGGTTATATTATATTTTTAATATATATACACATATATACATATATTTTTATGTATATATGCTTCCAACACGTAATTGCTTCATATATATTTCAAAAAAGTCGCTTCTGCGCTTCCATACGATTCCGCTTCCACGTACCCGCTTCTGATTCCATGTAACGTAGGATTTGATCACTCTGGTGAGTTCATGTCATGCAATTTGTCACTTATTGTATGTTGATGAGATGATGCTATGCATACAGATGGTTATGTTCACACTAAAAATGAGCTTATTTATAAAGAAAATCCAAGGAATTGCAATGACCAATTATGGTAAAATTTAATCTCCATGTTTTAGCATGGAACATGCAGTTTGTAGTAATGATCATATATATAAACTCAAAGAGTTATAAGAAATATCTCCCATGTGAAATAATTCATGTTTGGAGATCATATATTTCTTATTTTAAAATTTATGGGTGTGAGATATATACTTTCCACACCGCTTATAAGTAACATCCACAGAGGATGAAACGTATGAGCTGGAGATAATCTCGCTCTAATAATGTTGAGTTATCACTCGGTTATGTGCTCGTTGTAAGATTTGCATATTATCATTGTGATGAGATTTTTCTCCCATCATTATAAAAATAATCGTGAATAGTTGGAATCCTTGAACAAATGAATGTGAACTTGAGTTTCAAAGTTTTAAAGGATCATTATTCAGATATATTGCAAATCTAATGTGAAAGCTGATGGATGAGATTTCATTGTGATCCTTGCACAAATGAATAATGAACTTGAAATTCAAAGCAACATCATATTCCAACTAAGAATGCTCCTATAAGAATAGTGTGTCTATGGCACATATGATACGTGATAGACCCCTTTGATTCCAAAGCTAAAGTAAATCATCATAAAAAAAAGGAGCAAATGACTATTGAAAAGAGGATTAAACTCCCAAAGAGGAGTAATGAGACCGTTGTCATGGTTAATAATAAGATCAGGTACCAAAATGAAATAAATGATATTGATATAGAGATCTCGACTAACCATGTCATTACGGAAAAATATGGACCGAAGACAGATATGATTGTCGACAAAATGAATAATATAACGCGCATGAATCTCCGCTCTGCAGTTAAGCATAGAGAGAAATGAGGATCACGAGTCTCCACTACGAAGATGAGTGTAGAGAGACAATGAATATAATGAGTCTCCTCTCCGAAGATGAGTGTTTAGAGACAATGAATATTATGAGTCTCCGCTCCGAAGATGAGTGTTGAGAGAAAAGTATTGGCCAAATGATATATGTTTCGGGAAAATCTATTAGAGCGAAACTTATGAAAAGTTGTCGCATGTTAATAAAGATAATTTGGGGGAGAAAAGGCTTTGGAGAGACAAGATTGTACTCAAGCATCCCAAGTTATAAACCTTGTGAAAGGTGAGTTATTTTAAATAAAAAGAATTTGTCTAGAACGAATATGATGCTGAAAAGTATGAGAATTCCATTAACTTCGCCCAACGTGAAAAATTATGGGCTAAAAATGAAATAGAAGATAATGATGGAGTGGTCTCCTTTTTATGTATCCAAAGAACTTAAAAATGAAAATGATCCAGAACCAAACTCCATATCGGAGTGCCAGAAAAGGCCCAATTGGAAGAAATGGTGAATAGCCATCAAGAGTGAATTACTCTCACTTAATAAAATAAATGTGTTTGGGCATGTGGTTATTACTCCTAAAGATGTAATGCATGTCGGGTGTAAATGGATTTTGGTGCGGAAAAGAAATGAGAAAAATGAAGTCACTAGATATAAATCTCAACTTGTGGATGCAATCACATTCATGTACTTAATGAGCCTAACGACATCGAAGAATCTAGAAATGTACCTTGTAGATGTTGTGACTGCATATATATATATATATATATGGATCACTAGATAGTGACATATATACGAAAATCTCAGAAGGATTTAAGATCCCAAAAGGTTAAAATATTCCAGAAGAATCTGAGAAAATTTGTTCAGTCAAATTACAGCGATCACTTTACGGATTTAAACAATCCGGACGCATGTGGTTTAATCGCTTAAGCGGATTTTTGTTGAAGAAAGGATTTATCAACAATGCGATTTGCCCCTGCGTATTTATAAATCCACATCATGATTTGCGATTATTGCTGTTTATGTTGATGACCTGAAAATTATTGGAACTCAAAAGGAAGTTGATGATGCAAGAACTCATATGAAAGAAGAGTTTGAGATGAAAGATCTTGGAAAGACAAAAATTTGTTTTGGACTCAAAATAGAGCATTTCCAAGATGGTATATTTTTGCATCAATCAAATTACACCACAAGGGTGTGAAAATGCTTTAATATGGACAAAGCAAATTCTTTGAGTACTCCAATGGTCTATATATCACTTAATATTGACAAAGATCCATTTCGACCTTGTGAAGATAACGAGGAAGTATTAGGTCCAGAAATACCTTAAATGAGCGCTAGAGGTGCACTCATGTATCTTGCAAACTATACCAGACCATATATAGCATTTGCTACTAATCTTCTTGCAAGATACAGTCCATCTCCTGCACAGAGACATTGGACCGAGATAAAACATATCCTTTGATATCTCTGAGGTACGATTGATTTGGGTTATATTATCCTCGAAATTATGCGCTTAGTCTTGTTGGTTTTGCAGATACAGGATATTTATCTGATCCGCATAATGCTCGATCGCAAACCTGATACGTTTTTACAATGGGAAAATATGCGATCTCGTGGCATTCTCAAAAACAAACTCTAGTCGCCACTTCTTAAAATTATGCGGGGATAATTGCCCTTCATGAGGCATGTAGAGAGTGTATATGGTTGAGATCTATGACTCATCATATACAAGAAAGTATCGGGATCATCACGAACATAGAACCAACGGAAATATTTGAAGACAATTCTGCATGTGTTGCTCAACTCCAAAAGGTAAAGCAAGAGCGACATAATAAATCATATTCCCCCAAGAATTTCTCTTATGTTCAAGAGCTCGAGAAAAAGCAAGAAGTAGAAATATAGTATATCCGCTCAAACGACAATGCAACTGATCTCTTTACAAAGGCGCTTCCCACCAATCTGCTCATGAGGAAGATATCTACCCATTTGTGGCTTCAAAACACTTGGATCTGATGAAGGAAGATGGAGAGATCCACCAAAAATCTAACCGCGGTAGCTCTTCGGCCAGTTTCTGGAGAGCTCTGGCGACGGCGACGGAAAGGAAGAGGTGGCGGTTGTAGCTGAGGTCAAGAGGAGTCTACTGGCTTTTACAGAAAATGATTTGGGTTTGGGAATAGAAAGATATGGTGTTTCTTGTTCTTCAAGTTATGAAGAACAAGTTAGGGTTCTTATGTTTTCTTTGAAGATTCAAAGAGATGGATGAGTTTCTGGGTTCTAGTCTTGCATGTGGGTTGAGTGAGAGAGAGGAGAATCGCCAGAGAGCTAGAGAGAGTAGAGAGAGTGTTAGTTGGATTCAATGAATTGATTTAATGGGTTTTGCATGCAAGAATTGGTTCTTTGAACCTAAACCCATGCAATGAATCAGCCAAGGAGGGTGGCGACCCTGGGGCAATGACACCTATCCTGATGAGTGTTTTTGTTGCCAAAAACCCTTCCTAAACCATCCTTAACCAATGCTTAATCCCAGTTCTTTCCGTTGCTCGGTCTAGACGTTCTTGAGTTTAATATTTTAAAAACCCTCTGGATGCTCCCATAAATATTCAAATCCCCAAAATTATATTCTCCATGATATTAGATGAATTTATAAAGTCGAATCACTCCGTTTGGGCTTACGTAGCTCCGGTTATGAATTTTTGAAGTTTCTTCGGGTTTGTCGGTTTCCATTCCCGACAAGCCGAAAAACATGTATCTACTTCGTTTCCTCCAAACCTGGTCTTATAAATATTCTTTATGTTGTAAAACATGAACATTTGGCCCATCATAGCTTCCGTCTCGAACTTTTTCAAAAACTACAATTTTGCCCCCAACTTTGGTAAAATTACAATTTTGGCCCTATTGACCCTTCCGCTGCCCGTTGACCATATTTTTGGATACTGGTTACTACATTCTTCCCCACTTACAGAATTCGGTCCCCGAATTCTCCGTCACTAACAGACTTTGAATCGGTACCAAACCCTGCAAGTTGCTTCGTTACTCACTCCAACGCTTCCTTACTCGAACACTGTTGGATACCACTGACACTTGACATTGCTGCGATCCTTCTGTCTCATTCCATTCTACCCAAATGATCTCAACAACTATTCCATTCTGGCTCTCATTCTTGTATACCCTACTCCGCTTCACTCTTAACTGTCTCCATCTGTCTCAAACCTTATACTCACTCGCTGTTAGCTTCTTGCTCTGATTCTCGCTTCCGGCTTCCCCACTTTACTTCGACCTCTACATCCTTCTGATCGTGACTTTCTTTTTTTCTTTCTGGGACACTCTTCAATAATTTGGTCACTTGCCTCCCTCCGACTGATTCCCACACTAACATCGATGTTCTTCTTCAAATCTCTTTGCTAACTCATCATACTTCATGGCTTCGTTCTGTCGGCTGCTTGTTAAGCTGATAAATTTTTCCACTGACGACGCCCACCAACTGCTTCACGTTCTCGTTCCGGTCTACTTGTCTCGTGACGCCTTGCCACTCCATCTCGCTTTCGGGTTCGGGTTCGGTCTCGTATTCAGATCGCATCGCCATTCCGTCCTACATTCAATTCAACACTTTCACTGAAACAGTTAGTTCCATCCCGACCTATCCCCGATATCACTTCCTTGTAGAAATATGGTTACTTAATCATGTACCCAATGGTTACCCATGATTAAGTAACAATACACTATAAGTCCGTTCCCTCGTGAATTGACGGTTGAACGCAACCGTTCTGAAGTTAGCTCAAAACTCAGGGTAAAACTAAATTCATACTAACATTTTACAATTCTAACGAAACTGAGGAAAGCTACCAATAACTAATCAAACTTCCGAACAACTAGCAATCCAATGGTCATAAAGACCTAAAAGAACAATCTATCAAAACCACGCATGCTAAAACTACGCAATCTATTGATACTTACTAACTAAAGGAACGCATCCTATTTCACTAACGAACCAAGCAATCAATCAACAAGCAGGAAATGGAAACAAGCAATTACCACACACACACACACAGTCACGCAATCTAATGATCGGTCCGGATGCATCGTCAGTCTGGGTTCGGGTCATGATGAACGGTCGTCAGTTCCGCTCATCATTTGGTTTCACACAGTAATCTATTTGCTTTCATAACCATCTTAATCAGGCAAACAATTACTATGCTACTCAAAACGATCAGCCGAACACTCTGCATCCACCACATACATAAAACGATATATCATACATATAAAAGTTTTAGTACATGGTTCCGATCATAGTCTATACACATATAGCCGCCATCATATCCAAAAACCCATACTGCGCCGCTATACATCAGATAAGTCAAAGACGACACGCAAAGTCGTATATCCGCCGATCTATCTACAAGAACAAAATAGAGTTAGTGCCCCACTTACCTGGCCTAACTACTCCTAACCTAACCTAACGCCTCCAGCAAGACCGAAATGACCAACATCACTGGCAAAATGGCTCACTGAAGTATCCGCTGGCAGGTGCGCCAGGAGAGTGCGGTGGCTGTGCGCTGGGTGGTGCATTGACGTGATGTGGCTCCGTCCTCAAACAAAAGTAAGCGATATGTCCCTCATATCCACATAGCTGGCAAACAGCAGAAGAGGCAAGTCTGCGAGGGCAAGTCGGTGCGGTGTGGCCCTCAATGCCATAGAGCTGGCAAATGATAGGAAGCCTGGGAGGTGAGTCCGGCGGTGGCCTGCTGGGTCCAGGGTCAGGGCGACTGGGTCCGGCTTGGTATGGATCCGGTACAGGTGCGCGGTGATGCTCTGGGCTGGGCTGACGTGGTCCGGGTCCGACGATCGGACAGATAGAAGCGGGATGGCCTTCATGGCCACAAACCTGACAATGCTCGGGCGCTGGAACTGACCGATAGGGCTCTTGGTATCGAGGATCAACCGGGCGAGGGAACCAACGGAAATGGAATCCATGTGCTCCACAGGCACTACATCGTGAGTATACTGGCATCTTCGGTGGCAATGGCTCGGATGGGTCCGACGGCTCTGAAGTCTCCGGTAAGGCGGTCTGATCCAATGGCGTGCAGGGTGACTCAGGCTGGTGTAACTGATGGTGAGGTCCAACCTGCTGCTAAATTGCGTCCGTGAGCATAGCGGTCTGCTCAGCCACCTGCTGCTCCCACTGCTGGCGCTGGTGCGGTTCGATAGGCTCCATGTCCAAATCAAAGTCCATCCATGCTGGATCCACTGGGTAGTCTCCCATGCTAAGCGACGGTAAAGGAATATCAGGTATCTCGAGAATAGGCTACTGCATCGGCTCGGGCAATCCGGGCTCTACTATCGGCTCGGGTGCCTGCGCAGGTATAGGTGGTAGATCTAGTCCAACCCAGTCAAGCATCCCCAAATACATGTCTGTAGTGCCCGCATCGTCCTCCCATGATGCTGGCAAGGGTACTAGTAGAGGTGTCGGATCAGCTGTGGCAGCCCTAGCCCCCACTAGAGCTCGTAATGGTACTGAAGAGCGGTTCGACACGTGCGAACCTCGGGAGTGAATGGCAAGAGGTGGTCCTGGCTGACCTAGTGAATGTCCTGACGATCCGTGCTCACTCATAATGATGTCGTTGATAAATCTCTCTGCACCACACACACCACCACACAATCCGTCCTGGGACACGCTGCTGTATGACCGCAATCAGAAAACAAAAACGTTAGTATAGATAATACAAGAATTTCTACTTTCCCATCCCAACCCCGGGTTTAACAGACGCAGCTCGGTTTCCTAATGGATGCTTGTGTGACACATTTGACTCGATAAAACACAGAAAACACTAAAAAATGAAGTGTTTCGAAACCCATAACGAACCATGCTCTAATACCACCTTTCTGTAACGCCCCTTTCCCATTATCCGCAGACCGTCGAGCTGACCGGTCAACAATCAAACAAGAACATGACCGATCGAACCCGAGCAAGTCAAACAGGAAAGGTTCGCCGCAGGAGCCATAGACATATCGGTTTGATACCAAGGCTCGCACTAACCCATCTTTGACTCCGCTATCCTCATTTCCATAGTACTAAGCTGTACAACTTGGACTACTTCGATGAGTTATGTCGGTTCGGACTAAACCCAATATCAGAGAAACAAATTCATTTTTGAGTAATCAAACGTTAAGCACAACGTTTAATGGGTTTTACAAACATTCGTCACTACAAACACACAATTAATTCAAAAACACGAGATGGCGCCAAAGTCGAACCAAAATAAAACAATCAAACCCCGAATCAAATCCCGCCACAAGCAATCCCGAAACTACACCGAGGACCTCCCGCGTCCGTCGCTGCTAAACCTAAAAAACACAAAAAGTCTAATGAGCGATCTAAGATCACCCAGTGAATCGGCTCCCCACTAACGGCTTCTATTCTATCTAGAGTCGACAAATTCCCGCCTCAAAACCCCAAAATAACAAACAACCACAAGAATGGTCGATCACGCACTACCACGTCATGATAAACCCACAACACACAAGCACTTGCCAAAGATAAAGAGAATTAAGGAAATCGAAGGCACTGCGGCACATGTCCTCGATTAGACTTGATCTATCTACGCGCAATAAAGAAAGTATCAAATAACGCTGGGCCCTACGATCTCGGTAGCTTCCACGGGTTTGCATCGTCACCTACATGGTAACTAACCCACGACTCCTAGACGTGAACACAAGGTCCAACGACTAGGACACCGTTCTCCGTCCATCGATACGCGGTGACTCCTGTTACCCCCCGGTAACCTGAGTTTCTATGCGATCCGGCCCTAGGACATGACCCCGTATTCTCCGAATCGCACACCTACCGGCGTCACCCAGTAGGTTAACGCCATAACCAGAATCACCATTATCTGATTAGGAAACTACCCGAGGATCCGTTCGGGTCGGAAGTACCGGAACGTAAACAAAACCTAGGCTTGCAGAATCTAACGCACCCTAGAGTCCTAGTGCAGAAATGTAAACACGCAGACTCGCTGGGACTCTAGCACAGATCACACAATCAACAGTAATAACAAACCCCAACCATTTCGCAAGCCTCTACACTACCACGCCACCACTCTGAATAGGTAAGGCACCTAGTCAGCACTAACTAACTTACCCGGTCCCATGACCGGAGTAAGTGTCCACAAGAACTGCTCGGCCCAACACCGAAGCAGTCTAACAAGCCTGCACACAAATCTCACAGCAACAATCACACAATATCACAATCACAACAAACACCACGCAAGCAGGCCTATTAGGGTTTCTAATTATTTTAATCCGTTCTTATCCGCTACCTTGGATTAGCGGATTGCTAACCCGTAGACGGATTATAAATCACACACTTCTCTTAATTAACTCATTCTAGGTATCTTTTAATAACTCCTTGATCCGTCGGTTTAGAGTTAGTAAACTTACTAACTCCCCGACGTCTCATTATTAATTAACTTGATTCATTACCCTTTTCCTGAAGGATTGTTTAGTGTTTCCTGGTTCAATTCATCAGATTAATTGATCCTACTAAACATGCCAGATCTAGGTTCTCTTGTAGAATCATAAAGGATCTCACCTGTTACCTTGTTATGCAGCGGAAAGAGGAGGTACGGGTCAGAGATCAGCAGAACCACCAAGAGATAGCTCCTCCAAAGGCTCACACACGCACACTGCAGGAAATTGGCTGCTAGACCAAGCTGGTGGGAGGCGCAGAGAGAGAGAGAGGGAGGCGCAGAAAGTGGCTAAGAAAATAAGAGCTAGGGCAAGTTTTATTTATTAAAACCCTTGTCCAGTTCTTATGGGCTTTTGGGCCCAATTCTCAGTCTGATTAAATCCCTTGGATTTAATCAGGCCCTTTAGTCTCTCTTAGTACAGTAAATGCCTAGCACTTTTACCGTACTTCTGCTAAATCGTTCCTACACATTTTCCTGTTAGCTTAGGCGTGTGACCCATATGGGATCATATAATAAAGGCAATAAATCCAAGATTTATAGATCATGAGCGGACTCTAGCAAGCCATCATGACCCCCAGTATTATATGACTTATGTCTGATCATTGACATACTCTTACTTTCTAGAGACAGTACAGAGATTACTGGACATAATTCCAACAATCTCCCACTTGAACTGGAATCTCTGTATTCATAATCCTTTTGTCTCAATATCTCGATTAGTCATAAGGCAAGATTAGTGTCATCCTTATAAAGCCTAATCTTGTTCATCGGACTCTGATTTGATACTGACAATCCAAACGACTCGGGAAAGTCCGTTTGAGCATGGCCATGCATTTTCCAGTATACAAATCTCCGATTGGCCTAGAGATATTCACTCCATTTATATTGGAGGGACAAATCCCGTCTTGTTCCATCACTGTAAACTACTCATTTCATAATACACCCAATCAAGGTCCTTATAACTATCGCTTAACGACAGCATTAGACAATGATCAAAGCGCATTAGTTCATGTGCAGTCACATGCATGCAAACTCAGATCTAAGGACTATACTCTATAGTCGTAGTAAGAATCTCTTATAACACAGATATAAATATCCTGAAGAGTTCTTATAATCGGGTCTTGTCCGGTCGTATGTACCCCAACATACACCTATGTATTGACTTTGATGCCGTGCATCTATGACATCCTGAGACTTTGTCATAAGTCACATACCAATCTAGTCTCACACGGTTGTTGGTGTTCCAATTTCAACAACCTTCGACTAGGGACAGGATGATATAAGCCATCTATCAAATATAGGGTCTCATGATCAAGCTAAATGACTTTGATGACTCAAGATCAAGTCACTTACTTCGATGACCTATAAAATGGTTCATATCATTTTGGAACGATTATTTCATCACAGTTAAAATAATCTTGAAATAATAATTTCATTAAACATCATAAAATGTTTTATAAGAACATATCAATAACCAAATAAAGCCCTTTATTAACTCCCACTGAAATTAAGACTGCATCTTAATTTCACTTATCCTACAGCAACAGTCTGCGACTCGTGCTTAGGCCTAAGGAGTGGCTTCGTTAATAGATTAGCAACGTTCTCATTCGTTGAAACTTGCTGATATACTTAACATCTCTGTCATTTATCTCACGGAATAGGTTATACCTATCCTCAAGGTGTTTGGACCTCTGATGTGCAGCTAGTCTCATCTATGCTGGGAATCACATCAAGTTCAGTGACGAACTCTTCTTTCCAAACAACCTCTTTCGCCGCTTCTCAAGCTGCGAAATGTTCAGATTAAGTCATGGAGTCAGCAACAGTGCCTTGCACCGCCAGATTGACACAAGATATAACCGGACTGTGACCGGAAATCATCTTTGTCCGTTGGAAGCATGCCTTTCAGACTCTACCGACTCGTAGCACCTCACTTTCTCCGTAAATCAAGAACTTATCCTTAGTATTCCTCAAATACTTTAGGATATTCTTTACGGCAATCCAGTGATTCTTTGCTGGATTTGACTGGTCTTTTACTTGTCTTGCTTAACATTAAAGCAACATCAAAACAAGTACGTGTCATGGCATATATGATAGATCCAATTGCCGACGCATATGGAATCTCATCCATGCATTCAAGCTCAGCAGATATCGTAGGATATTGTTTCTTGCTTAACGTAAGCCATGTGATATTGGCATAAAACCCTTCTTGGATTGCTGAAAACGTGTAGGACTTTGTCAATTTAAGAATCCTGACATTGTCCTACCAGCTCTTTTGGATCTCTATCTTTAGATCCAAAATCCAAGAACATACGTGGCTTTACCCATGTCAATCATTAAAACCAACTCCCAAGCCAGTCCTTTACCGACTGCAGCATTGGGATGTTATTTCCGAGAATCAGTATGTCATCGACATACAATATGAGAAATGCAACATCGCTCCCACTTATCTATTAGTAAACGCACAGTTCCATTTCGTTCCTGTTCAAGTCAAAACCTTGACTACTTCAACAGAACGAAGATTCCAACTCCGATATGTTTGCTTCCATCCATGAATGGATCGATGAAGCTAACTTTACACAAAATGTAATTTTTTCGGAGTCCGAGCTCACTTTCGCTTCTTTGAATTTCGCAGATTCGTCGCTTTCAATGATCATCAGATCATGCGAACTTTCAATGATCATCAGGTTCAACTAATGACGAGAAATTACTCTCGGATTAGTGACTGATTCATTCATATCTGCGAACTTCAGGCTCTACAGGTGTAGATTCTACAGAAATCTGCAAATCCATCCGTTGCTCTCCCTCAACAGGTTGAGCAGCCTCCTGTATTTCTCGAATTTCTTCGAGTCATACTTTTACTCCCACTGTTCTTCCTGGAAAGTAACTTCCCTTCTTGAAAACAGAATGGACGTAAAAGATAACAAGCCTTGGTTTCCCTAGGACAACCAGCGAAGTAGCTCAACTACAAATACTCAGTAAAGACGAATTTGGATCGATTCCAATCCACATTTACGTGGTGTCTTTCAACTGATATTGGTGGAACTATTTCAGCGTAAACTTAGATATTTCTAGAGCGTTATTCTTCAAGAATATCATGGAAGATTCGTGTGACTCATCTTTAATCATTTCTTATAAGATCTGATTCTTTCTCACAGAAATACCTCAAGGTTTTTCAGGAGAATTGAGCTGTGAAACGACTTCACACTCATTCAGATGATCACACCATTAATGACTCAAGTATTCTCACTCGTGATTTAATTCAGAGTCTTAATACTTCTGTCACTCAGATTCTATACCTCATTCTGGAACTCTTTCGACCATGTCAAAGAATTCCGACTTGTGTCTCATCAAATGAACACAGTCTTACTCACTGAATTAATCAGTAGAGACAATGAAGTACAGGAAATTTTCTCTGGCATTACTGCTCATCGGACCACATACATGAGTATGTTCAATCTCCAATAAGCCTTTGGACCTTTCTCTAGCTCGGCTAAGATAGGCCCCTTTGTCTTTTGGTCCAGTAAACAGAATTCAAGTCTCATAAGATATCCGATCAAATGAGCCCAATAGTGCATAACTATGGGATTTCTGAATCCGACTTACTCTATGTGACCAAGACTTTTATGCCAAGAAAAATCAGGTTTAATTCATCAGATTTAAACCAATTTGGTATTTATGTTACATTTAGGCACTCTTTGGTTTAAGATATAAAACCCATTCCTTGAATAGGGTGCTACAATTAATATTTCATTAAGATCAAAAGAACTAAACTTCTCTTTTATCGAAATGAAAAACATTCAAATTCTTACAAGAAAATGAAAGACAACTCTGCTAAAGCAGGTACATTGTAGCAATTACTTAATAAAACCAAGCCTCAAAGGCATCTACAAGTGAAAACCCTACGGCTGAGGCAGCATCCATAGCTCCTTCCAGACATGCAGTTCCACTTGCCCTTCCTTCAACGTTCTACTGTTGCTTAGGCTCTGCATATTACTACAAATATAAGTGCCACAACCAGTATCCAATACCTATAAGGTAGAACTTGAAGTAATAACATGAATACCTGAGGAAGTAGTCTCATACATCAACTTCAACTCCTCATCATCTTCCATGAATTTAATGCAATCTCTCTTCCAATGCCCAGTCTCTTTACAGTAGCAGCACTTACCAACGTAAGAGGTATCTGACTTGGGCTCAGAAGACACACGCTTGCCATGATTCAAAATCTGGACAACTTTGTCTTCACCCTTGTCAGCACTAGGTTTAATAAACCCACCCTTCTCCATTATGAGATTATACTGGGTACTCTTCACGTTTGGCTCAACTGTCTTGAGCATATCATGCAGTTCAGTCAGCGTCTTCGTTAAGCCTTTCTTGATATAGTTCCTTCTGAACTTATCATAGCTTGACGGCAGTGACTGCAGAATGATCTCAGTTGCCAATTCTTGGCTAACTGGATAATCCAGTTTCCTCAGGTTATCAATATAACCTATCATTTTACTGATATGAGGACTTACTGGATGATCATTTGGTAGCTTGCAGTTAGTGAGAGACTTAACCAACTGGTATCTCTCCACTCTTACCTGCTCCTGAAATTTCAATTTCAGGCTGCTGATCATCTCTATTGGCGACTCCATGTTTTCATATTGCTTCCGCAAATCTGAGTCCATGGTAGCCAACATCAGACCACGCACATCTACCGCATCATTATAATGCTTATTCCAAGCATCATATACTGCATGAGAGGCATTGGACCCGATCCACACGGGGAGAGCTCTCTCAAGGACATAGTCCTTTCTCTCCTGCCTGAGGACTAGCCTCAGGTTCCGCGACCAAGTCAAGAAATTTGATCCGTTCAGTTTGTCCATCTCAAGGACAGACCGGATCGAGAAAGTGTTTTGATTGTTTGTGCTAGTCATAACTGAAATTTAAGATAAAAGGATTTTAGTTAATATGTTCAATATGATTAATCTCGCATTCAATGTGATTAATCTCGCATTATATTCAATAACATCAGTTACCCTCAATAGAATATAATGATTCCAAGATCCACAAATAACTAAGATCAAAGTGGGCCACTGGCCTTCACCCAACCTTAGCTTATATCGGTAAGCCCTATCTCGGCTAATTATATCCGTGATATAACTCTTGGTTGTGAATCTGGGCCCGAGGCCCAATCCACTCTGATGTCTCAAGGCCCGGGACTCCCGATGGCCTAGTCAAGAAAACCAGACTATACAGTCATGTAATCACTAATGTCTGGGACTCCCAATGACATTTATGAATCACAAACTGTTTTACCCACGCAAAAGATAGACACCCTCACACTGTAAGGCCGTGTGTACGATTGAATGGGCTTCAACAACTGACATAATCTGGACAAGACATCCAACGCTTGATATTATTTGAGGTTTGTAGGTTTATTAAAATTTCATCCCAAAATAGAAGATTACTATTTTGGGAAACTTTCCATTTTTGGAAACCTACTAATTTTGGAAACTTTCTAAAATTGGAAACTTCCTAAAATCGGAAACTTTCTAAATATAAAAATTTCCTAAAATCCAAAACAAGCAAATCTAGAAACTTCTAATTTAAGAAACTTTCTAATTTCAGATTTTGAAAACTGATTAATTTTAAAATCAAATTTTAATAATTAAATGAATTTTAAAATAATCTAAAAAATAAGACTCAAATAATTAGCCCAATTGTTTTAACTTCTTGGCCCGAGGCCCAAGAATTGGTCCATGTCCAAGACATAACCCAATTGTCCAATTAAATGACATAACCGGTCTGGTTCATTAAAATTGGTCTAACCAAAATTAATTACTACGATGACCACAATTGTCAACTGGTTATTTACTAAACCGGATTTTCTCAATTTATTTGGTCCAACCAAATCAAATTAGAAAACCACTGGTTTAGGCACTAAATCCAATTTTTCGACTTTGGATTTCTTATCCCGGTTTAACCAGAACTTAATAAATTTTATTAAGTCTGTTTATTAAACCGTGACGTTTAATTTTTAATAAATTTTAAACCGAACCACGAACCAAAACCGACCCGAATGGTCACGAACCGATCACGGTCGTGACCAAGCTCCATGCGATGCACGGACGAAAGCGGGACGGGACGGGCTTGGGCCGAGAGATGCAAGACGCGGGATCCATGCGATCGATCGATCCATGCGATCGATCGATCCATGCGATCGTGGTCAATCTCTCGCGACCAAGCCGATCGGGACGATAGCGGGACGTGAGGCCGGGCGCGACGGGATGAGGCGGGACGCGATCACGATCGATCGTGCGATCGTTCGATCCGATCCGATCCGTTCGATCGGCCCATCTGATCGTCCATGTCGCCGATCGGATCGACGACACAACTCGATCCGTGATCGGTTCGTGCGTCATCCGATCCGGACGTGTGATCCGATACTGATCAACACTCCGACGCATGCCGATTCATATAGATCGGATCATGCGATTTCTATTAGTTTAGGTTTTAATTCTTTGTTTCTTAAGTGTTTTTCTTATCAATAGATTGATTCAAACACTTCTAAAACAACCTAAACATGATTCTAAACAAGAAATCCTAACAGAACCAATGGCTCTGATACCACTGAAGGATTGTTTAGTGTTTCCTGGTTCAATTCATCAGATTAATTGATCCTACTAAACATGCCAGATCTAGGTTCTCTTGTAGAATCATAAAGGATCTCACCTGTTACCTTGTTATGCAGCGGAAAGAGGAGGTACGGGTCAGAGATCAGCAGAACCACCAAGAGATAGCTCCTCCAAAGGCTCACACACGCACACTGCAGGAAATTGGCTGCTAGACCAAGCTGGTGGGAGGCGCAGAGAGAGAGGGAGGCGCAGAAAGTGGCTAAGAAAATAAGAGCTAGGGCAAGTTTTATTTATTAAAACCCTTGTCCAGTTCTTATGGGCTTTTGGGCCCAATTCTCGGATTTAATCAGGCCCTTTAGTCTCTCTTAGTACAGTAAATGCCTAGCACTTTTACCGTACTTCTGCTAAATCGTTCCTACACATTTTCCTGTTAGCTTAGGCGTGTGACCCATATGGGATCATATAATAAAGGCAATAAATCCAAGATTTATAGATCATGAGCGGACTCTAGCAAGCCATCATGACCCCCAGTATTATATGACTTATGTCTGATCATTGACATACTCTTACTTTCTAGAGACAGTACAGAGATTACTGGACATAATTCCAACATTTCCCGCTATTAACCTAAGTCCCAATCCCGTTATATACTCTATATGTTCGTTTAGGGTTAATTCGTATTTTATTTTCGTCTTAATTCCGTAATATAGATTCATTCATACTCGTTCTTAATACATATATATGCATATACGATCCTAACCATGCAACGTCTATATGAATGCATCAAACAATTATTATTAACAACCTAACGGCACACAATTGATTAACCTTTAAATTCCTAAAACCCTAACATGCATATTCGTTCCTAGCCAGTTTATCATTAATCGGTCCACTCAATCATCAATCAACTAATCATATTAAAAACGGGTATGCAAGTCCTAAGTCTATGGTTTCTCGTTTCCTGGTCTACATGCATTATCTAAGAGTTCTGAGCCGACTCACAGTGATATAGACGGAACGGTGGCACGGATGCAGATATGAAATCTCGAGACACCCGAATCGAACCCCGAATACCCTGACTCGAACCGCAAACCATAACTGGCCGGAGTCAACGCTTGACCGGCGTTGACCACAGCGTTGACCGGCGTTGACTTGATTCTGGTAGACCGTTGACCTTGACTTGAACCGGTTGACCTCCCAAATTGAACCGGTTGATTCACTAAACCAGCTGAACCGATCAAACCAACTTCAATCGAACCGGGTAGGTTAAACATGTTGAGATTAAACCATTGACCGGTTTAACCCAACTTTGACCGCGGTTTAACCAGCCCTAAACCAACCCCTTAAGCTGAACTAAGCCATGCAATCCCATCTCTGAAGAACCGGCTGCAGATTGAAGGCGGAGGAGAAGATTCCGGCGGTGGAGCTCCGGCGTTGACCGCGGCGGCGGACCGTTGACCACGGAGGAGGGAGATTTTTCCGGCGTTTATGGTGACAATCTACACATCAATCTGCTCATGAGGAAGAGATCTACCCATTTTTGGCTTCAAAACACTTGGATCTAATGAAGGAAGAGAGAGAGATCCACCAAAACTCTAACTGTGGCAGCTCTCCGTGAAGGATTGTTTAGTTGATCCTGATTCAATTCTTAGATTCATATCAACCTAAACATGCGATCTAGGTTCTTCTCAGAATAGAAACAAATGATGATCTCACCTTATACCTGTTTGCAGCGGAAAGAGATGGTATGTCTGAGATCAGAGAAACACCGAGGGATGAATCCTCCAAAGGTTCACACACGCGATCACAGAAAACGGCTGCTAGACCACAAGGAGCTCGGCGCAGAGAGAGAGAGAGTTTTCGGCTGGGTGGCTAGGGTTAATTGTTCAGAAACTCGAGTTTTACCTTATAAAACTTGTCCGATTCCGTTTGGGCCATTTGGCCCAAACACCAATTAACTCGACGGCATGCGCGCACTGTGTCGACCGATACACCTTGTGTATCGATCGACACACAGTAACTAAACCGTTTTATTCTCTCTAAGTACAGTAAATGCCTAGCACTTTTACCGTACTTCTGCTAAACCGTTCCTACACATTTTCCTGTTAGCTTAGGCGTGTGACCCATATGGGATCATATAATAAAGGCAATAAGTCCAAGACTTATAGATCATGAGCGGACTCTAGCAAGCCATCATGACCCCCAGTATTATATGACTTATGTCTGATCATTGACATACTCTTACTTTCTAGAGACAGTACCGAGATTACTGGACACAATTCCAACAATCTCCCACTTGTACTGGAATCTCTGTATTCATAATCCTTTTGTCACAATATCTCGATTAGTCATAAGGCAAGATTGGTGTCATCCTTATAAAGCCTAATCTTGTTCATCGGACTCTGATTCGATACTGACAATCCAAACGACTCGGGACAGTCCGTTTGAGCATGGCCATGCATTTTCCAGTATTCAAATCTCCGATTGGCCTAGAGATATTCACTCCATTTATATTGGAGGGACAAATTCCGTCTTGTTCCATCACTGTAAACTACTCATTTCATAATACACCCAAACAAGGTCCTTATAACTATCGCAGAACGATAGCGTTAGACAATGATCAAAGTGCATCAGTCCATGTGCAGTCACATGCATGCGAACTCAGGTCTAAGGACTATACTCTATAGTCGTAGTAAGAATCTCTTATGACACAGATATAAATATCCTGAAGAGTTCTTATAAGCGGGTCTTGTCCGGTCGTATGTTCCCAAACATACACCTATGTACTGACTTTGATGCCGCGCATCTATGACACACTGAGACTTTGTCATAAGTCACGTACCAATCCAGTCTCACACGGTTGTTGGTGTTCCAATTTCAACAACCTTCGACTAGGGACGGGATGATATAAAACATCTATCAAATATAGGGTCTCATGATCAAGCTAAATGACTTCGATGACTCAAGATCAAGTCATTTACTTCGATGACCTATAAAATGGTTCATATCACTTTGGAACGATTATTTCATCACAGTTAAAATAATCTTGAAATAATAATTTCATTAAACATCTTAAATGTTATTTCAAGAACATATCCAATAACTAAATAAAGCCCTTTAATAACTTCCACTGAAATTAAGACTATATCTTAATTTCACTTATCCTACAGCAACAGTCCGCGACTCGTGCTTAGGCCTAAGGAGTGGCTTCGTTAATAGATTAGCAACGTTCTCATTCGTTGAAACTTGCTGATCTACTTAACATCTCTGTCATTTATCTCACGGAATAGGTTATACCTATCCTCAAGGTGTTTAGACCTCTGATGTGCAGCTAGTCTCATCTATGCTGGGAATCACATCAAGTTCAGTGACGAACTCTCCTTTCTAAACAACCTCTTTCGCCGCTTCCCAAGCTGCGAAAGATTCAACTTAAGTCATGGAGTCAGCAACAGTGCCGTGCACCGCCAGACAAACACAAGATATAACCGGACTGTGACCGGAAATCATCTTTGTCTGTTGGAAACTTGCCTTTCAGACTCTATCGACTTTTAGCACCTCACTTTCTCCGTAAATCAAGAACTTATCCTTAGTATTCCTCAAATACTTTAGGACATACTTTAGGAAACTTGATTCTTTGCTGGATTTGACTGGTCTTTATTTGTCTTGCTTAACAATAAAGCAACATCAAACAAGTATGTTTCATGGCATACATGATAGATCCAATTGCCGACGCATATGGAATCTCACATGCATTTAAGCTCAGCAGTTATCGTAGGATACTTGTATCTTGCTTAACTTAATGCCATGTGACATTGGCATAAAACCCTTCTTGGATTGCTCAAAACGTGTAGGACTTTGTCAATTTAAGAATCCTGACTTTGTCCTACCAGCTCTTTTGGATCTCTATCTTTAGATCCAAAATCCAAGAACTACGTGGCTTTACCCATGTCAATCATTAAACCAACTCCCAAGCTAGTCCTTTACCGACTACAGCGTTGGGACGTTATATCCGAGAATCAGTATGTCATCGACATACAATATGAGAAATGCAATATCGCTCCCACTTATCTATTAGTAAACGCACAGTTCCAATTCGTTCCTGTTCAAGTCAAAACCTTGACTACTTCAACAGAACGAAGATTCCAACTCCGATATGTTTGCTTCCATCCATGAATTGGTCGATGAAGCTAACTTACATATAATGTAATTTTTCGGAGTCCGGGCTCACTTTCGCTTCTTTGAATTTCACAGATTCGTCGCTTTCAATGATCATCAGATCATGCGAACTTTCAATGATTATCAGGTTCAACTAATGACGAGAAATCACTCTCGGATTAGTAACTGATTCATTCATATTTGCGAACTTCAGGCTCCACAGGTGTAGATTCTACAGAAATCTGTAAAACCTTCCGCTGCTCTCCCTCAATAGGTAAAGCAGCCTCCTGTACTTCTCGAATTTCTTCGAGTTATACTTTTACTCCCACTGTTCTTCTTGGAAAATAACTTCCCTTCTTAGAAAACAGAATGGACGTAAAAGTAACAAGCCTTGGTTTCCTTCGGACAAGGCTTCACAGGTGTAGATTCTACAGAAATCTGTAAATCCATCCGTTGCTCTCCCTCAACAGGTTGAGCAACCTCCTGTGTGTCTCGAATTTCTTCGAGTTATACTTTTACTCCCACTGTTCTTCTTGGAAAATAACTTCCCTTCTTAGAAAACAGATTGGACGTAAAAGTAACAAGCCTTAGAGTCTCTAGGATAACCAGCGAAGTAGCATAACTACAAATACTCAGTAAAGACAAATTTGGATCGATTCCAATCCACATTTACGTGGTGTCTTTCAACTGATATTTGTGGAACTATTTCAGCGTAAACTTAGATATTTTTAGAGCGTTATTCTTAAATAATATCATGGAAGATTCGTGTGACTCATCTTTAATCATTTCTAATAAGATCTGATTCTTTCTCACAGAAACACCTTAAGGTTTTCAGGAGAAATGAGCTGTGAAACTATTTCACACTCATTTAGATGATCACATAATCAATGACTTATGTATTCTTCACTCGTGATTTTAATCCAGAGTCTTAATACTTTTGTCATTCAGATCCTATACTTCATTCTGGAACTCTTTCGACCATGTCAAAGAATTCCGACTTGTGTCTCATCAAATGAACACAGTCACACTCACTGAAGTAATCAGTAGAGACAATGAAGTACAGGAGATTTTCTCTGGCATTACTGCTCATTGGGCCACATACATGAGTATGTTCCAGGTCCAATAAGCCTTTGGGCTTTTCTCTAGCTCGGCTAAGATAGGCCCTTTACCTTTTGGTCTAGTAAACATAATTCAAGTCTCATAAGATATTTTATCAAATGAGCCCAACAGTCCATGACTATGGGATTTCTGAATCCGACTTACTCTATGTGACCAAGACTTTATGCCAAGAAAAATCAGGTTTAATTCATCAGATTTAAACCAATTCGGTATTTATGTTACATTTAGGCACTCTTTGGTTTAAGATATAAAACCCATTCCATGAATAGGGTGCTACAATTAATATTTCATTAAGATCAAAAGAACAAAACTTGTCTTTTATCAAAATGAAAAACATTCAAATTCTTACAAGAAAATGAAAGACAACTCTGCTTAAAGCAGGTACATTGTAGCAATTACTTAATACAAAACCAAGCCTCAAAGGGACCTATAAGTGAAAAACCCTACGGCTGAGGCAGCATCCCAAGCTCCTTCCAGACATGTAGTTTCACTTGCCCTTCCTTCAATGTTCTACTGTTGCTTAGGCTCTGCATATTATCACAAATATCAGTGCCACAACCAATATCCAATACCTTTAAGGACGTTCTACTGTTGCTTAGGCTCTGCATATTATCACAAATATCAGTGCCACAATCAGTATCCAATACCTTTAAGGTAGAACTTGAAGTAATAACATGAATACCTGAGGAAGTAGTCTCATACATCGACTTTAACTCCTCATCATCTTCCATGAATTTAATGCAATCTCTCTTCCAATGCCATGTCTCCTTACAGTAGCAGCACTTACCAACGTAAGAGGTATCTGACTCGGGCTCAGAAGACACACGCTTGCCATGATTCAAAATCTGGACAACTTTGTCTTCACCCTTGTCAGCATTAGGTTTAGTAAACCTACCCTTCTCATTCATGAGATTGTACAGGGTACTCTCCACGTTTGGCTCAACTGTTTTGAGCATATCATGCAGTTCAGTCAGCGTCTTCGTTAAGCCTTTCTTGATATAGTTCTTTCTGAACTTATCATAGCTTGACGGCAGTGACTGCAGAATGATTTCAGTTGCCAACTCTTGGCTAACTGGATAATCCAGTTTCCTCAGGTTATCAATGTAACCCATCATTTTACTGACATGAGGACTCACTGGATTATCATTTGGTAGCTTGCAGCTAGTGAGAGACTTAACCAACCGGTATCTCTCCACTCTTATCTGCTCCTGAAATTTCAATTTCAGGCTGCTGATCATCTCTATTGGCGACTCCATGTTCTCATATTGCTTCCGCAAGTCTGAGTCCATGGTAGCCAATATCAGACCACGCACATCTACCGCATCATTATAATGCTTATTCCAAGCATCATATACTGCATGAGAAGCATTGGACCCGATCCTCACGGGGAGAGCTCTCTCAAGGACATAGTCCTTTCTCTCCTGTCTGAGGACTAGCCTCAGGTTCCGCGACCAAGTCAAGAAATTTGATCCGTTCAGCTTGTCCATCTTAAGGACAGACCGGATCGAGAAAGTGTTTTGATTGTTTGTGCTAGTCATAACTGAAAATTAAGATAAAAGGATTTTAGTTAATATGTTCAATATGATTAATCTCGTATTAAATTTAATATGATTAATCACTCATTATATTCAATAACATAAGTTACCCTCAATAGAATATAATGATTCCAAGATCCACATATAACTAAGATCAAAGTGGGCCACTGGCCGTCACCCAACCTTAGCTTATATCGGTAAGCCCTATATCGGCTAATTATATCCGTGATATAACTCTTGGTTGTGAATCTGGGCCCGAGGCCCAATCCACTCTGATGTCTCAAGGCCCGGGACTCCCGATGGCCTAGTCAAGAAAACCAGACTATACAGTCATGTAATCATTAATGTCTGGGACTCCCAATGACATTTATGAATCACAAACCGTCTTATCCACGCAAAAGCAGACACCCTCACACTGTAAGGCCATGAATACAATTGAATGGGCTTCGACAGCTGACATAGAATGGACAAGACATCCAACGCTTGATATTGTTTGAGGTTCGTAGGTTTATTTAAAAATCCATTCCCAAAATAGAAGATTACTATTTCGGGAAACTTTCCATTTTTGGAAACCTACTATTTTTGGAAACTTTCTAAAATTGGAAACTTTCTAAAAACGGAAACTTTCTAACTTTAGAAATTTCTTTAAAATCCAAAACCCGCAAATCCAGAAACTTCTAATTTAAGAAACTTTCTAATTTCAAAATTTCGGAAACTTTAATTTAAAATCGACTTTATAATTTTATAAAATAAATTTTAAATTAATCTGAAGAAAGACTCAAATAATTGGCCCAATTATTTTAACTTCTTGGCCCGAGGCCCAAGAATTGGTCCATGTCCAAGACATGACCCAATTGTCCAATTAAATGACATAACCGGTCTGGTTCATTAAAATTGGTCTATCCAAATTTTAATTACTACGACGACCACAATTGTCAACCGGTTATTTACTAAACCGGATTTTCTCAATTTATTTGGTCCAACCAAATCAAATTAGAAAATCCTGGTTTAGGCACTAAATCCAATAATTCTTTCGACATTGGATTTCTTGTCCCGGTTTAACCAGACTTAATAAAATTATTAAATCTGTTTATTAAACCAGGACGAATTAATTTTAATCAAAAATTAAACCGAGCCTTAAACCAACCATGTCGATCGATCCATCAACCACATCGGTCGATGCTCTCAGCATCGATCCTGCATCGATCGTGCATCGATCCTGTATCGATCGATGCTCTCACGCATGCACGGATCCGAGCCAAAACCCTAACCGTGTCGATCGATGTGCACCAACCGCATCGGTCGATGCACCAATATCGAACCTGCATCGATCCTGCATCGATCGATGCTTTCACGCGTTAACAGGGTTTTGCCGATAGACTGTATCGACCGATCCATGCGATCGTATCGATCGATCCATGCGATCCCAGTCGATACTGACTTTTGAAAATCGCATTCTACCAAATCATATAGCTTGGTTTCTGCGATTTTATGTGTGTTTAGGTTTCAATTCTTGTTACTTAAGTGGTTTATCTTATCAGTAGTTGATTCAAAACACTTTTAAACAAGAAAACAGTCCTAAACATGAATCTAAACAAGAAAAACCAGAACCATTGGCTCTGATACCACTGAAGGATTGTTTAGTTGATCCTGATTCAATTCTTAGATTCATATCAACCTAAACATGCGATCTAGGTTCTTCTCAGAATAGAAACAAATGATGATCTCACCTTATACCTGTTTGCAGCGGAAAGAGATGGTATGTCTGAGATCAGAGAAACACCGAGGGATGAATCCTCCAAAGGTTCACACACGCGATCACAGAAAACGGCTGCTAGACCACAAGGAGCTCGGCGCAGAGAGAGAGAGAGTTTTCGGCTGGGTGGCTAGGGTTAATTGTTCAGAAACTCGAGTTTTACCTTATAAAACTTGTCCGATTCCGTTTGGGCCATTTGGCCCAAACACCAATTAACTCGACGGCATGCGCGCACTGTGTCGACCGATACACCTTGTGTATCGATCGACACACAGTAACTAAACCGTTTTATTCTCTCTAAGTACAGTAAATGCCTAGCACTTTTACCGTACTTCTGCTAAACCGTTCCTACACATTTTCCTGTTAGCTTAGGCGTGTGACCCATATGGGATCATATAATAAAGGCAATAAGTCCAAGACTTATAGATCATGAGCGGACTCTAGCAAGCCATCATGACCCCCAGTATTATATGACTTATGTCTGATCATTGACATACTCTTACTTTCTAGAGACAGTACCGAGATTACTGGACACAATTCCAACACTCCGGCCAGTTTCCGGCGAGCTCCGGCAACGGCGACGGCAAGTAAGAGGTGGCGTTTGTATCTGAGGTAAATAGGAGTCTACTAGCTTTTACAGAAGATGATTTGGGGTTCGGGAATAGAAAGATATGGTGTTTCTTGTTCTTCAAGTTATGAAGAACAAGTTAGGGTTCTTATGTTTTCTTTGAAGATTCAAAGAGATGGATGATTTTCTGGGTTCTAGGCTTGCATGTGGGTTGAGTGATAGAGAGGATAATCGCCAGAGAGCTAGAGAGAGTAGAGAGAGTGTTAGTTGGATTCAATGAATTGATTTGATGGGTTTTGCATGCAAGAATTGGTTCTTTGAACTTAAACCCATGCAATGAATCATCCAAGAAGAGGTGGCGACCTTGGGGCAATGACACCTGTCCTGATGAGTGTTTTTGTTGCCAAAAACACTTCCTAAACCACCCTTAACCAATGCTTAATCCTGGTTCCTTCCATTGCTCGGTTTAGACGTTCTTGAGTTTAATATTTTAGAACTCTTTGTATGCTCCCATAATCTTCAAATCCCCAAAATTAGATTCTCCATGATATTAGATGAATTTAGAAAGTCGAATCACTCCGTTTGGGCTTACGTAGCTCCGGTTATGAATTTTTGAAGTTTCTTCGGGTTTGTCGGTTTCCATTCCCGATAAGCCGAAAAACATGTTTCTACTTCGTTTCCTCCAACCCTGGTCTTCTAAATGTTCTTTATGTTGTAAAACATGAACATTTGGCCAGTCATAGCTTCTGTCTCGAACTTTTGCAAAAATTACAATTTTCCCCCCAACTTTGGCAAAATTACAATTTTGCCCCTGTTGACCCTTCCGCTGCCCGTTGACCATATTTTTGGATACTGGTTACTACAGACGGTCACTCGAGCATCTTGGTATCCTCTGCCTTGGTTATGGGTCATCATCTCCCTCATACTGTTGATGTTGTCCTTCATACTTAGAAACATGTCTTTAAGGCCCCACTTAAAGTTTTTTCTCATGTCGTTAGTTCGGACCCCTTTGATCATTACCCGAGTTCTTTGGACTAGATCGATTTCGTAACAACAACTATCTGACCGATGTGAGAGCGCATCTTCAGCAGCATTCATCGATCCTAGTTTATAAGTGATCTCATAATCATAACCAGACAGGTTCCCCATCCATTTTTGTTGTTTGGTGTGAGTATACGTTGTTACAAAATGTAATACAAGTTTCGTTAATAAGTTTAGATAATGAATCGCCGTCCATGAATATATGGTATACATGTGCGTATAGCGATCACGATTGCCAACATTTTTTTAGCATATGTGGATCAAGTTCTCTTTGTCACTTCAAGAGATCAGCTCATGAAGTCAATTGGTTTTCCTACTTGTGATAATATAGCTTAAATGCCATCACCAGATGCGTTTGTTTGAATCACAAAAGGAAGTGGAAAGTTAAGAAAAGCCAGTGTTGGAGTTGATGTTATGGCAAACTTCAGGCTAGTGAAACCTGCTTCAGCTTCTCCTCTCCAACCAAATTGCCCCTTCTTTAGCTGATTTGTTAAGGTCTTTGTGATTGTGATGCAATCCTTGACAAAATTTTGATAGTAACCTGTGAGGCCAAGAAACTCATGCAGCTCCCTAACAGAATTCGGAACCGACCAGTCAGTTATCTTGTTCTGGTCTACCTTAACTCCTTCGTCCGAGACTATGTTTCTGAGATACTCCAACTCTGCTTTTCGCATTTCTTTCGTTTCACGAACATCCCATTAGTTCGTAAAATTTCTAATACTTCATACACATACTCTAGATTCTCCTCTTTTGAATGACTTTACACCAGTATAATAAAAAAAAACAATATGAACTTGCAGAGAAAGCTGCCGAAAATAGAACTCATCTGTGCATGAAAGGTTGATGGCATGTTGCAGAGGCAGAATGGCATCACCAAATACTTGTAATATCTGTTATATGTACGGAAAGCGGTCTTCAGAATGTCTGGAGAGTGCATGTGATGGTCACATGCGGTAGGACGAGCTTTGTAAATATTGTGACGTCGTGTAATTCGTCAAGCATATCCGCTACTGTAGGAATAGGAAATCTGTCTTTAAAAGTGACATCATTAGGGGCTCGATAATCAGTACATAACCGCCATGAACCATCTTTGTCTTGGCTAAGGGCACTGGAGAAGAGAACTTACTCAAACTTGGAACAATCAGACCCGATTAAAGATCCACGAGCACTTCTTCCTTGATTTATTTCTTTTGAAAGTGTACGTTCTGGTAAGGTCGAACATTTACTGAGTCAGTCCCCTCCTTAAGAATGATGTGATGTTCAATATCTCGGACCGGTGGTAATTATATAGGTGTTTAAAATACATTTTTGAACTGCCGCAGGTCGCAACGTATTTCATTTGGTATTGGTGAGTCGGCATTGTTGGTCGTCTGAATGGTGAGAGAGAAGCAAATGGATCCCCCTTTTGCCTCACATGTTATTTCAGATGATTGGGCTTGTGTGATCTTTCGAAGTTCCAATCCCTAAAATCGAACTAGTTTCCCAATCTAATTAAATTCTAGTGATTGGGCTTTCCAAACAGGATTGGGCCTAATTGCTCCACCCATAATACTCCCAATACGACGTTTAGCCCTAATATAGGAAGAGTATAAAATTCGACGACAAATTTCTGTCATCTTAATTTCATAGCCACCACACGATAAGCTCCACAGCAATGGAGAGGATGTTTATCTGCTACTCGGACATTAAATGGTGTTGTGGTTGTGATCTTCAGTCCAAACCGATTCACTTTTTTTTCGCTGATGAATTTATGCATCCAGCCGTTATCGATTAAGGCTACAAGTCTTCGCCGGTTTATTTTTTCCTTTACATGAATGGTTCGCGGCGAGTCCCATCATGTTAAGGCATTCAATGTTATCTCAAGTTCTTATGTTTCCCTGCTGTCCATGAACTTCTCCTTTGTATCCTCGTAATCTTCCCCCATCATATGAAACAATTGTGACTTTTCACATTGATCATTATGTGTGTGTATCTCTTCAGAATTTAAACTTAGCCCCAAAATCCTCTTGCGCTTCAGTTCCTCCCAACTTATTCTTTCAGGTGTTTGTTATTGCGATTCACGTTGTTGTTGGCATGTTGGGTTTGTGGTTGGAGGTGTGGGCGTTCTGTATTTTCGAGGAACGTATGATGATTATGTTGTTTAAGTTGTTCATCTCGCATACGAGCCAAGTTGATGACATCCATCATCGTCTTGGTCAAAATAAGCGGATAGTATCGGCAATCATATCATGTAGCCCATAAACGTTCCCACCAAACCCATCTTTCACCAACCATCGACTTTGTTCTGCAATATTTTAATTCTCATTGATAATCACAAAATGAACTAGTTTGGCGAATCTTAGCTAGAGCTTCTTTGAAATCTTCTTCATCGGTCTGTCCGAAATGGACTCATAGCTCTTCTTTGAACACTGCACATGGAATTTATGTAGTTTTTCGCCGATGGCTTTTGATATGGCTTGCAACCACTCTGCTCCATGGGAATATCCTGATACGAGAAGTATTACTTTGCCTTGCTCAACCATTCCGCTGGATCACCGCCATTCAACTTAGGGAACTCGAGCTTTGCGTTGCAGCTAAGGACAAGCACAAGTAAATTTTTCGGCTCCCCTCACTGCTCTAGTGGTGAAATTTGATTTCCTTCAGTCCGACGGTCACTCGAGCAGCTTGGTATCCTCTGTCTTGGTTATGGGTCATCATTTCCATCATATTGTTGAGGTTGTACTCCAAACTCAGAAACCTGTCTTCCTGGCCCCCAGCATTTGTTGCATCTCATCTTGCATGAATCCAAATGCATTTTCCAAATCCTCTATTTTGTCTTTTTCATGCGCCATCGCCCGTACTAATGATGCAAGACCCACACTCGGATTTATATTCTTTGAAGCTTTTCTAGGTGCAGTGGTGAATGATTTTGAGTTAAGGAAAATAGATAATAAATTAAAGAAATGCTCTGATACTAATTAATGGTCCAAAATTAGAGTTTTTTTAACTTAAAGAACAAGAACACTTTGTTTGGACAACTAACATTTCTTTTTTGGCTTTTCTATTGATATTTATAGGCTCGTACAAGAATCAACCAAAAAGGAGACGTATCTCCGTAAAAAAAAATGAAAATGGGAAAGTGGAAGAAGTAGTTTCTGATATATCATAGTTTAAAGAGCTTTAAAGAGTTTTGAAGATTGTCATAGTAATCCAAAAGTTTCATATATTTTCAGAGAATCCTCAAATCGTGTTTTGGACTATAAGTTAGGTTTTGTAGCCAATTTGTAGGCTATATGATGATATTTTGAGCTAGAGAGATTTTCGAGAGTTAAGGGCTGATTTGGTACTCTGTTCATCCAAGAGATAATTTTGAACCCCGATTTTTATCTATTTTATCTTTCTTTTCATACCTTATTCATGATTATGTCTTTTATGATTTCTATATCTGAGTGGTTTACTTGTTAGGTATAAGGATTCTCGTTAGGAATTTCATGGAATTTTGGGTTGATTGATTAATTGGGATTCATAACTTCAAGTTCTTTTTCTAGGTTGTTCTAAACGCTTAATCTGAATTGGTCACTTAGATTATTGATATTAGGTTGATTAGTGCAATGAGAGTTTGTTAATTTACTATAAATGAACCTAGGTGAGAAATTTGTCTATACGCGTAGAGATTTGGTTTAGTTAAACTGTGAACGAACGAACCTGAAAATAATACATTTTTAGAACACTTGGATTCCGATTATTTGATTTGCTTATATTCGTGATTTCCTGAGAACTTTCCTAGACCTGCCTTTTTCACTTATTGATCTTACATCCATTTATTTACTTGCATTGCTTATTTTATTCACCACATTATGCTTAGATTCATTTGCTAACGAAAAATCTAATGAGCGATCTGAGGCTCATTGTTCGATACCAATAGATTTGAGTTTAGAATTTTGACTAAGCATTTTATTTTATGTTTACTTATTGTTCTTCATTAGTTTCAGGTGCATGCCTAATCGTGCTACAATGAGAAACTCAGACAACGAGTTTTTGTTTCTTCATAATCAGGAGATTGCAAAGTTACAATATACGAACCACAAAGAAAAGAATCCAGACACAATGCTGCAAGGCGTGATTTTGATACCTGACAAACACAGTGTTCTTCACGACCGTGAGGGTCATGTACGCAACAAACATGGACAAAAAATATATTGCAGGAAACATAATTCATGAACCTCAAGCCGCTTCAGGCGCAAGGCTTAATCAGCAAGGGGGTGAGACGCAAGCTGTTGCTGTGCAAAGAGGTCGAACACTTGGTGACTATAACCGACCTGATGAGTTCTATGTGAACATGTTTGCGATCAGAACTCCTACCTTCCAGAGGAATGACTTTGAGATTCATTCTTTCTACTACACTCTTGTGGGACAACATCCTTTCTGTATATTATTTCACGAGCATACCATGGATCATATTGAGCGATTCGAAGATCTGATGGCGAACATAAAGTATAAAGGAGTCAATTATGACTATCTTTTTTGCAAGTTATTCCCACACTATCTTTCTGGGAAACCATCTTACTGGCTGAAGTAATTACCACTAGGATCACTGACTATCTAGGATGTAACATAGAAGGCTTTCCTGTAAAACATCTAAGAATATGCGAGAGCAGATAATATGAGGAATAAGATTTCTCAGTTCAAATAAGTTCCCACCGAAGCCTTTAAGACTGCTTGAGTACGCTTCAGATCATATCAGTGTGACTGTCCATATCATGGTTTCTCTAAAGTTCAGGTGCTGTAAATTTTCTTCAGGAGTCTGGATTTGAGGAATCATATGGCATTGGATGCAAATAGTAGTGAGAACTTTAACATGAGGTCTCCAAACAAAAAAAAAGAGCATATTGAGAACTTGACGTGTAGAAATAGCATCACAAATGCTGATTTCGAAAGAAAGCAGTTAGCTAGAGGTATGATGGTGCTCAAATGGCTGAGATGAAGACAAATTTGTATTGTGCTCACAACATTCTAGTTGGCAAGAAACATGTTCAGTTAGCTGCAGAGGTAGAGGCTTTTGAGCCATTTGATTAGTGTGAGAATGTCAACTACATGGGTGGCACTGGTGTTAAGGGTCAGAGATATGGTACTTAACAATGGAACATGAACTCTTGAGGCTACACTCTAAAACCTGCATATCAGAGACCATTCCAGCAGAACAACTCATTCCAAAGTAATTATGGCTTTTCTTCTTACCAATCACCTTCAACAGGAAGTTTGATGCATTTTATGAGGACTTAATGGGAAATTTGAGGCACTGAACACTCGTGTGAAGAAAATGGATACACAAGTGGCTCAAATTTGTGGTTCAGTGAAAAGGCAGGTTGGATCGAGCTGAGACACGAACATGATGAAGTCACAACAGCTGCGGTCAAAGCTATAAGTTATTCTCGGACTACACACATGGTGTCGGTCGACACCCACCCCTATTGTCTGTTGACACATGTAGAATCCGAGTTTTCGAGCTACGACGGAGCAAAATCGACTTTGCTCGACACTGAACATGTGGTGTTAACCGTCAATAACGATCGCCACCCTCCTATCACAGTCTCAATCTCTAGTTCTCGCGATGAAGAAAATTCGAACATGGTCAACACAGAGACGAAGATAGTGTCAATTAAGGTGAGTGTCGGCCGACACCCACCTTGTAATACCCCGTATAGTATGATCATTGATGACCATATTCGGAATCGGAGAAAAATCACTGCATGGCATTTTGGTAATTTTAGAAACATAAGGGCGTTTTTGTAATTTTGAAAAAAATGGAGTCGAGAAGCAAGGCAAATTAATATTTTAATAATTATTATAGATTATTAAGAAGGCATAAAACAAATAAGGATTTTTAGATAGCTTTTAGATTTTATCGGGAAATGATGCGGTCATCAGAACCATACTAGACCAGGCGCTCACTAACTCAATCACTGACTCAACCACTACGTCAATCAGCGCAGAGAAACCAAGAGAAGTCAAGGCCACAATGAGTTCTGATCCAACAAAAGGCATATGATTGATTATACATCCAACAATCAATCCTAAGAAGATATATGACCCAGGAGGAATCATAACACATGGAGAAGAGATTATGGAGCCGAGAAGATCTAACAAGGCATATGAGCTTATCTTAGCTAAAGTGGAGACCAAGGTCAAGACATCTAGCTCAGCTCATCATCAGCATGCCACTAATAAGAGTCATCCCCAAAAGATGACACAAGAAGAAGATACCGAAAAGGAGCTAACCATATGTAGCATCACAACTAGCTCAGCAGATAACATCACGACTAGCTCAGCAGACTTGCCATATATGGAAGCACTCACATTTGGAAGGTCAATTCAGCACCAAATCTTTACCTATCAAAACTACAGTGTTTTGAGCTCCTTTCCATCAAGTCCAGACGTCCTCAGCTGCACAAGACCACACAAGATTCTCCATAACTTCAACAAGTCATACTTACCATTTTTGGAGAAGAAAGAGATCAAACACCAACGGCTTCTTTCCAAGAATGCAAGCTGTGAGTTATTTGTCAATCAAGCTGTTCCAAGGATCCTCACTTACCCCCTAAAGCCATCCAGATACAAAGAAAGCAACAAGAGCTTGTATCCTTACCATTTTCAGCCTAACAACTAGTTTCTCATTAAGTCTCGATTTCTTTATGATTTTTAGTCAATAGGACCGTTTGTAAAGAGCCTATAAAGGCATAGTTTAGCTCATTGTATTATTCACCTTTCAACCTTTCAATCAAAGTATTATTCAGTTTCTTCAAAGAGTTTCTTTGTTAAGATCTTTTGTCTTAGGATTCATTTGAGTGATTCAATTGTTTCCAAGGATTATTGGATTAGGTTTGCTTGTGTGACTCAAGCAGAACTAGTTCACCACCGATTGAGAGAGTCAATCAAACCCACCGGTTGAGAGAGTCAATCATTTCATTCATCCATTCCATCCATCTCGGTCAAGTAAGAGAGCTTTTAAGCCAGTGCTTGTCCTCCATCAATCCATCACTCAAGCTTCCGCCTTGGGGCTGCATCATCTGGTATCAGAGCCGAAAGGTTCCTAATCAGGTGTTATCTATTCTTACCTTTCGGTTTTTATTGCATTTAGTTTCTTAAGATTTTGTTTCTTTGCATCTTAAAACAAAAAAAAAACCATAAAAATTGTTTTCATTTTGCATCTTCAACTCCTTAAAAAAAAAAAGTTTGTTTTGTGTTTCTTTTGATTCCTATTTTCTGTGTTCTTAGTTTGTTTCAAAAAGTTTTAAAACAAAAAGTTCTCATTGTTTGATTTGAATTCCTTTAAAACCAAAAGCCAAAAAAAAAGTTTATGTGTTTTGTTTCTTCATTCTAAAATCAGAAAAGAAAAAGAGTCCAAGTTTTTATTTCTGTTGATTTTTTATTAATATTGTTCTTGTTAGTTTTCCATAAACCTAAAAAAAAGGTGTTATTTCCTATTTCCAATCTTTACAAATTCGTTTTTGCTTTTAAAAAAAATATATACCAAAAGAGTCTTTCCTTTTTGTAACCTGTTTTCAAAAGTCTTTGGCTCCTCCCCAAGTTTTGGTGTATCAAGCGAAATTTAGTTTCCTTAATTACCAAACCGTGTGGACCAATTCAAAATAGTTTCCATTTTCTTCCTAAAAACTTTTAAAAACGAGTTTGATCTCTGTCATAAATTGTTTTGCTTAAGGTTGTTAGAACTGAGTGTTAAGCTTGTGTATAGTTCGCTTGAGATCTGAACTTACAAAGACTCCATTGATACACTTTGAGTTTATTGTGTCAGGTACTGAATCAATGACATGGAGGAAGAAGAATCAGACAATTGGAGTGAGGAAGAAGAGAGCTTACTATGCCCAGATGAGGAGACAGAGTATGAAACACCACCATGGCCAGGAGATGATGCCTCTGAATATGTGTATGATTCAGATGGTGACTCAGGCTATGATCCTGAGCCGCATCACAAGGAGCTGCACACTACAACCAGTGAGAAAAGTGAAGATTCAGAAGCAGACATGTATGGAGAGTACCACCCACCTAGGTACAAGAATGCATTCAAAAACCATGAAGTTATTTCATACCATGTACTAGCTCAACGTCAGCTCACTGATACAAGGAAAGCTACAGCCCAACAAGCAAGCACAAGGCAGCCAACCACCTGGACAAGAGGTTCCCTAATATTTTCAGGTTGTAGCCAAAACCCTGAAGATTATCTCCAGTGGGAGACCAATATGAAGCAGTGGTTGAAATCCAACAATAATCCTAAGGAGGAGAAGTTATCATATGATGTTGACGCACTCACCGGAGAAGCATATAAGTGGTGGCTAAGAGAGTGTACTCCAGGCTTCTACAACAAGCCAGTACTAGATTGGGGAGACCTTAAAGCAAGGATGTACAAAGAGTTCGCAAAGAAGCATCAAACACACAAGAAAATCATTTCAACACCCCAATGCCAAGCAACACAAAGAAGAGTGAAGGTTTCACCAGTTTTGCAGTCTACTTCCATGCCTAAGAATGCTTACTGTCATGAGCCCAAGAAAGTGTTTACAAATACTTGGACAAGTCCAGTAGAAGCTAAGAAGGCTTCTCACGCAAAAATGGATCAGCAAAGGCCAACCTCCACACTCTCACCAGAACCTCCAAGCATGCAAGAGCAGTGGCAAAAAATAAAAGAGATGCTGCAACTAAAGGAGAAGAAAACTGAGCTGAAGCAGAGTCATAAAGCCTTTATGAACCTAGAAGATCAAGAGTTTCTCCCAAGAAAACTGCATCCAGCTCCAACACTCTGCCTAAGCTACAAGACACGCCAAGTAAAGGTATGTCTTTTAACTTTGTGAATATCAAAGTTCAAACATGTTATAGATGTCATAAGAGAGGTCATTTTGCTGCAAATTGTCCCCTTAAGAGATTGTTGAAAGAAACATCACTAGGACATGAAACTGATTCAGCTAAAACTAGTGATAGTTTAGCTCATTCTGATTTGTTATTTCCCAATTCAAGACTCATGCACTTGTCTTTGCCAAAGAGTTTTGATCCAGGAATAAGACAAGAAGAAGAGCACACAAGTCAAAAGGACATCAACTGTGAGGTGCAAGCAAACAAGGTGAATTCTGAACTTAAAGTGAATCAACTTGTTTGTCAAACCACTGTTATGATGCACTTGTCTCTGGACCAAAAGGTTCATGAAAGTTTAGATGCCAAAGAAGAAGTGGAGCAACATCAATGTCATGATACACAAGCAAGTAAAGGACAAGAGTACATTCAAGGTACCATCATGACTGTTGTACCAAGACATGAGCGAGACAAGGTAAGTCAATATCTTACTCAAAATGTTCATACTGATTCCAAGGATATGATAATGCATTTGTCTCGTCCAAAAGAACTTGAGAAAGATATAGGTCTTGAAGTCAAGTTTCGGGCAGAATCATCAACACAAAGGAATCAAGGTGAGAAAGATCATGGAGCTTCAACCAACGATGAACTAGAGCGTAAAACCTCTAGTAATACATGCACCAGGAGAGATGCGACTCTGAACCAGCTTGTCACATCCATAATGGTAAGCTCCAACCTTATGCAACCTGTTTTTAAAGTCTCAAACTCAGATATAATTCACTTGCTCTTTTCCTTAAGAGTTGACTTAGGTATAGGTCTGATAAAGATCAAGAAGCCAAGGGCAGAAGGAGTCTTGAAAGAGAGACCAAAACCGAGCCATGTTTCAACACATGAGCCACAAGCAAATCAAAGGCTTGAGGTATATCATGCTTCAACCAAACATGAGGTTATTTCTGAACTTGGAATGAGTATTCTTGATTATCAATCCACTGGTATGATGCACTTGTTTCTTGAGTCAAGTGTTGAGACAGGGATTAGATCTAAATATAAGGCCAAATGGAAGATCAAGGAAAATCCACCGGACGAGACATCACTATGCTCCACCATGTCCTTTAAAGAAAACCAACACTATCGCGATGTTAGCCAGGTAAGTCTATCTATAATCCACCTCATTTCTAATGACCCAACAACTCTGGTGAATGACTTGTTAAACTTCCCAGAAGTTGCTACAACTAGGGATAGTGAAATAGCTTCAAGTTTATCTCTTCATAAGAAGCCATAATGCACTTGTTTCTTTGCCAAAGTGTTGAGAATATTTCAGGTCTTAAAGAGAGCAGAAGCAAGATAAGCAAAGGAGGCATCACACCAACTCAAAGAAGAGGAGTATCGCTATCCTATCTACTTAAAGAAGAACCACCGGATGCTCAACCACTACATCAGAATCAAAATGATTCCCAAGGTAATCTTCTAAACCCTCATTCACTTCACTGGACTAACTTGACTTATCTATGTGCAGGTTATCAAGTTTTGAGGTCAAAACTTCTTGAAGAGGGAGGGTATGATGCGGTCATCAGAACCATACTAGACCAGGCGCTCACTAACTAAATCACTGACTCAACCACTACGTCAGTCAGCGCAGAGAAACCAAGAGAAGTCAAGGCCACAATGAGTTCTGATCCAACAAAAGGCATAGGATTGATTATACATCCAACAATCAATCCTAAGAAGACATATGACCCAAGAGGAATCATAACACATGGAGAAGAGATTATGGAGCCGAGAAGATCTAACAAGGCATATGAGCTTATCTTAGCTCAAGTGGAGACCAAGGTCAAGACATCTAGCTCAGCTCATCATCAGCATGCCACTAAGAAGAGTCATCCCCAAAAGATGACACAAGAAGAAGATACTGAAAAGGAGCTAACCATATGTAGCATCACAACTAGCTCAGCGGATAACATCACGACTAGCTCAGCAGACTTGCCATATATGGAAGCACTCACATTTGGAAGGTCAATTCAGCACCAAACCTTTACCTATCAAAACTACAGTGTTTTGAGCTCCTTTCCATCAAGTCCAGACGTCCTCAGCTGCACAAGACCATACAAGATTCTCCATAACTTCAACAAGTCATACTTACCATTTTTGGGGAAGAAAGAGATCAAACACCAACGGCTTCTTTCCAAGAATGCAAGCTGCGAGTTATTTGTCAATCAAGCTGTTCCAAGGATCCTCACTTACCCCCTAAAGCCATCCAGATACAAAGAAAGCAACAAGAGCTTGGATCCTTACCATTTTCAGCCTAACGGCTAGTTTTTCATTAAGTCTCGATTTCTTTATGATTTTTAGTCAATAGGACCGTTTGTAAAGAGCCTATAAAGGCATAGTTTAGCTCATTGTATTATTCACCTTTCAACCTTTCAATCAAAGTATTATTCAGTTTCTTCAAAGAGTTTCTTTGTTAAGATCTTTTGTCTTAGGATTCATTTGAGTGATTCAATTGTTTCCAAGGATTATTGGATTAGGTTTGCTTGTGTGACTCAAGCAGAACTAGTTCACCACCGATTGAGAGAGTCAATCAAACCCACCGGTTGAGAGAGTCAATCATTTCATTCATCCATTCCATCCATCTCGGTCAAGTAAGAGAGCTTTTAAGCCAGTGCTTGTCCTCCATCAATCCATCACTCAAGCTTCCGCCTTGGGGCTGCATCAGGAAAGGAATCCGAAAAACCGATGAATTCTCGGAAAATCCGTTTATAGGATTTTGGAAGCTACACGAGGTCAAGACGGGTCAATAAAATATCGGATAATTATATTTTGGAGGTTTCAGGAATTTAAATGACATCAAAGTATTTTTAGCAGAAGTTTCAGAAAATTGTGGGATTGTGTCCCAGGATCGTCGGGACATATGGGACTATTGATTGGCTCATGGCTCCACTTGTCAGCTGGAGGAGAGTTCAATGAATCCAGAAAATTCATTGTATCATAAGGTTCATTGAATGGGTAAGGCTGAGTTGTCATGTATGAGTGTGATTTTTGCATGTAAAGAGTACAAATGTCCATGAATAACTTGGTGAGTAAGTCTCTTTCTTGCTATAAATAGAGCTGTGATATTCACTCTTAAGCACATCAAACCATCATCTCTCCTCTCCTCCTCCATGAGCCAGCTCCTCTGCTCCTCCCTGCTCGCCGGCGAACCATGTCCTCCCATCTCCTCTGGTTTCTAATTTTACAAGAAAGCCCTAAAATCCATAAAGTCCCTAAACACTAACCATTTCCTAAATACTTAAATTATTCATTATTCATTAATACTTAAACACTAACAAATTCCCTAAATAATTCCCTTAAATTCCTAATAATTCCTAAAAATCCCTAAACACTCCCTAAACACTAGATAAAGTCCCTGGTTATTATTTTCCTAAACACCATCCTTAAATACTCTCCCTAAACCCTTGTCGGAGCTCCGCCGGATTGCTGGAATCTCGTCGAAGATTCGCTAGAGACTTGTCGGAGCCGCCTTCCGGCTTGCCATCCTCTCGACGGTCTTTTCCACCTCTCACTAGAGAAGTCACCGGAATGTTACCGGAGTAAACCGACGGAGTCAATGCGGTTCCACCGGTAAACGCCGGCAGTTAACGTCAGTCAACGCCAGAAGTTCGCTGAAGTCAAAGTCGGCGGTAGCAGTCAACGCTGGAGGTCTTGGTCAACTGGTTAGTAAAGGTCAACTCTGCGGGTCAAAGGTCAATGCTGGTCAACATTCTTGTCAACCTTGGTCAAAGTTTTGGTCAACGATTCAGAGTTATCGGGGTTCGTCGGGTTCGAGAATCAGGTCGTATCCATCATCGTAAATCATTGTGAGTTGGTTCTATCTGATTGATTGTTTCATTAGAATAAATTGAGTCTGCATATAGACCCCAGAATTATTAAACCATAGAGTCGTAGGATATCATACATGAAATTGAATGCGGTTAAGATAACTAAATCATTGATAAATTAAATAAACCGGCTAGGATAATAAATATGTATAAGACATTTAAATATCGGTAAATTGCATGATTGATTGCTTTCGTAGATAGAACTGATTGCTTGATTGTTGAGTGTTGCATTGCATATTAAACGGCGTGACTATGAAATATATGCATATATAGATTATAAAATCATATAAATGAATCTATATATAAGGAATTAAGAAATAATTAAAAACTCAACAAACCTTAAAGTATGGTATAACCGGGCTAGGGTTAAAAAGAAGCAGTTCAAAATAATTAAAGAATTATGAGAGTAAAAGACTCATACATTAGGGTCAACCATCTAGGGATATTAGTAAGTTTACTAACTTAAATCTAGCGGTTAGATAAATTAGATAACTAAACTAGAATTAAATAAAAAAAATAAAGTAAAGTAAATTTAAGAATTAGTTAAAATGAATTAAGTAATTATTGGGCTACAGGGTTAATAAGTTTACTAACTCCAAGGTGGCAGAATTAAATCAGAATAGGATAATTAAAGGAATTATGAATTAAACCTAAAAAGAGAATTAACTGAATTTAAGTAATTTGGGTGTTTGAGTAGAGCTATTGCATAATTGATTGGTTTAATATTTGATTTATTGTTAACGTTGAATTATTATTGTTAGCCTATTCATGTGTTGGTCCGTATAGGCTTTATTGTGTGATCGTGGATACATATTCTAGTTTGGGGCCGGATAGGTTGGGTTAAGTTAGTGATGTAGTGTTATTGGTGAGGTTGTGGTTAAGATTTGAGGGATAGCCTTGGGTACTTGCAGTTCTTACTGGTTGTTTGACATCGGTCTTATGCTGAGTCGAAGAGTCTCAGTGAATCTGTGGTAACAAGGATTTTAGGATCCTTTTGAGGTACCAATTCCTCAAGCTTATCGATGTAGCTTTGAGGTATCGAACCTTTTTGGGATGGATAAAACCAATAGGCAAGCACTAAACCTTCAGAGTCAAATCAAACAATTTGGTTTTAGTTTCTAACAATCCTAACGAAAACAAATCAAACCGAAGTAAACAAAAGCAAATAAACAAGCGATTCAATCAATGACAAGATTAAGGCCCAAGGGTTAAGGTCAACGGACAGGTGACTCGGGATGATCAAGGAATCCTAATTTAAACTTCTAAAAGCTAATCTCCTAGCAAGGAACACACCAAGTAAATCAGTTTAATCTATTAATACCAATCCTTCACTTAATCTTAACTCAAGAACAAATCATCATTTGTGAATTAAAATCAAACGAGCATTCAAACAGGTTCCATTTAGCAAACAATCACTCTAGACATACATTTTCATGCGCTAGAATGTGAAAGTCCTAACAAAGCTAGATACTGGAATTTCATCGAACATGTTGTGAACAAGAAATTCTAAACATCCTAATCAATGTGATCAAGATTAATTAGGCATTAAGCACACTTTGCTAGATGAGATTTTAAACAATTAACCACTAGAAATCTATTGATCACCCCTAATCAACCTAATCCTACCTAACCCATAAGCCTATGGAGAACTACTCACTAATCATAACTAGATCAACAAAACTCATAGGAATAGATTTTATCATGGAGATTGGTGAGGGATTGAGAGATTTGCAGAAGGAATAACAAAGAAAATACTAGATTAATCTCAAGAATCGAATTTGTTCTTACAAAAGAGTTTAGAACATCAAAAACAGCTTAAGAAACAAATAGAAATAGGTTTTTGGCTTAAATAATCAATAGGGTGTGAGCCGGGTCAACCCGGAACAAACCGGGTGTTGACCCGGATCCAAGTAAAAATCTGGGGACGGTATCGGTTGGCTGGACCGATACGCCAACCGATATCAACTCTCGGTTTTTCCTGGATGGAAGCGTATCGGTCCACCCGACCGATATGTAACCCGATATGAAGTCCCGAAAATTAATCCGAGAGTCCATATCGGTTGGGTGGACCGATACTCAAGCCGATATGGTTCTCTGGAACTTTGACGAGGAGTCGTATCGGCCCGCCTGGCCGATACTCAGGCCGATATGAGTTTCTGCTGGCTCTTCCTTGGTCTTCTGAGCTCAAGACTCCACTTCCAAGCTCACCAATGCTCCTAGACACCTCCATTCACCTGCAAAACACAAGAAACACTCCGAATGCAAGCCTAGAATGCCTACTCCTAGTCCTAAACAACTCTAGACTCTAGATGCGACAATGACTCGACAAAATGGTATGAATGATGGAGAAAAGAAGTCAAAACAAGAACTATATACAAGCCTAAATGCATGAAAATGTATGAATATCAATTCCCCCAAACTTAAATCTTGCTTGTCCACAAGCAAGCATAAGTAAATCACAACAAGTTGGGGAAAAGGTTTGAAAGCGGGAGCTCATATCCAAAGACAAAACCGAGATCAACGAGTTCTAATTCGAGTCAACGTCATCAAGATGCAACCAAGTTAGACTTACTCCAAAAATTTAGCCATGCTCATCAAGACAAAACTCTTAGCTCAATTCTCAACCTAGACAAACATTCCTATCAACTAGCTCTTTAACATTCATTAGGTTTTCAAGTGGATCTTACTCAATACAAGGTGACCAAACTCATTTGGCAAAGGGACAAGGCTTTTGAGATTAAAGTGATCTCAATCAAAAGAGGGGTTTATTCCAAAAGCATGAAGGTTCTCTCATAAAGAAGTGAATGAGCTATAGTAAAATGCTAAGAGTTAGAGGCAATTGGTGCATACTAGGTTGATTTCCATCTACCCATGCCCCAATTACTTCTTCTCCTAATCTAGCCCACCTAAATGGATACTACCCTTGACCAAGGCTATTTTTGCCTCATCCCCTTTTCTCAATCAGAAACTTTCCAATCAAACTCCCCAAGGATCAATAAAGATTTTTAAAAACAGTGGCAAATCTTTTCCTTTTAACTTAAGCTCAAATCTTTCTTTAGCAATGGTCTCTTTTCTTTCTTTAAGGTGAGCCTTTGGCTTCTTTTCATTTCAAAATATGAGACACTTTTCTTTTCTTTAAACACATAAGAGCTTTTCTTCTTTTAAAACATTTTGCCAACAAACATAAGATCCCAACCAAAATCCCTTTTCATTCTTCCTTTTCTTTACTCTCTCTCTCTCCTTTCCCAACTCTTCCCCCAAACTTTGATCCTAGCCTATTGCAAAGCCAAAGATGTTGAGCTTGCATCTATATGGAAATTTCTCCTAGTCGCCTCATACTCAACACTTTTTACCTAGCTCATTCCAAATAGGCCTACCACTCAAGATAGTGTTTGTGGCTTGAAAGAAGGGTGGTGAAAGGTATGGAGATCTATTTGAGCAAGTTGAGAGGGGTGGAAATGATAAGAATGCTCAAATATTTTCAGAGTATCCATGAGTTTAGCACACAAAGCAAGAGCAAGATAATTAGATGTCATCATTAAGGTTCTCACTTAGGTAGAGCTAGCGTCAATTCAAAGCTTATTTCAGTTTCAAACCAAGTTTCAAAGCAAGCAATTCGAGCATGGTTCGTCTTAACTTTCTAGCCCTTCTTGAATTACAATCTTATGACAATCAACTAGCTCAAACAACTAGCATAAAGAACAAGTCATAACTCAATCAATCTTACAAGGAAATTCAATCATTGCTCCCTATGCATGCGTCCTATATGATGCAACTAGACTCAATCCTATTATGCTATTGCAACTACATGCTTTTCTTTTTGTAATTTTTTTTTGAAATTTTCAATTTTTTGGATTTTCTATGCCTTAGATGAATGCATGAGACTCAAGTGATAAAATCAAAAATAAGAAACAAAACAAACCAAGTTAGCAATTGGTCTCTCCCCCAAACTTAAATCACACGGTCCCTTGTGTGATCTAGGCAAGGAAGAAAGACCGAAAACACACAAAAAGCAAACGAAAGAAAGAAGAAAAACTATGTACAAATGTGGAGTGTAACCTGGATAGAAGTGGAGGTATGTGTTGGGATTCGTTTAGTTGATCCTGATGTAATTCACAGATTCATCTCAACCTAAACATACAGATCTAGGTTCTCTTGAATAGAAACATAACATGATCTCACCTTTTACCTGTTTGTTGCAGCGGAAGGAATAGAACAGGTCAGAGATCAGATAGATGCACCGAGGGATGAATCCTCCAGAGGTTCACACACGCGATCACAGGAATGGCTGCTAGACCACGAGGAAGAGAGGCGCAGAGGGAGAGAGACAGCGCGGCTGGGTGTTAGGGTTAGGGAGAAAAGACTTGGCTTTTAGTCATTAAAAGCCTTCTCTTTTCCCTAATGGGCTTTTGGGCCCAATCTGATTAAATCCCATTTAATCAGACCCATTAATCTTTCTCTCTTAGTACGACAAATGCCTGGCACTTTTGTCGTACTTCTGCTAAGCCGTTCCAACACATTTTCCTGTTAGCTTAGGCGTGTGACCCATATGGGATCATATAATAAAGGCAATAAGTCCAAGACTTATAGATCATGAGCGGACTCTAGCAAGCCATCATGATCCCCAGCATTATATGACTTATGTCTGATCTTTGACATACTCTTACTTTCTAGAGACAGTACCGAGATTACTGGACACAATTCCAACAATCTCCCACTTGTACTGGAATCTCTGTATTCATAATCCTTTTGTCTCAATATCTCGATTAGTCATAAGGCAAGATTGGTGTCATCCTTATAAAGCCTAATCTTGTTCATCGGACTCTGATTTGATACTGACAATCCAAACGACTCGGGAAAGTCCGTTTGAGCATGGCCATGCGTTTTCCAGTATTCAAATCTCCGATTGGCCTAGAGATATTCGCTCCATTCATATTGGAGGGACAAATCCCATCTTGTTCCATCACTGTGAACTACTCATTTCATGATGTACCCAAACAAGGTCCTTATAGCTATCACAGAATGATAGCGTTAGACAATGATCAAAGTACATCAGTCCATGTGCAGTCACATGCATGTGAACTCAGGTCTAAGGACTATACTCTATAGTCGTAGTAAGAATCTCTTATGACACAGATATAAATATCCTGAAGAGTTCTTATAAGCGGGTCTTGTCCGGTCGTATGTTCCCAACATACACCTATGTACTGACTTTGATGCCGCGCATCTATGACACACCGAGACTTTGTCATAAGTCACGTACCAATCCAGTCTCACACGGTCGTTGATGTTCCAATTTCAACAACCTTCGACTGGGGACGGGATGATATAATACATCTATCAAATATAGGGTCTCATGATCAAGCTAAATGACTTCGATGACTCAAGATCAAGTCATTTACTTCGATGACCTATAAAATGGTTCATATCATTTTGGAACGATTATTTCATCACAGTTAAAATAATCTTGAAATAATAATTTCATTAAAACATAAAATAATGTTTTACAAGAACATATCAAATAACTAAAATAAAGCTCACAAAACTCCCACTCAAATTTAGATTACATTTCAATGTTTCTAATGCCTACAGCTTCAGTTAGGAACTCGAGCTTAGGCCTTGGGAGTGGCTTTGTCAACGGATCAGCGACATTATCATCTGTCGGAACTCGGCTGATCTTGACTTCCTTTCTATTAATGATGTCACGTATCAAGTGATATCTTCTTTGAACATGCTTGGATTTCTGGTGTGATCTTGGTTCCTTTGCCTGAGCTATAGCACCATTGTTGTCACAAAACAGTGCCAGAGGCTCAGCCGCATCTGGTATCACACCTAGTTCCATAATGAACTTTCGTATCCAAACAGCTTCCTTCGCTGCTTCCGAGGCGGCGATATATTCAGCTTCTGTAGTGGAATCAGCAACGGTGTCCTGCTTGGAGCTTCTCCAACTTACTGCACCGCCATTCAGACAAAAGACATAACCGGACTGTGACCGGAAATCATCTGTGTCTGTCTGGAAACTTGCGTCCGTGAATCCACTGACTTTAAGCACATCACTTCCACCGTACACTAAGAACTTATCCTTAGTATGTCTCAGATACTTCAAGATATTCTTTACGGCAATCCAATGGTTTTCACCTGGATTTGACTGGTATCTACTCGTCATGCTCAATGCATAAGCAACATCAGGACGAGTACAGATCATGGCATACATGACAGATCCTATTGCAGGTGCATAAGGAATATTCTTCATGCGCTCAAGCTCAGCAGCCGACGTAGGGCTCTGCTTCTTGCTTAGCGTTGTGCCATGTACCATTGGCGTGAAGCCCTTCTTGGAATCTTTCATGCTGAATCTTTGTAGGACTTTGTCAATGTATGAGTCTTGACACAAGCCTATCAGCCTCTTAGGTCTATCCCGATAGATCCTAATTCCAAGAACGTATGTGGCTTCACCCATGTCTTTCATGGAAAAACAACTTCCAAGCCAGTCCTTTACAGACTTCAGCATTGGAACGTCGTTTCCGAGAAGCAGTATGTCATCGACATACAGAATAAGAAATACAATCTTGCTCCCACTAGATTTCTTATACACGCATTGTTCTTCTTCGTTTCTGATGAAGTCAAATTGCTTGATCGCTTCATCAAAACGAAGATTCCAGCTCCTCGATGCTTGCTTCAATCCATAAATGGATTTGTGAAGCTTGCATACTTTCCCAGCATTCTTTGGATCTATGTAACCGTCAGGTTGTGTCATATACACATCCTCTTCCAGAATACCATTCAGGAAGGCGGTTTTCACATCCATCTGCCAAATTTCATAATCATGAAAAGCTGCAGTTGCTAGTAGAATCCGAATAGATTTCATCATAGCCACTGGTGAATAGGTTTCATCGTAATCCACACCGTGAACTTGTCTGAAACCTTTTGCCACCAACCTGGCTTTATAAATCTGGACATTTCCATCCACGTCAATCTTCTTCTTGAAGATCCATTTGCACTCGATGGCTTTTACACCAGCGGGTAAGTCAACCAACGAAAACACTTGGTTGACCGACATGGAGTCCATTTCGGAATCAGTGGCCTTGCGCCACTTAGAGGAATCTGGGCCCATCATGGCTTGATTGAAGTTCGATGGTTCATCACCATCAATGATTAGAAGATCATGACAGTTAGTCACGAGGAATCCTTGATATCTCTCGGGTTCGTGACGGATCCTCCCGGATCTTCGAACTTCAGGTACTACAGGTTCAGGCTCTACAATTTCTTGTAGGTCCTCCTGCTGCTCTTCCTCATTAGGTTGAGCAGTATCCTGTTCATCTTGAATTTCTTCAAGCAGTACCTTACTCCCACTGTCTTTCTTAGAGAGAAACTCTCTCTCAAGAAAATTACAATCCCGAGCAACAAAGATCTTGTTCTCGGAACGTAGATAGAAGTAATAAGCCTTGGTTTCCCGTGGATAACCAATGAAATAGCATTTGTCAGATTTTGGTGTAAGCTTGTCTGAGATTAATCTCTTGACATAGGCTTCACAACCCCAAATTCTGAGATAAGACAGCACTGGAGCTTCTCCAGTCCATAATTCATATGGTGTCTTTGCTACTGCTTTTGATGGCGCTCTGTTTAGAGTGAACACTGCTGTTAGCAGAGCATATCCCCAAAGGGATATTGGAAGGTCTGTGTGACTCATCATAGATCGAACCATATCCAATAAGGTCCGATTTCTCCTCTCAGACACACCATTCCATTGAGGTGTTCCAGGAGGAGTGAGTTGGGACACGATCCCACACTCTCTTAGATGATCACTGAATTCTTGGCTTAAGTATTCTCCTCCTCGGTCGGACCGAAGAGCCTTAATGCTTTTGCCAAGTTGGTTATGTACTTCATTTTGGAATTCTCTGAACTTCTCAAAAGATTCAGACTTATGTTTCATTAAATAAACATATCCATACCTACTGAAATCATCAGTGAAGGTAATGAAGTACTGATAGTTTCCTCTTGCATTTGTGGACATTGGGCCACACACATCAGTGTGTATCAGGCCCAATAAGTCACTGGCCCTCTCGTTAGGTTTATTAAAGGGGGCCCGTGTCATTTTGCCCATCATGCAGGATTCGCATTTCTCACATGACTCAAAGTCAAATGAGCCAAGAAGTCCATTCGAATGGAGCCTCTTGATGCGTTTCTCGCTGATGTGCCCTAAACGACAATGCCATAGAAACGTTCGGTTTTCCTCATTAGGTTTAAACCGTTTTGTATTAATGTTATAAATTGGCGCAGATTGATCAAGTATGTAAAGCCCATTCGTAAGAGGGGCAGAACCATAGAACAAATTGTTGCGATTGAAGGAACATAATTTATTCTTAACTGAAAAATCATAACCTTCCAAATCCAACAAAGAAATTGAAATAATATTTCTGCTTATAGCAGGTACAAAATAACAATTATTCAGTTCTAAAATCAATCCCGAAGGTAAAGACAACAAGTATGTGCCTACAGCTAGTGCTGAAACTTTCGCTCCATTCCCAACTCGTAGCTCCACTTGTCCTTGCTTCAGCCTTCTACTGTTGCTGAGTGCCTGCATATTAGTACAAATATGAGCCCCACAACCAGTATCCATGACCCATGAGGTATTATCAGAAGTAGTTGTATTAACTTCTATAACAAAAATACCTGATGAAGAAGTCTCGAAAGTCTTCTTCTTTAATTCCTTTAGACCTTCCTGGAATTTCTTACAATCTCTTCTCCAATGCCCCAGTTCTTTGCAGAACCTGCACATGTCAGTAGGCCCAGCCTTGGACTTGGGCTTGGGCTTTGGCGTGTCCTTGTCCGCGACTTGGACACCCTTGGCCTTTCCCTTATCCTTAGCAGAAGACTTCTTAAACCCCTTGCCCTTTTGTACCATAAGCACATTGGGGTCCTTGGCGGTTTTCTTCAAGTTGGGCTCTGCAGTCTTGAGCATTCCGTGAAGCTCAGGCAGTGTCTTACTCAAGCCATGCATGTTAAAGTTCAGAATGAACTGATCATAGCTTGCAGGTAAAGACTGCAGAATGATGTCGCAGGCAAGTTCCTGGCTGATTGGGCAGTCGAGTTTCTGAAGATGATCGAGATAACCCATCATCTTCAAGACATGAGGACTCACTGCCGCATTCGCAGCCAACTTACAGTCCAAGAGGTTCTTAACTGTCTGGAACCTCTCAGTCCTAGCCTGCTCCTGAAAAAGCGATTTCAGGCTTGCCATTATCTCGATGGGAGACAATACACTTTCGAACTGTTTTTGCAGCTCAGGAGTCATTGTCACCAACATCAGGCAATAGACATCATTTTCATCTGACGAATGCTTTTCCCAAGCATTGTGCAGAGTCCTGGCAGCATTGGCAAGAGGCCTCTCGGGGAGGGGATCTCGAAGGACATAATCCTTCTTCTCCTGCTTGAGGACCAGCCTCAAGTTCCTTGACCATGTCAGGAAGTTCGTTCCAGTCAGCTTCTCCTTCTCGAGAACAGACCGGATCGAGAATGTGTTTTGTGTGCTTGTAGTAGTCATATCTGAAATATATAAATAAAAAGGTTATTAGTTATTATGTTCAAAATGACTAATCTCGTATTAAAAATTAATATGATATGATTAATCACGCATTATATTCAATAACCTAAGTTACCCTCAATAGAATATAATGATTCCAAGATCCACATATAACTAAAATTAAAGTGGGCCACTGGCCGTCACCCAACCTTAGCTTATATCGGTAAGCCCTATATCGGCTAATTATATCCGTGATATAACTCTTGGTTGTGAATCTGGGCCCGAGGCCCAATCCACTCTGATGTCTCAAGGCCCGGGACTCCCGATGGCCTAGTCAAGAAAACCAGACTATACAGTCATGTAATCATTAATGTCTGGGACTCCCAATGACATTTATGAATCACAAACCGTCTTACTCACGCAAAAGCAGACATCCTCACACTGTAAGGCCATGAATGCAATTGAATGGGCTTTGACAGCTGACATAGCCTGGACAAGACATCCAACGCTTGATATTATTTGAGGTTCGTAGGTTTATTAAAATCATTCCCAAAATAGAAGATTACTATTTCGGGAAACTTTCTATTTATGGAAACCTACTATTTTGGAAACTTTCTAAAATTGGAAACTTTCTAAAACCGGAAACTTTCTAACTTTAGAAATTTCTTTAAAATCCAAAACCCGCAAATTCAGAAACTTCTATTTTAAGAAACTTTCTAATTTCAAAATTTCGGAAACTTTAATTTAAAAAAGACTTTATAATTTTATAAAATAGATTTTAAATTAATCTGAAGAAAGACTCAAATAACTGGCCCAATTGTTTTAACTTCTTGGCCCGAGGCCCAAGAATTGGTCCATGTCCAAGACATGACCCAATTGTCCAATTAATTGACATAACCGGTCTGGTTCATTAAAACTGGTCTAACCAAGTTTTAATTACTACGATGACCACAATTGTCAACCGGTTATTTACTAAACCGGAATTTCTCAATTTATTTGGTCCAACCAAATCAAATTAGAAATTCCTGGTTTAGGCACTAAATCCAATATTTCTTTCGACATTGGATTTCTTATCCCGGTTTAACCAGATTTAATAAAATTATTAAAATCTGTTTATTAAACCAGAACGATTGATTTTAATTAAGTTTTGAACCGAACCACCTAACCGAAATCGAACCGGCCCAATTACACCCAAAACCCTAACCGGTCGAGCAAGAGCCGTCCAGCCGCAAGCCGCATGCTCGATCCGAGATCGAGACGCTCGGATTGCCGGACGGGACGCTTGCGTGTGATCGGGACGGTCGGACGAGCTCGGGTCAGGCGGGACGATCGTGGGACGGGTCGATGCTTGGCCGAGACGCGACGATCGGGACGAGCCGGACGAGATCACGGACGCGATCGCCAAGCGATCGTGGTCGATCTTTCTCGCACGTCAACCAAGCATCGGGACATGAGAGAGGTGGAACGGGACGATCCATGATCGGGACGAGCCACGATCGATCCGACCCAACCGACCATCTCTCGGCCGTGATAACCAACCGGCCAAGCCGGTCGATTTTCCCTTGGCCGATCAACAAAACCCGAGTCATATAGCTCGGTTTTGTGATTTCAAACGTTTGTTCAGGATTCAATTCAGTTTCTTAAGTGTTTTTCTTATCAGTAATGGATTCAAAACACTTCTAAACAGATTAAACAACCTAAACAATGAATCTAAAACAAGAAATCCTAAGAACCAATGGCTCTGATACCACTGTTGGGATTCGTTTAGTTGATCCTGATGTAATTCACAGATTCATCTCAACCTAAACATACAGATCTAGGTTCTCTTGAATAGAAACATAACATGATCTCACCTTTTACCTGTTTGTTGCAGCGGAAGGAATAGAACAGGTCAGAGATCAGATAGATGCACCGAGGGATGAATCCTCCAGAGGTTCACACACGCGATCACAGGAATGGCTGCTAGACCACGAGGAAGACAGGCGCAGAGGGAGAGAGACAGCGCGGCTGGGTGTTAGGGTTAGGGAGAAAAGACTTGGCTTTTAGTCATTAAAAGCCTTCTCTTTTCCCTAATGGGCTTTTGGGCCCAATCTGATTAAATCCCATTTAATCAGACCCATTAATCTTTCTCTCTTAGTACGACAAATGCCTGGCACTTTTGTCGTACTTCTGCTAAGCCGTTCCAACACATTTTCCTGTTAGCTTAGGCGTGTGACCCATATGGGATCATATAATAAAGGCAATAAGTCCAAGACTTATAGATCATGAGCGGACTCTAGCAAGCCATCATGATCCCCAGCATTATATGACTTATGTCTGATCTTTGACATACTCTTACTTTCTAGAGACAGTACCGAGATTACTGGACACAATTCCAACAGTATGGAGGTGATGAGTCTACCATTGAGTAAGTCGGGTTTGAGGAAGAGCAGGACGGTGTCCTCATGGCTCTCCTCTTTCTCCTTCTATCCTCGCGAGTGGAGTGGCGGTGAGGATCCTCATAATAGGAGTCGTGAGCCATGCGCGCAGATCTTCCGGTCTCGTGTCCAGCAACCGAGTACCTTCCCTGCTCAAATTCAGCCTGCTCAACCAGAACATCGGCTTCAGCTATCACCTCCTCAGTCGCTGCCTGAATCTCCTCATCTACACCAGCCTGAGCCTCTCGGGATTTGGAGGTCTGTCCCGCAGCGCTACTCTTGTCTTTCTTCCCCACAATCATCTTAAGAACCTTGGTCACTTTCTTCAAGCAGGTAGCCATCTTCTTAATGTTCCTCCCGTGCCATTTGCTCTGCTTCTGGAGGTCCCGGTTCTGGTCCCTCAGTTATCTTACTGTCTTGTTCGCGATAGGATCATCTAGAGGCTCGATAAGGTATCTGTGCAGCCCATACACCCCAGCAGGTGCATCGGAAGTATCAGGCTCTGCTGCAGTCGCTCTCTGGGACCCGTGAGGTCCAAACACATGCTCTACCCCCGGTAAAAATCTGATATGAGCTTTGTTGGCAAAGCTTGTAATGACGGGGTTTCGGAGGAGATACCCTTCTTCGTGGGAAGTACCCGAGCACATCCGGTAGAGATGGCGCTCTGGAGGCGGCTTGGAGGCGAGGTAGTGAGTTCGGATAAGCTGCGGAACATCCAGCCATGCTACTGGTGTAGGCGCCCCAAATGTCTTCTCATCCAGACTTCCTTCCAGTTTTACTTTCTTTGTCACAAGCAACGGCGTGATCAGACCACCCATGCTGAACTTCGGACTAGCGTCCCTCACTGACATTGCCCAATCTCGATGGACAGCAAACTGCTCTATCAAAATGGAAGTGTAGCTCGGGAGGCGCTCAACTGGTGGTATTGGCTGACCGTTGGGATATGTGAGCAGGAGAGGCTGCAACCCAATGTAGAGAAGCTTCATCTCCATCTCTGTGACCTGCCCCGTCTCCTTCCTAGAAAACAGAGTATGTGCTAATGCTTTGTTCACATAGCGAATGGCTGGGTGTCTGATCCTTGCGTTCTTCATAGCCCCCAGCTTAAAGGGCCCATCAGCTATCATCTGCCAAACACCTTCGAGGTCGTCCTTATCAATGGGGATAAAAGTTCCCAGCTAAGCACCATTCTCTGGAAAATCAAAAACTGCAGCTATGTCTTCATACGTCATACTGAACTTCTTCCTACCCATTTGGAAATCAATCTTCCCTCGACTCACTTCCCCTGCCAAAGCGGCTCTCCTCATGTTGACTGTTGCTTTCATGGATGAGAGGAATTGGCATGCTGAGCTTTGGTAGGAGTCACTGGCAAGGTTGAAGAACTCCTTAAGGCCCATGTTCTCTACAATCTCGTTGTAGTCATCCAGTAGCCCAAGTGCAGTAAGTGTCGGGGTGTGAGGGTATCGGGTTGGCCAAAATGGTATCCCCTCCAGCTTGTCATATATCTCAGAGGTGGAGTACTTATGTGGCACCTGGATCATCCTTACTGGGGCCTCTTGTACCTCTTCCTCAACTGCTATCCCTTTCCCTCTTGATGAAGTTCCCTCATCCTGTACCGGCTCTTGTGCCTTTGGGTTTGGTTTCGGGTTGGCGCGCTTCCTTGTCATTGTCCTACAAAAGACAACTCAAAGAACGAATAAGCACATCGTACAATCTACCAACACAATCAATAGGAGCTTAAAGCATTGATGATCAACAATTGTGGGAGCTTAACAATTGCATACTTCTTCAAATTCAATGGAGTAAACAAGCTTAAGCCTCTTAACCAAACTCAATTCTAGCTCAGTATAAGCGCAATGAACGAACAAATCTATCACATTCCTGAGCAATTCACAATTTCGTCAACCAAAGGTCCTTAATGCACATTTTTGAAACTTTTGTGAAACAAAACTCATCCAAATCAACTAGTATCACAAAATTAAGCCTTTAACCATCCAATGCACCATTAGAAACCATCCAATTAGAAAACCCCCAAAAAATTTTGGATTCCAAATTTCTCAAGAACCCTAAATCACCAAAGATCAAATTCAAACAATCCTAGGGTGCAATTGAGTTGGGTAATCAACTAGAAACAGTCTAGCAAAGGTTTCTAACCATATTCATCAAGCAAAAAGCCACAATTTCGAGTTCTAAAAATCTGAAAATTTTTGAGCAATCCGAAATTGAGAGAGAGTGAATTATACCTTGCTGTTCTGATGAGAGATGATGGTAGAGAGTGATTGCAAGTGATAGAGCTTTGAAAACCTTGAATTTAGCACTTGAAAATTCGAAATTTGGTGAAGATTTGAGAGAGAAAAGGGAGTTGGAAGAACTTGGAAAGTTTCTAGTTGAAATCGCAAGAGGAGCAAAGAGAGAGAGAGAAGCGCGTGTGAGGGGGAGAAAAGAAGGGAAAGAAATCGATTTTTGAGTTAAAATTCGGTCAGAAACGGTTTGAAATCGGTTTAGAATCGATATGACTTACCCGGGCGAAGGGGCGTATCGGTTTGGCCAACCGATACTCCAGCCGATATTGGCTCTCGGATTAAATTTTTGCAATCCGTATCGGTTTGGCCAACCGATACGGAGACCGATATTTGTTCACTCCGAAAATCCGTATCGGCTTGGCCAACCGATACGGAGACCAATATTGGCTCTCGGTTTTTTCCTGTTGCATCCCGTATCGGCCTGGCCAACCGATACGGTGCCCGATATCGATCTTTCTGGGAAATCCGTATCGGCCCGGCCAACAGATACGGAACCCGATATTGAGCCTCGGATTATTTTTACCAGAACCGTATCGGCATGGCCAGCCGATACGGAACCCGATATTGGCTCCTGCACCATTTTCCTTCATTTCCACGGCCTTTGCTCAACTCCAACTGATCTACAACCTCATCCTTAAGCCAAAACCTGACAAAACTCAAAGCAAAAACATCAAAAATAACAAGCAAAAGACGTATGTACAAGGATAAACATGGGAATGTCTCCCAAGTGCGCTTTTATTTAAAGTCTTTAAGCTCGACTTTGCAAACCGTGATCTCAAGCTGAGGGAGGGCTAGAGATTGGGATCGAAGTCCCTTCCTCTATTGCTTCTGAGACGGAGTAATGCTTGAGTCTCTGGCCATTGACCGTGAACTCTTCATCAGATTTTCCCAAAAGTACTACCGCTCCATATGGTCTCACCTCCTTCACTCTAAACGGTCCCGACCATCTAGACTTGAGCTTCCCGGGAAAGAGTTTCAACCGGGAGTTAAAAAGCAACACAAGATCTCCTTCTCTGAACTCCTTCTTCTGAATCAGCTTATCATGAAAAAGCTTGGTCCTCTCCTTATAGATCTTTGAGCTCTCAAAAGCCTCAAGCCGTATCTCGTCAAGTTCATTCAGCTGAATAAATCTCCTCTCAGTCGCGGTTTTTATGTCAAAGTTCAGCAACTTGACAGCCCACATGGCCTTGTATTCCACCTCCACCGGTAAGTGACATGACTTACCATAGAGCATGGGGAATGGTGTAGTGCCCAATGGAGTCTTGAAAGCAGTCCTATACGCCAACAGTGCGTCATCAAGTTTCTTAGCCCAATCTTTCCTTGAGACTCCAACAGTCTTCTCTAGGATAGCCTTGATTTGCCTATTGGACACTTCAACTTGCCCGCTTGTCTGAGGATGATATGGTGTTGCAACCTTATGCTTCACTCCATACTTCTTCAAGAGACTCTCAAATAGCTTGTTGATGAAGTGTGAGCCTCCATCACTGATCACAATCCTCGGAATTCCAAATCTTGGGAAGATGATGCTCTTGAATTGATTTATCACAACCTTGGCGTCATTCGTTGGACTCACCACTACTTCTACCCATTTGGAAACATAATCCACAGCTACTAAGATGTAGCTATTCCCGTAAGAGGATGGGAAGGGTCCCATGAAATCAATGCCCCACACATCAAATACTTCAACTTCAAGGATGGGGTTTTGAGGCATCTCATTTCTTCTACTGATGTTCCCCTTTCTTTGACAAGGATCACACTTAGTAATGAACTATTGGGCATCTTTGAACATTGTAGGCCACCAAAACCCAGCTTGTAGAGCCTTTTGAACTGTCTTGAAAGTAGCAAAGTGACCACCATAATCTGACCCATGGCAATGTAGGAGAATGCCTCTCACCTCTTCATCAGCTATGCACCTTCTATAGAGTTGATCCTTGCACAAAGTGTAGAGGTAAGGCTCATCCCAATAGTACATGTTGACATCTCTAAAGAACTTTTTTCTTTGGTAGCTATCGAGGCTTGGTGGTTCTTTCCCAACAGCTAGGAAATTGACTATATCAGCATACCACGGTTCCTTGTCTTCAATAGAATTGACCTCCTCAATCCTCATTCTTGTATCATGAGCATCCTTGACAACCTTGCAAGCCATTAGCTGTTCCTCAGGAAGAGAGTCATCTAGAGGAATTCCATCCTCAATTCTCAGCCTTGACAAATGATCTGCTACTCCATTCTCAATGCCTTTCTTATCCTTGATCTCCAAATCAAATTCTTGTAGCAGCAGTATCCACCTCAGAAGCCTTGGCTTGGCATCTTTCTTGGCAAGTAGATACCTTAACGCAGCATGATCCGTGTACACCACAACTTTAGATCCAACCAAGTATGATCTGAACTTCTCAAAGGCAAACACCACAGCAAGAAGCTCTTTCTCAGTTGTTGCATACCTCACTTGAGCATCGTCCAATGTCCTACTAGCATAGTATATGACATGGAGTTTCTTGTCTTTCCTCTGTCCAAGGACTGCTCCTACTGCGTATTCACTTGCATCACACATGATTTCAAAAGGCAACTCCCAGTCGGGAGCTTGGACTATCGGGGCGCTAATCAAGGCCTCCTTAATCATGTGGAACGCTGCCAAACAATCATCATCAAACACAAAATATGTGTCCTTACACAGCAGACGTGTAAGTGGTCTAGCGATCTTGGAGAAATCCTTAATAAACCACCGGTAGAACCCTGCATGACCCAAAAAGCTTCGGATTCCCTTCACTGAGTTTGGTGGCTGAAGACTTGTCATCACCTCTATCTTAGCCGTATCCACTTCAATACCATTCTCTGAGATCTTGTGACCCAACACAATCCCCTCTGTTACCATGAAGTGGCATTTTTCCCAATTGAGCACGAGGTTCGTCTCTTCACATCTCCTTAAGACCCTGCACAGATTCAGCAAACATGAGGAGAAAGAAGAACCATACACAGAGAAATCATCCATAAAAACTTCTACAATATCCTCAATAAGATCTGAGAAAATAGACATCATGCACCGCTGAAAGGTAGCCGGTGCATTGCACAAGCCAAATGGCATCCTTCGATAAGCAAAGGTACCATAAGGACAAGTGAATGTTGTTTTCTCTTGATCATTAGGATGTATCGGGATATGAAAGAATCCACTGTATCCATCAAGAAAGCAATAGAAAGGATGATTAGCAAGGCGTTCTAGCATTTGATCAATGAACGGTAATGGAAAATGATCCTTCCTAGATGCGGCATTTAGTTTTCTATAATCAATACACATCCTATGCCCAGTGATATTTCTAGTAGGAATCAATTCATTACTGTCATTTTTAACCACAGTAATCCCCCCTTTCTTCGGAACACAGTGCACGGGAGAAACCCAAGTGCTATCCGAGATAGGGTAGATTATCCCTGCATCAAGCAATTTTAGAATTTCTTTCTTGACTACTTCCTTAAGATTAGGATTCAATCTTCTTTGGTGCTCAATAGAAGACATGGATTCATTTTCAAGGTGGATCCTATGAGTACACAAGCTAGGTGACAATCCTTTTATATCATCGAGTGAGTATCCTATTGTTTTCTAAACTTTTTCAGCTCAGTGGTCAAAGCAATCAATTCATCATCATTCAGCAACTCATTCACAATGACAGGATAGGTAGAGTTAGGGCCAAGAAATGCATACCGAAGCCCCCGCGGAAGGGGCTTTAACTCAACCTTTGGCGCCTTAAGCTCGCTCCTATCATCAGCTACAAGCTGCTCCTTGCACAGCTCTACTCCCTTGGCGCCATCAGTACCCATGTCCACAGCAAACACCTCCAGCTCCTTACCCACTGAATCTGATCCCAGCTCAATGAACTCAACCTCTTCTAACATAGGCTTGTGCGAATCAAGCGCTCTCATATAAGCCCAGCTCTCTTCTTGAAGATACCCATACTCCCCACATTCCTTGGTCAAGGTAACCTCTAATGCATCATTCATGTTCAACTCCTCAAGGAGTTCATCAGCTAGCTCATCCATAGTCTCAATATAAAACATTTGACCTTGAATGGTTGGCTTCTTCATCACCTTGTTGATGTCAAATTTGAGCACTATGTCCTTGCCAAGGTTGAGGTCTATCTTCCCTTTCCTTACATCTATAATCGCACCAGCTGTGGCAAGGAAAGGTCTCCCAAGGATTAGAGGATCCTTTGGTTCTTCATCCATCTCCAATACAATGAAATCTGTTGGTACTTCAAATCCTCCTACTTTCACCGGAAGATCTTCTAGGAGACCAATTGGGTATCTCACTGATCTATCTGCAAGAACCAAGGAGATCCTACATGCCTTGTAGGTAGAGAAACCTAGCCTCTTGGCTACTGAGAAGGGCATCAAACTTGCGCTTGCTCCAAGATCACATAAACAACCCTCAAACTGGTATGGGCCGATAGCACATGGAAGAGTGAAACTGCCTGGATCTTCAAGTTTCCTTGGAACAATATCCCTTTGGTGTAGGATTATGTTTGTTCATAGGTTTAATTATTAGATTACAACCTAACATAATCAACTAGGATCTAGGTGATTTGCAGTTGAATCATAAACAGATCAGGATCATTACCTTATGATTGCAGCGGATTGATCAAGGGAATATCGAGATCTGCTAGAGCTGATGATTACCGGCTCCTCCTAGGTATCCACACGCTTACAAGCTACTGGATCAGGCTGCTAGACCAAGCTGGAACAACAGAGAGAGAGGAGGACGGCCAGACCTAGAAATCGCAGATGCTTAGGCTAACTGGCGCCTCCTCTTCCTTATATGGGCCCAAGTAATTAAACTAATGGCTTATTAGGCTTTTGGGCCCAAGACCCAAATCAGACAAAAAGATTGTATTTTGTCTGGCCCAATTCTCTGTACAAATACAGTAAATGTCTTACATCTTACTGTATTAATTCCTTGTTAACTTTCCCGTTAGCTATGGTGTGTGACCCTTAGGGATCATACAATACTGGTAATAAGTACTTAACTTATAGATCAAGAGCGGGCTCTAGCAAGTCATCATGACCTCCCAGTATTTATGACTTATGTCTGATCTCGACACTTATCATACTTTCTAGAGATAGCACAGTAGATTTCAGGACATTCCCAACAATCTTCCACTTGTACTGGAATTCTACATTCCCTAATCCTTTTGTCTCAATATCTCGATCTGGCATAAGGCAAGATGCGTGTCATCCTTATATAGCCAGACCATGTTCATCGGACAAGATTTGATACTGACAATTCAAACGACTTGGGCAAGTCCGTTTGGGAGTGGCCACTCTCTTACCAGCTATCAAGTCTCCGATTGGCCTAGAGATATTACCTCCGTTAAACGGCAGGGACAAATCCCATCTTGTTCGATCACTATGAACTACACACTTTATAATACACCCAACCAAGGTCCTTATAGCTCCCAGTTACGAAACAGCGTTAGACAATGATCAAAGCGCATCACTCCATGTGCAGCCACATGCATGCGAACTCAGGTCTAAGGACTATACTCTATAGTCGTATATGAGAACCTCTCATGACACAGATATTAATATCTTGTAGAGTTCTCATCAGCGGGCCATGTCCGGTCATATGCTCCCCTACATATACCTATGTGTCGACTTTGATACCGTGCATCCATGACCCATGAAACTTGGTCATAAGTCTCAACACACTCTAGTCTCAAGTGGTTGTTGGTGTTCCAATTTCAACAACCTTCGACTATGGACACTATGATTTATGTCATTTCGTTAAATATGGGGTTTCATGATCAAGTCTTTCTCATGTACTTCGATGGCCCATATATAACGACATGAATCATTTTGGAACGATTATTTTATATCACAGTTAAAAATAATCCAGAAATAAAATTTCATTAACATTAAAATGTTTACATGAACCAATCAAAATAACTAAAATAAAGCCCTCACAACTCCCACTCAAAAAGAGATTACATTTGAAAATCTCTAATTCCTACAGCAGCAGTATGCAACTCGTGTTTAGGTCTCGGGAGTGGCTTTGTCAACGGGTCAGCCACGTTCTCATCAGTGGGAACTCTGCTGACCATCACTTCACCTCTATTCACTATATCACGAATCAGGTGATACCTTCTCATAATATGTTTTGATTTCTGATGATGTCTCGGTTCCTTAGCTTGAGCAATTGCACCATTGTTGTCACAATACAGTGTTAGAGGCTCAGTGGCATTTGGGAATACACCGAGTTCAATCATGAAGTTCCTTATCCAAACTCCTTCCTTCGCAGCTTCTGAAGCAGCGATGTATTCAGCTTCAGTTGTGGAATCTGCCACGGTGCTCTGCTTGGAGCTCTTCCAACTTACTGCACCGCCATTCAGATAGAAGATGTAACCAGACTGTGACCGGAAATCATCTTTATCTGTCCGAAAACTTGCATCCGTGAATCCACTCATTTCAAGCACTTCACTTCCTCCGTAAACCAAGAACTTATCCTTAGTATTCCTCAAATACTTCAGGATATTCTTTACGGCAATCCAGTGATTCTCACTTGTCAAAGGTGTCCAAGTGCTGCAACTTGTGGAATGATTCCATGCCGGTTAGCATTTGTGTCAGGTGTATCTCCATCACCAATGGCCCTAACCGGCCTTTGTTGCTGCTGCTGTTGCTGCTGCTGTTGCTCCTCGTGGTTATCCATAACTGTTTGCTCAACACTCTCAATGTTAACAGCTCGTTCTTGTGCTCGTCGTTCCCTTGCTAATCTCCTCTCGTGTGCTTTGATGTCGTAAACTCTTGCAACTAAGTTTGTAGTCCCTTTGCTGCGCAAGTTCATACACCTTGCATCAAAAAGAGAGAAAGTAGCAAATTAGTAACAATAACTTGAACTAAAAAGGAATAGAAAACGAATTGATATATCCAGAATCCCAAAATGGCAACGGCGCCAAATTGGTAACAAGGATTTTAGGATCCTTTTGAGGTACCAATTCCTCAAGCTTATCGATGTAGCTTTGAGGTATCGAACCTTTTTGGGATGGATAAAACCAATAGGCAAGCACTAAACCTTCAGAGTCAAATCAAACAATTTGGTTTTAGTTTCTAACAATCCTAACGAAAACAAATCAAACCGAAGTAAACAAAAGCAAATAAACAAGCGATTCAATCAATGACAAGATTAAGGCCCAAGGGTTAAGGTCAACGGACAGGTGACTCGGGATGATCAAGGAATCCTAATTTAAACTTCTAAAAGCTAATCTCCTAGCAAGGAACACACCAAGTAAATCAGTTTAATCTCTTAATACCAATTCTTCACTTAATCTTAACTCAAGAACAAATCATCATTTGTGAATTAAAATCAAACGAGCATTCAAACAGGTTCCAAATAGCAAACAATCACTCTAGACATACATTTTCATGCGCTAGAATGTGAAAGTCCTAACAAAGCTAGATACTTGAATTTCATCGAACATGTTGTGAACAAGAAATTCTAAACATCCTAATCAATGTGATCAAGATTAATTAGGCATTAAGTACACTTTGCTAGATGAGATTTTAAACAATTAACCACTAGAAATCTATTGATCACCCCTAATCAACCTAATCCTACCTAACCCATAAGCCTATGGAGAACTACTCACTAATCATAACTAGATCAACAAAACTCATAGGAATAGAGTTGATCATGGAGATTGGTGAGGGATTGAGAGATTTGCAGAAGGAATAACAAAGACATGGGAGAAGGCCGTGAAAGTTCTTGGAATAATGATCCATTGGAATGGATCAGAAAGGCTAATTGGATCGTGTCAAAATCCTTATGTTAATAAGGTATTGGACAGTTCAAATGTGCTTGATTCCAAGAATGGCTTCATACCAAAGGTCTTGTGGCAATAATCTAAGCAAGATGAAGTGTTTTAGACACTAGCTGAGCTATTATTAATGAGTGTGATTGCTAATGCTGCTGCAATAGAATCCATCATAAATGCCATATTTGCACTCGTCAAGATGCAGCTTGCGCATAAACCATGACGAGAAAATACCATTATGTTCCGGTAAAGTTCACTGATCAGTTACCAGAAATATCCCAAGTGTTTGAGAAACACTAAGGATAGGTTCGTGGTGAACTGATAAAGTGATGAACCAGTTGAAAGTAGTTAGACGGACAGAGACGATTCCCGGTTCCCACCTGGTCATGTCTCTTTGTCTGAATAGCGGTGCTATCTGTTGGAAAGGCTCCAAGCAGTGGACCGTAGAATAGTGCTTTTATCTGAATGGCGGTGTGGTTTATTGGAATTGTTTCAAGCAATGACACCGCAGTCTCTCCCACAATCTAAGCACGAAATTTGTTCTGTTGCTGTAGGTATAAGATATCTGAAGAGATGATCTTGATTCTAGTGGGGGTTATTTTAGTTATGTTGTGATCTGTACATTGACGTGCTATGGTAGTGTTTATGTAAGTCAAACTGACATCGGTATTATTTAATTATTGGATAATTAAGTAATGGTCCCAAAGTACTCTATGGTCATCATATAGGTCATCAAGTTGAGGACTTGATCATGAAACCCTATAAGTAAAAGATGACATAAATTATGATTGTCCCTAGTCGAGGTTATTGAAGTGGGGCACCAATAACCGCGCAAGACTAGTATGTGAGGTGACTGTTGGACTAAGTTTCATGGAGTCAATGATGTGATTATCACAGTCAGTCACATAGATATATGTTGGTGAACATTTGATTGGACATGACCCGCTAATGAGAACTCCACAGGATAGTTATATCAGTGTCATGGGAGGTTCTCATTACGACTATAGAGTATAGTCCTTAGACCTGAGTTCATCATGCTTTCTAGCATATGAATTGGTTCGTTTTGACCTTGTCAAACGTCGTTCCGTAACTGGCGGCTATAACGGCATTGCTTATGCGTATCATGAAGTATGTGTAGAAACAGGGATGGAACAAGATGGGATTTGTCCCTCCTGTGTAACAGGAGATAAATATCTCAGGGCCCATCGAAGATTTGATACTGAGAAAATGCATGGCCGTGCTCAAACGAGGTGATTGTCAGTCGTTTGTTTTATCAGTATAGATCAGGAATTCGATGAACATGATGTTGGCTATAATAAGGATGACACAGTCTCTTGCCTTATGCCATATCGAGATATAGAGACGAAGGGATTATGGGAATAGGTGATTCCAGTACAAGTGGGAGATTGTTGGGATTATGTCCTGAAATCACATTGTACTCACTCTAGAGATAGTTGTATTGTCGAGATCGGACAATTCATGTGATACTAGATAGTCATAATGTTTTGCTAGAAACCGCTTATGACAAATGAGTTGTAACTCATTGCTAGTATCGTGTGAACCTACAGGATCACACACCTAAGCAAGTTGGACATACTTTGTATGGGATTGATCATTAGAATATGATCTGATCGATGTGTATTGGATACACATCGAATATGAGTTTCAAAGAGGTGTATCGATCGACACCATTGGGTGCGTCGGTCGATACAGGACGTGTGTCGATCGACACCACTCAGTGTGTCGGTCGACACAAGGGCGAAACCGAAACTGAAGTTTCGGTTCACCTCGAGGTCAATATATAAACTTGTTTATAGACTCGACGTAAAAGAGACTGGTGAGCCGCCTCAGAGAGTGTTTTCTTGAGAGAAAACACAGAAACCTCGAAAGAACTTAGCTCCCAGGAGATCCGAGCACCGGTACTAGCATCCCGGCGGATTCCAGCTTGTGTGAGTGTGGACTACAGTAGAGGCGCAGCATCTGAGGCGCTCCAGAGATCTCGTATTACCTGCATCTTCCGCTGCTAAAAGTCCAGGTAATTACGAGGTGAGATCCATGATTCAATTAACTAGACCCTAGATCCTAGGCTATCTGGAACTCGCGAGGATTCTGAATCTGGTAGAATTGGCTTGAAGTTCCAACAACTTCAACAAGCAAGTGACAGGATTTTCTATACAACATTGTGAACAGGGTAGTGCCTAGAGGAGTCTTGAAGGCGGTTCTATATGCCCAGAGTGCATCATCAAGCTTCTTGGACCAATATTTCCTTGATGACCCAACTGTCTTCCCTAGAATAGCTTTGATTTGCCTATTGGACACTTCTACTTGCCCACTGGTTTGGGGGTGATAAGGTGTAGCTACCTTATGCTTCACCCCGTACTTCTTCATGAGGCTTTCGAACAATTTGTTGATGAAATGGGAGCCTTCGTCGCTGATCACAACCCTTGGAATTCCAAATCTTGGGAAGATGATGCTCTAGAATAGTTTGATGACCACCTTAGCATCATTTTTAGGACTTGTTACAGCCTCTACCCACTTAAACACATAATCAACTGTTACGAGGATGTAAAATGTTCTCATAAGAAGAGGGGAAGGGTCTCAAAAAGTCAATGCCCCAAACATCAAAAACCTCAACCTCTAGGATAGGATATTGATGCATCTCGTTCCTCCTTCTGATATTGTCTTTCCATTGGCAAGAATCACATTTTGAAATGAACTCTTGAGCATCCTTGAACATGGTTGGCCACCAAAATCCAGCTTGTAGAACTTTCTAAACCGTCTTAAAAGTAGCGAAATGACTCCCATAAGCGGATCCATGACAGTGTAGAAGAATCCCTCTGGAATCAACCTCCTCAAGCCTCCTTCTTGTATCATGAGCTTCTCTCACAGCCTTGACAGCCATGAGTTGCTCCTCTGGAAGAGAGTCATCTAGAGGAACATTGTCTTCAATCCTCAACCTTGACAAGTGGTCATCTAGTCTATTTTTGATCCCCTTCTTATCCTTTATCTCCAGATCAAATTCCTGTAAAAGCAAGATCCACCTCAAAAGCCTTGCCTTAGCATCCTTCTTGGCTATGAGATACCTCAAGGCAGCATGGTCCGTGTAGACTATAACCTTAGAGCCAACCAAGTATGATCTGAATTTCTCGAAAGCAAATACCACAGCTAGAAGCTCCTTCTCTGTTGTTGCATACTTCACCTGAGCATCATCGAATGTCCTACTAGCATAATATATCACGTGAAGTTTCTTGTCTTTCCTCTGCCCAAGGACTGCCCCAACTGCATAGTCACTTGCATCACACATGATTTCGAAAGACAACTCCCAATCCGGTGCTTGGACAATAAGAGCACTAATCAAAGCTTCCTTAATCTGAGTGAAGGCTGAAAGACACTCATCATAGAACACAAACTCTGTCTCCTTTCATAAAAGACGTGTGAGCGGTCTAGCTATCTTTAAGAAGTCTTTGATGAACCTCTTGTAGAACCCAGCATGACCCAAAATGCTTCTAATCCCCTTAACTGAGTTTGGTGGCTGTAGACTCATCATAACTTCAATCTTGGCCTAGTCTACCTCTGACCGCGCCAGATGTGCCACATGTGGCAAACGACACTTAGGGAAGTGTTGGAAAGCCAATGTTGCATGCGCGAAGTGTGGCGGCAAAGACCACGAGTCAACAAGCTGTCCACAGAAGAAGGGGCAAGAAGAGGTGACCGAGAGATCAGTGACGTGCTACCACTGTGGCCAAGCTGTACACTACATCCGTGAGTGTCCTAAGCACCAAGATGGGAAGCAAAAGGCGCCAGAAGTAAACAGGGTTCAGGGAGACCGCGCGGCTACGGCCAAGGGTCAAACTGTGAAACCTCGGGTTTACGAACTGGTGAAGGACTCAAGCAAGGCCGGCTCCTACGATGCGATCACTGGTACGTTACTGGAACCCTGACCTTTGTTCAATTATAGTAATGCATTGCATACATATTGGGGGAAAAAGCGGGATGCGCTTATACATTTGGGAAATGTGTAGGGACCGTTTTGATAGGTGGTGTAGAAACATTGACCTTGTTTGATTCTGGGGCTACACATAGCTTTGTGAGTCCCGGGATGATTGGAAAAGGCTTGTTCCAAAGCGAACAAGAGGCCGGACACGGCATTGTGAATGCCGCCGGTGGGCAAGTGATGCTTATGCTTGGGTTAGTCCGTGATGTGCCCGTTTCCATTGGAGGCGTGAGCATGCCGGCTGACCTAGTAGTGGTCAAACTCAAACATCACGAAGTGATCTTGGGTATGGACTGGCTCGGCCAAAACCGAGCCACCATTGAATGCCACCGGGGAAGGGTGAAATTTGAGAAGCCTGAGGGAAAGGTAGTGTTCCAAGGAATACGGCCAACCTCGGGAAGCTTGGTCGTCTCTGCTATCCAAGCGGAGAAGATGTTGGCTAACGGATGTGAAGCATACTTGGCTACCATCACGACAAAGGAAGTTGGGCCAGAGGCTAAGGTTGGGGAGATCCCAGTGGTTAAGGACTTTGAGGACGTGTTCAGAACATTAGAAGGCTTACCGCCTGACCGGTCCGATCCGTTCATCATTGAACTTGAACTCGGAACTAAACCATAATCCTAGGCGCCTTACAGAATGGCCCCAGCCGAGATGGCTGAGTTAAAGAAGCAGCTGGAAGAGCTGCTGGACAAGGGCTTTATTAGTTCGAGCAGTTCTCCTTGGGGGGCGCCTGTCCTATTCGTCAAGAAGAAGGACGGGAGCCTTCGCTTGTGCATAGACTACCGAGGCATCAACCGGGTTACTGTCAAGAACAAGTACCCATTGCCTCGGATAGACGAGTTATTAGACCAACTCAAGGGTTCGACCGTGTTTTCTAAGATCCACCTCGCTTCGGGTTACCATCAAATCCCGATAGCACCAGAGAAAGTGAGGAAGACCGCGTTTAGGACTCGGTATGGACACTACGAGTTTGTAGTCATGCCGTTCGGTCTAACAAATTCACTGGCCGCGTTCATGAAGATGATGAACGGTGTCTTTCAGGAATGGCTAGACAAGTTTGTTATCATATTCATTGACGACATTCTTGTCTACTCCAAGAACCCTAAGGAACATTGGGAACATCTTAGGATCGTGCTGGAGAAGTTGCGGGAACAGAAGCTCTATGCCAAGCTAAGTAAATGTAGCTTCTGGCAAGAGCGGATTGGCTTCGTAGGACACATAGTGTCGGCGGAAGGAGTGTCGGTTGATCCGGAGAAGATCCGGTTAATTTAGGAATGGCCAAGGCCGAGAAACGCGATAAAGGTCTGAAGTTTACTTGGTCTGGCCGGCTACTACAGACGTTTTGTCCAAGGGTTTGCAAGTATGGCCAAGGCCATGACGAAGCTGACCGGGAAAAGCGTGAAGTTTGTATGGACTGATGCTGCGGAGAAGAGTTTTAAGGAACTCAAGGAGATGTTGACCAAGGCGCCAGTCCTGACACAACCCCAAGATGATGTGCCTTACGTGGTATACACGGATGTGTCAATCAATGGGTTGGGATGTGTGTTGATGCAAGAAGGGAAAGTGATTGCATATGCTTCAAGGCAATTAAGGAAACATGAGGGGAATTATCCCACTCATGATCTTGAGATGGCCGCAAGTAGTTTTTGCACTTAAGATCTGGAGATCTTACCTCTACGGAGCAAAAGTGAAACTATTTACGGACCATAAGAGCCTGAAGTATGTGTTCACCCAACCTGAGCTCAACCTTCGACAAAGAAGATGGATGGAACTAGTGGCCGATTACGATCTGGACATTACTTACCATCCAGGGAAGGCTAACCTCGTGGCCGACGCCTTAAGGAGGAAAAGGACCGAGGTGGCTATTGACCGGGATGCAGAGACCTTGGTCGGAATGGTCCGTTCCTTGCGTCTCAATGCATTGGCTGTGGGAGAGGAGCCAGTCGGTTTAGGAGCAGCGGACCAAGCAGACATTCTGACTAAGGTCCGGCTTGCTCAGAAGGATGATGAGGAGTTGGTGAAGGCCGCTGAGAACAACCATACGGAATACCAAATCTCCAACAATGGGAAAATTGTGGTAAATGGCCGAGTCTGTGTGCCAAACGTGTAGGAACTGAAGGAAGTCATCTTACGAGAGGCTCATCAGTCTAAATTCTCAATTCATCCCGGTCAAACCAAGATGTACCATGACCTCAAACGGTACTATCATTGGGTCGGGATGAAGCGTGATGTAGCTGACTGGGTGGCCAAGTGCCCAACCTGTCAGCTTGTTAAGGCTGAACGCCAAGTTCCGAGTGGTTTGTTAAAAAGTCTTCCCATTCCGGAATGGAAATGGGATAACATAGCTATGGACTTTTTGACGGGTTTACCTACGACCCGGAACAGGCGAGATGCCATCTGGGTTATGGTAGATAGGCTCAGAAAATCCGCCCACTTCTTGGCCATCAAGAAGACGGACGGAGTGGGGAAACTAGCTGAGGTATACATTGATGAGATCGTGAGACTTCATGGGATCCCATCAAGTATAGTTTCAGACAGGGACGTCCGGTTTACTTCTTATTTCTGGCAAGCCTTCCAGAAGGCCTTGGAAACAAGAGTGAACATGAGTACGGCTTACCATCCCCAGACTGACGGTCAATCAGAAAGGACCATACAAACCCTAGAAGACATTCTAAGGGCGTGTGTTCTTGAATGGGGCGACTCATGGGAAACTTTCTTACCCTTGACCGAGTTTGCGTATAACAACAGTTATCACACAAGCATCGGAATGTCGCCTTATGAGGCTTTGTATGGGCGACCTTGTCGGACTCCATTATGTTGGACCGAAGTTGGAGAGTCTAGCATAGTTGGACCGGACATAATAGAGGAAACCACGGAACGAATCCGATTCCTTAAGGCCAAGATGAAGTAAGCTCAAGACCGTCAAAAGATCTATGCAGACTGTAATACCCTGCATCAAAAAATGGTCAACTGACAGCAGAAAAGTCAACAGAGGGCAATTTTGTAATTTTGAGAGTTTAAGGGGCATTTTGGTAATTTTACCAAAATATGATCCGGAGCTACGAGTGTCCGTTTGAGGTGGAAAGGGACCGTTGATGAGTTTTTCGGATTATCGGGAAAGGAAACCGATAAAACCGACAAAACTTGTAAAATCTATAACCAGAGCTATGAGTGTCCGTTTGAGGTGATTCAAATTTCTAAAATCATCTAAGATAATCTGTAATCTGAAATGAGGCTTGGTGGATTTATAGAAGTAGCTAAAGAGTTTTTAAAATATTAAACATAAAACCGGGTTTTTCCGAGAAACCGATACAATGTTCGGACAAGCGAGAAGACCCTCTAAAGGCAACCAAAAATTAAGAAATTTTTACCACAGCTCCATTAGAAGATTTAGAATCTATAGTTAAAAGGATTCAGCAATAATTGATGCCTAGATCAAGTTATAAATTTTAGATCATTAATAGGTGATTAATGACTAAAACTCCAAAATAAATTCAAGGGAGCTTGGGCTTGGTTTAGGCTGATTAGAGCTGATGGATGAATTCACTATGGACCTTATTCAAGCCCATTAATATGCTTGTGCCACGAAAATCATGCAAGAGGGAAGAAGAGGCTTTGTGAATTCATGGTTCAATGAACCTACAAGAAGGTTTTGGCCCAAACCGAAGGGGCTTTTCATGGGCTCTTCATATGTAAAATGTATGCTAGAATTACATGGTTTTGGGCCTTGAAAGGAGTGGGCTTCGTGGCATGGAGAAGAGGAGGCTTGCTCTCCAAGGTTTTTACATGCAAAAGTGTTGATGTGGCATGAGAAGGAAGGGGACACTCATGGGACACTTGTCACACCTCAGCACAATGGGTTTTGCTATAAAAATCAGCTGAGACTCTCATTGTTTCACACACCAAAACAAACAATAAGAAGAAAAGAAGAGAGGAAGCGTGAGGAAGAGGAAGGGAAGAAGAAGGAGGAGGAGAAGAAGGATGAGAAGAAGTCGGAGGAGCAGAAGACGGAGGAGGAGAAGAAGAAGAAAAAGGAGGAGGAGGAATAAGAAAAAGAGAGAGAGAGAGAGAGAGTGAGAGAGAGAGAGAGAGAGAGAGAGAGAGAGAGAGAGAGAGAGAGAGAGAGAGAAGCGTGAAGGAAAAGAATAGAGAGAGAGAGGCGTGAAGGAGAGAGAGAAGATGAAGATTGAAGAAGAAGAGAAAGAGAGAGAGAGAGAGAGAGAGAGAGAGAGAGAGAGAGAAGGAGGAGAAGAAGAAGTGTGAGACAAGAAGAAGAGAGAGATGGAGGATAACCGTAAGAGAAAGAAAGAGAACCGAAGGAAAGAGAGAGAATCGGAGGAGAGAGAACTGGAGGAGAGAGAAAATAAGGAAAGAGAAGATGGTCCGGAGACTCGATCAGAATCATTCGTTCAACGTTACGGTCAAGTGCGAGTCAAGGTCGGGTCAAAGCGACGGAGGTTTGGGGAAGGTTCGGGTTAGCAACGGGTTCGTGCTGGGTCTCGTTGTTCCGTCAATCCGTCCGTCCGTCGTCTTAATAACACTGTGAGTCGGCTCAAACATCGTAGTTATAAGCATGTAGATCGGAAATGAGAAGCCGTAGAATTAGGGTTTGCATACCCGGATGTGAATTGATTGGGTATGAGAACCGAATTGACTGATTAACAATAAACCGGTTAGGGTTTAAGACGCATGATAGGATCGTGAGAAATAAACGGATTAAACCTGTTGTGTGCCGCTAGGTTGTTAGAACCGTTGATTGGTGAATACATATAGTTGTGGCATGATAGGGCCGTATATGCATATATATGTATTTAAGGACGGTATCGAATTAATCTAAGTACAGGAATTAAGACGGTATTAAAATATGGAATTAAACCTAACAAACGTATGGTATATGAATCGATATCGGGATTAGGTTTAATAAAGTTAAAGAAAGGAATGAATTGAGTAAGCGAATGATGAGACGTCGGGGGGTTTAGTAAGCTACTAGCCCTAAACCGACGGATCAGAGATGTGATAAAAGAGACTTAGAAAGGTTAAGAAGAAAGGGAAATGTTGTGGAAGTTGATCCGTCTATGGATTAGCAATCCGCTAATCCAAGGTAGCGTACGTTAATGAGATGTGGGCCGTCTACGGATTAGCAATCCGCTAATCCAAGGTAGCGGAGGTGAATCGGTTGAAAGACGTTAGAAACCCCTAATACGCCTGGTTGTGTGGTGATGATGTTATTGCGTTGTTGTGTGGTTGTTGTTGATCTCTGTTGTGCAGGCCTGTTAGATCGTCTCGGTGTAGGGCCGGGCGATCCGTGTGGACACTTAACTTGGTCACGGGACCGGTTAAGTCGTAGTTGCTGACTCGGTACGGTGCCGAGTCAGGGCGGTGGTGTTGGCGTATGTGAGTAGACTTGCGGGATATGGTAATTGAGATTTTTGTTGATTACTGATTGAGAATGATTGCTAGAGTCCAAGCGAGTCTGTGTGTTTACTTTTTCCTGCACTAGGACTCTAGGGTGCGTTAGATCCTGCAAGTCTAGGTGTTTGGATACGTTCCGGTACTTCCGACCCGATTGGATCCTCGGGTAGTTGCTAGTTACCTTATCGGACACATGCCTTCGGGCAGTGGTCTTGGTTATGGTGTTAACCTACTGGGTGACGCCGGTAGGTGTGTGATTCGAAGAATACGGGGTCATGTCCTAGGGCCGAATCGCATGGAAACTCGGGTTGCCGGGGTTAACTTGAGTCACTGCGTATCGATGGGCTGAGAACAGTGTCCTAGGTCGTGAGACTTTGTGTTTACGTCTAGGAGTCGTGGGTTAGTTACCATGTCGGTAGCAGTGGAAACCCGTGGAAGTTACCGAGATCGTAGGGGCCCAGTGTTGTGTTGTTGGTGTTGCGCTATAGATAGATCGAGTTTCAGTCGAGAGCATGTGCCGCAGTGCCCTCGATTTCCTTCGTTGGTGATTATGATGTATTTGCATGCTTGTGTGTTGTGGGTATGACACGACACGGTAGTGCGTGATCAACCGTTATCTTGTTGTTGTTATTTGGGGATTTCGGGACGGGGATTTGTAGATGCCAGATAGAATAGAATCTGTAGTGGGGAGCCGTCTCACTGGGTAATCTTAGATTGCTCATTAGAGACTTTTGGGTTTTTCAGGATTGGCGTAGCTCGGCGGACGCGTAGGACATTTGGAGTAGTCTCGGGTTGGCGTTGGGTATCGGTTATCACGTCTTTGGAATTTACTTTCGGTTTCAGATTTTATGGGCCCAGTTAAATGATTTGTATTGGATAATATTTTATTATGAATAAGATTTGTATTTTCAAAGTAATAAAAATGGAATGTTTCCCTGATATATTGTGACAAACTCTCCTCGTATGACTGCTCGGGTTCGATCGGTCATGTTCTTGTTTGATTGTTGGCCGGTCAGCTCGTCGGTCAGTGGAAAACGGGAAGGGGCGTTACAAAAGGTGGTATCAGAGCATGGTTCATCATGGGTTCAAAAATTCCGGTTATTCAAAGTTTTCAATGTTTTATCGAGTCAAAATGTGTCGCCAAAGCAACCATTAGGAATCCGAATCGCGTCCGTCAATCCGGGGAAATGGGTATGTTAGAAAAGTTAATAAGATTGTGCTAATCATTTGGTGTTTCGTTGCAGTCACACAGCACAATTGTCCTAGGAGAATTGGTGTGTGTGTGTGGTTGCGACGACAAAATGAGCGGCATCAGTACGAATGACCTTTAATTCATTGGATCTACTACAGCTAGTCCAAGTCCATTTTTTCAGCTCACGGAGTGTTCCCATCTTTCGCAGCCTATTCCGGAGTATGTGATTACCGGTTCTGAGACCGTTACCACTCCACCCATTCCATAGCCGCCTTATGATACAATTACACCCGGAGTACCACCGTCAGTAGCGCACACCGTTGATATTCATCCCCCATTAACATAGCGATCAAGTACATTCTCGGGATATGGGAGCTACCACTGCCTGCTATTCGACCACCAGTCTGACGCATTGGACTCTTCGTTCCTTACCCACGGTGCCACGTGGTTTTCATTTTTATTCAGTGTCGGTTGTTTGGCCAAGCATATCAGCCACCGCCGCATTGACGCAGATTCCGATTTATCACATTGGCAGCCGAGATGAACATTGTGCTCTTTCCCCTCATGACCGAGACCGTGTCGCTCCACCACCACCACCACACTCATTCAATCCTCCTGGCGCACCTGTCAGTTATGATCCACATGATTTGTACCATTCATGTTCGAGATGTTAGGAAGTAGATTAGGCTCGGGTAAGTAAGGGCTCTAACTCTCTTTTGATGTTTGTATATTGGCTTGCGTTCGTCTCTGACGTTTCAGCTGTGTGTAGAGGTGTTTCGTCTGGGACGGATTAGTAACCGCGAGTATGTAGACTCCGACGGGCCTACGTATTTAAAACTCTATGTGGTGAATAGACGTTTTATTCACGAAGTGGATGTGGAGTACTCGGTATTTGTCGTTTAAGTAACGAAGTGATCTTATTGCATGTGTTGGGATAATAAATGTAATACGGTTATAACGTGAAAGCAAATGATGGCCCGAGCAGACGGTTAATACGACCCTAAGAGACGACAGTATTTGCCGATTTGCTTGATTGATTGATTGTGTGTGATTGATTGCCTTGCTAGGGTGTTAGAATGTTGAATTGATTGATGCATTGATTGCTCGCTAGGTTGGTAGTCGATGATTTTGAATCATTGCGTTTAATTGATCACTAGGTTGCTAGCATTGCATTGTTTGATTCGCTAAGTTGTTAGAAAGTAATTCCTGAAATGTGGTTAGCGAATCGCTTAGATTGATCATTAGGGCATTAGACGTTTGAGTGATTGTTCGACCTCTAATCATGTGTAGATTAGATGTTCAGTTATCGATTAAAGTTGTTGTTGGTTAATAAAGATTAGAGAACCTCTTAACTAGAATTTGGGAAAGCATTTTATTAGGAAGCTTATTTGGTGGTAGAGCAGAATTATAAGCTATTGTTTATTAGCCACGTGTGACTGTTGGGTATGTGACTAAATACCAATATCTCTATAAGGAAGTGATATCGAAAGTAAGTTAGAAAGGTCTAACCGTGCCAGTGTTATTGAGGTTGTTGATGTAGGACGTGATGGACGATTTGACGAGGACACGAGACCGAACCTGAACCCGAGAGACTAGATATTATTGCAGGAAGCAGTTTGACCCGAGTTGGCGACGAAGAACTAGTCAGTGTGGATTCATGAAAGCATTTGGGTATCAGTGGTAGAAGGAATCAAGGCGAATGAGTTCAATGAGTTAGCAAAGAGATTCAGAAACATCAAAGTCAATGGAAGAGTCCGTTCGAGGATATCAGTGGGAAGAGTAGTTTTGGGAATCGGTGAAGCATGGAGATCAGTGATCGAGGAATTTCGAGGCATGTATGAGTATGGCGGTTTAGTTGAAACGGGCAATGTCGATACTATCAGAACATTGATGGGAAGCGATAAGCAGTAAAGGCGGAATGAGTATCGAGAATGAAGAAAGAGTCATTATTGCGTGATTGGGAGAAGTCAAAGCAAAGTGGGGAAGTCATCAATTGGCGCATGTGGATTCAAAAATTCATCAGTTGGCGCAAAGTCTTTGAAAAAAAAAATCAGAATGGAGCAGTCAGACAGAACCAATTGTCTGAAATCAGAAATGAGTCAGAAGTCCAATGGAGACTGAGAACCAGGAAGCGATCAAGAATCAAGCAATTCGGTGTCGGGAATTCAAAGCGACAGCGTATTTGGGTTGCACAAGCTTGCGTAGCAGGAAGTCATTTGGGCATCGGAAGTATGAACTGGGGATTAGAGACATAATCAACAAACTAATCAAATGGAGAAGTCGGGCTTGGTCAAGATTCAAGCCATATCGCGGGGGGAATTTAAGATGTCAATGTGATGGGAGTTGGAGCAAAACCATGTTTCAAGAGTCAGTTGAAGCATCGGGAGTGTAGTTACTATTGATTCAGATTTCAAGCAGTGTCATGTGGCGCATATGGAAACAAGACTCAGGGTGGAGTCGTACAGTCAAGAGAAATGAATATGCAATCCGAGAGCAGAACGGTGTAAACAAATTTTGTGCAAACCAGTAGTTCAGAAGTTAGGATGTATCGGAAGAGTGGGTTCACCTTGAGATCAGAGCATAAGCAGCGAAGCAGAGTTGGATTGGAATCAAAAACCCGAGTGAAGCAGTCCAATCAAGATCATCGTTTTTGGAATCAGGATTGGACCTAGTGATGCAATCAGATGGAGAACCAAGAAATGATCGTGAGTTAAGTCCTCAGCGTGGGCAGTTCAAGACGTCGGTATTTTGGGTTCCGTGCAAGACGATGTTTCAGATGTCAGTAAGCATCGGGAATGTAGTTCAGTTGGTTCAGAATTCAAGCGTCAAGCAGTTGGATCAGTTTCAGAGTGGCAACTTACATGGTTCTGTCCCGACTTGAAGATTGTCAGTAACGGAGAATTCGGGGACCGAATTCCTGTAAGTGAGGAAGAATGTAATACCCTGTATCAAAAAAATGGTCAACGGACAGCAGAAAAGTCAACAGAGGGCAGTTTTGTAATTTTGAGAGGTTAAGGTGCATTTTGGTAATTTTACAAAAATATGATCCGGAAGCTAAGACGGGCCAAATTTTATTCCTTTTAAAGAAAGAAAACATTTAGAAGACCAAGAATGGTGGAAAGGGACCGTTGATGAGTTTTTCGGATTATCGGGAAAGGACACCGATAAAACCGACAAAATTTGTAAAATCTATAATCGGAGCTACGAGTGTCCGTTTGAGGTGATTCAAATTTCTAAAATCATCTAAGAGAATATGGAATCTGAAATTAGTCTTGGTGGATTTATAGAAGCAGCTAAAGAGTTTTAAAAATATTAAACATAAAACCGGGTGTTTCCGAGAAACCGATACAATGTTCGGGCAAGCGAGAAGACCCTCTAAAGGCCACCAAAAATTATGAAATTTTGACCACAGCTCCATTAGAAGATTTAGAAGCTATGGTTAAAAGGATTCAGCAAGAATTGATGCTTATATAAAGTTATAAATTTTAGATCATTAATAGGTGATTAATTACTAAAACTCCAAAATAAATTCAAGGGAGCTTGGGCTTGGTTTAGGCGGATTAGAGCTGATGGATGAATTCAATATGGACCTTATTCAAGCACATTAATATGCTTGTGCCACGAAAATCATGCAAGAGGGAAGAAGAGGCTTTGTGAATTCATGGTTCAATGAACCTACAAGAAGGTTTTGGCCCAAACCGAAGGGGCTTTTCATGGGCTCTTCATATGTAAAATGTATGCTAGAATTACATGGTTTTGGGCCTTGAAAGGAATGGGCTTCTGGCATGGAGAAGAAGAGGCTTGCTCTCCAAGGTTTTCACATGCAAAAGTGTTGATGTGGCATGAGAAGGAAGGGGACACTCATGGGACACTTGTCACACCTCAGCACAATGGTTTTTGCTAAAAAAAGCAGCTGAGACTCTCATTGTTTCACACACCAAAACAAACAATAAGAAGAAAAGAAGAGAGGAAGCGTGAGGAAGAGGAAGGGAAGAAGAAGGAGGAGGAGAAGAAGTCGGAGGAGCAGAAGCCGGAGGAGGAGAAGAAGAAGAAGAAGGAGGAGGAGGAAGGAGAAGAAGATAGAGAGAGAGAGAGAGAGAGAAGCGTGAAGGAATAGAAGAGAGAGATAGAGAGGCGTGAAGGAGAGAGAGAAGATGAAGATTGAAGAAGAAGAGAGAGAGAGAGAGAGAGAGAGAGAGAGAGAGAGAGAGAGAGAGAGAGAGAGAGAGATGGAGGAGAAGAAGAAGTGTGAGACAAGAAGAAGAGAGAGATGGAGGATAACCGGAAGAGAAAGAAAGAGAACCGAAGGAAAGAGAGAAAACCAGAGGAGAGAGAACTGGAGGAGGGAGAAAATAAGGAAAGAGAAGATGGTCCGGAGACTCGATCAGAATCATTCGGTCAACGTTACGGTCAAGTGCGAGTCAAGGTCGGGTCAAAGCGATGGAGGTTTGGGGAAGGTTCGGGTTAGCGTCGGGTTCGTGCCGGGTCTCGTTGTTCCGCTAGTCCGTCAATCTGTCCATCTGTCGTCCTAATAACACTGCGAGTCGGCTCAAAAATCGTAGTTAGAAGCATGTAGATCGAAATGATAAGCCGTAGAATTAGGGTTTGCATACCCGGATGTGAATTGATTGCGTTTGAGAACCGAATTGACTGATTAACAATAAACCGGTTAGGTTTAAGACGCATGATAGGATCGTGAGAAATAAACGGATTAAACCTGTTGTGTGCAGCTAGGTTGTTAGAACCGTTGATTGGTGCATACATATAGTCGTGGCATGATAGGGCCAAATATGCATATAGGTATTTAAAGGACGGTATCGAATGAATATAAGTACAGGAATTAAGACGGTATTAAAAGATGGAATTAAACCTAACAAACGTATGGTATATGAATCGATATCGGGATTAGGTTTAATAAAGTTAAAGAAAGGAATGAATTGAGTAAGGGAATGATGAGACGTCGGGGGGGTTAGTAAGCTACTAGCCCTAAACCGACGGATCGTAGTGTTGGGATAGTGTCCTGAAATCACACTTGTACTCACTCCTGGTGATAGTTGTGTGTCGAGATCAGACATTCGTATAGTACTGGGTGGTTGCAATGTTTTGCTAGAAGCCTCTTGCAATCTGTAAGTTATGGACTTACTACCAGTACTATATGATCCTATAGGGTCACACACCTAAGCAAACTGGAAGCTACGACATGGGAATGATCATTATGGTAATGATCATATTAATGTGTATTGGATACACATTATAATCGATAAAAAGGTGTTGTGTCGATCGACACAGCTTGTGTGTCGATCGACACAGTTCGGGTTTTTCGAAAGGCTTTTCGAATTAAGACTTGATTAAGTCTGGCCCGTTAATTGTGTTTTAGGTCGAATATAACAAGTAAGTTTCGACCTAAACACTGTGCAGTCCACTTTTCTTGAAAGAAACAGTAGAAACACCAGAGAGAATCGAATCCCGTTGATCCGGCACTTGCATCCCGTTTCCAGCGAGCGTGCGTGTGTATCTGGTAGAGGCAAGGCGTTTGCGTTGCTCCACTGATCTCGTTCACCATCTCAATTCCGCTGCCAGAAAGGTAAGAACGAGGTTGGTTTTCATTCAATATATCAAACCCTAGATCCATTGGGATCCAAACAGTGGTATCAGAGCATGTTAGGGTTTAGCTATTGAATCTGGTGAAATTAATTCGAAACTTGATGTTGTTGGATTGAATTTTGCCTGTTAATATCGTTTTATTGAATGTTAATCTCGGATTTTGTTCATGTTGAAAACGATGATACTGTTGATATCGCACTGTGTCGATCGACACAAAGCGTGTGTCGGTCGACACGCCGCGAAACAAAAACGTAAAATTTTAGGGTTTGTCGCAGGGTGTCGATCGACACAAAGCGTGTGTCGGTCGACACAGAGCGAAAACTCGCAATAAAATTTTAGGGTTTGTCGCAAAGTGTCGATCGACACAAAGCGTGTGTCGGTCGACACAAGGCGAAAATCCGCAAATAATTTTAGGGTTTCGATCTGAGATCGAGTACCTGTATTTCTGCTGTGTCGATCGACACACTGGGTGTGTCGGTCGACACAGGCAATGCGATTAGATAGATCGGTTCAATTGGATTGACCGGTTATCTCGCTCGGTTAATTTTATTAACCAATTTGTTCTGGTTTGGTCATGTCGATCGACACACAGTGTGTGACGATCGACATGGACTATTAAACCGAACCGGTTTAATTGGATTGAATCGGTAATGTAAACTCGATCTGGTTTGATCGGTTATCTAAGAACGGTTTAATTCTAGTTGCATCGACCGATGCCCATAGTAGGCATCGATCGACACGACGTTCGCAGATATGCTGGTTGGACCACATATTTGCATATACCAGAACAATTTAATCCTAAAAGTTGTAGATGAATCTAAACTAAATAAAACTGAATGTTTTAAATAAATTAATAAATTCTTGGATGTATATTGGATATGCATCAAGATAAAACGGTTCTTTTCCTCAACCAAATATCAAGTGATCTTGATGTCTTGCCCGATCTTGTTTGCTGTCAAGACTCGTGTTGTTTGTTGGATATTCTTGGAGTCCTTGATATCCACTGCAACATGAGTAAGGCAGGTGGTCATTGACAGACTTGCAGTGCAACTGTCAGTGATCGCTAGACAGAAAAAGGATTGGTTTTACTTGACTGGGCTAACGGAAGTTCTGGGCCCAGAGACATCTGAGTGGATTGGACATAGTTTGTCTTATCCACGACCAAGAGTTGTACTGGGTACAATTAGCAATGATTTTCTTACCTAGGTAACTAAAGTTTGAGCAACGGCGAGTCGCCCACTCGAATTTTAGTAATCTGAGGATCTTGGCTCATTGTATTCATCTGAGGAAACATAGTTTTGAATACAATGCGAGTTTTCTTATTAGATAAGAACTCTCATTTCTTGAGCATTATAACTAAAATCTACCTTTTTGAATTACAGCTATGTCTGTCTCAAATCACATCAACACTTTCTCACTGAGATCCGTCCTTGAGAAGGACAAGTTAAATGGATCTAATTTCTTGGAATGGTATCGGAACCTGAGAATAGTTCTCAGGCAGGAGAACAAGGAATATGTCCTTGAAAGAGTTCTCACCGAGAGGCCACGTTCCAATGCCCCGCAGACAGAAAAGAATGCTTGGGATAAGCATTCAGCTGATGTCAAAGATGTTAATTGTCTAATGCTGGTGACTATGAACTCTGAGCTGCAGAAGCAATATGAGAACGTGATGTCACCCATTGAGATGATTAACAGCCTGAAAGCTTTATTTCAGGAGCAGGCTCGCACAGAGAGATACCAGACGGTTAAATCTCTCATGGATTGCAAGCTGGCTAAGGACAGTCCAGTAAGTCCTCATGTCCTTAAAATGATGGGTTACATTGATAACCTGGGGAAACCGGACTGTGCCATTAGCCAGGAGCTAGCCACTGACATGATTCTACAGTCTTTGTCGTCGTGTTTTGATAAGTTCATCATGAACTACAACATGCAAAACATGACTAAGAATTTGACTGAGTTGCACGGCATGCTGAAGACAGCAGAGCCGAATCTCAAGAAGGCTACTCCTAGTGTCCTGATGGTACAAGGGGGTAAAAGGTTTAAGAAACCGAAGAAGGACAAGGGAAAGGCCCAGGTTGTCGAGACTGAAAGTCAAGACAAGCCCAAGCCCAAGCCCAAGCCCAAATCCGGGCCTTCTCTTGAGGATAAGTGTAACTACTGCAAGCAGTTGGGGCATTGGAAGAGAGACTGCAAGAAGTTCAAGGAAGATTACAAGAAGCTGAAAAAGACGTATGATGCGTCTGATTCAGGTATTTATGTTATCGAACTTAATGTTATGTCTTCTAGTTCTACTTCGTGGGTATTGGATACCGGCTGCGGTGCTCATATTTGTACAAATGTGCATGCACTAAGAAACAGTAGGACGCTGAAGAAAGGACAAGTGGAACTACGGGTCGGGAATGGAGCTAAGGTTGCTGCACTGGCCGTAGGAACCTACGAGTTGTCCTTACCTTCGGGCATGGTTTTAATTTTAAATAATTGCTACTTTGTACCTGCGATTAGCAGAAACATAATTTCAGTTTCCGTTTTGGATTTGGAAGGTTTTGATTTTGCTGTTAAGAATAAAGTTTGTTCTTTTAATCGTGATGGTACATTTTATGGTGGCGCCCCATTAGATAATGGGTTATATGTATTAGACCAAGAAATGCCTAACTTTAACATAAATACAAAGCGGTTTAAGTCCAATGACGAAAACCCGACTTTCTTATGGCATTGTCGTTTGGGCCATATCAATGAGAAACGCATCCAAAGGCTCCATCGAAATGGGCTTCTGGGCTCGTTTGATTTTGAATCATGTGAGAAATGTGAATCTTGCTTGGTGGGCAAAATGGCTAGAGCCCCATTCAACAATCCAAATGAAAGGGCCAGTGACTTATTGGGCCTTATTCATACTGATGTATGTGGGCCGATGAGTACTGTTGCCAGAGGAAATTACAAGTACTTCATTACCTTCACTGATGACTTCAGTAGGTATGGCTATGTCTATTTGATGAGACACAAGTCAGAATCCTTTGATAGATTCAAGGAATTCAAGAATGAAGTACAGAATCAACTTGGCAAAAGTATCAAAGTTCTGCGATCGGATCGCGGAGGAGAATACTTGAGTCAAGAATTCAGCGACTATCTGAGCGAGTGTGGAATTATTTCACAACTCACTCCTCCTGGTACACCCCAATGGAATGGAGTGTCAGAGAGGAGGAATCGAACCTTATTGGATATGGTTCGATCTATGATGAGTCATTCTAATCTTCCATTATCCTTTTGGGGATACGCTCTAGAAACGTCTGCGTTTACTCTAAATAGGGTGCCATCTAAATCAGTGGAAAAGACACCACATGAAATGTGGACTGGGAATATTCCTAGTCTGTCTTTCCTGAGGATTTGGGGATGTGAAGCTTATGTCAAACGATTAATCTCTGACAAGCTTGCACCCAAATCAGATAAATGCTACTTCGTTGGTTATCCTAAGGAAACCAAGGCATACTACTTTTACAACCAATCTGAGAACAAAGTATTTGTTGCTCGGGACTGTTCTTTTCTTGAGAGGGAGTTTCTCTCTAAGAAAAACAGTGGGAGTAAAGTACATCTTGAAGAAATTCAAGATGCACAGGCAGCTACTCATCCTATTGAGGAAGAGCAGCAGCTGGATCCACAAAGTTCTGTGGAACCGGCGCCTGTGGAGCCTGAAGTTCGCAGGTCCGGAAGGATCCGTCACGAACCCGAGAGATACTATGGATTTCTCGTAACCGATTCCAATGATCTGATGATCATTGAAAGTGATGAACCAGCGACCTTTGCGAAAGCAATGATGGACCCGGACTCCGAAAAGTGGCTTGGAGCCTCTAAATCCGAAATGGGATCCATGTCAGAAAACCAAGTATGGTCCTTGGTCGATTTACCTAATGGTGCAAAAGCCATTGAGTGTAAATGGATCTTCAAGAAGAAGATTGACGTGGATGGCAATGTACAGATTTACAAAGCGAGGTTGGTGGCTAAAGGTTTCAAGCAAATTCATGGCATTGACTATGATGAAACCTATTCCCCAGTCGCTATGCTTAAATCCATTCGGATTCTTCTAGCGATTGCCGCTCATTATGATTATGAGATTTGGCAAATGGATGTCAAAACCGCATTCCTGAATGGTATTCTGGAAGAGGATGTGTATATGACACAGCCTGAAGGTTTTGTCGATCCTAAGAACGATGGGAAGGTATGCAAGCTTCATAAATCCATTTATGGATTGAAGCAAGCATCTCGGAGTTGGAATCTTCGTTTTGATGAATCAATTAAACAATTTGGTTTCATCAAGAACGAAGAGGAACCATGTGTTTACAAGAAGACTAGTGGGAGCAAAATTGCGTTTCTTGTACTGTATGTCGATGACATACTCCTCCTCGGTAATGACGTTCCGTTGCTTCAGTCTGTCAAGACTTGGCTCGGAAGTTGTTTTTCCATGAAAGACATGGGAGAAGCCGCATACATTCTTGGAATCAGAATCTACAGAGATAGATTGAATAGGCTGATTGGATTGTGCCAGGACACTTACATTGATAAGGTGTTGCACAGATTCAGGATGCAAGATTCCAAGAAGGGCTTCATACCGATGTCTCATGGCATGAGTCTCAGCAAGAAGCAGTGTCCGGCGACACCTGCTGAGCGAGAACGCATGAATAGGATTCCTTATGCTTCTGCAATAGGATCTATTATGTATGCCATGCTCTGCACTCGTCCAGATGTAGCTTACGCGTTAAGCATGACGAGTAGATACCAATCTGATCCAGGTGAAGTTCACTGGACAGCTGTCAAGAATATTCTCAAGTATTTGAGACATACTAAGGATAAATTCCTTGTGTATGGAGGAAGTGAAGAACTTGTGGTGAATGGATTCACTGATGCGAGTTTTCAGATGGACAGAGACGATTTCCGATCACAATCTGGATATGTCTTCTGTCTAAATGGCGGTGCAGTGAGCTGGAAGAGCTCTAAGCAGAATACCGTAGCTGATTCCACAACGGAAGCTGAATATGTTGCTGCTTCAGAAGCGGCAAAGGAAGCTGTTTGGATTAAGAAGTTCATGACTGAGCTTGGTGTGGTTCCTAGTAACTTGGAGCCAGTGGCTTTGTTTTGTGATAACAACGGAGCCATTGCTCAGGCAAAAGAACCAAGGTCACACCAGAAGTCCAAACATGTGGAGAGGAGATATCACCTGATTCGAGATATCGTCAATAGAGGTGATGTGAAGATCAGCCGAGTTCCGACAGACGAGAATGTCGCTGATCCTCTGACTAAGTCACTCCCAAGGCCTAAGCATGAGAGTCATACGACTGCTGTAGGCGTTAGAGATCTTAAGATGTAATCTTGATTCTAGTGGGAGTTTTAGTTTTGTTTTAGTTATAATAAGACGCTCTTGTAAACATTCTTTTGGAAATGTTTAATGAAATTTGATTTCAGCATTATTTATTGTGATCTAAATAATGGTCCCAAAATAAGTTTATGACATGTTATAGGCCATCAAGTTGAGGACTTGATCATGAAACCCTATAAGTTAATAAATTATTTTGTCCCCAGTCGAGGTTGTAGAATTGGGACACTGACAACCGTTAGAGACTAGATTGTGAGGTGACTGTTGGCTAAGTTTCATGGAGCCAATGATATGATTATCGCAGTCAGTCACATAGATATATGTTAGTGAACATATGATCGGACATGACCCGCGAATGAGAAGTCTACAAGATAGTTATATATGTGTCATAAGAGGTTCTCATTACGACTATAGAGTATAGTCCTTAGACCTGAGTTCATCATGCTTTCTTGCATATGAATTGGTACATTTTGACTTTGTCAAACGTCGACCCGTAACTGGCGACTATAACGGCACTGTTCAAGTATATCATGAAGTGTGCGTTGAAACAGGGATGGAACAAGATGGGATTTGTCCCTCCTGTATAACGGGAGATAAATATCTCAGGGCCTATCGAAGATTTAATACTGAGAAAATGTGTGGCCGCACTCAAACGAACTGTAGTTCAGTTGTTTGTAATGTTCAGTATGAGATCAGGAGTTCGATAAACACGATGTTGGCTTAATAAGGATGACACCAATCTTGCCTTATGCCAAATCGAGATATAGAGACAAAAGGATTATAGGAATTGATGATTCCAGTACAAGTGGGAGATTGTTGGGATAGTGTCCTGAAATCACACTTGTACTCACTCCTGATGATAGTTGTGTGTCGAGATCAGACATTCGTATAGTACTGGACGGTTGCAATGTTTTGCTAGAAGCCTCTTGCAATCTGTAAGTTATGGACTTACTACCAGTACTATATGATCCTATAGGGTCACACACCTAAGCAAACTGGAAGCTACGACATGGGAATGATCATTATGGTAATGATCATATTAATGTGTATTGCATACACATTATAATCGATAAAAAGGTGTTGTGTCGATCGACACAGCTTGTGTGTCGATCGACACAGTTCGGGTTTTTCGAAAGGCTTTTCGAATTAAGACTTGATTAAGTCTGGCCCGTTAATTGTGTTTTAGGTCGAATATAACAAGTAAGTTTCGACCTAAACACTGTGCAGTCCACTTTTCTTGAAAGAAACAGTAGAAACACCAGAGAGAATCGAATCCCATTGATCCGGCACTAGCATCCCGTTTCCAGCTAGCGTGCGTGTGTATCTGGTAGAGGCAAGGCATTTGCGTTGCTCCATTGATCTCGTTCACCATCTCAATTCCGCTGCCAGAAAGGTAAGAACGAGGTTGGTTTTCATTCAATATATCAAACCCTAGATCCATTGGGATCCAACATGTAGATGTGATAAAAGAGACTTAGAAAGGTTAATCAGAAAGGGAAATGTTGTGGAAGTTGAGCCGTCTACGGATTAGCAATCCGCTAATCCAAGGTAGCGTACGTTAATGAGATGTGGGCCATCTACAGATTAGCAATCCGCTAATCCAAGGTAGAGGAGGTGAATCGGTTGAAAGACGTTAGAAACCCCTAATACGCCTGGTTGTGTGGTGATGATGTTATTGCGTTGTTGTGTGGTTGTTGTTGAGATTTGTTGTGCAGGCCTATTAGATCGTCTCGGTTTTGGGCCGGGTGATCCGTGTGGACACTTAACTTGGTCACGGGACCGGTTAAGTCGTAGTTGCTGACTCGGTACGGTGCCGAGTCAGAGCGGTGGTGTTGGCGTGTGTGAGTAGACTTGCGGGATATGGTAATTGAGATTGTTGTTGATTATTGATTGAGAATGATTGCTAGAGTCCGAGCGAGTCTGTGTGTTTACTTTTTCCTGCACTAGGACTCTAGGGTGCGTTAGATCCCGCAAGTCTATGTGTTTGGATACGTTCCGGTACTTCCGACCCGATTGGAACCTCGGGTAATTGGTAGTTACCTTATCGGACACATGCCTTCGGGCAATGGTCTTGGTTATGGTGTTAACCTACTGGGTGACGCCGGTAGGTGTGTGATTCGGAGAATACGGGGTCATGTCCAAGGGTCGAATCGCATGGAAACTCGGGTTGTCGGGGGTAACTTGAGTCACTGCGTATCGATGGGCTAAGAACAGTGTCCTAGGTCGTGAGACTTTGTGTTTACGTCTAGGAGTCGTGGGTTAGTTACCATGTCGGTAACAGTGGAAACCCGTGGAAGTTACCGAGATCGTAGGGGCCCAGTGTTGTGTTGTTGGTGTTGCGCGATAGATAGATCGAGTTTCAGTCGAGAGCATGTGCCGCAGTGCCCTCGATTTCCTTCGTTGGTGATTATGATGTATTTGCATGCTTGTGTGTTGTGGGTATGACACAACGCGGTAGTGCGTGATCAACCGTTATCTTCTTGTTGTTATTTTGGGATTTCGGGACGGGGATTTGTAGATGCCAGATAGAATAGAAGTTGTAGTGGGGAGCCGTCTCACTGGGTAATATTAGATTACTCATTAGACTCCTTTGTATTTTTCAGGATTGGCGTAGCTCGGCGGCCGCGTAGGACACTCGGAGTAGTCTCGGGTTGGCGTTGGGTATCGGTTATCACGCCTTTGGAATTTGCTTTCGGTTTCAGATTTTATGGGCCCAGTTAAATGATTTGTATTGGATCATATTTTATTATGAATAAGATTTGTATTTTTAAAGTAATAAAAACGCAATGTTTCCCTGATATATGGTTTCGTCCGAACCAAACACAACTCGTTGAAGCGGTATGGGTTGAAAAGCTTTGTATCGTGGAAACGAGGTAAACGGAGTCAAAGGTGTTTTGGTTCGAGCCTTCGTCTCAAACCGGACTGTCTCTGGCTTTCGTATTGTGACAAACTCTCCTTGTATGATTGCTCGGGTTCGATCGGTCATGTTCTTGTTTGATTGTTGGCCGGTCAGCTCGTCGGTCAGCAGAAAACGGGAAGGGGGCGTTACACAGACAAACGAAGAAAGGACCTTGAGTTCTAAGTAGGCGACCAAGTCTACTTGAAGATGATCACCATCAAGGGTCGGGCAAGGGTTTCTAAGCGTGGCAAGCTTGATCCTAGATATTTGGGACCATTCCGAATCATTGAACGGGTTGGGGCGGTCGCCTATAAGTTGGATTTGCTAAGTGAGATGGACGCATTTCACATTGTATTCCATGTCTCACAATTGTACAAATGCTTAGGGCCAAGGGAACTTAGGCCAAACTTGACCATCGAAATCCGGCCACTCCGAATCCTGGATAGGATGGAAAAAGCAACCCGAAAGAAGGTGGTGAAAATGGTCAAAGTTGAATGGATCCACAATGGGATCAAGGAAATCACTTGGGAAACCGAGAACAGGATGAAGGCCGACTACCCAGAGTGGTATAGAAACCTTGACGCGGATTCGGGGATGAATCCATTTCAAGGGAGAGACTTGTAGTATCCCCCAACCGGCCTAAGGAAGATGGGACGGGTCATGGAACCATAAACATGAACGAGAAGTCCGGAGAGACAAACCAAAGTGTTCCATAGGCGTTTCAAGGCTGAGATTCAGCTAGAAGGATCTCAGTCAAGTGTAGAAGTGAAGAAGTCAGCTCAGATGAGCTGAACAGTCCAGCTGGTCAGCTAGGTCAGCTGGCAACCAGCTCAACTCAGCTGGCCGGAGTGTTAATCTCTTGGATTAGCTGGTCAGCTAGTGATACTAGCAGACCAGGGGCGGTTACCAGCGAATGGTCACCATGTGTGGTTGTGTCCATTCGCCCAAGCCACTCATGCCCATTCGGCCAAGGAAGTTGGCGATCAAGAGAGCCTATAAATAGGTCATTCCTTGGCCAATTTGCGCACGCCCACACAAGGGAAAACACCCAAGAAATTCTCCCAAAAGGCAAAGGCCAAAAGCGAGAGTTTTAGAGAGAGAGAGAAGCCGGAATCTTGAGAGAGAAGGCCGGCGGTTTGAGAAGGTTTTGGTGGTGGTTTGAAGTGCAAGGAAGGGAACCAAAGATGGTTGGTGAGGCATCGGCTACCCATGGAAAGACCACGACCACATCAAAGGTTAGAGTCCGGTTCATTCCTTCTCGGCCTTGGCCAAACCCTAGCGGCCATTGGTCGGTTGTCTATGACCGGAATTCTCTTCTTCTTATTTCTAAATAGGCGCTTTATCCTTGTTACACGACCGGCCATAAGGCCTTGGTCGTGAACGGTTGTCAAGCGTATGTAAGTGGAACCGAGCACATGCATGGCCCAAGGGTCGATGTCGTCTCAAGCGGTTTAACGGCACGTCAAGCGGACGGTGACCAAGAACCGAGAGACCAAGACATGGCCGGTCAGTATGTGTATGAACCGAGAAGAGTTCATCGGGCCACAAAGCATAACCGCTCGTCGACCGTTGGTGTGTGGTGTGGATGTTCACGGACGGTCTACGGACTGTCGCAAGTGATCATCGGCCGCGGTCGCACGTACGGACCACAGGAACGATCGCAACCGTCCGCTGTAACGATCGCGTCCGTTCGTACGTAAGGTCGCGTCCGTTCGCGGATGTACGACTGGACCGCGTACCGACCGTGTAACGATCGCGGATCATCCATCGCGAACGTAGCGCACGGCCGTAAGGTCTTTCGTCAACCGGACAGTACGTCCGTACTGATCAGTCCACGCGACCGTAAGGTCAAGCGTGCGTTCGAGCGGTTCGTCCGTCCCGGTCACGCGATACGACCGTAAGACCATCCGCATACGGACGTACGGACGACTGTGAACCAAACGCGGACGACTATCCGCACACACGCATACGACCTTACGGATGTGAACACGAACGCACGCCCAGGTCTGTGGGCCGAGTTGCGGTCGCGGATTCATAAATGTGTATGGGACCAAAGCGACTTATGATTGGAACTTAGAATAAACTAGGGTTGCTTGTATGATATAAGTTCATGGGATCATATAGAATTGTTGAATTGCTAGGTTGCATAAAAATCGGATATAAATGAATATGTAAATCTCATGAACATGTTTTGGCTTTCAGGTGATCATGTGGATGATCTGGCTTAGGCGCAGACTTAAGGACCCGGGAGACGAGTGGTGTTTAGATAGACATTGTTAGGACCGAATAATTTAGCATAATGCAAACGAACTGCATTGTATTTGGTACCTTTGCTTAATTAATAAAATGTCTATTTTATCTTATATGATCTTGCCTTAGTTTAATACAAATCGAATGAAATGAATGAATGAGTTAGAAATTGTTTAAGTATGAAAATAATGGACTTGAGGTTCGCAAAGGAACCTCAAGATAGGATGGCTAAGTAGTGGCAATCTGTTCCGGCCCTATGGCCGGGATAGGCCTTGTCAAGAAACCCTGCATACAAGGTAAACCGGGTTTATGTGTTTTACCAGTATTTGCAGAAGAAATTGGAGAACTATATTATTTACGTCGTATATTGGATGTAATAAGGGAACCATGTGGCTATTTGGGTCTAAAGACGATTAATAATGTTGTTTTTGACACATTCCGAGATGCATAATTTGCCATTCAAAATATTGAAATTCCCTAATTTATGTTCCATTATGTTAATCATCTATTTAGCTATTTATTTCAAATAATTGTTGTGTTTCTTTTCAATAATAGAGAATTCATGTTTCTACATTTTCATTTTTATTCTAAGTTTCTATTTCTTTAAAATCATACTTCATCTACAATTTCTATAGTTTCAAATAGTCGACTACATGTGTTTCTACAAATTGAATTAAGTTAAACATTTCTCTAGAAAACCATTCTTATGAGTATATACTTATTATTTAATGCATCTGAACGTAATAATTCGGATATGCATATAAAACTATGAATTACATCTTATATCATCTTGATATAGAGAAAGACTTATATAACGTTTTATCTTGACACTAATCGAAAAATACACCTTAATTCATTCCCAACAGAATAATGTCCGCACATGTGTACGAGTCGATCACCTATTTTTTATGTAAAACCAAATAAAATATTAAAAAACAAAATCCAGAAAATAAATGGTTTACTAAATAATTATTGAGAAGAAAATTGTCTTTAATAGTTCGGAAATATTGGAATCAAACAGAGTAAAAATGTATAGATAAATATACAAGTTAATTTTTTTTATTGTATTAAAATTTAAAATTTAATATTTATATAAGCTAAACGGATTTAAATAGACATGTATTAGTTATATCAGGTTTAAACAGATGGGTCTAAATAGGTCTTATAAACGGGTCTAAACAGACCAGGTCTGTCCATTTTAACATCTTTATGTAAAGCCAAATATTTAAAAAAAAAAATCAAATCAAAAAGATAAATGTTTTACTAAATAGTTTTTGCAAAAAAAAACAAATTTTAAATAGGTGAGAAATGTTGATATTACATTTTAATTATCTAAGTTTATTTTATTTTAAACATCTCAAATTATTTATTACTATTCGTAATTCATTTTAATTATCTATGTTTCTAATAAATTATTTATGACTATTATTATTTATATTTAAATTTTAATAGTAGTGATTGCAACACTATTATTGTATATGTAATTATATTCTACACACTAAATATATCCAATGCATTATAGCATCATTTTTAAAAAAATAGGTAAGAAAAACAAAAATAGGAATAGAAACACATAAATTCAATATTTAGATAAAATAAATGAAAATATATAAAATATGTAACTATAATAAAAACCAAAAAATATTTACGCTATATAATTCAAAAAGTAAATAATTTAGCGTATAGATCTCAAACCTAAATAAAATTTCTTAATTCAGATAACATAAATATTTAAAATAAGTAGTACGATAAAATTAATATAATATTTTGAAATAAAAATAAAAAATAGACAAAAACAAATAAATAAATAAACCATCAATATAAATTATTCAATAGCACTGGATTTTTTTCCTTAAAAATGGAAAAAAAAATCTTTATATAATTATTTAAATATTACTAGTTGCACACTTTAACCCCCCCCCCCCAAAAAAAAAAACAAGTTGCACAACTGAAATGAAAAAAAAAAAATAGAGAGATTGATATACTGAAATAACACGTGGGTTTAGGGATCTAAGAAACTCTTTTCTTCAAATCAATAGAAAGAGAGAAGAAAAAAGCTTTGGCCTCTATCGAATATGATGACACTTTATATCAATGAAAAGCGCCGATATGTTATATATGAGATATGGAATGATCTTCTACAATCTCAAATCCCTATTCGTTCTTTTTTAACATCATCATCATACCAGTTTCTACTTTCTAACAATTTTATATCCTATACTACCTTTTCTTAATTTATCAGTTTTACTTAAAAATCGATGATATGTACACATGTAAAAGTAGGTAACACTCTAATTTAGATTTGGGTATTTGATTATTCAGGTCGGTTTGGTAATATTCCTTTTAGTTTTTGGTTCGGTCAGTTTGGGTATTTGAACTCATAAATATAATGGAATTTTTCTGATCGATTCCGGTTTAGATATTTATTATTAAATTTTTAAAAATATCTAAAATCTCAAATATTTAAAAATCTAAAAAATATTTGAAAACTAAAAGTTACTTGAAAATAATATATCCGAAATATCAGAATATATCTGAAATTTCCCCCTTCCACAATCTAAAAAATATACACAAAATATCAAAACTTTTTTCAAAAATAATTAAAACATTTATTATTTTTATATCATCAGAACTAGAACTGATACTTAAAGATAGTATATATAAAATCCAATATAGTAAAATACCTCTAAAAACCTATTTGAATCGTTTTTCAGATCGGTGATTTGGTTTGGATATCGGGTCCGGATAAAAATACCTAGGTGTATTCTTAGGCCCCGAATAATAACCGCGTTTTACGAAACGATTTTAGAATACAATGCGGTTCAAATGCGGTGTGGTTCGGAAAAAATGTATGTACGAGACAAATGTGATTTTTCATTTGCTTTGAAAAATATAAATAAATTTTTTTAAACATTAATTACAAAAAAATATAATTGATAATTTAAAAGCAATTTTCAAAAAACACACTTGGAAAACGTTTTTTAGACGGCACAATTCAGCAGGCTTTGAACTTAAATACGTACCCCTGTGTACATAATTTCCCTTGTTTGTTTTATTTTTGAAAACGCAAACTCGTGTTTTATAATAACAAAGCAAACTAGAACGAAAATAAATTACTATTGTTATTGTTATTTTTGTTATATGTTGGGTTTGATAGGGGAGAGAGAGAGAAGAGAGGATGAGAAAATGATAACCCGTAAGAAAAGGAAAGCAAAAGAAAAGCAACTTCGATGTGCTGTTGTTGATTTGGATAAAAGGGATGTGTTTGTGTGCATACAACATACAAAACACCTTTTGATATCATCCCATCACAAAGTATTGATCTGTCTTCTGCTGAGTTGATATTGACCATTTATCATTCCAAGTAACGACCCCTCATTTAAAAGTATGTATTGCTGATTTTAGTTGAAGAAAAAAAGAAGATAAATTTACTGATTTTTGTAATATATATATATATTTCCTATGGAAACACTCGATTAACAAAATTCTGAAGAACCCGTCTAAAATAAAAATTGAACATTATATTTTATGTAGGACTTCCAATTATAAAATTTATAAAGGATCCCTTTTTTCTAAGCCACCAAAAAAGATTATTAAAGAATTGTTGTTTAGAAAATATCATTATATATGCAGTTTTATACATTTTTGTAACAGCGTTTAAAATTTTGTTTAAGAAAAAATAAAACTTGCCTTCTACTATATATATATATATATATATATATATATATTAATATAGATATACTTAGTAGATAACTTTATTTTATTTTTTTATATTTTAATAACTGAAAGAGATTTCTAAATTTAAAGTAGGAATACGGAGTTTAAGTAAGGGTCAACTTCTCGTGTAGCCTCATGGCTCTAAAAGAAATCCACACTATTTCCATACCCTTCTCACTTTAATGAAATGTTGTTCGACCATTTTGCATTTGGTTTACGGATCCCGGTTAAATTGGGTCTTGGATGGATTTGGTTGGTTGGGATTTAATCCATTTAATTGGATTGATTTGGTTTATGGAAAAAAAAAATTCACGAGCCTCGCCTCCGAACCTCGCCTCGCCTCCGAGCCTCCGAGCCTTGCCACCTCGTCTCGCCTCAACCGGGTTTTGCTCGTCGGCGCTGTCGCCTCGCGTCTCCGACCACCATTCGCCGGCTTCGTCGTGCCTCGTCACCATTGGGACTACCAATTGAGTAGAAATGTACTACAGAGGTAATATTGGCCGCGGAAATCGATTCAAATTGGAATTTGTGTTGTAGGTGAACTGGGGATAACCAGTGCAACTAGTATAACTTGTAAAACTAAGAATTGTTCTGTATAACTAGTATCTTTGGTATAACTGGCAGAACAATAAAACTAGTATAACTGGTACAACTAGTATAACTGGTAAAACTAAGAATCGTTGTGTATAACTGGTACAACTGGTATAACTGGTACAACCTGTAAAACTGGTATAATTAGCACAACAAATCCGTAAAACTAGTCATAAATAGTCATAAATCGATATGACGTTTACACTTCTCTAAATATTATCAAATTAAGTTAATGGAGTTGTTTAATACCCCATTTGATGCATGCAGGGGACAAAGAAGAACGTCGGACCGTCGCCTCGGGTAACTCAACAAATCCTTTATGGGTGAGTCTCTTCGAAGCCGGCGAACAGTCACCTCTCATCATTACAAATCCTTTATGGATGCTACCCATCAAAAGAGATTCCACTATATAAATACAGAGTTATGCGTCTCTCTCTCTCATATCCATCACACAAGAGTAATTCGTTAAAATAGAGAGAAGTTTAAAAAAAGGAGAAGTTAGAAAAAACAGAGACTCACCATGGCCAACAGGAGATCGATTGTCTTTCTTCAACAATTTCCGATTTCGATCCTCACCAAGATTGTTCAAAAAACCGGCAAAGCTTCCTCCGCCGATTACTACAATCTCAGAACAACCTGCAAAATTATGCGACAAGCCTCAGAGAAACCTGAAGTCCTACAATCTCTTTGTCTCTCTCCGCTGGTGAAGATGCCTATCCGTGCGATGCTGCACGACCGGATTCTCCGTAAAAGCTTATATCGGAAGAACACCGCTGCATTCTTCATTGAAGATATTATCACTTACTTTGTAGAAAATAATGTAGCAGACGGATTTGTGTGTTTACGCATTGCAGCGTTTGGGGAGGGTGACGATGAGATTCTGGAAGCTTGTTATCTGTATGGTGTTCTGCGCTTCCTCCACGGCGATCCTCTGACCTCTCCTTATGACGAAATGCCCTTCATGTACTGGCGGGAAGATGAGGAGGTTTTGGTGGCCCGAGTTTGGAAGAATCTGAGAAAGATGTTGCATGGAATCCCTGTCGATAAGAAGAGGGTTTATACGCAATCGTTGCAGAACGTAAGGTCCGGTAGATCTTGCCATGTTCTCGATATGAAAATCGACTGCTACAAGTGCTTCATGTACAAACGGGGCATGAAGTTGTTCTACATGACTCAATTTGTTCCTTATCTGCATTAATTTCCTTTCTCGTACTCTGTATTTGGTTTTTAATTTCTCAGCTATGTACTACTCTTTTGGAATGTTATGTCTATATCATTTTTAATTTCTCTTCACTGTGTAAAACCGTGTAAAACTGTGTAAAACTAAGTGAATTTTATCACCAAACATATGTTTCACGTTTTAAACATACGTTACACACAAAGACAACGAAAACATACAAAGACAACGACAATAACCAACAATACAACCATGAACTACATAGAACGACCAAGCTCAATTATATGCTTCTTTGCCTTAACAACCATTGTCATCACAATGGCAATGACAGTAACACAAATGAACCCAACACAACAACATTTGATCATCACTCTCCCCTTGTTAAGGTCTCTTTTTGTTACTAATGTGTCTTCCTCCAAGTCATTGATCCTACACTTTAAGGCTTCAATTTCGATACCAATCTCGGATTTGGCTTTCTCAATCTCAATTTCAATACTCGAAATTTTGGGCAACGCATCATTGACTTCCTCATACATGCTATCCTCCACCCATTTGAACAAATGTTTCTGAGTTTAAAAACAAAAGCAATATGTAGTGAATCATAAACAAAAAACAGAGCATAAATCATTATCCACAAATTATTTGACAATATGCTTACATCTTTCATGGTTGAACATCTGAAGAATGGTCTTCCTGGGTTGTCTTTCGTCTTATACGTGAGAATGACGACGCCTTTACCGCAGTGACACTTCGCCGGAAACCCTCGGTCTCCATCTTCAACAGTCGACGAAGATGTATCGCAGCTCATGGAGGATGAAGAATATGGAGAAATCAAGGCACCTATGGATAGAATGAACGAGAGGTGAGATGAAATCGTTGTTTAGATGAAGAAAGCGAAATCAATTGAGAGGAATTGGAATTATTTCGATTTCTAGGGTTTTGAATTCAAGAGATTGGGGATTTTTTAATTCAAAGGGTCATTTGGATCCGGGTCATGTAGGACCCGCGTCATGTATCCGTGGAGTCCGAAAGTTCATGGTTTAAATAACATTTTCCCCATTTTTCCTCATAATTAATATCATTAAATAAAAATATTTAACATATAACTATATGAAATTTGAACTTGTAAAATCACTTTCATCCTAACTATGGTCAATGGGTGACATTACATCAAATTAGATTGGGAAAATCACTCGACTAATTAATTCCACCAACAATGTTCATATACTTGCAAGATCATTTTTGGAATAACGGACAAGATATGAGGATAAATTTACAAAGATTGAAGGTTATAACATATTAAAATACATAAGCATTAGATTCATATACTAATTGAGTAAAATCAAAAGTAAAACTATAAAATCGAATTTAAAGTTCTAGTAAAACTTATTATATTGAAAACATCCAAAGTACAACTATTAAGAAATTTGGTACAACTACAAACTCCTATAAAACTATGTATTAAGTTTTGGCGCCAAAATTCCATCGTTTCGTATAACTAGTATAACTGAGAAAAACTTGTGTAAAACTGTGTGAGTCTCTGCTTTTCGAAGAGACTTGTAATGATGAGCATCTTTTTTGGGTTTTTCAAGAGACGGCTTGTCTTCCTTCTTTGTCCCATGCATTAAATGGAGCATTATTACAAGCCGGCGAACCGTCACATCACATGCTCCGTTTAATGCAGAGACAAGCATGACAACCCGTTGCTTGACAAACCCAAGAAAGATGCTCATTATTACAAGCCTGCGAACCGTCACATATCTGCGTCTTATGAACGCAACCCAAACAAAATTTATTTCTCTATAAATACAGAGAAGTTCTTCCACTCTCTCATAACCGTTTTCCACACAAAAACAGAGAGAAGTTAGAGAAAACATAGACTCACCATGGCCAACAGGAGATCGATTGTCTCTCTTCAACAATTTCCGACCAAAATCCTCTCCAATGTCTTACTGAAAGCCGAGAAAAATTCCCCGGCCGATTACTTCAACCTGCGAAAAACATGCAGAATTATGAACGAAACCGGCAAGAGTAAAGAAGTCCTCCGTTATCTCTCTCTCTCAACCCTGGTGAAGAATCCGCTCAGTGCGTATGAGCACATGGATTTTATGGACACATGCGTAGACAATCACAGCTGCGCGGCTAACTTCGTGAAAGGTATCCTCAATAGTTTTACTTTACCATTTCAATCAGTTTTACCGGTTTTACATCGACAGTTTTACTCAGTTTTACCGGTTTTACATCGACAGTTTTATTCAGTTTTACTCAGTTTTACCAGTTTTACGTCGATAGTTTTACTCAGTTTTACCGGTTTTACATTAGGTATCCTCACATACTTCCAAGAGGGTGATGTGGTAAATGGATTGTTATATTTTAACAATGACGCCATTGGAGAGGGAGAGGAAGAGATTCTGGAAGTTGCTTACCTCTGGGGTGTTCTGCGCTTCCTCCACGACGATCCTCTAGAAGGTCATCTTCAGGAAGTTTCTTTCCCTGACTGGCGGGAAGGTGAGGAGAATTTGGTGGCCCCCGTTTGGAAGAACTTGAGGAGGATACTGCATGGAGTCAATGTCGAGAAGAAACCGGTTTATATGCAAATATTGCGGAACCGAAGGCCCCCTGCATCTTGCCATCTTCTGGATATGGAAATCGACTGTCCGGATTGCTTCATGTACAAACGGTGCTTGAAGTTCTTCTACATGAATCAATATGTTCCTTATGTTGGAATTGTGTCCAGTAATCTCGGTACTGTCTCTAGAAAGTAAGAGTATGTCAATGATCAGACATAAGTCATATAATACTGGGGGTCATGATGGCTTGCTAGAGTCCGCTCATGATCTATAAGTCTTGGACTTATTGCCTTTATTATATGATCCCATATGGGTCACACGCCTAAGCTAACAGGAAAATGTGTAGGAACGGTTTAGCAGAAGTACGGTAAAAGTGCTAGGCATTTACTGTACTTAGAGAGAATAAAACGGTTTAGCTACTCTGTGTCGATCGATACACAAGGTGTGTCGGTCGACACAGTTTGCGAATACCGTCGAGTTAATTGGTGTTTGGGCCAAATGGCCCAAACGGAACAGGACGAGTTTTGTGTCATAAAACTCGAGTTTATGAGCAATTAACCCTAACACTCCAGTTGAAAACTCTCTCTCTCTGCGCCGAGTTCCTTCAGTGGTATCAGAGCCTATGGTTCTGGTTTTTCTTGTTTAGATTCAATGTTTAGGATTGTTTTCTTGTTTAAAAGTGTTTTGAATCAACTACTGATAAGAGAAACCATTTAAGCAACAAGAATTGAAATCTAAACACACCTAAAATCGCAGAAACCAAGCTATATTGACTTGGTAGAATGCGATTTTCAAAAGTCAGTATCGGCCAGAATCGCATGGATCGATCGATACGATCGCATGGATCGGTCGATACAGTCTATCGGCTAACCCTGTTAACGCGTGAAAGCATCGATCGATACAGGATCGATGCAGGTTCGATATTAGTGCATCGACCGATGCGGTTGGTGCACATCGATCGACACGGTTAGGGTTTTGGCTCGGATCCGTGCATGCGTAAGAGCATCGATCGATACAGGATCGGTGCACGATCGATGCAGGATCGATGCTGAGAGCATCGACCGATGTGGTTGATGGATCGATCGACACGGTTGGTCCATCGATCGACATGGTTGGTTTAAGGCTCGGTTTAATTTTGATTAAAATTAATTCGCCCTGGTTTAATAAACAGATTTAATAATTTTATTAAGTCTGGTTAAACCGGGACAAGAAATCCAATGTCGAAAGAATTATTGGATTTAGTGCCTAAACCAGGATTTTCTAATTTGATTTGGTTGGACCAAATAAATTGAGAAAATCCGGTTTAGTAAATAACCGGTTGACAATTGTGGTCATCGTAGTAATTAAAATTTGGTTAGACCAATTTTAATGAACCAGACCGGTTATGTCATTTAATTGGACAATTGGGTCATGTCTTGGACATGGACCAGTTCTTGGGCCTCGGGCCAAGAAGTTAAAACAATTGGGCCAGTTATTTGAGTCTTTCTTCAGATTAATTTAAAATTTATTTTATAAAATTATAAAGTTGATTTTAAATTAAAGTTTCCGAAATTTTGAAATTAGAAAGTTTCTTAAATTAGAAGTTTCTGGATTTGCGGGTTTTGGATTTTAAAGAAATTTCTAAAGTTTAGAAAGTTTCCAATTTTAGAAAGTTTCCAAAAATAGTAGGTTTCCAAAAATGGAAAGTTTCCCGAAATAGTAATCTTCTATTTTGGGAATGATTTTTTAAATAAACCTACGAACCTCAAATAATATCAAGCGTTGGATGTCTTGTCCATTCTATGTCAGCTGTCGAAGCCCATTCAATTGTATTCATGGCCTTACAGTGTGAGGGTGTCTACTTTTGCGTGGATAAGACGGTTTGTGATTCATAAATGTCATTGGGAGTCCCAGACATTAATGATTACATGACTGTATAGTCTGGTTTTCTTGACTAGGCCATCGGGAGTCCCGGGCCTTGAGACATCAGAGTGGATTGGGCCTCGGGCCCAGATTCACAACCAAGAGTTATATCACGGATATAATTAGCCGATATAGGGCTTACCGATATAAGCTAAGGTTTGGTGACGGCCAGTGGCCCACTTTAATCTTAGTTATATGTGGATCTTGGAATCATTATATTCTATTGAGGGTAACTTATGTTATTGAATATAATGCGTGATTAATCATATTAAATTTAATACGAGATTAATCATATTGAACATTTTAACTAATAACCTTTTTATCTATATATTTCAGCTATGACTACTACAAGCACACAAAACACATTCTCGATCCGGTCTGTTCTCGAAAAGGAGAAGCTGACTGGAACGAACTTCCTGACGTGGTCAAGGAACTTGAGGCTAGTCCTCAAGCAGGAGAAGAAGGATTATGTCCTTCGTGATCCTCTCCCCGAGAGGCCTCCTGCCAATGCCGCCAGGACTCTGCATAATGCTTGGGAAAAGCATTCGTCAGATGAAAATGATGCCTATTGCCTGATGTTGGTGACAATGACTCCGGAGCTGCAAAAACAGTTCGAGAGTGTATTGTCACCCATCGAGATAATGGCAAGCCTGAAATCACTTTTTCAGGAGCAGGCTAGGACTGAGAGGTTTCAAACAGTTAAGAACCTCTTGGACTGCAAGTTGGCTGCGAATGCGGCAGTGAGTCCTCATGTCTTGAAGATGATGGGTTATCTCGATCATCTTCAGAAACTCGACTGCCCAATCAGCCAGGAACTTGCCTGCGACATCATTCTGCAGTCATTACCTGCAAGCTATGATCAGTTCATTCTGAACTTTAACATGCATGGCTTGAGTAAGACATTGCCTGAGCTTCACGGAATGCTCAAGACTGCGGAGCCCAATTTGAGGAAAACCGCCAAGGACCCCAATGTGCTTATGGTGCAGAAGGGCAAGGGGTTTAAGAAATCCTCTGCTAAGGATAAGGGAAAGGCCAAGGCTGTCCAAGTCACGGACAAGGACACGCCAAAGCCCAAGCCCAAGTCCAAGGCTGGGCCAACTGACATATGCAGGTTCTGTAAAGAACCAGGGCATTGGAGGAGAGAATGTAAGAAATTCCAGGAAGGTCTAAAGGAATTGAAGAAGAAGACTTATGAGACTTCTTCAACAGGTATTTTTGTTATAGAAGTTAATACAACTACTTCTGATAATACCTCATGGGTTATGGATACTGGTTGTGGGGCTCATATTTGTACTAATATGCAGGCACTCAGCAACAGTAGAAGGCTGAAGCAAGGACAAGTGGAGCTACGAGTTGGGAATGGAGCGAAAGTTCCAGCGCTAGCTGTAGGCACTTACTTGTTGTCTTTACCTTCGGGATTGATTTTAGAACTCAATAATTGTTATTTTGTACCTGCTATAAGCAGAAATATTATTTCAATTTCTTTGTTGGATTTGGAAGGTTATGATTTTTCAGTTAAGAATAAATTATGTTCCTTCAATCGCAACAATTTGTTCTATGGTTCTGCCCCTCTTATGAATGGGCTTTACATACTCGATCAATCCGCGCCAATTTATAACATTAATACCAAACGGTTCAAACCTAATGAGGAGAACCGAACGTTCCTATGGCATTGTCGTTTAGGGCACATCAGCGAGAAACGCATCAAGAGGCTCCATTCGAATGGACTTCTTGGCTCATTTGACTTTGAGTCATGTGAGAAATGCGAATCCTGCATGATGGGCAAAATGACACGGGCCCCCTTTAATAAACCCAACGAGAGGGCCAGTGACTTATTGGGCCTGATACACACTGATGTGTGTGGCCCAATGTCCACAAATGCAAGAGGAAACTATCAGTACTTCATTACCTTTACTGATGATTTCAGTAGGTATGGATATGTTTATTTAATGAAACATAAGTCTGAATCTTTTGAGAAGTTCAGAGAATTCCAAAATGAAGTACAGAACCAACTTGGCAAAAGCATTAAGGCTCTTCGGTCCGACCGAGGAGGAGAATACTTAAGCCAAGAATTCAGTGATCATCTGAGAGAGTGTGGGATCGTATCCCAACTCACTCCTCCTGGAACACCTCAATGGAATGGTGTGTCTGAAAGGAGAAATCGGACCTTATTGGATATGGTTCGATCTATGATGAGTCACACAGACCTTCCAATATCCCTTTGGGGATATGCTCTGCTAACAGCAGTGTTCACTCTAAATAGAGCGCCATCGAAAGCAGTAGCAAAGACACCATATGAATTATGGACTGGAGAAGCTCCAGTGCTGTCTTATCTCAGAATTTGGGGTTGTGAAGCCTATGTCAAGAGATTGATCTCAGATAAGCTTACACCAAAATCTGACAAATGCTACTTCATTGGTTATCCACGGGAAACCAAGGCTTATTACTTCTATCTGCGTTCCGAGAACAAGATTTTTGTTGCCCGGGATTGTAACTTTCTTGAGAGGGAGTTTCTCTCTAAGAAAGACAGTGGGAGTAAGGTACTGCTTGAAGAAATTCAAGATGAACAGGATACTGCTCAACCTAATGAGGAAGAGCAGCAGGAGGACCTACAAGAAATTGTAGAGCCTGAACCTGTAGTACCTGAAGTTCGAAGATCCGTGAGGATCCGTCACGAACCCGAGAGATATCAAGGATTCCTCGTGACTGACTGTCATGATCTTTTGATCATTGATGGTGATGAACCATCGAACTTCAATCAAGCCATGATGGGCCCAGATTCCTCTAAGTGGCGCAAGGCCACTGATTCCGAAATGGACTCCATGTCGGTCAACCAAGTGTTTTCGTTGGTTGACTTACCCGCTGGTGTAAAAGCCATCGAGTGCAAATGGATCTTCAAGAAGAAGATTGACGTGGATGGAAATGTCCAGATTTATAAAGCCAGGTTGGTGGCAAAAGGTTTCAGACAAGTTCACGGGGTGGATTACGATGAAACCTATTCACCAGTGGCTATGATGAAATCTATTCGGATTCTACTAGCAACTGCAGCTTTTCATGATTATGAAATTTGGCAGATGGACGTGAAAACCGCCTTCCTGAATGGAATTCTGGAAGAGGATGTGTATATGACGCAACCTGACGGTTACATAGATCCAAAGAATGCTGGGAAAGTATGCAAGCTTCATAAATCCATTTATGGATTGAAGCAAGCATCGAGGAGCTGGAATCTTCGTTTTGATGAAGCGATCAAGCAATTTGACTTCATCAGAAACGAAGAAGAACAATGCGTGTATAAGAAATCTAGTGGGAGCAAGATTGTATTTCTTATTCTGTATGTCGATGACATACTGCTTCTCGGAAACGACGTTCCAATGCTGAAGTCGGTAAAGGACTGGCTTGGAAGTTGTTTTTCCATGAAAGACATGGGTGAAGCCGCATACGTTCTTGGAATCAGGATCTACCGGGATAGATCTAGAAGGCTGATAGGCTTGTGTCAAGATTCATACATTGACAAAGTCCTACAAAGATTCAGCATGAAGGATTCCAAGAAGGGCTTCACGCCGATGGTACATGGCACAACGCTAAGCAAGAAGCAGAGCCCTACGACTGCTGCTGAGCTTGAGCGCATGAAGAATATTCCTTATGCATCTGCAATAGGATCTGTCATGTATGCCATGATCTGTACTCGTCCTGATGTTGCTTATGCATTGAGCATGACGAGTAGATACCAGTCAAATCCAGGTGAAAACCATTGGATTGCCGTAAAGAATATCTTGAAGTATCTAAGACATACTAAGGATAAGTTCTTAGTGTACGGTGGAAGTGATGTGCTTAAAGTCAGTGGATTCACGGACGCAAGTTTCCAGACAGACCAAGATGATTTCCGGTCACAGTCCGGTTATATCTTTTGTCTGAATGGCGGTGCAATCAGTTGGAGAAGCTCCAAGCAAGACACCGTTGCAGATTCCACCACAGAAGCTGAATATATCGCCGCCTCAGAAGCTGCGAAGGAAGCTGTTTGGATTCGGAAATTCATTATTGAACTAGGTGTGATACCAGATGCGGCTGAGCCTCTGGCACTGTTTTGTGACAACAATGGTGCTATAGCTCAGGCAAAGGAACCAAGATCACACCAGAAATCCAAGCATGTTCTAAGAAGATTTCACTTGATACGTGACATCATTAATAGAAAGGAAGTCAAGATCAGCCGAGTTCAGACTGATGATAACGTCGCTGATCCGTTGACAAAGCCACTCCCAAGGCCTAAGCTCGAGTTTCTGACTGAAGCTGTAGGCATTAGAGACATAGAAATGTAATCTAAATTTGAGTGGGAGTTTGAGGGCTTTTATTTAGTTATTTGATATGTTCTTGTAAAACATTCTTATGTTTAATGAAATTATTATTTCAAGATTATTTTAACTGTGATGAAATAATCGTTCCAAAGTGATATGAACCATTTTATAGGTCATCGAAGTAAATGACTTGATCTTGAGTCATCGAAGTCATTTAGCTTGATCATGAGACCCTATATTTGATAGATGTTTTATATCATCCCGTCCCTAGTCGAAGGTTGTTGAAATTGGAACACCAACAACCGTGTAAGACTGGATTGGTACGTGACTTATGACAAAGTCTCAGTGTGTCATAGATGCGCGGCATCAAAGTCAGTACATAGGTGTATGTTTGGGAACATACGACCGGACAAGACCCGCTTATAAGAACTCTTCAGGATATTTATATCTGTGTCATAAGAGATTCTTACTACGACTATAGAGTATAGTCCTTAGACCTGAGTTCGCATGCATGTGACTGCACATGAACTGATGCACTTTGATCATTGTCTAACGCTATCGTTCTGCGATAGTTATAAGGACCTTGTTTGGGTACATTATGAAATGAATAGTTTACAGTGATGGAACAAGACGGAATTTGTCCCTCCAATATAAATGGAGTGAATATCTCTAGGCCAATCGGAGATTTGAATACTGGAAAATGCATGGCCATGCTCAAACGGACTTTCCCGAGTCGTTTGGATTGTCAGTATCAAATCAGAGTCCGATGAACAAGATTAGGCTTTATAAGGATGACACCAATCTTGCCTTATGACTAATCGAGATATTGTGACAAAAGGATTATGAATACAGAGATTCCAGTACAAGTGGGAGATTGTTGGAATTGTGTCCAGTAATCTCGGTACTGTCTCTAGAAAGTAAGAGTATGTCAATGATCAGACATAAGTCATATAATACTGGGGGTCATGATGGCTTGCTAGAGTCCGCTCATGATCTATAAGTCTTGGACTTATTGCCTTTATTATATGATCCCATATGGGTCACACGCCTAAGCTAACAGGAAAATGTGTAGGAACGGTTTAGCAGAAGTACGGTAAAAGTGCTAGGCATTTACTGTACTTAGAGAGAATAAAACGGTTTAGCTACTCTGTGTCGATCGATACACAAGGTGTGTCGGTCGACACAGTGTGCGAATACCGTCGAGTTAATTGGTGTTTGGGCCAAATGGCCCAAACGGAACAGGACGAGTTTTGTGTCATAAAACTCGAGTTTATGAGCAATTAACCCTAACACTCCAGTTGAAAACTCTCTCTCTCTGCGCCGAATTCCTCTAGTGGTCTAGCAGCCGTTTCCTGTGATCGCGTGTGTGAACCTTTGGAGGATTCATCCCTCGGTGTTTCTCTGATCTCAGACATACCATCTATTTCCGCTGCAAACAGGTATAAGGTGAGATCATCGTTTGTTTCTATTCTGAGAAGAACCTAGATCGCATGTTTAGGTTGATATGAATCTAAGAATTGAATCAGGATCAACTAAACGTTCCTTCACCTTATGTCCAATAATTTCTTTTCTCGTACTCTATTTTTTTTTTTTTTTCTCGGCTATGTAGTACTCTTTTTTATTAGTTTTAATTTCTCGACTATGTCTCCATCATTTTCCAAGAAAAATCGAAAGTTGTTCAAATTAATATGCAGAAGCATTAGATTCATAGATTAATTGAGTATAATCAACTGTACAACATTAAAGTTCCAGTAAAACTGGTTATATAGAAAACAGCCAAAGTACACTAGTTTTACTCGGTTTTATCCATTTTACGTCAATAGTTTTGCTAAGTTTTACCAGTTTTTCATAGTTTTACTCAGATATTAATATATCCGCGTTATTTTAAAAAATTTAAATAAAAACGGAAAGTTTAAAAACATATAAAATTTAGTGTTTTTGGTTTTTTTTACACGAGAAAATAGATTCTGTTTTGGGATACCCTTTGTTTTGAATTGATCATTTCTCCCCAAATCCCTTTATATGTAATATAGCTTGAGTAGATTAACAATATAACAAGATGGTTCAGTGGTTGTGGTGTTTTTATTTTATATAGCCACCCGAGTTCGAATCCAATCGGTGTCACTTTAGTGTGATTTTTTCCTTTTTATGTTCAGTAAGGTTAAAATCGTAATTTCTAATATCTTTAAGTTGGGCGGGTTATCCGATTTGTGGGTTACCGGGTAAATCGGGTAAACCACCGATTTTTTTGTTTTCTTGGTTCATTTACGGTTCAAAATTGGATTGCGGTTTGGTCGAGAAAACCGGTTGGTTTGTCATGTAATTAAACGAAAATCATAAAGTTTTTTGATAAATTCACAAATTTTCGATTAAAAATAAATGTTAATAAAAAATCTAAAAAATCAAGAGGCATACGAGATTTGTTTCGTGTACGGAGGGTCTCTGGAAACAATAATCCATTTAGGTAGATAGAATAATTGGAAATGACCTTCATTTGGCCGTCCCCGCACATAACTATTTTCAACAAAGAGAACAAATAGACGTAACAGATGTATTAGACAAATAACAAGTTTAACATAAATGTATATGACAAAATAATATCAAAATACTTAAAAGGAGGAATGACCAAGTAATGGTAGAGAACTAGCTCGATCGAGTGACCAATTCACCGATTTGCCGTGGATCCGAGTCGCGTCTAAAATAGAGCCTGGTTTGATAGTAGTTTTTTGAAAAAATTAAATAGGGTCTCACTTAAAAAAACATTCATTCAGATAAGTATATATTGATATATTAAAAATTATTAACCTAAAAAGTAAGTTTTGTAAATAAATTTTTAATGTAATATTATTATTCGGTTATAAAATATAATCATATGATAAATTATATAATATCAATTATTTCTGTCTAAATTATTTCATATGTAATATATTATAGTATGCAAGTTATAATCTTTACATATTTATTTAGAATGAGATTCCAAAAATATCATTTTCGGTTCTGATCTAAAATCATTGTTTGTGATTAAAATGTTATGAAGCTAGAGCCGCAAAACATTTTCTTTATATATGGTTTCATCAATTTGATCAACTACAACCGAATTATCTTCTTGTGAAAATCTCTTTATTATGACACATATTTTGAATGTTAGAAAATTTTAAATAATTTATAAACGATATGAATCAATCAATTTATTGTCAATTGATTTTTAGTTGAAAACTCATATAATTTAATATAGTAATATTTGAACGAGATTTATATTTTCCAACTCGATCTATAATTGGTCTGACCTAAAACAAAAATAGTATATTAATCCTTGTCTAAATATACCAAATCAATTGTCAAAAAATCATCATCTCGAATGAATATATTAAAATTTAATGTCACATTGAAAATTATAAAAATTATGAGTAATATATAAAGGAGATAGACAACTTTACTCATTATCAATAATTTTGAGATGGAAACTATGTAATTTAGTACTCTTTAACTTATTTATATGATCTCAAATAGGTGAAGTCCACAAAAGCTCTTAGAGATTTTTTGTACGTGGGATTTAGAGTTTGTTAATTTATACATTTATGTATAAAAATACAGTACAAGATTTGTATACATGATTATTTATCAGTTTAGGTGAATATGAATTCAGGACTATTTTATTGATTATTCTTGATTTAGAAAAACCTTTCCAATCAAATTAATCATGAATGAAGTGAAAATAAAATCTCTCTCCTCACGTTTTTCCTCTTTACCTCAGTCGAAGGCAATGATCACTCTTCTCTTTCTAGGAAACTAACACTATGCTTTTTCTTTCACTCTTCTTTTATCTATTCCTTCATAGAAAAAATGTGCATGCACAACAATATATTAATGATATTTTTTACTCCATTTTATTAGTTTACTAAATCAAAAGATAAGATCATACAAATCTGGATAAATCAAATACTTAATCCAAAAATTTACGGAAAAAAAAACCCGAGAAAAAAAAATCGAAATCTAGTCCAACCAATAGAAAATAGAAATTGTCTAGAAAGAACAACCGCAAACACTTGAACACTGAAACAAGAAAACCCTAATCAACTAAGTGTCTTTGGTGTAATAGTAAGAAGAGGGGATATGCACCACACTCTATATGTTCGATCTACTTGCCATACATGTTTTATTTGGTCATCTCAAAAAACTGCGGATAAAACAGAGTGTATACATAGACTGTAGCTTTGAAACCTAAAAAATCGATGAGATATCACGTGATTAAAAAAACCTAATCAATGGGAGACCATAACACCTTCGGACTCAATCTGAACCGTTGCTCAAAATCACACTAATAATCACTTCGAAAAAACAAATAGACGCCAAAAAGATTGAAAACACGGAAAATTACTACAAAGTAAAGAATGATCTAGTACAAACACAATCAGCCATTCCGACAAGAAAATTACTAGAACGACGAGTAAAAGAAACTTTACCATCACAACCAAACCGATGAGCCAAAACCCAAGATATAAGACACAATATAATAATGATAGTTATAACCCTTTTTCTATAATATGTAAAACAAAATCTGACTTTTAAGTAACTCATGATTTTCCAATGTTTAATACTTTCTATTAACAAAATAAATTATTATTTATTTGCTTAACCAGTGCTAAATTACTAGTTTCGTATACATATAGATGCAGAAAATCACTAGTGTTAGTGGTGGATATATATTTCTTATAAATTAAATACAATTCTACTATAATGTAAATAGTATACATCACGAGGTAGGGAACGTCATGTGCGTTGAATATTCTATGAAATGTTCTCACTCCGTATAATCCCTAAAGCGGTAAGAGAGACAGTGAGAGAGTGATAATAAATAGTCTCAACCACCAATGTAACTGGTGCAGTTGTGTGGTGAAAGCTAAGTAGTTCCCTGTCCAAAATAAGAAGCTTATAACAAGAGACATACCCTCTTCATATGATGTAATATTCCATCTTTTTAAACCATATGTAAGCATATATACATGTAAAAGCATATCATCATTGATTCATCCATATGTAGTACGGTGTGTGTGTTTGAATGAAGATAGATGATGATGAAGTTCATGTATTTGTTGTTGATGATGATGATGATGAACTAACTCTCATGAATTCACTTCATTTATTGCTTACATTGCATTTACGTTATCGAAGAGCGTGCTCTTTCTTCGACAGTGAAATTCCTTCTGCGCTCTCTCTCTCTCTCTGTCTTTTTTTTTTTAATATTTTGTTAACATTCATTTTTAGAATCATGTATTCATGCTGTACGCATAGTAATATAATTTACTTCTAGTTATATTTTTTTATCGTAAGCTGTAAATAACACAATTTTTATTAATAATATTTATATAATTAATAAAGTTCGAACCGGTAAAAATTTGGGGGCAATAAACCTGATTGCTTCCCTTGGTCGGCCCTGAGATTTGGGGGCTATAAATATTTTAATGTAAAACTTACTAAATTTTTTTTTATAATTTTGAGGTCACAAAATCTATTTTTATTAGCTTAATAAATTTTAGGGGTGAAGACCAATGTTTTTTATTCGGCTGTGCTCAGGAACGGCCATGCTGCTTCCGATTGTTATTTGTGTGTTAAGCTGAAAATAATACAAATACAAAACTTTGAATATGAAGCCAAATATATATAAATATGCAAGAATACATACATTTAAAAAGCGTGATAAGCAAGTCATGAATTATTGAAAAATCAATACATAAGCGTGATAACACACACAAAAAAATGTCTAACTATGGTACGTCGAACTAATTAAAAGTTCAATAAATGCACTAAATTGAAACAGTAGAGGGTAAGGTGTAAATAGCGAATAACATATGACAGACTGAATATAAAGCTCGGATCGTAGAGGGGACCATGCATGTTCCAAACCCTATATTTCTTCCCATCAATATCCGGGAAAATCAAATAATTATTTTTTAAACGTAAATTATTATAATTTTTAAATGAAATTAGGGCGAAAGTACAAACAAAAACTAATGATGCCCTAATGAAAATGAAAGCTCTGCTAGTGGTTTTTAGGGGCCACGTAGACATTAGTTGCAAAAGCTCTCTGAGTCTTTAGCCCTCCTGCCTCTTCAACAGCACTTTGCGACTATGACAAAGATCGTGATGCGTAATTTAAGATCCTCTGTTTCTCACTGCATGCTGGTTACCGTACACTCATAGGAGATTAGAAATCAAAGGGCCTATATATATATATAGAGAGAGAGTATACTAAGACCATAGGTTCATTCATGTAGATCGATATATACACTGCGTATGCATGCATAATATTACTAACAAGACATTCTATTTTTCTGTCACCATGATATTCACAATCCATATATATAGTGTTAATAAATTAGTTCGGGGTAATGTCCAATTATTTGTAAGAAAGCTCAGACACTATATAAAACTCGTTTGACTGATTGATAAATTATGTTTGTAAGTTCCAGCTACAAATATCTTGCTTAAGGCCACTATAATATATGATTAATCATGACTCATAAGTCATAACGCATAAGGTATTTCATTAGTTCAAATTTTAAATTAAACTACTCAAACAAAAAAAATCGAGTCGAAATTTAGATAAAACCGTGTTTCTGTTAGGGCAACTCCCTAAAAGATTGGTTTGGTTAGTTGGATCAATTGGTTTGGTTAGGGCAACTCCCTAAAAGATTCCAAGACTTCAATATACAATCTGATTTTTCCAAATAATAGTTACATATATATATGGTATATAAAAGTTTGATTGTTCATGGTATTTCTTTGCACGTTATGTATTATTATTGCTCATGAATCCGAGAAATCATGGGAGTCTATATTCGTAGCCTAGCAACTTTTGCGATCCGACTTCTAAATTTTAATTTTTTTGGATCAAATTGTAATCGACCATATCTTTAGACTTTAGATCCCGTTTCCCATAAAACTTTTAGCTCCTACGAAAATAATTCGTCAAATTTTATTTTAACTAAAAATTTCCCTCTATCTTTTATAAATTAAATGGCAATTACGTAGAACCATGCGATTTTATGAAAGTTGGGCATTGTTCCTTTTCAACTGAAAATGTCATATTCGTTAACCAACAACCTATACTGAAACAAAGCCCTTCAAACTTTAACGAAAAGATAAAATAAAAATGGTTGATATAGTATTACCACACTATATCAACCATAATTCCTCCTGAATTAATATGAGGAATGGAATACTTAACATTTTCACATCTGTGACGATCATATCCACAACCACATAACCACCACAATACTCACATAAACTACAATACTTTATTATAAATTCTCAAACTAAAAATCTTACAAAATTGAAATCAAATCCAAATTCAAATTATTTTTAGCCTAAAACCGAAAGAATCGCATGTCTTAAACAACGAAATAAAACTTTAAAGGATTATGTCTTCCGAAAATAATGCACCATATCCGACCGTCTACTTCTGCAACTTTTGGGGATTACCTATAAAACAAAAAAAAATTGAATATTTGGATTACCCAGTGAGTGTAAGTCCTAAGGATCCAAGATCTTGCCTCAGACCACACAATATCAATCATAAGTCCTAAACTAATAACACTTTGTAATCAAGCTCCGAAAGACACTCAATTATCATTCAAGACTTCTACTCTTCCTAGAAACCCCACTTTTGTTTCATTGAACCTATCGCCAGCACACTCATGGTCCATATATTGGCCACCCCACTGTTAGCTCTCGTACCCCACACCTGAAATGACATCTCATATTCCGACCACGTTCAATAATATCACCAAGCACTCCGGCTCCCAGGTCCGTCAACACCCTTTTGATGAAGGACGTACCACTCTGGGTTCACCGTCCTAACAATCAATCCACCTAAGATCATCCTTAAACGCTCATGTTCGTTCTACGATAACAAGATAAAGTGCAAACACCATTCATTCAATCATACAATATTTTTGGTTTAGCGATATCCTATCGTTCTAAGTGCTTTCTTTCACATTAATGCAAATCAACAACTAGAGAGAGAGAGAGAGAGAGAGAGAGAGAGAGAGAGAGAGAGAGAGAGAGAGAGAGAGAGAGAGAGAGAGAGAGAGAGAGCATAATCAAGGAACATATATACAAGGGGTTACCGGATTATCGGATCTAAAATCGGAGATCAGAAAGATATGAGATCTAGAGATATAACCTTAAAGCGCGAAAAACGAAGATATCGGCACTCAAACGAGTTGAAAATGCGACAACTCGAGGTTAAAGGTCAAAAAAGCGATATGACAGAAATTCTGGCGACCAACAATTTTCCGGTGAACTTTTTCGTTTGCGGCGGTGGAGCTCCGGCGACCGACCATTTTTTGATGAACTTTTCTGGTTGCAGCGGCGAAGCTCCAACGACGGCGACAGCGGATCTAGAGATTTAGAGATCAAGGAACATATATACAAGGGGTTACCGGATTATCGGATCTAAAATCGGAGATCAGAAAAGATATGAGATCTAGAGATCTAACCTTAAAGCGCGAAAAACGAAGATATCAGCACTCAAACGAGTTGAAAAGGCGACAACTCGAGGTTAAGGGTCAAAAAAGCGATATGACAGAAATTCTGGCGACCAACAATTTTCCGGTGAACTTTTTCGTTTGCAGCGGTGGAGCTCCGGCGACCGACCATTTTTTGATGAACTTTTCTGGTTGCAGCGGCGAAGCTCCAACGACGGCGACAGCGGATGGTGGCGCTCCGGTAGTCGGCGATGGCGAACAGATCCGGCGGCGGCTGGTTGGTATCGGCGGATGGCTGGTCTCAGCGGGCTCGAGATCCTTACAAGGCTTCGCTGCTCTCTACTTCTCTGACAAATGAGGTGGGATGAACCACTTTTATAGGCGAAAGTATGAGGGGACCTAGGGTTTATAGAATTGGCTTCCGGCTTCTGGTTCTTTCACCATATTCTATGGGCCTTAGGGATCGGGTCATGAAAATTATTCCCCTCCCCCAGCAATCGAGAATTATCACCTTCCCCTCCCCCAGCAATCAAGAATTATCCCTTGAATTACCACCTTCCAAGTTTGAGCCGGAAGCAATGTTGGTTTTTGGCTTCCTATTTACCAAATGAGTTTCAAGCGGCACATTTTGTTTCAAAACACCATTCATGCCATTTTGTGGAAATCTTGCCAGACGTCTTCGAGTATGTTGGGAATAAAATTGAGTAATCAAGTAGATATGAAAATTAAATTAATTTAAAATATTAATGTTCTTCATAACATGCTTTAACAGAATAAATGCACTAAACCAAAATTCAATTATACTCTAGATCACCGAGGTAATCAATGTTATTCTCCCTGCTATAGACATCGCTCGGATGGTCCATGATTTCAACTTTGTCTTGATATGCAATATTAATGGGTCACAATCCCTCAAAGTAAGCTTTTCAGATGATAATGGCATGCCAAGATATCTAATAAGTAGATCAGTTTTGCTCAGTTTGAATTTATATATTTGTTGATTTAGAAAATCAAACAATAATCAATTTGGTAAATTGATTAGTAAATAAAGGACTTGGATATGAGATTAAACAAGAATTAAAAATCAAAAACAAATAGACTGGAAAATCTAGTCTTTATTATAAGAGAGACGAAATCGATCGGAATCGGTAGCTCTTAGGGTTTTATGGGTACAAGTGTATGTTTCGACCTAGTCTTTTCCCGCGCAGGGGAAGGATATTTACATCAAAGGATCTAGGGTTTCTGCCATAGAATCTCTCTGATATTCTTTACAAAATATGAACAACTTAGATTTTATTTCCTTAAAAGATTCATGTTTATCTTTTTTCTCCTTTGCAGGTCGGGAAGGCACGTCGCCGAGGATCCTCGATGATGCCGATCTTGACTATGTGTGGCCTTCATTATGTCTTTAGGCCCGAACCTCTTCTGGGCCCCTTCGTTATTGGGTCGGGCCTTAGAGGGGTGCTAAACCCACCTCTAACAATAAGCCCCCTCCCATTTTGTCGCATCGAGCGGTGTGTAGGTCGGTGAATTTGTTTCTCTTGGTCCGGCCTAATAACGATATCGGCGCGTTGCGACCCTGACATTTTTTATTAATTGTTTTTAACTGAAAGAAAGCGATTCGTGTCCTTGATCATTTATTGCGCCTCGGCTTTCTCCAATGGGTGGTCTCCACGTTTCGGGAATGTTGTGTCGTCTTAACTCTGTGTTGGTAACCGTCGCGTCGCTTCGGTAACCGTTGCCTCTTTCGCTATAGATATAACTCACTTCTCTTTCATTCTCGCCATCTTCATTCCTTTCTTTTTCCTTTATGATTTACTTCTGATTTCTTCTTCTTCTCTCGCTTCTTCTTCTTTTTAAGAGATGGTAGTGAATCTCTCTTTTTCCATTGCTCTGGTTTATGCCGCCCTCCGGATCTTCGCATGTTTGAACGCGTCGATGAGATTATGCTCTTTACACTAAAGGGTAGCTCGTCGGTGTCTGGATCTACACTGATGGTTTCCTCCGTTTATCGCCCTTCCAAACTTAAGGGCGATGTTCAGATCTTTCGTTTGGATCGATCTGATGCGTCGTTGATCTCAGGAACGCGCTCTGGTCTGCTCCTTTTAGGATCAGTTGCCAACCACATAAGATATTATATTATTCTTTCCTTTTGCTTAACTTTTTTAGCTCTGCGGTTTTATTATTTTCTTTCTCATTTTGTTGTGGAGCAACTGATGGTATATCGGAGCAGGCCAGTCCCGGACGATGCGGGCAGATTGTTTCTTCGGGAATCCATCTCGCCGAGCTCGGTCGGAAGCAAGATGAGAGTTTTTTAGACTGGCTAGGTCGTGAAGGATTCGTTTAGTGTTAATCCTGATTCAATTCTTCAGATTAAACTCACCTAAACAGATTGGATCTAGGTTCTCTTGATTGAATCATAAAGGATCTCACATGTTACCTTGTTTTGCAGCGGAAAGAGGAGGTACGGGTCAGAGATCAGCAGAACCACCAAGAGATGGCTCCTCCAAAGGCTCACACACGCACGCACAGGAAATTGGCTGCTAGACCGATGAGGGAGGAGGCGCAGAAAGAGAGAGAGGGAGGCGCAGACTGTGTTGAGAAAATAAGAGCTAGGGCAAGTTTTATTTATTAAAACCCTTGTCCAGTTCTTATGGGCTTTTGGGCCCAATTCTCAGTCTGATTAAATCCCTTAGATTTAATCAGGCCCTTTAGTCTCTCTAAGTACAGTAAATGCCTAGCACTTTTACCGTACTTCTGCTAAACCGTTCCTACACATTTTCCTGTTAGCTTAGGCGTGTGACCCATATGGGATCATATAATAAAGGCAATAAATCCAAGATTTATAGATCATGAGCGGACTCTAGCAAGCCATCATGACCCCCAGTATTATATGACTTATGTCTGATCATTGACATACTCTTACTTTCTAGAGACAGTACAAAGATTACTGGACATAATTCCAACAATCTCCCACTTGTACTGGAATCTCTGTATTCATAATCCTTTTGTCTCAATATCTCGATTAGTCATAAGGCAAGATGAGTGTCATCCTTATAAAGTCTAATCATGTTCATCGGACTCTGATTTGATACTGACAATCCAAACGACTCGGGACAGTCCGTTTGAGCATGGCCATGCATTTTCCAGTATTCAAATCTCCGATTGGCCTAGAGATATTCACTCCATTTATATTGGAGGGATAAATCCCGTCTTGTTCCATCACTGTGAACTACTCATTTCATAATACACCCAAACAAGGTCCTTATAACTATCGCTTAACGACAGCATTAGACAATGATCAAAGCGCATTAGTTCATGTGCAGTCACATGCATGCGAACTCAGGTCTAAGGACTATACTCTATAGTCGTAGTAAGAATCTCCTATGACACAGATATAAATATCCTGAAGAGTTCTTATAATCGGGTCATGTCCGGTCGTATGTACCCAACATACACCTATGTACTGACTTTGATGCCGCGCATCTATGACACACTGAGACTTTGTCATAAGTCACATACCAATCTAGTCTCACACGGTTGTTGGTGTTCCAATTTCAACAACCTTCGACTAGGGACAGGATGATATAAGCCATCTATCAAATATAGGGTCTCATGATCAAGCTAAATGACTTTGATGACTCAAGATCAAGTCACTTACTTCGATGACCTATAAAATGGTTTATATCACTTTGGAACGATTATTTCATCACAGTTAAAATAATCATAAAATAATTTTATTAAACATCTTAAAATGTTTTACAAGAACATATCAATAACTAAATAAAGCCCTTTACTAACTCCCACTGAAATTAAGACTACATCTTAATTTCACTTATCCTACAGCAACAGTCCGCGACACGTGCTTAGGCCTAAGGAGTGGCTTCGTTAATAGATTAGCAACGTTCTCATTCGTTGAAACTTGCTGATCTACTTAACATCTTTGTCATTTATCTCATGGAATAGGTAATACCTACCCTCAAGGTGTTTGGACCTCTGATGTGCAGCTAGTCTCATCTATGATGGGAATCACATCAAGTTCAGTGATGAACTCTTCTTTCCAAACAACCTCTTTCGCCGCTTCCCAAGCTGCGAAATGTTCAGCTTAAGTCATGGAGTCAGCAACAGTGCCTTGCACCGCCAGATAGACACAAGATATAACCGGACTGTGACCGGAAATCATCTTTGTCCGTTGGAAACTTGCCTTTCAGACTCTACCGACTCGCAGCACCTCACTTTCTCCGTAAATCAAGAACTTATCCTAAGTATTTCCAAATACTTGAGAATATTCATTACGTCTATCCAGTGATTCTTTGCTGGATTTGACTGGTCTTTACTTGTCTTGCTTAACATTAAAGCAACATCAAAACAAGTACGTGTCATGGCATACATGATAGATCCAATTGCCGACGCATATGGAATCTCATCCATGCATTCAAGCTCAGTAGTTATCGTAGGACACTGTTTCTTGCTTAACGTAATGCCATGTGACATTGGCATAAAACCCTTCTTGGATTGCTGAAAACGTGTAGGACTTTGTCAATTTAAGAGTCCTGACATTGTCCTACCAGCTCTTTTGGATCTCTATCTTTAGATCCAAAGTCCAAGAACATACGTGGCTTTACCCATGTCAATCATTAAAAACAACTCCCAAGCCAGTCCTTTACCGACTGCAGCTTTGGAACGTTATTTCCGAGAATCAGTATGTCATCGACATACACTATGAGAAATGCAATATCGCTCCCACTTATCTATTAGCAAACGCACAATTCCACTTCGTTCCTGTTCAAGTCAAAACCTTGACTACTTCAACAGAACGAAGATTCCAACTCCGATATGTTTGCTTCTATCCATGAATGGATCGATGAAGCTAACTTACACACAGTGTAATTTTTCGGAGTCCGGGCTCACTTTCGCTTCTGCGAATTTTGCAGGTTCGTCACTTTCAATGATCATCAGATCATGGCAATTAATCACGAGAAATCACTCTCGGATTAGTGACGGATTCAAATCTGCGAAATTCAGGCTCTACAGGTGTAGATTCTACAGAAATCTGTAAATCCATCAGCTGCTCTCCCTCAACAGGTTGAGCAGCCTCCTGCATTTCTCGAATTTCTTCGAGTTATACTTTTACTCCCACTGTTCTTCTTGGAAAGCAACTTTCCTTTTAGAAAACAGAATTCCGAACAACCTAACTTCGTTTTCGGAATGGACGTAAAAAGTAACAAGCCTTTGGTTTCCCTAGGACAACCAGCAAAGTAGCACAACTACAAATACTCAGTAAAGACGAATTTGGATCATTTCCAATCCACATTTAAGTGGTGTCTTTCAACTGATATTGGTAGAACTATTTCAGCGTAAACTTAGATATTTCTAGAGCGTTATTCTTAAAAAATATCATGGAAGATTCGTGTGACTCATCTTTAATCATTTCTGATAAGATCTGATTCTTTCTCACAGAAACACCTCCAGGTTTTCAGGAGAAATGAGCTGTGAAACGACTTCACACTCAATCAGATGATCACACCATCAATGACTTAAGTATTTTCACTCGTGATTTAATCCAGAGTCTCAATACTTCAGTCACTCAGATTCTATACCTCATTCTGGAATTCTTTCGACCATTTCAAAGAATTCTGACTCGTGTCTCATCAAATGAACACGGTCATACTCACTGAAATAATCAGTGGAGACAATGAAGTACAGGAAATTTTCTCTGGCATTACTGCTCATTGGGCCACATACATGAGTATGTTCAAGGTCCAATAAGCCTTTGGGCCTTTCTCTAGCTCGGCTAAGATAGGCCCTTTGCCTTTTGGTCCAGTAAGCAGAATTCAAGTCTCATAAGGTATCGTATCAAATGAGCCCAATAGTCCATAACTATGAGATTTCTGAATCCGACTTACTCTATGTGACCAAGACTTTTATGCCAAGAAAAATCAGGTTTAATTCATCAGATTTAAACCAATTCGGTATTTATGTTACATTTAGGCACTCTTTGGTTTTAGATATAAAACCCATTCCTTGAATAGGGTGCTACAATTAATATTTCATTAAGATCAAAAGAACAAAAACTTGTCTTTTATCAAAATGAAAAACATTCAAATTCTTACAAGAAAATGAAAGACAACTCTGCTTAAAGCAGGTACATTGTAGCAATTACTTAATACAAAACCAAGCCTCGAAGGCATCTACAAGTGAAAACCCTACTTCTGAGGCAGCGTCCATAGCTCCTTCCAGACATGTAGATCCACTTGTCCTTCCTTCAACATTCTACTGTTGCTTAGGCTCTGCATATTATCACAAATATCAGTGCCACAACCAGTATCCAATACCTATAATGTAGAACTTGAAGTAATAACATGAATACCTGAGGAAGTAGTCTCATACATCAACTTCAACTCCTCATCATCTTCCATGAATTTAATGCAATCTCTCTTCCAATGCCCTGTTTCTTTACAGTAGCAGCACTTACCAACGTAAGAGGTATCTGACTTGGGCTCAGAAGACACACGCTTACCATGATTCAAAATCTGGACAACTTTGTCTTCACCCTTGTCAGCACTAGGTTTAATAAACCTACCCTTCTCTTTTATGAGATTATACTGGGTACTCTTCACGTTTGGCTCAACTGTCTTGAGCATATCATGCAGTTCAGTCAGCGTCTTCGTTAAGCCTTTCTTGATATAGTTCCTTCTGAACTTATCATAGCTTGACGGCAGTGACTGCAGAATGATCTCAGTTGCCAATTCTTGGCTAACTGGATAATCCAGTTTCCTCAGGTTATCAATGTAACCCATCATTTTACTGACATGAGGACTCACTGGATGATCATTTGGTAGCTTGCAGCTAGTGAGAGACTTAACCAACTGGTATCTCTCCACTCTTACCTGCTCCTGAAATTTCAATTTCAGGCTGCTGATCATCTCTATTGGCGACTCCATGTTCTCATATTGCTTCCGCAAGTCTGAGTCCATGGTAGCCAATATCAGACCACGCACATCTACCGCATCATTATAATGCTTATTCCAAGCATCATATACTGCATGGGAGGCATTGGACCGATCCTCACGGGGAGAGCTCTCTCAAGAACATAGTCCTTTCTCTCCTGCCTGAGGACTAGCCTCAGGTTCCGCGACCAAGTCAAGAAATTTGATCCGTTCAGCTTGTCCATCTCAAGGACAGACCGGATTGAGAAAGTGTTTTGATTGTTTAAGCTAGTCATAACTGAAATTTAAGATAAAAGAATTTTAGTTAATATGTTCAATATGATTAATCTCGTATTATATTTAATATGATTAATCTCGCATTATATTCAATAACATCAGTTACCCTCAATAGAATATAATGATTCCAAGATCCACATATAACTAAGATCAAAGTGGGCCACTGGCCGTCACCCAACCTTAGCTTATATCGGTAAGCCCTATCTCGGCTAATTATATCCGTGACATAACTCTTGGTTGTGAATCTGGGCCCGAGGCCCAATCCACTCTGATGTCTCAAGGCCCGGGACTCCCGATGGCCTAGTCAAGAAAACCAGACTATACAGTCATGTAATCACTAATGTCTGGGACTCCCAATGACATCAATGAATCACAAACTGTCTTACCCACGCAAAAGATAGACACCCTCACACTGTAAGGCCGTGTGTACGATTGAATGGGCTTCAACAGCTGACATAATCTGGACAAGACATCCAACGCTTGATATTATTTGAGGTTTGTAGGTTTTTTATTAAAATTTCATCCCAAAATAGAAGATTACTATTTGGGAAACTTTCCATTTTTGGAAATCTACTATTTTTGGAAACTTTCTAAAATTGGAAACTTCCTAAAATTGGAAACTTTCTAACCATAGAAATTTCCTAAAATCCAAAACGTGCAAATCTAGAAACTTCTATTCTAAGAAACTTTCTAATTTCAGATTTTGGAAAAACAGATTAATTTTAAAATCGATTTTAAATTTTATTTAAATAAATTTTAAATTAAATCTGAAGAAAAGACTCAAATAATCGGCCCAATTGTTTTAACTTCTTGGCCCGAGGCCCAAGAATTGGTTCATGTCCAAGACATAACCCAATTGCCCAATTAAATGACATAACCGGTCTGGTTCATTAAAATTGGTCTAACCAAAATTAATTACTACGATGACCACAATTGTCAACCGGTTATTTACTAAACCGGATTTTCTCAATTTATTTGGTCCAACCAAATCAAATTAGAAAACCACTGGTTTAGGCACTAAATCCAATTTTTCGACTTTGGATTTCTTATCCCGGTTTAACCAGAACTTAATAAATTTTATTAAGTCTGTTTATTAAACCATGACGATTAAGTTTTAATAAGTTTTAAACCGAACCATTAACCGAACCGAACCGACTGATCACGTGAACCGATCACGACCGAGTCGCAATCTTCACGCTTCCGCATCACGCAACGATCGATGCTCGGATGGGACACGATCCGAGATCGGCCCAACTCTCGATCACGATCGATGCTCGGATGATAGCGGGACGGGACGGGGACGATGGTCGGGTCGAGCGTTCGGGACGTTCGGGACAGCCGCGATCATCACGCATCATGCTTCCGCGATCGGGACGTGATCGGGCAAGCCGTGCGATCGATCGGGACTGCTCGGGTCGAGAGATGCGGGACGCGACGGTCCATCTCTCGCGATCGACTCGACCACGCGACTCGATCCATCGATCGGTCCGTGAGTCATTCGATCCGGACGTGTGATCCGATACCGATCAACACTCCGACGCATACCGATTCATATAGATCGGATCATGCGATTTCTAGTTTGTTTAGGTTTTAATTCTTTGTTTCTTAAGTGTTTTTCTTATCAATAGATTGATTCAAACACTTCTAAACAACCTAAACATGATTCTAAACAAGAAATCCTAATAGAACCAATGGCTCTGATACCACTGAAGGATTCGTTTAGTGTTAATCCTGATTCAATTCTTCAGATTAAACTCACCTAAACAGATTGGATCTAGGTTCTCTTGATTGAATCATAAAGGATCTCACCTGTTACCTTGTTTTGCAGCGGAAAGAGGAGGTACGGGTCAGAGATCAGCAGAACCACCAAGAGATGGCTCCTCCAAAGGCTCACACACGCACGCACAGGAAATTGGCTGCTAGACCGATGAGGGAGGAGGCGCGGAAAGAGAGAGAGGGAGGCGCAGACTGTGTTGAGAAAATAAGAGCTAGGGCAAGTTTTATTTATTAAAACCCTTGTCCAGTTCTTATGGGCTTTTGGGCCCAATTCTCAGTCTGATTAAATCCCTTAGATTTAATCAGGCCCTTTAGTCTCTCTAAGTACAGTAAATGCCTAGCACTTTTACCGTACTTCTGCTAAACCGTTCCTACACATTTTCCTGTTAGCTTAGGCGTGTGACCCATATGGGATCATATAATAAAGGCAATAAATCCAAGATTTATAGATCATGAGCGGACTCTAGCAAGCCATCATGACCCCCAGTATTATATGACTTATGTCTGATCATTGACATACTCTTACTTTCTAGAGACAGTACAGAGATTACTGGACATAATTCCAACAGGTCGGCATGTCAAAATCTTTACTTGCCCCAGCTAGATCTTCTTATCCGGCTTCTGCCTAGCTCCTGCTCTTATTCGTGTAGCCGGCTATCAGGGATGAACTTTATAAATTATGGGCGACGAAATCGTCTTTCAAGAAAATTCCTCGGCGGTGAGATGACTGCTCTACGAAAACGGTTTCTTTGATATTCCTTTATCTTCAGGAGAACGTTGGTGCCAAAAGATTTTCTGTGACAGTTTCTTTCTCATCGGCGGCCTTGCTGGGAGAAGACGATGCAATCGCCGTAGTTAAAAGCAGTTCGGTTTCTTGCGGGAGAAGCCGAACTCGAATGGAAATCATCTTTCAAGAAATTAGTTCTCTTTCGCTTTGTAGCTCGAGTTGTAATTATAATTTTGAGGATAATAAAACGAAGGAAATTTTTATTCCGTTCATCTTTTCTGTTTCATATAGCTGTACTTCGGCGGAATGTTCTTGCCGAGTTTCGTAGACTGCGTTTGTAGCGTAATATTGTATTTGCCGATGTTATCGAGTATTTCCTTTGATGTTTATCGTTTTGTCGGGCTATACCTCGGCGTAATTGTAATCTTCTTATGAGCAATGCTTTCAGAGTTAGTTCTGATTTGCCGCGGAAGAAGGTGGGTTACCAAAGTGTGCTTCGGTATTTTTTTTGTGCGATACGAGTGGTTAAAAATGCCGACTTAGTATCGCGGATATCGCATAGTTCGATGTCGGTTATGCGAGTCGGGTTGGCTTATTTGTCGCGATTCGAACTTAGGCGAGCGGGGGCGATCCGGCTTAATTTTTCATCAGTGCTGACTTTGAGTCCTGATTTTTGCACGTGTGATAAATGTGTGGATTATTTCACCACGGCACCCGTGGAGCGCGTTTGAATTGTTTGTCTGGCTGAGGGGCCGATATGATTGTATCTTTCGCAAGATGTGATTTTATTAGAAGTATAGCTGAAACCTAGATGGACTGCCTACGTACCCCGTGAAGAGGGGATCAAGCCATTCGTAGTTCGGTCTACATGAATTGTAGCTCAATGAGCTTTCTCTCTCTTCTTTTTGTGACCGGAAAATCTAGTACACAAATCTTTTGAGGTGCATTGAGTTCCATGAGAAGTTGACGGGTTCCGTCTAGTTCGGAGAGCTCGTAGACCCCAGGCTTAACGACCTTAGATATTTGTTAGGTTCCTTCCCAGTGTATGCCGAGTTTACCGGCGTTCTTTTCTTTGGTTCCTTGATGAACTTCGCGTAAGACGAGGTCCCCTTCCTTCAGGTGTCGCCCTTTAGTCTTTTGTTATAGTATCGGGCAGCAAGGTGCTGATAGTTCTGAAGCATCTCGTCATTCAGTTTTGGGTTCCAAATAATCATGGAACGCCAAACAGTTGGTAGACTTATTTCGGCTGGTGACATAGCTTCCACTCCGTGAGCTAAGGAAAATGGGGTTTGGTTTGATAGTCTTCGCGGGGTGGTTCGATGCGACCACATAAATCCATCCAAATCATCACCCCAGTTTCCTTTATGCTCGTCGATCCGCTTTTTAAGTCTCGCGATAATAGTTTATTTGTGGCTTCCGCTTGGCCGTTTCCTTGTGGGTAGGTGTCGACTTGCTAAGTCTGATGTTCCATTTATTGCAAAATTGACTTAGCAGGATCGACGTGAACTGTTTTCCATTATCGGTAACGATCTCATAGGGGATTTTGTGCCTACAGATGATATATTTCCATAGGAAGCTGGTGACGTCCCGAGCTTTCACCGTTTTGTAAGCCTTAGCTTATACCCATTTGGTGAAGTAATCAATTAGGATTAGGATGTGTCCGTTCTGCTTGGATTTGTGCATTGGTCCGACTATGTCCATCGCCCATCGCATGAATGGGTAGGGAGTCGTGGCGGTCTGCAGTTCCTCTGTAGGTGCGTGTATTGCTGGGGCATGTTTTTGGCATGGTTCACATCTCGCCGCATATCTTACACAGTCCTTCTCCATTGATGGCCAGAAGAAGCCGAGCTTTTTAATCTTTAACGCCAACGATCGTCCACCGGCGTGGTTTCCGTCCGCTTCTTCGTGGTTTTCTGGATTAGTTATTTGATTTATATGCCTTCTACGCATCGTAAGGCTGCTCCGGTGGCGCTGTACCAAAAAAGATCTCCTTATATCATAACATATCGAGCTGCTTTAGCTCTGAGTCTGTGAGCCTCCCATTTATCTTTAGGTAGTTCTCCATTTAATATGTAGGTTTTTATTTCCGAGCTCCAATGACCTCCTTGTGGTACGTTGTCGGGCGCTTGATGTGCCACCGCGTCTGCGTCATTTACTTCTCCATAGATGACGTTACAGACGTCGGGAGGGTTCATACTTGGCTTTTATATAAGCTCGACTGAGATCGTTCGTCTTAGGTGCGCGTCCGATCTCGATGCTAAGGCTGCAAGGGCATCCGCCGATGCGTTATCTTTCCTCAGAATTCTTGTTAAATTGAAGAAATCGAGGTCTGTAGTTAGTTGTTTGGTTATGCCAAGGTAAGCATTCATTCTTTTGTTTTTGGATTCGTATTTGCCGTTAAATTGGTTTACGACCAATTGCGAGTCCCAGTGGGCTTGGATACGTTTGACGCCTATGGCTCTGGCCAATCATAGTCCGGCAATCAGGGCCTCATACTCGGCTTCGTTGTACGAGGCTGGAAATCCTAGCCTAAACGACTGCTCGAGCACTTCTCATGTTGGTGATTCTAGCCGGATCCCGATTCCTGAACCGCTTTTGATGACGATTTGTCCACGTGAAGACTCTAATTTCTTTCTTCTGATTGATCATCTTGTGTCATCACGGGTGGAAGTTTGACAATGAAGTCCGCTATGACCTGAGATTTTACGCCGATTCGTTCTTTGAATTCGATGTCATACTCGCTCAATTTGATAGCCCATTTGGCTAATCTGCCGGATTGGGTTGGGCTATGCAAGATCGAGCGCAGGAGCATGGTGGTAAGGACGATGATAGAGTGCTACTGGAAGTAGGGCCTGAGCTTTCTTGCTGACTTGACAACCGCTAGGGCCAATTTTTGATCATTGGGTATCGGGTTTCCGCCCCGTCTAACGTCTTACTGATGTAGAAGACTGGCTTTTACTCGCTGCGATCCTCTTTTACTCTTACTATCGTGCTTGACATTGCTATTTAAAGATAGAGTGTTTCTCCTTCTTCGGGCTTAGCTAATACTGGAGGTGTGGTAAGATATTCTTTTAGTCGTTGGAAGGCTTCCTCGCACTTTTCGTACCATTCGAACTTGTTCGTTGATCTGGAGATAAATCGGTTGAGTGCGGCGATCTTTCCGGTCAGCCTTTTTACCTCGCGAGTCTTGGTTGGAGACGGTAGGTTCATTATCATTTTTATTTGCTTCGGGTTTGCTTTGATCCCCTGCTCTGTCACGATGTACCCCAAGTACTCTCTTGAGGTAATGCCGAAGGTGCACTTCGTCGGATTCAATTTCATCTCGTAGTCGTTCAGGATGTCGAAACATGTTTTTAGGTGGGTGACGTGGTTCGTCTCTACTAGTGATTTTACGAGCATGTCATCGATGTAGACTTCCATGGTTTGGCCGAGCTGCTCTATGAACATTTTGTTGACAAGGCGCTGGTACGTCGCCCCTACATTTTTCAGACCGAACGGCATGACCTTATAGCAGAAAGTCCCTCGATCCGTTATGAACAAGGTTTTTTCTCTATCGTATGGGTGCATGAGGATTTGATTGTATCCGGAGAAGGCGACAATGAACGACAAGATCTCGTTGCCGGCGGTCGCTTCGACTAATCGATCGATGTGCGGTAGTGGGAAGCAGTCTTTAGGGCAAGCTTTGTTTAGATCGGTGAAGTTAATGCATACTCTCCACTTAGCATTCTTCTTCTTTACTACTACTGGATTCACGAGCCATTCGAGGTATTTTACTTCCACGATGGACCAGGCTCCCAACAATTTTTCCACCTCGTCGTTTACGGCTTGCGTCCTCTCTGTTCCGAGCTTCCGCCTTTTCTGTTTGATAGGTCTGAACGTCATGTCGACGTTGAGCTCATGGCATGCGATGTTCGGGTCGATTACTATCATGTCTTTGACCGTCCACGCGAATGTCGACACGTTCTGTTTGAGAAAGTCAATCAGTTCGGTTCTGATGTCTAGGTTGAGGTCGGCTCTGATTCCTACACCCCACTCAGGGTTTTGATCGTACATTTTCACGCGTTCAATCAACTCCAGTCGGGGGTTATCCATGTCGAACTCTTTAGGAGGGATCGCCTTTTCCCAAGCAGTTGTCGTATCGATATTGATGGTATTGTTTGCTTCGCTGGTTGTCTCTCGTGACGAAGGTGGTGATTCTGTCATTGCTAGTCTCTTCTTTGGTTAATCAAAATATCCAAAGTTCCCACATACGGCGCCAATTGTTGATTCAGAAAATCAAACAATAATTAATTTGGTAAATCGATTAGTAAATAAGGGACTTGGATATGAGATCAAACAAGAATTAAAAAGCAAAAAAGTATACCGGAAAATCTAGTCTTTATTAGAAGAGAGCCGAAATCGATCGGAATCGCTAGCTCTTAAGGTTTTATGAATACAAGTGTATGTTTCGACCTAGTTTTTTCCCGCGCAGAGGAATGATATTTATATAAGAGGATCTGGGGTTTTTGCCCTATATTCTCTATGATATTTTTTACAAAATCTTAACAACTTAGATTTTATTTCCTTAAAAGATTCATGTTTATCTTTAAGATAAATGTTAAATTAACATTTATCTTTTTTCTTCTTTGCAGATCGGGAAGGCACGTCGCCGAGCTTCCTCATGGATGCCGAACTTGACTATGCGTGGCCTTCATTATGTCTTCAGACCCGAACCTCTTTTGAGCCCCTTCATTATTGGGTCGGGCCTTAGAGGAGTGTTAAACCCACCTCTAATAATATTCTTTGTAGAATTTCTTCCTCGACTCATGTGCAGAACAACCAAGTTTTTGCCAATAGAATCTTCACGGTTGAAGAAATTTCCTGCAACGCAATCAAACAAGCGCGAGAGTGGCAGGCGGCTCAATGCTTGGAAACTAAAACGAATATTGTGAGACGCATCCAGACACAGTCATTGATGTGTGAGGGAGAAATCAAATGTAATACTGATGGAGCCTGGCGAGAAGAATCCCATATCGCAGGAATGGGATGGGTCTTTAGCAACAACACATGAAACACCATCAGCTTAGGATCCTCAAGCGACAACAACGTCTCCTCAGCTACCATGGCGGAAGCTCTGGCCATTCGTGAGGCAATCACCCAAGCAATTAGAAAGGGGTTCACATGGATTAGAGTTGAATCAGATGCACAACACCTAATTCGATCCATCAATGGAGGACTACAAATTGCAGAGATTCATGGCATTCTCTGTGATATCTCCACTTTAGCAGCACTTATCCCTGATTTCATTTTCTTATATTCTAAGAGAAGTAAATGTTCTTGTTGACTCTATCGCTAAACAATCTCTTTTTTTGCTGTAATGTCCGCTGAGGATTAGTTTATTTCTAATGAAATCTCGTTTGACCAAAAAAAAAAAAAGACCATATATTCTTTCAAAATCGTCTAGAAATATCAGCACTCCCAAAACTGAATTCTCTGCATCGTACGTGAAAATTAACATGCCATCTGCAAAACAAAAGTGTGTTAGTCTCAAATTTTCATAGCCCAGGTTATAACTAAAACGACTCACATGTGCAGCTCTATTCAACATTAGGGGAAATACATTCAACATTTGAGACAAATAGATTAGGAAACGATATATCTCCTTGCAGCAAGCCCGTATTCCATTTAAAATAACCCGAAATTATCCACTTGATGAAATTCCTCGGGACAATATAGATGTGTGTATGGGTAAATATATTTCATACGTAGACAGATACATAACAGTTAAAGCTGGTGAAGTAATAATTAGGAGAGGCAGAGAAATTGAAAAAGAAAAAAAAATGGAGATCGTTTTTTCGTCTAAGTAAATATCGATGATGCCCTCACCTTTCTAATTCCCTCATTTGTCCCTTTCCTTTTTCATGTTTATTTCTAACTTCTCTGTCCCTTTCAATCCTTCTCCACCAGATATCCTCTGATTCGATCCTCCCCACACAATATTTTTAATAACAAACTAGATTTTGACCCGCACTTAGAAAGTGCGGGTTTAATTTTCTTTACAAATTTTACTTTTTATTCATTTTGTTAATAGTAGTTTAGATTTTTAATTATGTAATCTAATTTTGATTATAATTGTTTAACCAACATTATAAACAGTGAGTTAGCAATTTAGTTTTTTTTTTAAATGAATTATGTGTTATTTGGAGGAGATATATCGTAAGGATTAAGAGATTAAAATAACGATTTCGCATTATATATTTTAATCTGCGTTGTATCGTAAGATCATAGTTTGGAAAATATATATATATATATATGTGAAAACAACTATTGTAAAAGTTATATGGTATATGTTTAATTGTTATTTTATTTATCTAAAATATTATTTTATAAAATACATGTTGTAGTCGTATATATAATTTGCAAATTTGATGGAACTATCCGTTAAAAACTTCATTCAAACATAAAGCATAATTTGACGCTTCAAATATTTGAATAATATAAGTATGAAATTATTTTATTATTTTATTAATTTTAAAATATATCAGCTGAAATTATTTACTATATGCGATTTTTTATAGAAAATTTATAATCAAGATTGGCTAATTAATTTTTCAACCCGTTTAATTAATTACATATTTTTCAGTTTGATGGAAAAACCTGCTAAAAGTACAATCGTAAAAACATCAATCGTAATATGTGTATATATATATATATTTGAAACAAAATAAAAAGATATTAAAATATATTTCAAATATTTGAATAATATAAGTATGAAATCATTTTAATATTTTATTAATTTTAAAATATATCAGCTGAAATTATTTACTATATGCGAATTTTTAGAAAATTTATAATTGAGATTGACTAATTAATTTTTCAACCCGTTTAATTAATTAAATATTTTTCAGTTTGATGGAAAAACCTGCTAAAAAGTACAATCGTAAAAACATCAATCGTAATATGTGTATATATATATATATATATTTGAAACAAAAAAAGATATTAAAATATATTTCAAATATTTGAATAATACAAGTATGAAATCATTTTAATATTTTATTAATTTTAAAATATATCAGCTGAAATTATTTACTATATGCGAAATTTTTTTTAAAAAATTTATAATCGAGATTGGCTAATTAATTTTTCAACCCGTTTAATTAATTAAATATTTTTCAGTTTGATGGAAAAACCTGCTAAAAAGTACAATCGTAAAAATATCAATCGTAATATGTATATATATATATATATTTTGAAACAAAATAAAAAGATATTAAAATATATTATAAATATATTTTGAATTAAATCATAAATTAAAGAATCTTAATTTATATATAATAGTTGATGTATAAATTATTCATTATATTTACCAATTAATTTGTTTTGATTTTAATTAATTAGGAAAGTGGGATCCATTAGATTTTGGTTGTTTGGCTACATGTTTAATAATTGTCTTGTTTGGAAACATGGATTGTAGAGATAATGTTATATTCCCTAATTACCCTTAATGAAGGTTACAAATCCTAATAATATCAAGGGCAAATTTCTGGAACAACATTTATGTACCATGGCCAAACTCCAATTTTTTAATAGTATTGATATTATTTTCACTAAGTCAGTAAAATTCACCAACGGTAGTTCCAGTTTTTTATATATAAAGAACATAATTAATTATTTTCTTTTTGTTTTTTTTTTTAATTTTCTTTTTGTTATAAACATAATTAATTCTTAACCAACAAGAACATAATAGTTATAAAATCATAGTTAATTCCTTTAGCCTAGCCTGCTTGGAATTAAGTAACACTGATGATGATCTACTAAATATGAAGTAAATAGATCCTTTGGTTTCGTTTCACTTCTTCTCCGCTCGCTAGAGGACGGTGGCGGTGAGTGGTGGGACTTTCGGGGCGGTGGCGGTGGACCGACAATAGCTCGGGAACCTTCTCGGCCAAGCTCACCTAGGCATCAGTCTTAGTGGTGGACCGACAATGGTGACGAGAGGTGGCTCCTCTCCACTCTCGAGCTTAGGCATCGCTTTCATGTCACTGCTTTCCTCGGCGTCCACTTCCGGTGTTTCTCTCCAGCTACTTTTGCTCGTCGTGCTGGTGGTCTCGGTCTTCTCCTTCTTTTCGGTGGCTGTGGCTCTCAGATCTGGTCCTTGGCTTCAGCTAGCGGTTTTTTACCCGACGGCGGCAGCAATTCTTCTTCCTCGTCTAGGGTTTCCAGCAAGTTGGGCCTTTTTGGGCTTGTCATGATTTGTAGGATTAGTTTTTGTTATTGGGCCCATTAGGGGATCTTGTAAAGGCCTGAGCTTTATTTTGTTTTTATTTCTGTATTTCTCTTTTGCTTTTTACTTCTTGTCTTTGTAAAAAAAAAAAAAAAAAAAAACCAAAAAATTTCAATATAAATACCCTTTAAAAAAAAATATATATATATGAAGTAAATAACAATTAAACATTTTGTTCTTCTTCTTTTTTTATATAAAAACAATGTCTTTACAAAACAATTTCCTTCCTAAATATAACATTTTATTCGAACATAGACCAAATGAACATTTTCAGTCATCTACTCACTTTTGTTTCATACTTTTTTCTTATATATACAAAATTTTATGGGTTAACTTAGTATTAAAAAATTATTATATAGCCACGAACTTTTCATTATACCATATAGTAATACTTGAATAACTGATTTTAATGTGTGAAATGAAATCTACATGCATAAAAGAATAATATTGAATAACTGATTTTCCAGCATATTGCAAAACTTTAATTGGGTCCCCATCTGTGTATATATAACTCAACACCTTACACACTCTCTCTATATCTCCCCCACACAGAAAACCTAAAATCTCTTTTGCTTAAGTTCTTTTCTTGCTAAAGTATAATTTCTTTCTCTCTCTTCTTCTTCCGATCTATTCATCTTGATCTTGAAATGGAGCCACCGCAACATCATCAAGCCGACCAAGAAAGCGGCAACAACAACAAGTCCGGCTCTGGTGGTTACACGTGTCGTCAAACTAGCACAAGATGGACACCAACAACGGAGCAAATCAGAATCCTTAAAGATCTTTACTACAATAGCGGAGTCCGGTCACCAACAGCCGACCAGATCCAGAAGATCTCTGCAACGCTGAGACAGTACGGAAAGATCGAGGGTAAAAACGTCTTTTACTGGTTCCAGAACCATAAGGCTCGTGAGCGACAGAAGAAGAGATTCAACGGCACAACCATGATCACACCAACATCTTCATTGCCCAACTCGGTTATGATGGCTAACGATCTTTATCATCATAACCCTCTTCCTCACCATCATCATCATGGTGTTACCACGCACAGACCTGCTTCGGTCAACGTTAAGCTTGACCAAGAAAATCATCTGCGTCATCAGAACAGATCATATCCCAGCTTCAATAACGGTGACTAATTTCTTATCTATATGTTATTTTTATGATATTTTCAGATGACTTTGATGTTTTTTTTCTTTCCCATTTACACTACTAGGAACCATTTACACCACTAGCTATTACATGAATAAGCAAATAAAAAGTAAAAACCTAAGAAGATTTACATTTACATATATGTCTGTATGTATATGTAATGACGTAAAATTTTCTTACAAGATGCTTAAAATGTTGTTTTTCAGTATATTTATTCAAATGATTTTTTCAAGTGTTAATTTTACGTTACTAGAAACCAATTTACACCACTAGCTATTACATGTAGCAAAAAAATATTAAAAGAATGAAAAACTAAACCAAGAAGATTTTCATGTATATGTATATGATTTTGATAGATATATGTATATGTAATGACGTATGTGTGAAGTTATGGATCTTGATTAGGGCAAACCAAAATTGCATCTAGAGAACGGTTTCTTTGTTGTGTAATGAAAACTAGCCTCACGTGTTGCGATTTATAAACAAAATTAGGGATTTGGGTTAGTAGACAAATAGCTTATTTTATGTTTCTTTTTCGTCAAATATTTCTCTAAATATTAATTATACGGTGAGAAAACATATACATGCATATATATATGCTCACAAAACCGTATATTTATGTTTGAAGGGAATTTAAATCATGCAAGCTCAGGCACTGAATGTGGTGCTCTTAATGGTTCTTCTAATAGCTACATGAGTAGCCATCTCTATGGGTCTATGGTACGTTTGAAATTGTTTTACTTCAAATAATATCCTTTCTATTTGAATATAAAAAAAAATTCTATATAGATTTAATGAAACTGGATTTTTTTGGGGTGAAGGAACAAGATTGTACAATGAGCTACAACAACGTAGGTGGAGGATGGACAAACATGGATCATAATCATCATTACTCAGTTCCAGCTTACAACTTCTTCGATAGACCAAAGCCTCTGTGTGGAATGGAAGATCATCAAGAAGAAGGAGAATATGGTGGCGATGCTTATCTGGAACATAGACGTACACTTCCTCTCTTCCCTATGCACAATGAGGATCACATCAACGGCGGCGGCGGTGCCATCATGAAGAACGGACAATCGGACGGTCGTGATTGTTATGGTAGAGGCCCTGGTGCTTCTCTTGAGCTATGTCTTAACTCCTAAGCGTCGCACCGGAATAGAGTTCTATTTTGCTATATCTCTCTCGTATGTTTCGCTAGTGATTAGTGATGCAATAGCTATAATAGTAGTATCTCTCGTACGTAGTTTAATTAATATTGTAATTACTACCGTCTCCGTTTAACTTTCATTGACTGCGTTTTTCTCCTTTCTTTTATATAATGTAAGACGTTGAAGTTTTATTACTATGATATTGGAGTCTATTTCAGTACGATTTACAAATAAGGATTTTCAGAGATGTATTTCAAGAAGATCATGCATCATATGATTTTATTCATCTTATGTCAGTTTGGTTGAATCATGTAACGCGACACTTATTAGCTAGGGCTTGCTCTCTAAGTCAGATTCTTCTATCTTATAGTCCTGATCAACGTAAGAGGAGCGTTTTTATTATGTCTACTTTTTAATTTGTTTCCTTCCCTTTGTTATTATGATGTGCAAACCTAAGGAGAAAAAAAAGTGAATTGAGCAAAATTAACATTTGTTCTTTCAATATTTAGTAGAATTATGTTAGTTATACATAATTTGTTTTTCTTTCTTTTATGAGAAGAAAAAATCTCAGTTTAATCTAACATTTTCACTTAAAATGTGGACCCTATAATATTCAACTAATAATTAAAATTGACAAATAAATTATTTTTAGAGAAATTAAGAGTAATTGTATATTACACTAGAATTTGGTCTTCTAGAGAATTACCATTTGTATTTATTTGTACCTAAAAGTACTCGGTCTGTTTTAAATTAATTGTTGTTTTAGGATATTAAATTAATAAAAACAAATGAATTTTATGTCGTTAATAAGGATACAATTGAATATTTAGATTTTTTTTTTGGCAACCAATTGAATTTTTAGATCATTTATTAAGTTATGTGAAAAACTTCGACATATAATTTTATTTGAAACAGATGAAGCTGTTAAATCTCTAATGCCCTTAAAATTTCCTTATATTTTTGTTCTTGTGGTAAAAACGACAAATTAACATTTGATTTTTTTTGTCAACATCAATGATCATTGATTAGTCACCAAATTTTTCATTTAATTTTATGCTTCAGCTTGCTTATATAGTTATATACATGACTAGTGTTCCGTTTCAATGTAATTAAGACGAATTGTAATGGTTGTTTTTCAACCGTTAAATTATTTTTTAACTGTTAAATAGTTGCAATAGTATGTTGAATCAAAGTAAAAAATTGATGTGGTAAAATTAGTGTTGGAATTTTTCAACACCATTAAAAGCTTAAGAGTGGACTCCTTAAATACAAGTGATATGTATTGATTGGTTACTTAAATTTTTGATCTTTTCATTTTATTTATTTAACAATTATTATCTCATAATTATTATAAATATATAATTTATATCAAAATTTATCATTATAAATACAAACTTGTTTCATTTTATTTGTATATATAACAAAAATTTCATTTTATTATACTTTTTCTTACTTACATTTTCTTAAAAATAATATATAAAAATGAAAACAAAAACTATTTCATGAAATTATTTAAATATTAAATATTTTAATTTAATTGATAATTATTATTCAAATTATGTAATCAAAAAAGTAAAACGTAAAGAAAATAACAAAATAAATGATGGAGTAAAGTATTGTAATTTTATTAAATAAAATTATTGTAGAATAAAAAATTGAATAGATGTTAAATTATGAAAGAAAGAAAAGATAATATAGAACGTTAAAAGATAAAAGTGGATGTTGAACAAATCTACCCAATGTATTACGCAGTTCCGTTCTCTCAAAAAGTCGTTCGTGCGCGTGAACGTCACGCGCCCGATCGAAAACCTCTCTTTTTGTCTCTCGTCGCCGCTTCATCTTTTTGTTTCGCCGAGGCCTCTCCGGTGTCGACGGTCTCCGTTGATGCCGGACGAGGTCTCCGCTAGGTTCTAATCGTGCTTTCAATCGATTCCGCGGTAGCCAAGGGTTCGCCGGAGGTTCCTCAGATCTGCGTGTCTTCGTCATCGCGTAGGTGGGAGCTTCTATTCCGCGACGGCTCGGTCTCAGATTCGGATAGATCCGTAATCTCCAGGTAAAACGCGAAGCTTAGAAGCCGCTTGAGGACGTGCGGTGTACGGCGGAGCGCAAGGGAGAGCGGATTCGACGGAGATGGGAGTTGAGTCTTCGGGAAGAAGTTGGAGGGAGCGATGGGAGCTGGGAGGTGTCACGGCGGTGGTGGCCTCTTCGCTGTGACTGCGGGAGTAACTGGCGGTGGTGTGCCTTGTTGCATGCCGGTGCTCCCGGAGAAGCTTCCTAGCAGGAGGTGCGTAGATCGGAGAAGGTCGGAGTGGATAGATGCTCGCCGGGTTTAAGGTGCGGTGGAGGCCTCGCCAGATGGAGCTTGCTGGAGCGGCTCTACCAGGTGTGACCGTGAGATTCCGGTGAAGCGTCGCAAGTCGGGAGAAGGAGAGAGGAGTAGGGTTGACGGGGCGGGAAGGTTGGCCAGAGTCGGGTCTCTTCGTCAGCTGGAAAGCTCCGGTTAGCACCGCGAGTCTCGCCGTCTCAAACCCGCCGGCGGCGGCGGTGGAACTGGTCTGTCTTCTAGGGAGTGGTGGGTGGTAAGATCGTAATTTCGAGTCCGGTTCGAGTGTCCCGTTTCGGTTATTTAGGTTTCGTTATTTTGTCCCGGTTCTCCCTTGGTTGTAACCGGTTGATCCCGGTTAAGATCGGTTTATTATTATTATTAATATATATATATATATATATAATTAAAAAAAAAAGTATTACGCAGTTCCATTAAATTAATATTTTATGCATATGGATTACTGTGGTGACTCAGGCGTTTTGGGAGCGCGTGACTATGATTCATATTTCCTAAAACAGAGATTTTTGCAAGTCCTCGAGCCGCGTAAACTAAGATGACACGAGTAGTAACAAAGATTTTGGTTAGCTAGTGTTGTTTGTCATAAGTAATACTCAGGGCATCTCCAACCCATTGCTATATTTTCCTCTAAATGCTATAATAGAGGAAAATAAGCTCCAACCCACCTCTATATCTTGCTCTAAAATAGAGATTGCTATTTTTTCCTCTATATATAGAGGAAGAAATAGCATTACTCTATAATAGAGTCAAACTTTTTTGTTTACATAATTCTCTTTTAACTTTTATATTTGACAATTATAACCAAAATAAATATAAAAAAACATTATTTCATTGTTGCTTCATACATATATACAATTTCTTTGTTGCTTTTTTAAATATTTTATATTTCTATAAATGTTTTGTAAAATAAAAAAGAATAAAAGGGGTTAATTTGCAATTTTTAAAAACAAAATGTATTATTAGTAAAATAAAAAAAGAATATTAGAGAGAATATTCTCTTTTAGAGGAAAATATAGAGGAATACATTGGAGGAATATTCTCTAACATATTTCACACAAATTAAAAAATACATTAAAATTTCTATTATACACTTAATAAATAATTTGATTTTTGGTATTTCTCTATATTTGCCTCTATTATAGAGGAACTCTATAATAGAGGTGGGTTTTGCTCCAATGTATTCCTCTATATTTTCCTCTAAAAGAGAATATTCTCTCTAATATTCTTTTTTTATTTTACTAATAATACATTTTGTTTTTAAAAATTGCAAATTAACCCCTTTTATTCTTTTTTATTTTACAAAACATTTATAGAAATATAAAATATTTAAAAAAGCAACAAAGAAATTGTATATATGTATGAAGCAACAATGAAATAATGTTTTTTTATATTTATTTTGGTTATAATTGTCAAATATAAAAGTTAAAAGAGAATTATGTAAACAAAAAAGTTTGACTCTATTATAGAGTAATGCTATTTCTTCCTCTATATATAGAGGAAAAAATAGCAATCTCTATTTTAGAGCAAGATATAGAGGTGGGTTGGAGCTTATTTTCCTCTATTATAGCATTTAGAGGAAAATATAGCAATGGGTTGGAGATGCCCTGACTCCGCTTCGTAAGTGTCATTCTAACATATTTCACACAAATTAAAAAATACATTAAAATTTCTATTATACACTTAATAAATAATTTGATTTTTGGTATTCTTTTTGTTATTGGTTAATATTGAGGTTAAAGTAGATAATTTATGTTAAAAGTTGCATTAAAAATCTAAAACGACACTTATTTTGAAACGAAAAAATAACTCTACAACGACATTTATTGTGAAACGGAAGGAGTACTAGTATTGGCTTGGCTTTTGGAATTTAAGAAAACTTTATTCACAAACAAATCTATTATGGCTAACCATGAGCGTTTAAATATCAGTACATGTTTAATCTGATATTTTGGATATCAGATTTTCCAGTTTTGGGCTATAAAACCAGTTCGGTTATTTTCATGTTCAGATCGGATGAGTATTAGACTTTAAGAACTAGTATATATCCGAAATTTGGGTATTTGAGTACTTCAGATATTTTAGACTGAAGTAACCATATGTAACCTAAATAACCATAATATATCTGAAGTAATCAATTGTTCGGGTATTTTGTACCGAAGTAACCAAATTCTAATCGAAGTGTCCGATCGGTTCGAATATTTTGTACCTGAAGTAACCAAACTCTAACCAATTTACTTGAAATAACCGATTTATCTGAAATCATCCTAAAGAAAAAATCCGATTTACCTAAAGTGTATTCGATCTACCCGAAATAACCAAACTATATAAAATATTTATTATTTCTAATTATAAGTATGGTTACTTTGGATACCTATTCGGTTCTTGGATATTATCTGAACCAAACGGATACCCAAAAATATTTATAGTCAAAATCTTTTAGAATATTTTCTAGGATCCGAATCCAAACCGAACCATTTTTTCGGATCGGTTCCGGTTCGGTTCTTCATATCCGGATAAAATGCTCAAGGCTAGCTAAAATTTTGAATGGAAAAACATAGTTAATTTGTACATATTTTGTATAGTGAGATGATTTGCTTTTTGCTATTATAATTTAAATGAAACATAAAATAACATATTAAATTGTTTTGAATCTGAAGGCAGATGAAAATCTATATCAAAAATACTATCAAAATAAACAGCTTTAAAATGTATATTTAACCTAAATTTGTATGTAAATCTATCTTTTTATTTGTATTTATTGTTCAGCATATATATATATATATATATATATATAGACAACATTCAAATCTTAAGTTAGATTGGTTTAAGTGTAAAGCTCATGAACTACTACTATCTTTATGTTCAAGATTTATATAGTTTTAAAACTTAAAAATTTTAGTGTAATAATTTATGAGAGAAAAAATTATGAGTGAATTTGATCCAGCATGTCTAACTTTTCCTATTTTATGTTTTACGTTTTAATACATGTTACCATCTTTATATTAATTACCAAATGCTTTTAAAATTTCATTCATTTTTAAAATATTTGATTATTTACTTATCATTGATGAAATTATATTTTCTATTATGTTAATCTTAGTTTATACCCTTATTCGAAAACTCGTTATGTGTGCATACGGACCGAACCTAGAAAGTTAGCGAAATATCAAAAATTATGCGGGGTAGAATTTTAAATCTTATATATATATATATTAAATTGCTAAGAAATAAAATGTAAGCTATCATGTTAGTATGATGGTTTGAGCGCTTGAGTTAAAGCCACCTTTTGTGTTCGAGCCTCTCTTAATGTATTTTTGGTGAATTTTATTTAAACCATTAATGAATGGTAGAACTGTCATTTCTAGTTCATCTTTTTCTTATATGTTGGGAGCAAACCCTAAAAATGGCGGCTTTTTCTATATTTTTTTCATTTTTTTATTTTCTTTGTATTTATATCCAAATTATTACATTTGTTCAAAACACTCGATTTTCACTTTAAAATAGAAAAATCAATTTTTTCAAAGTATGAATTTTCAATTGAATATGTTGAAATTGCAGCGGTCATAGACTGACGAACGGTATTTCAACAACTTTCCGGCTGTAAGCACCGTGTTTTAGAACACTGATTTATATTAACAATTTTTTTTATCTATTATATTAGTTTTAAAAATTATTTTATTTTATTTTCAAGATAAATCCACTCACATATAAAAAATAAAATGATAAATACGATAATATGTTTTAAAGTATGAGATTTAAATATTGATAAATATTATTATATTAATTATAAAATATTTTATTTTATTTTAATTTAAAAACAAATACAATCTCATATAAAAATAAAAAAAATAAGATGATAAATACGAAAATATTTTTGAACTCTAAAATTTAAATATTTTTAACTATGAATATTTACATATATTTATATAGTAAATTTATATTATTTATATAAATTTAAATATGGATAAGTATAAACGATAAAATAGTATTAGTATTTTATTATATAAGGTGTATAAATTATGAAATGTGTACCAATAATTTTTTTTTTTGACAAGATAAAATACAGAATATATCCATCACTAAACCATGCGCTTGATAAAAAGACCAAGAATGTAGCAGTTATACGTGCAGCCATTTTTTTTCCAAATGAAAGGATATAATGAGTATGTTTTTTGAAGTTTGAACCCACTCTTCATCGTAAACTACGCTAAGTTATTTTAATACTAAATTCATTGATCTCTTTTTCGTTGGCTGTGCTGCCTCGTTATACGTTCCTTCTTCTCTTATATTCACAAGTTTAACGAAAAAGTAATGGGAACTAAGAGTACTTTGTAACGATCGCATTAGTGGACTATTATACGATATGAAAACACGCACAGGTTTCTTTGTTTTAATCCTTAGAGATTCATTCAACATACTTCTTCTATTTGGTACCAAAAGCTTTAGCTTTACAATACTTTTAGACCAGAGATCACAGTCATGAATCTTCTATATTCAGGCGGTGAATGGTGACCAATGGGAAAGCGGATTTCCATTTTTTTTTTTTAAACGCTCTTTGTCACCAATCAGTAGAAAACCTATTAAATTCGCGTTTTTTTTTTTTTTTTTGTTAATCCAGGGAGGATCCCAGACCGTGGTCCAAACTAATCTTTCTGGGCCCAGTTAGACCGCATGCCAGCTTCACCTGGGAGGGTTTTCCCTGGGCCTTAGGCCCAGTGTCCGCGTTATGAGCAGAGGAGGCATTTTTGTTTCCGCCTGGAGTCGAACCCGGGTGGTGGTTGCCACCTCGAACCCTTCTACCACTTGGACTACCTCAACCGCTCAATTCGCGTTTTTCTACAAAAATAAAAAAGAAGTTAGCATTTTTTTTGTTATCAAACAGTTTCTTAAAAACCGCATCCACCTGTAAATACAAGCGGTCCGTCAATTACCGCACTGAACTTTTTTAATAATTTATTATTTATTAACTTATATATATATATATATATAATAAATAAATTCATGCATATACTCTTTGATAATGCATATATACGTAATAGTTTATACATATCAACACATATTTTAATAAATAATATTATTTTAAGTATTTGTAATATATGACTAGGGCTAGCATAAAAATAGATAACTAAAAAATAAAACCGAATAGAACTAAAAAAATTATAACCAAAACTGATTTGAATTTCATAAATATCTGAATGTTTTTAAAGTTTTATATCTGAAATGACCGAACCGAATTGGAAGTAAACCGAGAACCAAATTGATACCAAACCAAATGGATATTTCGAGTACCCATTCGGTTTTCGGTTATGTTCCAATTCGGTTTTAGTTTTTTAGATATATGACCTTTGAAAAATTAGAATTTATGATATTATATCAAATTTATGACACTATTTTTATTGTATTGTAACTATTTTTATTTAATATTTTAGTTGATTTAGTTACTTATATGTTAAATATTAAAATATGTATTTTTAAAAAATTGGATATTTATGATTCATAATCTAAAATCCGCACCGCTTATTTCTATTTTCACCAATCAAATTTTACTATGCATCATTTGTTATGCATAAACCGCACTTGTCCCGCAAATATGTTTTTTCTACACGTACTCCACTTGAACCGCATCGCATTTTAAAACCGTTCCGCAAATACGCGGTTACTATTCGAACCCTCATTTTCCTTTTCTCGAGATTTAACTGCTTCTGAAACCGACTATTACTTACTAATAACTCACTATTTATTTATTCAAAAAAAAAATTCACTATTTTATCATCATGCATAAATTATTTAACTCTATTTGGTATACGGTTACGTGACCTCTTTATGTATACCATAAAACCAAACCCTTAAAGAAGAAGAAGAAAGTAGTCTAATGAGATCTCAAATCGAATAGGCTTTGAATTCTTCAAACATAATCTCAATTGCACACATCTATCATCCTTGACCAGATTATCAATTTTCATGAGAGAGAAAGAATGAATCAAGTTGATAGTACCAATTTTTTACTTGTAAATATATATTTGAACATATGTATGTTCGATTCATATGGCATAGACACTGACATATGTAGTTATGTGTGTCTGAGGAATTACTTATTAATTGTGATGTATATATACACAAGTGAAGTTTTCTGCGGATCCGAGAAGATCTTGAAATGCTTTTTAGGGATTCAAAGTACGTTATTTCTATAAGAAGCAAAGATGTGAGGCTTGTGTAGCATCATGCTCTGTGATTCCCTTTTAGTGAAATTCTCACTAGGAGACTTGTTTTGATCACTTTGGTCCATTTCCCATTTTTAGTAGGCTCCAATTTTATCATGTGCCGAAAATCTTAACTTTGTATATCCGTTATATGAATAAATCGGTGTGACCTATACATATGCTAAAATCAAACAAATATAAAAAGAGAAAACAGTTAATCAAACAATGAACTTACACAGATTCCCTGAATAAAATATCAATCTAAATACAAATTACACAGTTTCATCAAATAAAACATAAACTTATTATTAATCTAAAAATACAAATATATTTACTATTCTCATGTTCTTTTTAGTTTTAAAACAACATCGTTTTAGTCTCAATTAAAAATAAACGGATGTTAATCGAAAACTAATGTTGACTAATCAATACCTAAATTGGTGATCGACTAAAGTTTGTATATGTTTTGGATTAATGATAATTTGGTATTTATTTCGACGAACCTGTGTAAATTCATTATTTGATTGACCATTTTTCAAATATAAATATGCTTTATAAATTTCTCGTTTGCTATTTTCTTTAGAAATTATGTCGTTTTTTTTTGATTAATCTAAGGATATTTCGAACTCAAAACAATTTTCGAGGAGATGTGCAACCCATGAATTGACTTTCTCTCCAAATATTCAAATAGACTAAAGAAAGGATCTATATCTATGTAGATGTGTAAGGAATATGTTTTAATTTTACATAACATGTGGAAAAACATGTTAGCTTCCCAAATTCATCTATTTAGGTCTTGTTCTTTTCCTCATCTAGAAACTGCGTCTAGAAACTGCATTCAGACGCAGTTTCCAGACGTTACATCCAAAAGTAGTTTTTTGTGCATTTAGAAAATGCGTCAAGAAACTACGTCTGGATGCAGTTATGTTTCTTAGTGTGTTTGTATATATTGGTTGAATGCATTATTTTTAAGGTTTGGATTTTGTGTTTTTAGTGGAAAATATTATTTTTACGGTTTTGGCGGGAAAACAGATTTACGGTCTTGGCGAGAAACATAATTTTGGGATTTTGATGGAAAACATGATTTTACGGTTTTGGCCAAAATAACGATTTTCCGAAAATTGTTATTTTTGAGGTAATGACGGGAAAATGTTATTTTGCGGTTTTGGCGGGGAAAAAAGATTTTGGCCAAAAACGCAATTTTGCGAAAAATTGTTATTTTGCGGTTTTGACGGGAAAACATTATTCTACAAAAAACCAGTATTTTGCGATTTTGGCGGGAAACCACTATTTCAGCGGAAACCATGATTTGCGGTTTTGGCGAGAAAACGCAATTTTACGGTTTTGGCGAGAAAACACAATTTTATGGTTTTGGCGAGAAAACACAATTTTACGGTTTTGGCGAGAAAACACAATTTTACGGTTTTGGCGGGAAAACACAATTTTACGGTTTTGGCGGGAAAACACAATTTTGTGGTTTTGCGGGAAAACACAATTTTGTGGTTTTGCAGGAAAACGCAATTTTGTGGTTTTGCGGGAAAACGCAATTTTACGGGTTTGGCGGAAAAACACAATGTTGCGGTTTTGGCGGGAAAATGAATTTTTACGGTTTTGGCGGAAAAAACGCAATTTTTCGGTTTTGGCGGAAAATGTGATTTTGCGGGTTTTGGGAGAAAACACGATTTTTTGGTTTTGGCGGAAAACTGCGATTTTGCGGTTGTGGTGGAAAAACACATTTTTTTTTGTTTTGGCGGAAAACCACAATTTTGCGTTTTAGCGGAAAATTGCTATTTTGTGGATTTAGCGAAAAACTGCTATTTTACGGTTTTGGTGAAAAATGTTATTTTGTGATTTTGGCGAAAATGATATTTTGTGATTTTGGCGACAAAACGCTATTTTAAAGTTTTGACGAATTTTTATTTTATTTTTGATAACCGAGATGCAGTTTGGTGCGTCTCAATTTAACTTTCAAATGCATACAGAATTTTCAATTATTTTTGGATGCAATTTTTGATTTTTCCATCTGAATGCATTTGTTAAGTACCACAAAAAAACAACATCTTATTTTTGCAATGAGATGCAGTTTCTCAACGCACAAAAATTTGTCAACGCACAAAAGATAAACACCTTATTACTTGACCACAAATCCTTGACAAATCAACTTATTTCATTTAGATAGTGTTTCTTATTTATTAAAAAATGATAATTGGCGAAACCTCCATCGGGCGTTGTTAAACAAGGTTGGATACCAGTTTTACTATTAGTTTTAATATTTTATATGACTTTATTCTCTTTATCTTTTAGAAATTTTGATAAAAACATATAAAATAATTTTATATTTTTAATTTATTTATGATAATACCTTAAAAAAAGAAGAAACTTCCAACTCATTGTTAAAAATGTTTTTATAGAAGCATCTTAAAAACGAACTTTCAAAAACTTCTACGAAGCTATCAGAAATCAAACAATCATGTACTATCATAGAAAACAATATAATAATATTTAGCATGACACCTAATTATTCACATTAAATATGTGTTTTAGTTGGAATTGAGTTCTGTTAAACGACAAATATAAATAATTTTTAGGTTTTTACTTTTCTAGTCTAAAGGGAAAAATACAAATTTCATAATCATTCATTTCTTGTTTTTCATCGATATTCATTCATCACAGTTTTGTGTAGAGTTTTGTAGCTTTTGATGAAATCTAATCTATTAAAACAGGAAGGTTTGCCATGGTACATAAATGTTGTTCCCGAAATTTGCCCTTGATATTATTAGGATTTGTAACCATCATTAAGGGTAAAACTGTAAAACAATTTATATTTGATTTATTATCTCTACAATCCATGTTTCCAAACAAGACAATTATTAAACATGTAGCCAAGCAACCAAAATCTAATGGGTCCCACTTTCCTAATTAATTAAAATCAAAACAAATTAATTGATAAATATAATTAATAATTTATACATCAACTATTATATATAAATTAAGATTCTCTAATTTATGATTTAATTCAAAATAATATCTCTTTATTTTGTTTCAAATATATATACACATATTACGATTGATGTTTTTACGATTGTACTTTTTAGCAGGTTTTTCCATCAAGCTGAAAAATATTTAATTAATTAAACGGGTTGAAAAATTAATTAGCCAATCTCGATTATAAATTTTCTTAAAAAAAATTCGCATATAGTAAATAATTTCAGTTGATATATTTTAAATTAATAAAATATTAAAATGATTTCATACTTATATTATTCAAATATTTGAAGCGTCAAATTATGCTTTATGTTTGAATGAAGTTTTTAACGGATAGTTCCATCAAATTTGCAAATTATATATACGACTACGACATGTATTTTATAAAATAATATTTTAGATAAATAAAATAACAATTAAACATATACCACATAATTTTTACAATAGTTGTTTTCACATATATATATATTTTTTCCAAACTATGATCTTACGATACAACACAGATTAAAATATATAATACGAAATCGTTATTTTAATCTCTTAATCCTTACGATATATCTCCTCCAAATAACACATAATTCATTTTAAAAAAACTAAATTGATAACTCACTGTTATAATGTTGGTTAAACAATTATAATCAAAATTAGATTACATAATTAAAAATCTAAACTACTATTAACAAAATGAATAAAAAGTAAAATTTGTAAAGAAAATTATACCCGCACTTAGAAGTGCGGGTCAAAATCTAGTTGGATTTAAAGGCAGTAGAATACTAGAATCGGCTATTTTATAACAAAGAACATTTTATTCTCTCTTTTTATATACAAAAAATGATTTTGTTTAATCGAAATTTTTTGTTCATTAAATAAAATAATAAAAAAACATCACCCCAAGCTAGATAACGTGTTTTGGAAAAAATTAATTATTGAAAAACAAAACCACTCAATAAGACAACCGGCAATCAAAGAAGATACTTTTTGCCAGAGCTTCGAAGGCAACCTGCAATCAAAAAAGATGTGTCCGTGACTTTCTTGAAACGAGAATGCAATTTGGATCAGTATTCATCCCCCAAACAATAAGACGATATTTGGTGGGGGCACCAGTTGAGAAGGAAGAACTTTTTTTTTTTTTTTTTGTGTGCAAAGAGAAGGAAGAACTAAAATTAAAAAAAAAGAACTCGGGTGAGGGGTTGTGATACCCCGTATCAAAAATACGGTCAACGGGCAACAGAAAGTCAACCGAGGGCAAAATTGTCATTTTTGCCAAGTGAGGGGCAAAATGATAATTTTGCCAAAGTTCGAGACAGAAGTCGAGACGGGCCAAATATTCTTATGTTTTAACATAAAGAATGTTTAGAAGATCATAACTGGAAGAATCGGAGCGGAAATGTGTTTTTCGGCTTGTCGGGAATGGAAACTGACAAAACCGAAGAAACTTTGAAAATTCATATCCGGAGCTACGTAAGCCCGAACGGAGTGATTCAAAATGCTAAATTCATAAAATAGCATGGAGAATCTTTTTATGGAGGTTTGAGAATTTATGGAATCATCCAGAGACTTTCTAAAATATTAAACCCGAAAACCGTCAAACCGAGCATTAGAAAGGAAGGGGGATTAAGGGGTGATTAAGGGAGATTAAGAGGAGTTTTGGCAACCAAAAATGCCCAGAAGGACACTTGTCTTCTCCCCAGGCCGCCACCTCTCCAAGTTGTGCATGCATGCATGAGAATTCTTTGAATTCAATTACATGCAAATGGCCATCAAATCCATTCATTGCATCTAACCACCTCTTCTCTAATCTCTCTTACTCTCTCTAGTCTCTCGATCTCTCCTCTCTCTTCCACTCAATAACATGCAAGCTTTTTCCAGAAACTCTTGAAGATCCTTTGAATATTCAAAGAAAAACTCAAGAACCCTAGAACATTCTTCATTGCTTCTTATACAAGAAAACCCATAACTCTTCCATCTTAAACCAAAATCCTGATCTGCAAAGTGCTATAGCTTCATCTCAACCTCTTTTATCTTGTCCAGCCAACCGCCGCCGTTGTTTCCGCCGGAGTTTGCCGGAATCCGGCCAAGGAACAACCGCATCTTAGGGTTTGTGGAATCTTCTCTTTTCTTCATCAGATTTGGTTATTTTGAGGTGATGAGTGGGTAGATCTGGTGATTCTGAGCAGATTGGTAGGTGGTTCGCCGTCGGAAGTCGCCAGAAAAGTAGCCTCCGCCGTGGTCAACGCCGCCGCCAATCAACGTCGGAGTGTCGCCGCCGGAAAGCTTCTCCGCCGCCAAAAGCCAGCCGGTTCTTCAAGGGGTATAGTGGTTTGATCTGATTGGAATTTGGAGTTGGTTTGAGGTTGATTAAACCGGGTCAAAGTGAGTTGAACCGGTCAACGGTTCAATCTCAAACCGGTTTAATTAAACCGGTTTATTTGGGGTAAATTGGTCGGTTTGCTTCATTGGTTCAGTGGTTCAGGTGTGTTCGGGATTCGGAGTTCGAGGTTCGGAAGTTCGGGATTCATATCAGGTATCTCGGGAATTCACATTCGCATCGAGCCGTCATTCCGCGACTACTCCACTGTGAGTCGGCTCGTAGACTCGTAGATTCATATAGACCGGGAATTACTAAACCGTAGTATTAGGTTGCATACCCGTTACTTTAAAATGAATAGTAATTAATAAATACTATGACGTTTAATGATAAACTGAATAGGACCGAATTAATCATTCTAGGGTTTAAAGAATTAAATGAATAACCGATTGTGTGCCGCTAAGTTGCTAGTAAAAGATTGATTGTTGCATTCATATAGACCGTTGAATAGGACCGTATATGCATATATATAAGTATAAGAACGATAATTAATGAATCTATATATGGGAATTAAGACAACAATAAAATATGAGTTAAACCTAAACAGACTTATAGAATATTATAACGGGATTGGGTTTAGGTTAATAGCGGGTTTGGGTAATGAATCCATTAAGTTAATAATGAGACGTCGGGGAGTTAGTAAGTTTACTAAACTCTAAACCGACGGATCGAGGGTTTAATAAAATATATCTAGAACGGGTTAAATAAGGAAGTGGTGTGTGTTGGAAGCTGTCTACGGGTTAGCAAGCCGCTAACCCAAGGTAGCAGATAAGAAATGATTAAAAGACTTAGAAACCCTAATAGGCCTGCTTGTGGTGATTGTGTGATTGATTATAATTGCGTGTTTGATTGTTATGATTGTGCTGTGTTGAGCTTTGCGTGCAGGCTTGTTAGACTGCTCGGTGTTGGGCCGAGCAGTTGTTGTGGACACTTACTCCGGTCTCGGGACCGGGTAAGTTAGTGGTGCTGACTAGGTATCTTACCTAGTCAAAGCGGTGATACGGGTAGTGTAGTGGCTTGCAAAATGGTTGGGATTATTATTGCTGATATTGATTGCGTGATCTGTGTTAGAGTCCCAGCGAGTCTGCGTGTTTACGTTTCTGCACTAGGACTCTAGGGTGCGTTAGATTCCGCAAGCCTAGGTTTTCTTTTACGTTCCAGTACTTCTGACCCGATTGGATCCTCGGGTTTTACCTAACCGGATCACGGTGATTCTGGTTATGGTGTTAACCTATCGGGTGACGCCGGTAGGTGTGTTATTCGGAGAATACGGGGTCATGTCCTAGGGCCGAATCACATGGAAACTCTGTCTATCTAGGGGTAGTCCGAGTCACCGCGTATCGATGGACTGAGAACGGTGTCCTATTCGTGGGACCTCATGTACACGTGTAGGAGACGTGGGTTAGTTACCATATAGGTGAGGTTGTAAACCCGTGGAAGTTACCGAGATCATAGGGCCCAGTGTTGTTTTGTTATCTCTTTTATTGCGCGATAGATAGATCGAGTCCAATCGAGGACATGTGCCGCAATGCCTTCGATTTCCCTAATTCTCTTTATCTTGGCTTGATTGTGTGTATTTGGGTTCATCACGACGTGGTAGTGCGTGATCGACCATTTATTCCTGCTGATTGTTATTTTGGGTTTTGGGGCGGGAATTTGTAGAATTTAGATAGATTAGAAGCCATTAGTGGGGAGCCAATTCACTGGGTGATCTTAGATCGCTCATTAGACTCTTTTTGTGTGTTTTTCCCAGGTTTAGCAGCGACGGACGCGGTAGGTCCTCGGTGTAGCTTCGGGTTGCTTGTGACGGGTTTTGATTCGGAGTTTCAGATGTTTTATTTCGGTTCGGCAGCTGCGCTATTTCGTGATTTTGATTGTTTATGTGTTTATATTGAGGATTGTTTGTAAAACCCGTTAAACATTGTATTCAACGTTTGATTACTTGAAAATGAAATTGTTTCCCTGATATGAGGTTTTAGTCCGAACCGACACAACTCGTTGAAGTAGTGCAAGTAGTACTGCCTGCGCTACGGATATGAGGATAGCGGAGTCGAAGATAGATCGGTGCGAGCCTTTTGTCTCAAACCGAACTAACTTTGGCTTCGTCCTGTGGTGAACTTTTCCCGTTCGACTTGCTCGGGTTCGATCGATCATGTTCTTGTTTGATTGTTGACCGGTCAGCTCGACGGTCAGCGGAGAATGGGAAAGGGGCGTTACAGGGGTTCTACCTTTATTCTAGACCACCTTCCACCAGCTAACAACAAGACTTGGATGACAAATATGCTCATAGAAGAGACCAGTGGAGAAATAGTTAAGATATGTACTTGATTTCTCATTCATAATAATCTTCTTTGTTTGTGAGTGTGATTGTAGTAATTAAGGTAGTATCCAGTTCAGATGCAGCGTTTAGTTCTAAAGGCGATTATTGGGCAATTAGCAGAGCGATTAGGTTAAGCGTAGCTACCAGCCTCATGGCGTCGCCGCCGTCATCTCCGGCGGAGACACATGAGATTCAAAGAAGCCAAATTCCGGCGACAACAGTGAATTCGTGGGCTAGTATTGTCCAAAAGTCACATCAGTTAAAGAAGTTCGATTTTGACGTTTCAATTAACGATGGGAAGAAGGAGGTGGAAGTTCCAGAAGAAATTTCCACTAATGGGAAACCGCTTTGGGAGGAATTCATCTTGGGTAAATTCATGTCTTCTTCACCGCATATTGCTAAGGTTCACATGATTGTGAATAGGATTTGGGTTCAGAATGGTGACAAATCGCATAGAATCGATGTGTTTGTGGTCGACGCAAAGACAATGAAGTTTCGTATTCCAAATGCTCAGCTGAGGAATAGGATTATCAATAGAGGAATGTGGAACATTCCGGGGGTCCCTATGATGGTGTCTAATGTTGGAATTATGTCCAGTAATCTCTGTACTGTCTCTAGAAAGTAAGAGTATGTCAATGATCAGACATAAGTCATATAATACTGGGGGTCATGATGGCTTGCTAGAGTCCGCTCATGATCTATAAGTCTTGGACTTATTGCCTTTATTATATGATCCCATATGGGTCACACGCCTAAGCTAACAGGAAACTATGAAGGAACGGTTCAGCAGATGTACGGTAAAAGTGCTAGGCATTTACTGTGCTTGGAGAGATAGAAGGGCCTGATTAAATCCCTTACTGAGAATTGGGCCCAAAAGCCCATGAGAACTAAAAGGAGTTTTAATGAATAAAACTTGACCTAGCTCTCTAATTTCTCTTAAGCCTTCTGCGCCTCTCTCTCTCTCTTCTGCGCCTCCCTCTTCTCGGTCTAGCAGCCAACTTCCTGCAGTGTGCGTGTGTGAGCCTTTGGAGGAGCTATCACTTGGTGGTTCTGCTGATCTCTGACAATACCTCTTCTTCCGCTGCATAAACAAGGTATTAGGTGAGATCCTTTATGATTCTGCAAGAGAACCTAGATCCAAGCATGTTTAGTAGGATCAATCAATGAGAAATTGAATCAGGATTTACTAAACAATCCTTCAGTGGTATCAGAGCCATTGGTTCTATTAGGATTTCTTGTTTAGAATCATGTTTAGGTTGTTTAGAAGTGTTTGAATCAATCTATTGATAAGAAAACACTTAAGAAACAAAGAATTAAAACCTAAACTAAATGAAATCGCATGATCCAATCTATATTGAATTGGTGTGCGTCGGAATGATGATCGCCAAAGGATCACCATGTCCGGATCAGATTGGAATGATGCACGGACCGATCGCATTGCGGATCGAGTCGCGTGATCATCCGATCGCGAGAGATCGACGGCCCGAGCTTTTGCGTCGGTCCGATCGGCAAGATGGATCGCGGGAGATGGACCGATCGCGTCCCGCCTCTCTCGCGTCCCGAGCCGTACCGCGTCCCGCACCGCTGTCGTGACCGAGAGCCGAGTGTACCGTCCCGTCTCGCCATCGTCCCGTCCCGATCGTGCATCGCATGATGCTTGCGGCTGGACGATCGTGTCTCGATCGCGAAGCTAGGTCACGACCGTGATCGGTTCGTGACCAATCGGTTCGGTTCGGTTTAAAAATTTATTAAAACTTAATCGTCACGGTTTAATAAACAGACTTAATAAAATTTATTAAGTTCTGGTTAAACCGTGATAAGAAATCCAAAGTCGTAAAATTGGATTTAGTGCCTAAACCAGTGGTTTTCTAATTTGATTTGGTTGGACCAAATAAATTGAGAAAATCCGGTTTAGTAAATAACCGGTTGACAATTGTGGTCATCGTAGTAATTAATTTTGGTTAGACCAATTTTAATGAACCAGACCGGTTATGTCATTTAATTGGACAATTGGGTTATGTCTTGGACATAGACCAATTCTTGGGCCATGGGCCAAGAAGTTAAAACAATTGGGCCAATTATTTGAGTCTTTTCTTCAGATTTAATTTAAAATTTTATTTAATAATTAAAATTTAATTTTAAATTAATCAGTTTCCAAAATCTGAAATTAGAAAGTTTCTTAGAATAGAAGTTTCTAGATTTGCATGTTTTGGATATTTAGGAAATTTCTATAGTTAGAAAGTTTCCAATTTTAGGAAGTTTCCAATTTTATAAAGTTTCCAAAATTAGTAGGTTTCCAAAAATGGAAAGTTTCCAAAAATAGTAATCTTCTATTTTGGGAATGAAATTTTAAAATAAACCTACAAACCTCAAATAATATCAAGCGTTGGATGTCTTGTCCAGATTATGTCAGCTGTTGAAGCCCATTCAATCGTACACACGGCCTTACAGTGTGAGGGTGTCTATCTTTTGCGTGGGTAAGACAGTTTGTGATTCATTAATGTCATTGGGAGTCCCAGACATTAGTGATTACATGACTGTATAGTCTGGTTTTCTTGACTAGGCCATCGGGAGTCCCGGGCCTTGAGACATCAGAGTGGATTGGGCCTCGGGCCCAGATTCACAACCAAGAGTTATATCACGGATATAATTAGCCGAGATAGGGCTTACCGATATAAGCTAAGGTTGGGTGACGGCCAGTGTCCCACTTTGATCTTAGTTATATGTGGATCTTGGAATCATTATATTCTATTGAGGGTAACTGATGTTATTGAATATAATGCGAGATTAATCATATTAAATATAATACGAGATTAATCATATTGAACATATTAACTAAAATCCTTTTATCTTATATTTCAGCTATGACTACTACAAGCACACAAAATACATTCTCAATCCGGTCTGTTCTCGACAAGGAGAAGCTGACTGGAACGAACTTCCTGACGTGGTCAAGGAACTTGAGGCTGGTCCTCAAGCAGGAGAAGAAGGAATATGTCCTTCGTGATCCCCTCCCCGAGAGGCCTCCTAACAATGCCGCCAGGAATCTGCATAATGCTTGGGAAAAGCATTCGTCAGATGAAAATGATGTCTATTGCCTGATGTTGGCGACCATGACTGCTGAGCTGCAAATGCAGTTCGAGAGTGTGTTGTCGCCCATCGAGATAATGGCAAGCCTGAAATCGCTTTTTCAGGAGCAGGCAAGGACTGAGAGGTTCCAAACAGTTAAGAACCTCTTAGACTGTAAGTTGGCTGCAAATGCGGCAGTGAGTCCTCATGTCTTGAAGATGATGGGTTATCTTGATCATCTTCAGAAACTCGACTGCCCTATCAGCCAGGAACTTGCCTGCGACATCGTTTTGCAGTCTTTACCTGCAAGCTATGATCAGTTCATCATGAACTTCAATATGCATGGCTTGAGTAAGACATTGCCTGAGCTTCACGGAATGCTCAAGACTGCAGAGCCCAACTTGAGGAAAGCCAAGGACCCCAATGTGCTTATGGTGCAGAAGGGCAAGGGCTTTAAGAAATCCTCTGCCAAGGACAAGGGAAAGGCTAAGGCTGTTCAAGTCTCGGACAAGGACACGCCAAAGCCCAAGCCCAAGTCCAAGGCTGGGCCTACTGACATCTGCAGGTTCTGCAAAGAACCAGGGCATTGGAGGAGAGAATGTAAGAAATTCCTGGAAGGTCTAAAGGAATTGAAGAAGAAGACTTTGGAGACTTCTTCATCATGTATTTTTGTTATAGAAGTTAATACAACTACTTCTGATAATACCTCATGGGTTATGGATACTGGTTGTGGGGCTCATATTTGTACTAATATGCATGCACTCAGCAACAGTAGGAGGCTGAAGCAAGGACAAGTGGAGCTACGAGTTGGGAATGGAGCGAAAGTTCCTGCACTAGCTGTAGGCACATACTTGTTGTCTTTACCTTCGGGATTGGTTTTAGAACTCAATAATTGTTATTTTGTACCTGCGATAAGCAGAAATATTATTTCAATTTCTTTGTTGGATTTGGAAGGTTATGATTTTTCAGTTAAGAATAAATTATGTTCCTTCAATCGCAACAATTTGTTCTATGATTGTGCCCCTCTTACGAATGGGCTTTACATACTTGATCAATCCGCGCCAATTTATAACATTAATACCAAACGGTTCAAACCTAATGAGGAGAACCGAACGTTTCTATGGCATTGTCGTTTAGGGCACATCAGCGAGAAACACATTAAGAGGCACCATACGAATGGACTTCTTGGCTCGTTTGACTTTGAGTCATGTGAGAAATGCGAATCCTGCATGATGGGCAAAATGATGCGGGCCCCCTTTAATAAACCTAACGAGAGGGCCAGTGACTTATTGGGCCTGATACACACAGATGTGTGTGGCCCAATGTCCACAAATGCAAGAGGAAACTATCAGTACTTCATTACCTTCACTGATGATTTCAGTAGGTATGGATATGTTTATTTAATGAAACATAAGTCTGAATCGTTTGAGAGATTCAGAGAATTCCAAAATGAAGTACAAAACCAACTTGGCAAAAGCATTAAAGCTCTTCGGTCCGACCGAGGAGGAGAATACTTGAGCCAAGAGTTCAGTGATCATCTAAAAGAGTGTGGGATAGTTTCCCAACTCACTCCTCCTGGAACACCTCAATGGAATGGTGTGTCTGAGAGGAGGAATCGGACCTTATTGGATATGGTTCGGTCTATGATGAGTCACACAGACCTTCCAATATCCCTTTGGGGATATGCTCTGCTAACAGCAGTGTTCACTCTAAATAGAGCGCCATCAAAAGCAGTAGCAAAGACACCATATGAATTATGGACTGGAGAAGCTCCAGTGCTGTCTTATCTTAGAATTTGGGGTTGTAAAGCCTATGTCAAGAGATTGATCTCTGACAAGCTTACACCAAAGTCTGACAAATGCTACTTCATTGGTTATCCGAAGGAAACCAAGGCTTATTACTTCTACCTACGATCCGAGAACAAGATCTTTGTTGCCCGGGATTGTAATTTTCTTGAGAGGGAGTTTCTCTCTAAGAAAAACAGTGGGAGTAAGGTACTGCTTGAAGAAATTCAAGATGAACATGATACTGCTCAACCTAATGAGGAAGAGCAGCAGGAGGACCTACAAGAAATTGTATAGCCTGAACCTGTAGTACCTGAAGTTCGAAGATCCGGGAGGATCCGTCACGAACCCGAGAGATATCAAGGATTTCTCGTGACTGACTGTCATGATCTTCTGATCATTGATGGTGATGAACCATCGAACTTCAATCAAGCCATGATGGGCCCAGATTCCTCTAAGTGGCGTAAGGCCACTGATTCCGAAATGGACTCCATGTCGGTCAACCAAGTGTTTTCGTTGGTTGACTTACCCGCTGGTGTAAAAGCCATCGAGTGCAAATGGATCTTCAAGAAGAAGATTGACGTGGATGGAAATGTCCAGATTTATAAAGCCAGGTTGGTGGCAAAAGGTTTCAGACAAGTTCACGGTGTGGATTATGATGAAACCTATTCCCCAGTGGCTATGATGAAATCTATTCGGATTCTACTAGCAACTGCAGCTTTTCATGATTATGAAATTTGGCAGATGGACGTGAAAACCGCCTTCCTGAATGGCATTCTGGAAGAGGATGTGTATATGACACAACCTGACGGTTACATAGATCCAAAGAATGCTGGGAAAGTATGCAAGCTTCATAAATCCATTTATGGATTGAAGCAAGCATCGAGGAGCTGGAATCTTCGTTTTGATGAAGCGATCAAGCAATTTGACTTCATCAGAAACGAAGAAGAACAATGCGTGTATAAGAAAACTAGTGGGAGCAAGATAGTATTTCTTATTCTGTATGTCGATGACATACTACTTCTCGGAAATGACATACCAATGCTGAAGTCGGTAAAGGACTGGCTTGGAAGTTGTTTTTCCATGAAAGACATGGGTGAAGCCGCATACGTTCTTGGAATCAGGATCTACCGAGATAGATCTAAAAGGCTGATAGGCTTGTGTCAAGATTCATACATTGACAAAGTCCTGCATAGATTCAGCATGGCAGATTCCAAGAAGGGCTTCACGCCAATGGTACATGGCACAACGCTAAGCAAGAAGCAGAGCCCCATGACGGCTGCTGAGCTTGAGCGCATGAAGAATATTCCTTATGCATCTGCAATAGGATCTGTCATGTATGCCATGATCTATACTCGTCCTGATGTTGCTTATGCATTGAGCATGACGAGTAGATACCAGTCAAATCCAGGTGAAAACCATTGGATTGCCGTCAAGAATATCCTGAAGTATCTAAGACATACTAAGGATAAGTTCTTGGTGTACGGTGGAAGTGATGTGCTTGAAGTCAGTGGATTCACGGACGCAAGTTTCCAGACAGACCAAGATGATTTCCGGTCACAGTCCGGTTATATCTTTTGTCTGAATGGCGGTGCAATCAGTTGGAGAAGCTCCAAGCAAGACACCGTTGCTGATTCCACTACAGAAGCTGAATATATCGCCGCTTCGGAAGCAGCGAAGGAAGCTGTTTGGATACGAAAGTTCATTATTGAACTAGGTGTGATACCAAATGCGGCTGAGCCTCTGGCACTGTTTTGTGATAACAATGGTGCTATTGCTCAGGCAAAGGAACCAAGATCACACCAGAAATCCAAGCATGTACTAAGAAGATTTCACTTGATACGTGACATCATTAATAGAAAGGAAGTCAAGATCAGCCGAGTTCAGACAGATGATAACGTCGCTGATCCATTGACAAAGCCACTCCCAAGACCTAAGCTCGAGTTTCTGACTGAAGCTGTAGGCATTAGAGACATTGAAATGTAATCTAAATTTGAGTGGGAGTTTGAGGGCTTTATTTAGTTATTTGATATGTTCTTGTAAAACATTTTAAGATGTTTAAATAAAATTATTATTTCAAGATTATTTTAACTGTGATGAAATAATCGTTCCAAAATGATATGAACCATTTTATAGGTCATCGAAGTAAGTGACTTGATCTTGAGTTATCAAAGTCGTTTAGCTTGATCATGAGACCCTATATTTGATAGATGGCTTATATCATCCTGTCCCTAGTCGAAGGTTGTTGAAATTGGAACACCAACAACCGCGTGAGACTAGATTGGTATGTGACTTATGACAAAGTCTCAGGATGTCATATATGCACGGCATCAAAGTCAGTACATAGGTGTATGTTGGGGTACATACGACCGGACAAGACCCGCTTATAAGAACTCTTCAGGATATTTATATCTGTGTCATAAGAGATTCTTACTACGACTATAGAGTATAGTCCTTAGACCTGAGTTCGCATGCATGTGACTGCACATGAACTGATGCACTTTGATCATTGTCTAACGCTGTCGTTAAGCGATAGTTATAAGGACCTTGTTTGGGTGTATTATGAAATGAGTAGTTTACAGTGATGGAACAAGACGGGATTTGTTCCTCCAATATAAATGGAGTGAATATCTCTAGGCCAATCGGAGATTTGAATACTGGAAAATGCATGGCCATGCTCAAACGGACTGTCCCGAGTCGTTTGGATTGTCAGTATCAAATCAGAGTCCGATGAACAAGATTAGGCTTTATAAGGATGACACTCATCTTGCCTTATGACTAATCGAGATATTGAGACAAAAGGATTATGAATACCGAGATTCCAGTACAAGTGGGAGATTGTTGGAATTATGTCCAGTAATCTCTGTACTGTCTCTAGAAAGTAAGAGTATGTCAATGATCAGACATAAGTCATATAATACTGGGGGTCATGATGGCTTGCTAGAGTCCGCTCATGATCTATAAGTCTTGGACTTATTGCCTTTATTATATGATCCCATATGGGTCACACGCCTAAGCTAACAGGAAACTATGAAGGAACGGTTCAGCAGATGTACGGTAAAAGTGCTAGGCATTTACTGTGCTTGGAGAGATAGAAGGGCCTGATTAAATCCAAGGGATTTAATCAGACTGAGAATTGGGCCCAAAAGCCCATGAGAACTAAAAGGAGTTTTAATGAATAAAACTTGACCTAGCTCTCTAATTTCTCTTAAGCCTTCTGCGCCTCTCTCTCTCTCTTCTGCGCCTCCCTCCTCTCGGTCTAGCAGCCAACTTCCTGCAGTGTGCGTGTGTGAGCCTTTGGAGGAGCTATCACTTGGTGGTTCTGCTGATCTCTGACAATACCTCTTCTTCCGCTGCATAAACAAGGTATTAGGTGAGATCCTTTATGATTCTTCAAGAGAACCTAGATCCAAGCATGTTTAGTAGGATCAATCAATGAGAAATTGAATCAGGATTTACTAAACAATCCTTTATCTAAATGGTCGCCAATAGCAGAGGAGGAGGAGCTGCCAGAGCTAAAGACGATGCCCTTATGGGTACACCTTAAAAACGTTCCCTTAAGCATGTTCTCTTGGGATGGATTGAGCTTCATCACAAGTGCAGTGGGAGAGCCGAAAAGGCTTCATCCTGACACAGCCTCCTGCTCGGATTTGGAAAAGGCTAAGGTGTTTGTTCACGTCGACTTAACTAAAGAGTTACCGAGGGAGATCAATTTTAGAAGAAAGGGAAAAGCATTTCTAGTCCAATTCTCGTATCCCTGGCTGCCACAGAAGTGTAATACCTGCGGGAAATGGGGTCATCTGGATAAGATATGCATAGCAAACAGGGGTAACAACTCACCAGAAAAGCCGACTTCTCCAATAGTGGAGCAGGGAAAGAACATAGAACTTGCTGTGCAAACAGAAAACACAGTAACTCCGGGTCAAAGTGAAGCTAGTCTAGCAACAATATCGGCGACAGAAGGGAATGGAAATGAAGCTACAGTCCCTGAGAATTCTCAGGTTGAAACAGGAGAAAAAGAAGGTCAGTTGGGCGAGTGATAACAAGGATTTTACAATCCTTTGAGGTATCAATTCCTCAAGCTTATCGTGTAGCTTTGAGGTATCGAACCTTTTTGGGACGAATAGAGCAAACATGAATACACCAAACCTCTAGAGTCAAATCACTTAATCAAAATTGGTTCTAACAATCCTAAAGAAAACAATTCAAATAGAAGCAAATAAAAAGCAAGTAAACAAGGTGAATTCTTAACAATCAATGATAAAGATAAGGTCTAAGGGTTAAGGTCAATGGATTGGTGACTTGGGAATGATCTCGGGATGCTAATTCAAACTTCAAAGAAGCTAACCTCCTAGCAAGGAACAAACCAAGTTGACTAGCCTAATCTCTTAGCACTAATCTCTTTACCTAATCCTAATCCAAGAACAAACTCTCATTTGTGAATTAAGATCAAACAAGCATTCAAACAAGTTTCAAATAGCCAACAATCACTCTAAACATCCATTTTCATGCGCTAAAATGTGAAAGTACTATCTAAGCTAAAACTGGCATTTCATCGAACACATGGTGGGCAAGAAATCCTAAATATCCTAATCAACATGATCAAGGCTAACTAGGCATTAAACACACTTAGACATGAGAGATTTAAGATAGAATAAACATTAGACATCCCTTAATCACCCCTAATCAAGCCAATCCTACCTAACCCATAAACCCTATGAGAGACTACTCACTAATCATCATGTGATCAACAAAACCCAAAGAGATAGTGTTAATCATAGGAGATTAGAGAAAGTAGAAAGATTAAAAGAAGAAATCTCAAAAGAAGTACTTAGATTAATCAAGATTCAAACTTGTTCTTACAAAAGGGGTTTTGAAACAAAAACAAGCTTAAGAGACAATAAAAATTAGGTTTTGGACTTTAAATAGTAAAGGGGGACGAACCGGGTCAACCCGGAACAAACCGGGTGTTGACTCGATCCAAGACAATTTCTGGGGACTGTATCGGCCAACCAAACCGATATGCTGGCCGATATGAGTTTTCGGATTTCCTGTCGAAGGAGCGTATCGGTTGGCTAAACCGGTATGCCAACCAATACGCTTTCACTGATTTTAATCCGAGGGGCTGTATCGGTTTGCTGGTCGATGTACACGCCGATATGAACTCTCTGGTTTTTGCAAGAAGAAGCGTATCGGCCCGCCTGGCCGATATCCATACCGATATGAGCTGTCTCTTTTTAATCCGAGAGTATGTATCGGGTTGCCTGGTCGATATGCACGCCGATATTCGTCTTCTGTTGGGTCTTCCTTAGTCCTTTAAGCTCCAAACTCCACTTCCAAATGCACCATTACTCCTTGCACTCCAAATCACCTACAAAAGCACAAGAAACACTCAAAATGCAAGCCTAGAATGCCTAAACCTATCTCTAGATGATCCTACACTCTAAACATGCCAATAATCAAGAAAATGAAGCTAAGGGAAGCTAAAAAGAAGCAAAACATGAACTAAACAATAGCCTATATGCAATGAAATACAAGTATATCAATTCCCCCAAACTTGAATCTTGCTTGTCCACAAGCAAGCATAAGATAATCAAAATAAGTTGGGGAAAAGGTTTGAAGGTGGGAGCTCATATCCAAAGGTTTAATCAAGTTTCAGACTTCATTTCAAGTCTATACAACTAAGGTGCAACCGAGAAAAACCTACTCCAAGGATATCGCCATACTCATCAAGACAATACTTTTAGCTTAATCCTCAACCTACACAAACATTCAAATCAACTAGCTCTTTGACATTGATTAAATATTTCAAGTGGATCTTACTCACAACAAAGTGTTCAAACTCATTTGGCAAGGGTTAAGGTCTTGAGATAAAGATGATCTCAATCAATAAGAGGGGTTTCTCTATATGCATTTAGGTCCTCTCAAGAAGAAATGAATGAGCTCATAGTAAAAGGCTAAGAGTATAGAAGCAATTGGTGCATACTGGAATCAATTTCCGTGTACCCATTTCCCAATGACTTCTACTCTTACTCTAGCCCACCTAGCTTGAGTCTACCCTTTTCCAAGGCTGTTTTTGCATCATCCCTCTTTCTCAACCAAAACACTTCCCAAGAATACTCCCAAGGATCTTTCGAAACCTTTCAAAACAGTGGCAATTCTTTTCTTTAAACTTAGCTCAAATACTTCTTTCTTTAGCAATGGCCTCTTTTCATAAACTTTCTTTTCTTTCTTTTAAGCTGAGCACTTTGGCTTCTTTTCATTTCAAAACTTGAGGCACTTTTTCTTTTAAAACACTTAAGAGCTTTTCTTTCAAAATACTTTTGCCAACAAACATAAGATCCCAATCAAATTCAATTTTGTTCTTTCCCTTTCAAAACCTTTCCCCCAAACTTCAATCTTAGCCTAGTGCAAGCTAAAGGTGGTCAAGCTTGCGTCTACACGGAAATTTTCAACTAGTCGCCTCAAACTCAACACCATTTACTTAGCTCATTCCAAGAGGCCTACCTCTCAAAAGAGTGTTTATGGGCGGAAAGAAATGTGGTTAAGGGCGTGGAAGCTATTCAAGCAAGCAAGTGCGGTAAAAAGGGAAAAGAATGCTTGAATATTTTGGAGGTATCCATGAGTTTAAAAAACTAAGAAGGAGCAAGATAATTGAAAGTCAAGTTAAGGTTCTCACTTTAAATAGAGCTAGCATCAATTCACAACAAGTTTCAGCATCGAATCAAGGTTCAAAGCAAGCTATCCAAGCAGGGTTCGTTCTAGCTTTCAAGCATTTCTCGGGTTACAACCTTAGTGTGATTTATCTAGCATAGCTAGCGTATGAAACAAGTTTTACTCGCTTAAACCTTACGAGGAAATTAAATCATTGCTCCCTATGCAAAAACATCCTATATGATGCAACTAGACTCGATCCTACGATGCTATTACACTAAATGCTTTCTTTTTGTGAAAAGTTTTTCAAAAATTTTCGGTTTTTTTTTGGTTTTTTCTATGCCTTAGATGCAATGCATGAGACTCAAAGACAAAAATAAGATCAAAAGAAACATGATTAGAAACTGGTCTCTCCCCCAAACTTAAATCACACGGTCCCTTGTGTGTCTAAGAAAGGAAAAGAGACCGAAAACACACAAAATGCAAACAAAGAAAAGAAAAGAAAAGAAGTATGTACAAAGATGGAGTGTTACTTGGCTAGTTGTGGAATGATGGAGGTGATGATTCCCCCATGGAGTATGTTGGGTTGGATGAAGAGCAGGATGGTGTCCTAATTGCTCTTCTCTTTTTCCTTCTCTCTTCGCGTGCGGAGTGGCGGTGAGGCTCGTAGTAGGAATCGGCGGCCATTCGTGCAGCTCCTCCCGTCTCATGTCCAGCCACTGAGTATCTTCCCTACTCCATCTTTGTCTGATCAACCAGATGATCAGCTTCACCGATCACTTCCTCAGTCGCTGCCCGTATCTCTCATCCAAACCCGTGGGAGCCTCTCGCGATGTCGATGTCTGCCCAGTGGTGCTACTCTTATCCTTCTTTCCCGTTATCATCTTCAGAACTTTGGTGACCTTCTTCAAGCAGCTGGCTAATTTCTTGATGTTTCTTCCATGCCACTTGCTCTGTCTTTGAAGGTCCCTGTTCTGGTCCCTTAGTGCACTGACCGTCCTGTTCGCGATGGGATCATCCAAAGGCTCGATGTAGTACCTGTGCAACCCATACACCCCAGCAGGTGCGTCAGAAGAATCAGAATCGGCTGCAGTCGCTCTTCGCGATCCGCGGGGTTCGAATTGATGCTCCATCCCCGGTAGAAACCTGACGTTGGCCAGATTTGTTGCAAAGCTCGTGATGGTGGGGTTCGGAAGCAGATACTTCTCTTGCATCGGTGTATCTGAACACATCCGGTAGAGATGACGCCCCAGAGGCGACCTGGAACCTAGAAAGTGGGTCTTAATCAGCTGAGGTAAGTCCAACCATCCCACCGGCGTAGGCTGTCCAAATGTCTTCTCTTCCAAACTTCCTTCCAGCTTAATCATCTTCGCCTTGAGTAACGGCGTGATTAACCCACCCATGTTGAATTTAGGCTCAAAATCCTTGACAGACATTGCCCAATCTCGGTGAATCCCAAACTGCTCTACTAGAATGGCGGTGAAGCTCGGTGGGCGCTGCACGGGTGGTATCGTCCTACCGTCGGGAAATGTGCGCAGAAGTGGTTGTAATCCGATGTACAGAAGCTTCATCTCCACTTCTGTGACTTGGCCTGTCTCTTTCCTAGCAAACAGAGTGTGGGCTAGTGCCTTGTGCACGTACCGAATAGCCGAGTGTCGGATCCTTGCATACTTCATGGCCCCCCAACTTATACGTTCCATTAGCTATCATGTGCCACAAATCTTTGAGGTCATCTTTTTCGATGGGGATGAAAGAGCCTAGCTGAGCACCATCCTCCTCAAAACCGAAGACTGAACTTATCTCCTCAAATGTCATGGTGTGCTTCTTCTTACCCATGGTGAACTCTATCTTCCCACGGCTCGCTTCTCCTCTCAAGGCTGCCTTTCACAGGTTGATTGTTGCTTTCAAGGTTGCAAGGAACTGGCAAGCCGAGATCTGATAGCCGTCACTGGCGAGGCTGAAAAAGTGCTTAAGCCCCATGTTTTCTACAATCTCATTGTAGTCTTCCAACAGTCCAAGAGCTGTAAGGGTCGGGACGTGAGGATACCGGGTTGACCAGAATTGTATCTTCTCCAGCTTTTCAAAGATCTCAGAAGTTGAATAGTTCATTGGTGACGTATGAATCACCTTTCCTTTGTCCCCTGGTGCTTCTTCCTCAACAGCTATCCCCTTTCCTTTCGAGGAAGTTCCCTCATCTTGTATCGGTGCTTTGGCCCATGATCTCGGGTTGACGGATGCCTTAGTCATTTTCCTACAAAAGACAACTCAAAGATAGAGTGAGAACATAACACAATCCACCAACACAATCAATAAGAGCTTGAGACATCCATGATCAACAATTGATATTCATCCATGCAATTCAATGATCAAGAGACTTGAAAGCTTAACAATTGTATAAATTTTCGTTTTCAACCGAGCAAACAAGCTAAAACATCTCAGCCATTCTCAATTCAAGCTCATCATAAGCATAATTCACCAACAAGTCAATCACATTCAATAGAAACTCACATTCTCATCAACAAAGGCTTTCAACATGCATTTTGAAAATTTTGTGAAACAAAACTCAATTAAATCAAGTAGTATCAATAACTTAAGCTTTTAACAACCCAATGCATCATTAGAAACCATCAAATTAGAAAACCCCCAAAATTTTCGGAATCCAAAAATCCTCAAGAACCCTAATTCCTAAAACTTCAATTCAATTGATTCTAGGGCGAAATTGAGTTGGGTTTTCATCTATAAGCAACCTAGCAAAGGTTTCTAAGCCTAAACAACAATCAAAAAGCCACAATTTCGAGTTTCAAAAATTTGCAGAAATTTCCTTGTGGCCATGGATTTAGAGTGTAAAGGAGCATACCTTGCTTGAGAGTGTGGTGAGGACGATGAGACTATGAGAAAAAGGCTTGAAAATCGAGAGTATAGAACGCAAGAACACCAAAAACAGTTGAGAATTGGGGAAGATGGAGGTTTTTGAAAAACTTGAAGTTGATAGAAATTTTTTCTTGAAGGTGAAATCGCAAAAGGAGTCAGGGAAGAGAGAGACAGTCACGCGGAGTGGAGAAAACAAGGAGAAAAGGTGGGACCCAGCTGGTCCAAATTGAATCTTTTGGTCAAAATCTGGTCAAAATCTGGTCAAAATCGGTTTGAAATCGGTTTAGGGAAAGGGAACTTACCTGGGCAGGAAGGGCGTATCGGCTTGGCCAACCGATACGCCAACCGATATCGGGTCTCGGATTTAAATCTTGAAGGTCCGTATCGGTCTGGTGATATACCATGAATTTTAGGGTTTTTAACCATGGTATATGTGTTATTTATCGAGTCTTTTACTATGTTTTAGAGTCTTTTCAGGTGTTTATTAGGTACAAGCACATTTGGAGCATGTTTGGTGATTATGGCACTCTCTGGAGCTAATTAGAGTATTTGGCCGAGAGATAGACTTCACTGTCAATATTTCAGAGCTGCAACGATCGACACATTCATGGCATCGATCGTTGCACCAGCGAGATGGGCCAAACGACGGTTTAATGAAGAATAATGAAATTGCAGTTCTGCCCAGAAGTTCCTGATATTCACAAAGAAGCCCCAAAACGTGTTTTAGGATTATAATTAGGTTTTACAGCCACTTGTTAGGCTAAGCTTTTCTTACGTTAATTTTTACTCAGAGAGAGTTGAGGGGCTGATCCTGATCTCGAAAGAGACTTGATTTTGAACCCCAGTTCTTAATTGATTATAGGATATTTGGTTTTCTACTTATGATATTTTCTGTCTCGATGAATATGTCTGAGTAGTTTACCTGTTAGGTTGAAGGATTCTCATTAGGGATTTCAGAGAACTATAGTTTAATTAATCTGTAAAGATTCATATCTGCTAGTTCTTTATCTAAGTTGTTCTTAATGCTTAATCTGAAGTAGCTAATCAGAATTATGATGTTAGGTTGAATAATGCAGCGGAAGTTGGTTAATTTGGCTAGAAAGAACCTAGATAAGCAATTAAACTGTTCGCAAACGGAAGTTTGGTTTAGGTTAATTGTGAACATATCAAACTTGAGATTAAAGCTGGTTTAATCTGTTAGTTCTCGCAAACGAAAGTTTGGTTTGCTGCACTTAGACTTAGAGAATTATCGCAAAGGAATTTGGTTAATTCTATATCCGTGTTTGAGTTCTAGAACAGTTATTGATTAGATCTAGATAGATTGATTGCTTGCGTTCCTGATTTCCTGAGAACTCCTGAAACCTAGCGCTTCGCCCTCTTGCTTACAAACTCACTTGATTTACTTGCTATTTCGTTTACTGTTTTCACACCTGTTTCGCTTAATTAAATCTGAACTACTAATAATCTATTGTGTGACTGAGAGTCCTTGTGGGATTCAATACCTTATATACTACGATTGCATTAACTGTGCACTTGCAGTAGAATAGGGATAAAACTATACACCTATCAAGTTTTTGGTGCCGTTGCCGGGGACTCTTTGAGTTCACCAAAAGATTTAGTACTAGGATTTAGACTAAGCATTCTTTTTAATTTTCTTGTTCACTCACGTTTTTGATTTTTGGGATTGCAGGAATTTGCACTGCATCGATCGTTGCCTACCTTGCATCGATCGACACAGGGCGAGAACATCAATGCTGAGATCTGAGACGTTCAATAGGTTCCACTCTATGGAGCTTGTGATTCTGATTCGCGGTGAAAACGGCGTTCTACGAGACCAAAAGGGTCATATATGCAACGCAAAAGGTCAGAAACTAGATGGGGAAGGAAACCCCATCTTGCCAGGTTACCATGTATTGGTTGGGCAAGTAGCTGAGATGAGAAATAAGATAGATGGCATCCACAACGTCCTACTGAGGGAGAGACAGTTCCGAGCAGATGCAGAAACTGAAGGATTTGCAGAAATAAATTATATGGCTGGAGCTGATTTTTATGGACATACATTTGAACATCAGCAGAGGCAAGGTTCTAGGCATGCTCATGGATCAAGAGATTATGGTTATACACCCTGCCTAGCACCTCCTGTACCTGCACAGAGGAGCAGATTAGAGATCATGATGGAGCAATCCATTGCGGAACAACAACAAACCACAACGTCTTTCAGCTCAAAGCTTGAGAGCTTGTACACTAATCTGAATGAGAAATTTGAGTCCTTGAACACTCATATGAAGTTGCTAGATACACAGATGGATCAGATTTCAAGTCCTACCACAAGGAAGGATACTCAGGAAGCCCATGTCGTTGACATTCCTATTCAGGTTGACCACATGATGGATCACGGACCATATCTAGCAGTTAAGGCTATGGAATTTGTGGGAAACAGAGAGGAGTCTGATATTGAATACCCTGAGTTTGAGAGCTTCGACGGACCTGACTCAACAGAAATTGACATGGATCTCTTGGCCTGGATAGTTCAGACTGATACTGGACCCAGTCAGGAGGAGAAATTTGAGTTTGAGATTGCTGAATTAGACCAGGAGGGTGATGGACCCGAGACTTCAGTTGAAACTCGAGCTGAGACAACCGCGTCGATCGTTGCACCACATGCACTGATCGTTGCACCCCGCAAAGGACCAGTTTCACTTATACCTCGTGGAGTTACTAAGGAAAGAATTTACAAACCTCCAATACCATTCCCCAAAGCTCCTGTAAGGTCTAAAGATGTTGTTCAGTGCACATTATTGGTTGACAAGAAGATGGTGGTTCCACAGGAGCCTACTCTAACATCTTCAAAATCTAAGGCTACTCATAAGCAGAAGGCTCCGAACATTAAATCTCTGCCAAAGGTAAAGCATAAATCCTCTAAGTTTAAACCCCCTGACTCCACTGTTTTGAATGCGGAAAAAAGCTTTAAGCCACCCAAGTGTCGATCCCACCCTACATTCCTTCCTACGTTCCTTGACGACATCATGCTGCTACTGCTTACACACCACCATGGATGATAAGGCAATCACAGAGACACTCAAAGTCTCTGTTGAAACCTCCATGATTCTGACCTCTTTCCAAAAGTCAAGCTAATGACTTAAAACAAGCGCTGAGTGGGAGGCAACCCACTGCTAGGTTTAATTATTTTTCCTTTTCATTTTTGGTGTTTTTCTTAGAATTTCACGTTTTTATTTGTTTTTGCTAGTTTTTAGATACAGAGCACAAAGTCTGGAGACGTGTGACGATCGTTGCTCACATGTGCAACGGTCGTTGCAATTGGTTTAAATCGAAAATTAAGGTATGTCGCGCTAAACCGGAATCGATCTGGTTCAACCAGCATCGATCGTTGCTGCTAAGCAACGATCGTTGCACCCACGACCAAGGTAAGTTACCTTAAACCCTTTTTCTCCTCTTTCTTCTCCATTTTCTCGCCGCCGATAACACCGAGAGCCTCCACCTAGAATCATCATTTCTTCATCGATTTCTTTGATTCAAAGCACTATTTCACTCATTTTTACACCCCCAATCTATTTCTCCTACCCATTTCTCACGAAATCAAGGTAATGCACTTCTATTTGATTTTTTTCGGATTTCACTTTTTGGGTTTTAGAAATTTGGAATTTTGGATCAAAATTGATGAATTGCATGTTAAAATGATTATGCTTTAGGTTGTTTAGTAATGGATTGTTGTCGATTCTACGATTGATTTCACTATTTTGGAACGATTTTGTTGACTGTTGATTGCGGCCAGAATCGCCCAGCAACGATCGTTGCGCTTGTGCAACGGTCGTTACTCTGCGATTCTGGGGAAATGTTCGATTATACGAAATCGCTTTGCAACGATCGCTGCCTTAGTGCAACGGTCGTTGCTCGACGATTTCACAGAGAGTCTGCCTTGACTAATTTGCTTAATTTTCTGTTTTGCAGATGACAACTCAGAATCAACCCCGCAAGCGCAGAGCAACAGCCGCAAGCGCCTCACGACAGTACATTCCACCACCGGAATGGCTGCACAGAGATTCTGATCCTCCAGAGCCATATCAGTTGGTTCATGCGACTATTGGGCCACCATGGCCAAGAGAAGATAAGGCTCAGATTCGGACTGATCGCGACTGGGGGAAGGATATCAAGAAGCTGCTCACTACGTCTGATTTCACAGAGAGGCCACTACACGAGTACTGGGACGAGTACGACACACTGCTGTATAACGGTTGGTGTGGCATGGAGATAGCGCCAACCAAGTTTGCTGATTACTCGACCTGTCATGGTCTCGGCATAGACATGCAGGTTATAGAGCTGTGCAGAGGCATTGGTCTGGGGACAATGCCAATGCAGCCTTACGATCTATACCCAGAGCTGGTGAGACAGTTGCTTGCCACATGCAGGGTTGTCTACCCGAACCCGGACAGCAGGAGTGCTCAAGGAGGCACTTTTACTTTCATGTGTATTGGCGCCAGGTATCGAGTGCCCCTTCTCGATATCTGTAGGATCTATGGGTTTAGCACTGAGCAGCCACGCACCGATATGTCCCTTCCATGGGAACCAGCAGAGGCTGCGCAGTTCTGGGAGTTCATTGGTGGTGGACGGTATCACTCACGAACTACACCTGTGATTCAGGTCAGGCATCCGGCCCTCAGGTATGTCTTGCGCATCTTGGGACGCACACTATTGTGCAAGCATGAGGCAAACAAGATGCACAAGAATGAGTTGGAGATTCTATTAAGAGGACTGAGGGAGCAGTTCAGGGTACCGATGTGAGAGACCCAGCTAGGAAAGTAAACCTGGGAGCCTTATTTGCCCATCATCTTTGTGAGCTGCAGAAGAAGCCTTATGACGGCGTGCGCAAGGAGACAATAGGGTGTCTTCTTACTCCTATTTTCAGACACTGCAGGATCCCTATGGGGGATACAGAGTGCGTTACTGAGAGAGAGAGTTCCTGGATCTCAATCACTTGCAGAGTGCTACGTGGCTGAAGGAGGGGCGAGTGTGGGTGTACTTCGACCCTGATGATACACAGTATGGCATTGATCTTCCTGCTGCTGGTTGACTCAGATTGATACCATTGATGCTTTGAGTTTCCGCCCTCCTGCCAGAGCTCGACGCGCAGTGCCTACTATGGCTCATCCGCTGGGAGAGCCTTCTACGAGAGCGTCATCTTCCTCTGCACCTGCTGCTGGCCCTGCTACACAGAACATCGGTCCATATCCATCCCCGTCTATGCCTGTGCGTGAGATGTCTGAGGGTGATTGGAGAGAGCGTCAGGAAGGTATGTTTCGGACCATATGGGATTTCTTACGCGGCTGCAGGTTCATCAGCCCGTTCCTGCCAGTCGACGCAGACAGCGTTCTCCTGAGGATTCCAGTGGTACTGATCGCGCAGCTGAGGCAGACAGTGACGATGAGCGATATGGTGGGATAGATGATGTGAGCGAGTGAGATTTATCTTCGTTTTCAGACATTCGGTTCTGTACTTTTTATCCTTTTCTTATTTTTCTTTGCACTTTTTCCTTTTGATTTCTAGGATGCTGTTGTTTTTGGATGATATGTTTGATATGCTACGCTTTTTGCTTCGATTTTACTCTGTTTTCAGTGTTTCCAGCTTGCAGGATTCGAAATTTGATAGATTCCAACGGACTAACCTGCTAACTTGCTGACTGATCTGCTATACGCATTGCAACGATCGTTGCTGCTATGAGCAACGATCGACACTCAACGAAAAATCGCCAAGTAACGGTCGATGCACTATGTGCAACGATCGGTGCTTGAGCGACAGAGGTAAAATACGACAGAACTCAAACAAACCATTAACAATTTTTATCTATTTTTACCGATCCTTCGCTTGACACTACTGGGGACAGTGTGTCTTAAGTGTGGGGGAGGTGCTACTGACATTTATCTTTCTGTTTTCTTAAGAGTCAGTCCATTTTTCAAATTTTTGTTTTATTGAGTCAAAATTGTTTAAGTAAGAAACAGTGAATTTTTGAGAAGATTTATAGCACTTGCAGGAACTTAAGTAACCATTGGGATGAAGTTGCAGGATCTATCTCTGACCATTAGAAAACCCAGACACAGATCAACCTACTGGGAACACCCACATCACTTCAGGTATCAGAGGATCCTTTTACTGACTTCAACTTAATACTGACTTAGATTTCTCACCTAAGGGCTTGGTATACTCTGTGTCGGATTCCCTGTTAGTTCTGACACAGCCTGTCAACCTATCCTATTTAGTTCCCTTCTCCCCATCTATAAAGTAAAAAAAAAAGAAAGAAGAAAAAGATAATAAACTGAGGATGAGTTAGTAACTCCGAAGTGGTCATGGGAATAGTAGCAAACACTATTATCTCTTATGGGATCCATGGAATGTGTCCAAAGTACACCCCATAACGGGAAGAACACTGATAAAATAAAATAAAATGATACCCAATGTGGAAAAAATCAGCTGTTAAGGAAGGGAAAGAGAAGAAAGGGACTAGAGAAAGATAGTATGGTGGTCTAGAGCTGATAAGGTAAGAATCCATGTGCCCTTTGATCGATACTCCTTAGGTGAGACTGCACTTAAATACTTGCAGAAGTCAGTAGGGAGAATTTGAATGCTTGAATGTGATTGTGGAGTTTACTTAGGATAGTTGCTAAGTGTGGGGGAAGTATATGTTGGTCTTGATATCCTGTGATTGATTCTTGCAGTGGTTTACTAAGGGGAATCTGAGTGTTGTTGCTTCTATGACGAAAAGAGTTTCTGAAAGTTTTCAAACCTCTTAACTACATTTAGTTCTTTGTTTTGCTTGAGGACAAGCAAGAGCTAAGTGTGGGGGAGTTGATATACCATGGTTTTTAGGGTTTTTAACCATGGTATATGTGTTATTTATCGAGTCTTTTACTATGTTTTAGAGTCTTTTCAGGTGTTTATTAGGTACAAGCACATTTGGAGCATGTTTGGTGATTATGACACTTTCTGGAGCTAATTAGAGTATTTGGCCGAGAGATAGACTTCACTGTCAATATTTCAGAGCTGCAACGATCGACACATTCATGGCATCGATCGTTGCACCAGCGAGATGGGCCAAACGACGGTTTAATGAAGAATAATGAAATTGCAGTTCTGCCCAGAAGTTCCTGATATTCACAAAGAAGCCCTAAAACGTGTTTTAGGATTATAATTAGGTTTTACAGCCACTTGTTAGGCTAAGCTTTTATTACGTTAAGTTTTACTCAGAGAGAGTTGAGGGGCTGATCCTGATCTCGAAAGAGACTTGATTTTGAACCCTAGTTCTTAATTGATTATAGGATATTTGGTTTTCTACTTATGATATTTTCTGTCTCGATGAATATGTCTGAGTAGTTTACCTGTTAGGTTGAAGGATTCTCATTAGGGATTTCAGAGAACTATAGTTTAATTAATCTGTAGAGATTCATATCTGCTAGTTCTTTATCTAAGTTGTTCTTAATGCTTAATCTGAAGTAGCTAATCAGAATTATGATGTTAGGTTGATTAATGCAGCGGAAGTTGGTTAATTTGGCTAGAAAGAACCTAGATAAGCAATTAAACTGTTCGCAAACGGAAGTTTGGTTTAGGTTAATTGTGAACATATCAAACTTGAGATTAAAGCTGGTTTAATTTGTTAGTTCTCGCAAACGAAAGTTTGGTTTGCTGCACTTAGACTTAGAGAATTATCGCAAAGGAATTTGGTTAATTCTATATCCATGTTTGAGTTCTAGAACAATTATTGATTAGATCTAGATAGATTGATTGCTTGCGTTCCTGATTTCCTGAGAACTCCTGAAACCTAGCGCTTCGCCCTCTTGCTTACAAACTCACTTGATTTACTTGCTATTTTGTTTACTGTTTTCACACCTGTTTCACTTAATTAAATCTGAACTACTAATAATCTATTGTGTGACTGAGAGTCCTTGTGGGATTCGATACCTTATATACTACGATTGCATTAACTGTGCACTTGCAGTAGAATAGGGATAAAAATATACACCTATCATCTGGCCAACCGATACGGACACCGATATCGGGTCTCGGATTTACACGCTGAAACACGTATCGGTTTGGCCAACCGATACGTGTACCGATATCGACCTTCAGATTGTTTCTGGGAAATTGTATCGGTCTGGCCAACCGATACGGAGACCGATATCGTCTCACGGATTTTCTCCCGAAGCTCCGTATCGGCCTGGCCAACCAATACGGAGGCCGATACTGACTCCCGGTCTCTTTTTCCTTCATTCCCATGGCCTTTACTTAACACCGATGAGTCCACAACCTTACCTAATAACCAAAACCTGATAAAACTCAAAGAAAAACATCAAAAATAACAAGCAAAAGATCATATTTACAAATATAAACATGGGAATGTCTACCAAGTGCGCTTTTGTTGTGTAAAGTCGTTAAGCTCGACTTTTGCAAACCGAGATTCAAGCTGAGGGAGGGTTAGAGAGTGAAATCGAAGTTCCTTCCTCTATAGCTTATGAAGCTGAACAATGCTTGAGTCTTTGGCCATTAACGGTGAACTCTTCATCAGACTTTCTCCAACGAACTACTGCTCCATATGGTCTCACATCTTTCACCCTAAACGGTCCAGACCACCTAGACTTGAGCTTCCCGGGAAAGAGTTTCAACCGGGAGTTAAAGAGCAACACAAGATCCCCTTCTTTGAACTCTTTCTTCAAGATGAGCTTGTCATGGAAGAGCTTGGTTCTCTCTTTGTAGATTTTTGAACTCTCAAAAGCTTCAAGCCTTATCTCATTTAGCTCATTCAACTGAATCATCCTCTTCTCGGTCGCGGTTTTGATGTCGAAGTTCAAAAACTTGACAGCCCACAAAGCTTTATACTCAACCTCAACCGGCAAGTGACATGACTTCCCATACAGCATGGTGAACGGTGTAGTGCCCAAAGGAGTCTTGAATGCCGTCCTATATGCCCATAATGCATCATCTAGCTTCTTAGACCAATCCTTTCTAGAAGCTCCCACAGTCTTCTCCAAGATGGCTTTGATTTGCCTGTTAGACACTTCCACTTGCCCGCTTGTTTGAGGGTGATATTGAGTTGCTACCTTATGCTTAACTCCATACCTTTTCAAGAGGCTTTCAAAAAGATTGTTGATGAAATGTGAGCCTCCATCACTTATGACTATTCTCGGTATCCCGAACCTTGGAAAGATGGTGCTCTTAAACAGCTTGATTACTACCTTGGCATCATTCGTTGGGCTTGCCACTGCTTCTACCCATTTGGATACATAATCCACAGCCACTAAGATGTAGTTGTTACCATAAGAAGATGGGAAAGGTCCCATGAAGTCTATTCCCCAAACATCGAACACTTCTACTTCTATAATTGGGTTTTGAGGCATCTCATTCCTCTTGCTGATGTTCCCCTTTCTTTGACAAGGATCACACTTAGTGATGAACTCTTGGGCATCTCTAAACATTGTAGGCCACCAAAACCCGGCTTCTAGAGCTTTTTGAACCGTCTTGAAGGTAGCAAAGTGACCACCATAAACTGACCCATGACAATGTAGAAGAATACCTCATACTTCTTCATCAGCTATGCACCTTCTATAGAGTTGATCCTTACACAATGTGTAGAGGTAAGGCTCGTCCTAATAGTACCGATTGACATCTCTAAAGAACTTCTTCCTTTGGTAGCTATCAAGACTTGGTGGTTCCTTTCCGGTTGCTAAGTAGTTCACTATATCCGCATACCACGGCTCCCTTTCTTCAATGGAACTAACTTCTTTCAGCTTCCTACTTGTGTCATGAGCTTCCTTGACTGATTTGACAGCCATGAGTTGTTCCTCTGGAAGAGAGTCATCTAGAGGAACATCATCTTCAATTCACAGCCTCGACAAGTGATCCGCCACTCCATTCTCAATACCTTTCTTATCCTTGATTTCCAAATCAAACTCTTGTAGCGGCAAGATCCATCTTAGAAGCCTTGGCTTGGCATCTTTCTTGGCAAGTAGATATCTCAACGCAGCATGATCCGTGTACACCACAACTTTGGATCCGACCAAGTATGATTTGAACTTCTCAAAGGAAAATACTACAGCTAGAAGCTCCTTCTCAGTTGTTGCATACCTCACTTGAGCATCATCCAATGTCCTACTAGCATAGTATATGACATGGAGTTTCTTGTCTTTCCTCTGTCCAAGGACTGCTCCCACTGCGTAGTCACTCGCATCACACATAATCTCGAAAGGTAATTCCCAGTCAGGAGCTTGGACAATTGGAGCACTAATCAAAGCTTTCTTAATCCGGTGAAACGCAGTCAAACACTCCTCATCAAACACAAAGTCGGTTTCCTTACACAGTAGACGCGTGAGCGGTCTAGCGATCTTAGAGAAGTCTTTGATAAACCGTCTGTAGAACCCGGCATGACCCAAGAAGCTTCGGATCCCTCTAACTGAGTTCGGCGGCTGAAGACTCGTCATCACCTCTATCTTAGCCTTATCCACTTCAATGCCATTCTCTGAAATCTTGTGACCCAACACAATCCCTTCTGTTACCATGAAGTGGCATTTTTCCCAATTGAGCACGAGGTTCGTCTCTTCAAATCTCCTTAAGACCCTGCACAAATTCAACAGACAGGAAGAGAAGGAAGAGCCATACACAGAGTAATCATCCATGAAAACTTCTACGATGTCCTCGATAAGATCCGAGAAAATAGACATCATGCACCGCTGAAAGGTAGCCGGTGCATTGCACAAGCCAAATGGCATCCTTCGATAAGCAAAGGTACCATAAGGACAAGTGAATGTCGTTTTCTCCTGATCATTCGGATGTATTGGGATCTGAAAGAACCCACTGTATCCGTCGAGAAAGCAATAAAAAGGATGGTTAGCAAGGCGCTCTAGCATTTGATCTATGAACGGTAATGGAAAATGATCCTTCCTAGATGCGGCATTTAGCTTTCTATAATCTATACACATCCTATGCCCGGTGATAGTCCTAGTAGGAATCAATTCATTATTGTCATTTTAACCACCGTAATCCCCCTTTCTTCGGGTCACAGTGCACGGGTGAAACCCAAGTGCTGTCCGAGATAGGGTAGATTATCCCTGCATGAAGCAATTTAAGAATCTCCTTTTTAACCACTTCCTTAAGATTGGGATTTAACCTTCTTTGATGTTCAATAGAAGACATGAATTCATTTTCGAGGTGGATCCTATGAGTGCATAAGCTAGGCGATAATCCCTTAATGTCATCAAGTGAATAACCTATTGCTATTCTATACTTTTTCAATTCAGTAGTTAAAGCAATCAACTCATCATCACTTAGCAACTCAATCACAATGACAGGATAGGTAGAGTTAGGGCCGAGAAATGCGTACCGAAGCCCCCGCGGAAGGTGTTTTAACTCAACCTTTGGCGCCTTAAGCTCACTCCAGTCGTCAGCTACAAGCTGCTCCTTGCACAGCTCAACTCCCTTGGCGCCATCAGCCTCTATACCCATAGCAAAGACCTCTAACTCCTTACCCACTGAATCTGATCCAAGCTCTAAGTATTCAACCTCTCCTGACAAAGGCTTGTGCGAGTCAAGTGCCCTAATATAAGCCCAGATCTCCTCATGTAGGTATCCGTGTTCCCCATATTCTTTCGTCAAAGCTACTTCCAATGGGCCATCCATGCTTAACTCTTCAAGAAATTCAACAGCTAGCTCCTCCATGGTCTCAATATAGAACATCTGACCTTGTATGGTTGACTTCTTCATAACTTTGTTGATGTCAAAGTTGAGCACTATGTCTTTACCAAGGTTGAGATCTATCTTCCCTCTCTCGACATCTATGATTGCACCAGCTGTGGCAAGAAATGGCCTCCCAAGAATTAACGGATCCTTTGGTTCTTCATCCATCTCCAATACAATAAAATCTGTCGGGACTTCAAATCCTCCTATTTTCACCGGAAGATCTTCTAGGAGACCAATTGGATACCTCACTGATCTATTTGCTAGCACCAAGGAGATCCTACAAGATTTGTAGGTGGAGAAGCCTAGCCTTTTAGCTACTGAAAAAGGCATCAAACTTGCACTTGCTCCAAGATCACATAAGCAACTCTCAAATCGAAAAGGACCAATAACACATGGTAGAGTGAAACTGCCCGGATTTTCAAGCTTCCTTGGTACAATACTCCTTTGAATGAATGCACTACACTCATGGGAGAGCATACCCATTCCTTGTACCTCTTTAGTCCTTTCCTTAATAGCATCCTTTAAGAACTTGTTGTATTGAGGAACAAGTAGGAATGCATCTATCAAAGGCATTGTGAGCTCAACATTCTTCATTTGCTTTTCGAAAAGGGCTTTATACTTCTCTAACAGTTGCTTCTTGAATCTGTCCGGAAAGGGTAGCTTAGGCTCATAAGGTGGTGGCACAAACACACCATCCTTCTTCTTGAGTGTGTCCTCTACTACTTCTTCAACTACAGCCTTTCCTTTCCTCTTAGCAATCTCACTATCACTTTCTTTGTTGAGAGCAGAATTTTCAGAATTCTCCTCCCCTTCTTGAACTTCAATGTCCTCATTGAGTGAAGGAATCACCTTAGGTTTGGGTACTTGATGATGTTGCAGCTCCTTACCACTTCTCAATGTGATAGCGTTGATGTATTCCTTCGGGTTTTGCTCAGATTTTCCAGGTAAAGTACCTTGAGTGCGGGATGTAGAGGCATTCTTGTTTTCCATGTTTGTGACCCTTGAAGTCAAGTTCTGAAGCTCACTCTTGAGATCCCGTACTTCCATAGCTTCTGTGGCTTGTCCTTGAAGAAGTTGCTGCATCATACCCTTTAACTCATTATCAACCCCGATGAAGAGGAAGCTTGGAGCTGTTGTTGTCCAAAACCGGGTGGGTATTGTTGCTTTGGAGCATAGCTTTGTTGACCTTGAAACTGAGGCTTATTGCCAAACCCTTGTTGGTTAGTGTAAGGGACAAAAGGCTTTTGTTGTTGAGTTTGTGTAAAGCCTTGTTGCCCTTGTTGTTGAGCTTGTCCTTGAGGTTAAGCTTGGGGGTAGACTTGGTCTTGAGGGTTGGCCACATTGGGGTTTCGATATGAAAAGTTAGGATGGTTTCTATAGTTGGGGTTGAATCCTTTGTTGAAACCACCTTGACCCGCAATGAAGTTAATGTCCTCTTGTGTCATATCTTCTTCTACATTGTAGAGGAATGGCTGAGTATCATCGTAGTTTCCCACAAAGCTGATTTGCTTTTGGCTAGAGGTGATCATCTTGTCTATCTTCTCATTTAAGGCTTTGATTTCCTTTTCGTACTTGTCATCCGTAGAAGATGATCCTCTATTAGTCCGCTCATAATCCTCATTATAGTTGCCATCACTAACAACTAGATTCTCAATAAGTTCCATAGCCTCATCAACTCCCTTTCCAAGGAAATGACCATTGCTTGAAGAGTCAAGCATGGCTCTCATCTTAGGTAGCACGCCTCTGTATAAGTTGCTGAGGAGAGTTTCCTTGGTGAATCCGTGGTGTGGGCCTTGGTTTGTAAGCCTCTTGAACAGTTCCCAAGCTTCAGCGAAACTCTCGTTGTTGCGTTGCACAAACCCGGACAGCTCATTACGGAAGCGGACTGTCCTAGTAGCTGAGAAGAACTTCTTTAAGAAAGCTTTCTTAAGCTCTCCCAATGTAGTGATGGATCCCGAAGGGATATTGCTTTCCCATTCCTTAGCCCTATCCGCCAAGGAGAAGAAGAATAGGAGCATCTTCAAACCATCATCAGTCACGCCATTAAGCCTCGTTGTGGCGCAAATCTTGTCAAATGTGTCCAAGTGCTGTAAAGGATCCTCAGATGCAAGCCCATGGAACTGATTATTTTGCACCATGTTGATCAAGATAGCCCGGATCTCAAAGTTGTTGTTGTTTACCGGTGGCGGAATGATCTCTTGGCGGTTTACGTTTGTATCCGGGGCATCCCCATCGCCAATAGCTCTAAATGGCCTCTCGGGATGAACCTGTTGGATCCCTAGGATCTAGAGTTCGTTATATTGAAATTTACCAACCTCGTTCTTACCTTGAACTGGCAGCAGAATGAATTGGTGAACGAGATCAGTGAGCAACGCAGATGCCTTGCCTCTACCAGATACACACGCACACAAGCTGGAAAACGGGATGCTAGTGCCGGATCTATGGGATCTGAGAGTTTCTGGTGTTTCTGCTTTTCTGTCAGAGAAAAACTCGACGGCCAGGGTTCCAGGTCGAAACTATATCACTATCTAATGACCTGGAATGACTTAAACCGAACCATGATTAATTAGATTCGTTTTAAGTCATAAACCGAAACTCGGTTTCGGAATCGACCCTGTGTCGATCGACACACATACCGTGTCGATCGAAACACTATTCAAAACTCAATATTGATGTGTATCTAATACACATTAATACGATCATTACCATAATGATCATCCCCATATTTTAGCTTCCAGTTTGCTTAGGTGTGTGACCCTATAGGATCATATAATACTGGCAGTAAGTCTACAACTTACAGATTGCAAGAGGCTTCTAGCAAAACATTGCAACCGCCCAATATTATACGAATGTCTGATCTCGACACACAACTATCATCAGGAGTGAGTACAAGTGTGATTTCAGGACACTATCCCAACAATCTCCCACTTGTACTGGAATCATCAATTCCTATAATCCTTTTGTCTCTATATCTCGATTTGGCATAAGGCAAGATTGGTGTCATCCTTATTAAGCCAACATCGTGTTTATTGAACTCCTGATCTTATACTGAACAATCCAAACAACTGAACTACAATTCGTTTGAGTGCGGCCACACATTTTCTCAGTACAAAATCTTCGATAGGCCCTGAGATATGTATCTCCCGTTATTCAGGAGGGAAAAATCCCTTCTTGTTCCATCCCTATTTCAACGCACACTTCATGATATACCTGAACAGTGTCGTTATGGTCGCCAGTTACGGGTCGACGTTTGACAAAGTCAAGGTGTACCAATTCAAATGCAAGAAAGCATGATGAACTCAGGTCTGAGGACTATACTCTATAGTCGTAATGAGAACCTCTTATGACACAGACATAACTATCTTGTAGACTTCTCATTAGCGGGTCATGTCCGATCATATGTTCACCAACATATATCTATGTGACTGACTGTGATACTCATATCATTGACTCCATGAAACTTAGTCAACAGTCACCTCACAATCTAGTCTCTCGCGGTTGTCATTGTCCCACTATGACAACCTCGACCAGGGACAGAACATAATCTATGTCATCTATGACTTATAGGGTTTCATGATCAAGTCCTCAACTTGATGACCTATAATATGACATAAACTTATTTTGGGACCATTATTTAGATCACAATAAATAATGCTGAAATCAAATTTCATTAAACACTTCTAAAAGAATGTTTACAAGAGCATCTTATTATAACTAAAATAAAACTAAACTTCCCACTAGAATCAAGATTACATCTTAAGATCTCTAATGCCTACAGCAGTCGTATGACTCTCATGCTTAGGCCTTGGGAGTGACTTAGTCAGAGGATCAGCGACATTCTCTTCCGTCGGAACTCGGCTGATCTTCACATCACCTCTATTGACGATATCACGAATCAGGTGATATCTCCTCTCTACGTGTTTGGACTTCTGGTGTGACCTGGGTTCTTTCGCCTGAGCAATGGCTCCATTGTTGTCACAAAATAAAGCTACTGGCTCTAAGATACTAGGAACCACACCAAGTTCAGTCATGAACTTCTTGATCCAAACAGCTTCCTTTGCCGCTTATGAAGCAGAAACATATTCAGCTTCCGTTGTGGAATCAGCTACGGTATTCTGCTTAGAGCTCTTCCAGCTCACTGCACCGCCGTTTAGACAGAAGACATATCCAGATTGTGATCGGAAATCGTCTCTGTCCGTCTGAAAACTCGCATCGGTGAATCCATTCACCACAAGTTCTTCACTTCCTCCATACACCAGGAATTTATCCTTAGTATGTCTCAAATACTTGAGAATATTCTTGACAGCTGTCCAGTGAACTTCACGTGGATCAGATTGGTATCTACTCGTCATGCTTAACGCGTAAGCTACATCTGGACGAGTGCAGAGCATGGCATACATAATAGATCCTATTGCAGAAGCATAAGGAATCCTATTCATGCGCTCCGCTCAGCATGTGTCACCGGACACTGCTTCTTGCTGAGACTAATGCCATGAGACATCGGTATGAAGCCCTTCTTGGAATCATGCATTCTGAATCTGTGCAACACCTTATCAATATAAGTGTCCTGACACAATCCAACCAGCCTATTCACTCTATCTCTGTAGATTCTGATTCCAAGAATGTACGCGGCTTCTCCCATGTCTTTCATGGAAAAACAACTTCCGAGCCAAGTCTTAACAGACTGAAGCAACGGAACGTCATTACCGAGGAGGAGTATGTCATCGTCATACAGTACAAGAAACGCAATTCTGCTCCCACTAGTCTTCTTGTAAACACATGGTTCCTCTTCGTTCTTGATGAAACCAAATTGTTTTACTGCTTCATCAAAACGAAGATTCCAACTCCGTGATGCTTGCTTCAATCCATAAATGGATTTATGAAGCTTGCATACCTTTCCAGCGTTCTTAGGATCAACAAAACCTTCAGGCTGTGTCATATACACATCCTCTTCCAGAATACCATTCAGGAATGCGGTTTTGACATCCATCTGCCAAATCTCATAGTCATAATGAATGGTTTTAAGCATAGCGACCGGGGAATAGGTTTCATCATAGTCAATACCATGTATTTGCTTGAAACCTTTAGCCACCAACCTCGCTTTGTAAATTTGCACATTTCCATCCACGTCAATCTTCTTCTTGAAGATCCATTTACACTCAATGGCTTTTGCACCATTAGGTAAATCGACCAAGGACCATACTTGGTTTTCTGACATGGATCCCATTTCGGATTTAGAGGCTCCAAGCCACTTTTCGGAGTCCGGGCCCATCATTGCTTCCGCGAAGGTCGCTGGTTCGTCACTATCAATGATCATCAGATCATTGGAATTGGTCACGAGAAATCCATAGTATCTCTCGGGTTCGTGACGGATCCTTCCGGATCTTCGAACTTCAGGCTCCACAGGCGCCGGTTCCACATAACTTTGTGGATCCAACTGGTGCTCTTCCTCAGCAGGTTGAGCAGTCTCCTTTGCATCTCGAATTTCTTCAAGATGTACTTTACTCCCACTGTTTTTCTTAGAGAGAAACTCCCTCTCAAGAAAAGAACAGTCCCGAGCAACGAATACTTTGTTCTCAGATTGGTTGTAAAAGTAGTATGCCTTGGTTTCCCTAGGATAACCAACGAAGTAGCATTTATCTGATTTGGGTGCGAGCTTGTCAGAGATTAAACGTTTGACATAAGCCTCACAATCCCAAATCTTCAGGAAAGACAGACTAGGAATGTTCCCAGTCCACAATTCATGTGGTGTCATTTACACTGATTTAGATGGCACCCTATTTAGTGTAAACGCAGACGTTTCTAGAGCGTATCCCCAAAAGGATAATGGAAGATTTGAATGACTCATCATAGACCGAACCATATCCAATAAGGTTCGATTCCTCCTCTCTGACACTCCATTCCATTGGGGTGTTCCAGGAGGAGTGAGTTGTGAAACAATTCCACACTCGCTCAGATAGTCGCTGAACTCTTGACTCAAGTATTCTCCTCCGTGATCCGATCGCAGAGCTTTAATACTTTTGCCAAGTTGGTTCTGTACTTCATTCTTGAAATCCTTGAATCTATCAAAGGATTCTGACTTGTGTCTCATCAAATAGACATAGCCATACCTACTGAAGGCATCAGTGAAGGTAATGAAATACTTGTAATTTCCTCTGGCAACAGTGCTCATCGGCCCACATACATCGGTATGAACAAGGCCCAATAAGCCACTGGCCTTCTCATTTGGTTTGTTGAAAGGGGCTCTAGCCATTTTGCCCATCAAAAAAGATTCGCATTTCTCACATGATTCAAAATCAAATGAGCCCAGAAGCCCATTTCGATGGAGTCTCTGAATGCGTTTCTCATTGATATGGCCCAAACGACAATGCCATAAGAAAGTCGGGTTTTCGTCATTTGACTTAAACCGCTTTGTATTTATGTTAAAGACATGCATTTCTTGGTTTAAAACATATAACCCATTATCTAATGGGGCGCTACCATAATACGTACCATCACGATTAAAAGAACAAACTTTATTCTTAACAGCAAAATCAAAACCTTCCAAATCCAAAACGGAAACTGAAATTATGTTTCTGCTAATCGCAGGTACAAAGTAGAAATTATTCAAAGCTAAAACCATGCCCGAAGGTAAGGACAAATCGTAAGTGCCTACGGCCAGTGCAGCAACCTTAGCTCTATTCCCGACCCGTAGCTCCACTTGTCCTTTCTTCAGCGTTCTACTGTTTCTTAGTGCCTGCACATCAGTACAAATATGATCACCGCAGCCGGTATCCAATACCCACGAAGTAGAACTAGAATACATAACATTAAGTTCGATAACATAAATACCTGAGTCAGACACATCATACGTCTTCTTCAGTTTCTTGTAATCTTCCATGAACTTCTTGCAGTCTCTCTTCCAATGCCCTAACTGTTTGCAGTAGTTGCATTTATCCTCAGGAGAAGGCCCGAATTTGGGCTTCGGCTTGGGCTTGTCCTGACTCTCAGTCTGGAAAACTTGGGCCTTTCCCTTATCCTTCTTAGGTTTCTTAAACCTTTTACCCCCTTGTACCATCAGTACACTGGGAGTTGCCTTCTTGAGATTCGGCTCTGCTGTCTTCAGCATGCCGTGCAACTCAGTCAATGTCTTAGTCATGTTTTGCATGTTGTAGTTCATAATGAACTGATCAAAACACGACGACAAAGACTGCAGAATCATGTCAGTGGCTAGCTCCTGGCTAATGGCACAATCCAGTTTCCCCAGGTTATCAATGTAACCCATCATTTTAAGGACATGAGGACTTACTGGACTATCCTTAGTCAGCTTGCAATCCATGAGAGATTTAACCGTCTAATATCTCTCTGTGCGAGCTTGCTCCTGAAACAAAGCTTTCAGGCTGTTAATCATCTCAATGGGTGACATCACGTTCTCATATTGCTTCTGCAGCTCAGAGTTCATAGTCACCAGCATTAGACAATTAACATCTTTGACATCAGCTGATTGCTTATCCCAAGCATTCTTTTCTGTCTGCGGGGCATTGGAACGTGGCCTCTCAGGGAGAACTCTTTCAAGGACATATTCCTTGTTCTCCTGCCTGAGAACTATTCTCAGGTTCCGATACCATTCCAAGAAATTAGATCCATTTAACTTGTCCTTCTCAAGGACGGATCTTAGTGAGAAAGTGTTGATGTGAGTTGAGACAGACATAGCTGTAATTAAAAGATGTAGAGGTTTTAGTTATAATGCTCAAGGAAATGAGAATTCTTATCTAATAAGAAAAACTCGCATTGTATTCAAAACTATGTTTCCTCAGATGAATACAATGAGCCAAGATCCATACTTCACCAAAATCTGAGTGGGCGACTCGCTATTACCCAAACATTAGTTATCTAGGTAAGCAAATCATTGCTAATTGTACCCAGTACAACTCTTGGTCGCAGATGAGACAAACTATGTCTAATCCACTCTGATGTCTCTGGGCCCAGAACTTATGATAGCCCAGTCAAGTGAAACCAATCTCTTCTGTCTTGTGATCACTGACAGTCGCACTGCAAGTCTATCAATGACCACCTGCCTTACTCATGTTGTTGTGGATACCAAGGACTCCAAGGCTATCCAACAAACAAAACGAGTCTTGACAGTAGACAAGATCGGGCAAGACATCAAGATCACTTGATATTTAGTTGAGGAAAAGAAATATTTGATCTTGATGTATATCCAATATACATCCAAGAAGTTATTAATTTAATTAAAACATTCAGTTTTATTAAGTTTAGGTTCATATAGAACTTTAGGATTAAATTTGGTCTGGTATATGCAAATTTATGGTCCAACCAGTAATTCTGCGAATGGTGTGTCGATCGACGCCAACCATTGGCATCGGTCGACACAACCCAATTTAAACCGGTCTTCGATAACCGGTCAAAACGGATAGAATTTCCTTAACCGATTCAATCTAATTGAACCGGTTCGGTTTAACGGTCCATGTCGATCGTCACACAACTCTGTGTCGATCGACATTACCAAACCAGAACCAAAATGGTTAATTTAAAAATTAACCGAGCGAGACAACCGGTTCAATCCAATTGAACCGATCTATCTAATCGCTTTGCCTGTGTCGACCGACACACCCAGTGTATCGATCGACACAGCAGGAATACGGGTACTCGATCTCAGATCAAAACCCTAAAATTATTTACGAGTTTTCGCTCTGTGTCGACCGACACACGCTTTGTGTCGATCGACACTCTGCGACCCTAAAAATTTTATGCGTTTTCGCGGCGTGTCGACCGACACAAGCTTAGTGTCGATCGACACAGTGCGATTTCAACAGTTCATCGATTTTCAACATAGTGTTAATCCGAGATTAAAACCTTGAAAACACGATTTGGCAAGCAATATTCAATTCAACAACATCAGTTTTCGAATTAATTGCATCAGATTCAATAGTCTAAACCCTAACATGCTCTGATACCACTGTTGGATCCCTAGGATCTAGGGTTCGTTATATTGAAATTTACCAACCTCGTTTTTACCTTGAACTGGCAGCGGAATGAATTGGTGAACGAGATCAGTGAGCAACGCAGATGCCTTGCCTCTACCGGATACACACGCACACAAGCTGGAAAACGGGATGCTAGTGCCGGATCTATGGGATCTGAGAGTTTCTGGTGTTTCTGCTTTTCTGTCAGAGAAAAACTCGACGGCCAGGGTTCCAGGTCGAAACTATATCACTATCTAATGACCTGGAATGACTTAAACCGAACCATGATTAATTAGATTCGTTTTAAGTCATAAAACCGAAACTCAGTTTCGGAATCGACCCTGTGTCGATCGACACACATACCGTGTCGATCGACACACTATTCGAAACTCAATATTGATGTGTATGCAATACACATTAATAGGATCATTACCATAATGATCATCCCCATATTTTAGCTTCCAGTTTGCTTAGGTGTGTGACCCTATAGGATCATATAATACTGGCAGTAAGTCTACAACTTACAGATTGCAAGAGGCTTCTAGCAAAACATTGCAACCGCCCAGTATTATACGAATGTCTGATCTCGACACACAACTATCATCAGGAGTGAGTACAAGTGTGATTTCAGGACACTATCCCAACATAACCGGGATCATGTTTCCCTGTTCATCTCTAGCATCATCACCCTGAAGGTTTTTCTGCTCTTGGTGGCCCTGATGGCCTTGATGTTGATCCTGTTGATCCTGATGACCGTGATGCTCCATAACTGGCTGCTCAATATCCACAAAGTCTTGCTGTTGAACCTCTACAACTGGTTCCAACCCAAGTCTCTCTAAGTGAACAGCCCTCTCAAGTACACGTCGTTCCTTTGCTAATCTTATCTCGTGTGCCTTGATGTCCTCAACCCTTGGAACTAAGTTTGTTGGTCCGCGGCTGCGTAAGTTCATACAGCTGACATCAAAAAGAGAGGAAGTAGCAAAGTTAGTAACAAAGACTTTAACTAAAAAGGATTAGAAATCGAATTGATCTATCCAACTCCCCAAAATGGCAACGACGCCAAATTGATAACAAGGATTTTACAATCCTTTGAGGTATCAATTCCTCAAGCTTATCGTGTAGCTTTGAGGTATCGAACCTTTTTGGGACGAATAGAGCCAACATGAATACACCAAACCTCTAGAGTCAAATCACTTAATCAAATTTGGTTCTAACAATCCTAAAGAAGACAATTCAAATAGAAGCAAATAAAAAGCAAGTAAACAAGGTGAATTCTTAACAATCAATGATAAAGATAAGGTCTAAGGGTTAAGGTCAACGGATTGGTGACTCGGGAATGATCTCGGGATGCTAATTCAAACTTCAAAGAAGCTAACCTCCTAGCAAGGAACACAACAAGTTGACTAGCCTAATCTCTTAGCACTAATCTCTTTACCTAATCCTAATCCAAGAACAAACTCTCATTTGTGAATTAAGATCAAGTAAGCATTCAAACAAGTTCCAAATAGCCAACAATCACTCTAAACATCCATTTTCATGTGCTAGAATGTGAAAGTACTGTTGGGAATGTCCTGAAATCTACTGTACTATCTCTAGAAAGTATGATAAATGTCGAGATCAGACATAAGTCATAAATACTGGGTGATCATGATGACTTGCTAGAGCCCGCTCATGATCTATAAGTTTAGGACTTATTACCAGTATTGTATGATCCCGAAGGGTCACACACCATAGCTAACAGGAAAGTTAAGATGGAATTAATACGGTAAGATGCTAAGGCATTTACTGTATTTGTACAGAGAGTTGGGCAGACAACAAATGGGCTTTTGTCTGATTTGTGTCTTGGGCCCAAAAGTCTAATGGACTATTAGTTTAATTAATTAAACTTGGGCCCATTAGTGAAATAAGATTGCAACAAGGGTTGAGAAACCCTGGCATTCTTTAAGTCTGCGATTTTGGAGAGGGCAGCCGCTGCTCATCTCTCTCTCTTGAGCCTCTCTCTTTGTTGTTCTTCCATCTCGGTCTAGCAGCCATCCGTGCTTGTAAGCGTGTGGATACAAAGGAGGAACAGGTACTCATCTGTTCTAATCTGATCTTGTCATTACCACCAATCATTCCGCTGCAAAGGTAATGTCCAGGTTTGTGATTTATGATTCGTTTTGCAAGAACCTAGATCTGTTAAGATTATGTGTTAGGTTGTAATTGGGAATTAAACCTTGAAAAACACTATAATCCTACAGTGGTATCAGAGCCAGGTCATTAGGTTGCATGTAAATTTGGATCATAATGGCTGTTTAATGATTTAAGAATCAATTAATGTTAAAATTGATTAGAATTCATTAAAAACCCTAATTGGTCTCGGGCGTGTGATTGTCGAGCCGATCATGTGCTCTAGGCATGATCGCTTGTGTTGCTTTGCCGAGTGATGGGTGATCGGCTAGTGATCGTGTGTTGATCGATAATGGGCCGTGAATCATTTGGATCAAGGCATGATCAATCGTGTCGCCTAAGTCATTTGTTATGCGTGATCATGTGTCGATCGCGTGTGATAATGATCACTTGATAATGCCACCGATCGATAACATTATTAATAATGATCGATCATCGCATTATGGCCGTGTGATGCCATCGTTTGCGTGATCCGCAAGTCGGCCATATATCGATGTGATCCGCAAGTCGGCCATGTGATCGATCACTTACGATCGTGATCGTGTGATGCCGCAAGCAATGATCGTTTGATCGATCAAGTAAAGGCCAAGTGATGCGTGGGTTTTGCGGCCGTGTGCGATCGGCTCTCGGGAGTGATCGATCGATCGGATCGTGTTGCTTGATGCGATCGATGGCCGTGTATCGTCCGTGTGATCGATCACATATGATCGTGATCGTGATGGATAGATCGGCATCAATAGCAAGCCGAGAGTCGAGAGGCTGTGTGATCGTGGATCACGGATGGGCAAGGATCGATCGGGCATAGCTGGACGCAACGATCGTGGATCGATTGTGTTGTTCATGGGCCGTGGTCGATCGTTTGGCCCGTCAAACCATTACGTCCCGCGAATAGTCAATCGGTTAAACCAAGCTTCGCAGTTCGTTGCCCAAACCACACCGATTAAACCGGTCCATTTAATTGGCGGTTAATCGTGTGTTTAAAACCTTAAACCGCAAGTTAAGTCAAATTGGCTAAAACACTAAGTGTTTCTTCCCGGTTTTGGACTTAACTGAACCGATCCAATTTATTTGGTGGTTCAAGCGGTTAACCCGAATCGCGGTTTACTGGAAATTATTTAATACAATTGGTATTATTTAATTTCTGGTTAAACCGGATTGAAATTCAAAATTGAATTTTAACCTAAACCGAAGGCTGGTCTAAATTTGATTTGGTTGGACCAAATAATTTAGAGCTGGTCTGGTTTAGTAAATAACCGATGGTTTTGATAGTTAATTTGGTCTTGGACCAGAATTAATAAACCGAATCGGTTATGTCAAATTATTGGGCCAACTGGAATTCTATGGTCTTGGGCCAAGAATTGAGCCTATAATTTGTGACCCAACCCGAAAATATTAATAAAATATTAAATTAGAAATTTCTATTTTTAGAATGTTTCTAAATTTAGAAAGTTTCTAAAACAAGTAAGTTTCCCAAAATAGTAATCTTCTATTTTTGGAAATAAAACTTAAAATCCTCAAAAACAATATCAAGCTTGGATGTCTTTCCAATCTTGTCAGCTACTTAACGCTTATTCGATTACAGATAGTGCTTACAATGTGAGGTATCTGTTTTCGCGTAAGTAAAGTAGTGTATAGTCATTAATTTCATTGGGAGTCCCAGACTTAAGTGATTATTTGGCTGTAAGAGATTGGTTTCCTTGACTGGGCCATCGGGAGTCCCGGGCCTTGAGACATCTGGTGTATTGGGCCTTGGGTCCAATTCACAACCGAGAGTTATATGAGATATAACTAGCTGTGTGTATGCTTACCAAGTAAAGCTAATTCCGGGTGACGGCCAGTGGCCCACTTTGGTTTTAGCTGAACATGGGTCTCGGAATCATTGCATTCTTATGAGGTTAAACAAAGAAATTTTGAATGCAATGCGAGTTTTCTTATAAGTTATTAAGATTACTCTTTTATGAACTAAATAACTAAAACTCTATTTATCTCTAAATTTCAGCTATGACAAGCACAAACAATCAAAACACTTTCTCGATCCGGTCTGTCCTTGAGATGGACAAACTGAACGGATCAAATTTCTTGACTTGGTCGCGGAACCTGAGACTAGATCTCAGGCATGAGAGAAAGGACTATGTCCTTGAGAAAACTCTCCCCGAGAGGATCGGGTCCAATGCCACTCATGCAGTATATGATGCTTGGAATAAGCATTATAATGATGCGGTAGATGTGCGTGGTCTGATATTGGCTACCATGGACTCAAACTTGCAAAAGCAATATGAGAACATGGAGTCGCCAATAGAGATGATCAGCAGCCTGAAATTGAAATTTCAGGAGCAGGTAAGAGTGGAGAGATACCAATTGGTTAAATCTCTCACTAGCTGCAAGACTGAACTGCATGATATGCTCAAGACAGTTGAGCCAAACGTGAAGAGTACCCTGTACAATCTCATGAAGGAGAAGGGTAGGTTTACTAAACCTAATGCTGACAAAGGGTGAAGACAAAGTTGTCTAGATTTTGAATCATGGCAAGCGTGTGTCTTCTGAGCCCGAGTCAGATACCTCTTACGTTGGTAAGTGCTGCTACTGTAAAGAGACTGGGCATTGGAAAAGAGATTGCATTAAATTCATGGAAGATTATGAGGAGTTGAAGTTGATGTATGAAACTACTTCCTCAGGTATTCATGTTATTACTTCAAGTTATACCTTATAGGTATTGGATACTAGTTGCGGCACTGATATTTGTTATAATATGCAGAGCCTGAGCAACAGTAGAACGTTGAAGGAAGGGCAAGTGGAACTGCGTGTCTGGAAGGAGCTTGGGATGCTGCCTCAGCCGCAGGGTTTTCACTTGTAGATGCCCTTGAGGCTTGGTTTTGTATTAAGTAATTGCTACAATGTACCTGCTTTAAGCAGAGTTGTTTTTCATTTTCTTGTAAAGAATTTGAATGTTTTTCATTTTGATAAAGACAAGTTTTGTTCTTTTGATCTTAATGAAATGTTAATTGTAGCACCCTATTCAAGGAATGGGTTTTATGTCTTAAACCAAAGAGTGCCTATATGTAACATAAATACCAAATTGGTTTAAATCTGATGAATTAAACCTGATTTTTCTTGGCATAAATGTTTTGGTCAAATAGAGTAAGTCAGATTCAGAAACCCCATAGTTATGGACTTTTGGGCTCATTTGAATGGATATCTTATGAGACTTGTGTTGGAATTGTGTCCAGTAATCTCGGTACTATCTCTAGAAAGTAAGAGTATGTCAATGATCAGACATAAGTCATATAATACTGGGGGTCATGATGGCTTGCTAGAGTCCGCTCATGATCTATAAGTCTTGGACTTATTGCCTTTATTATATGATCCCATATGGGTCACACGCCTAAGCTAACAGGAAAATATGTTGGAACGGCTTAGCAGAAGTACGACAAAAGTGCCAGGCATTTGTCGTACTAAGAGAGAAAGATTAATGGGTCTGATTAAATGGGATTTAATCAGATTGGTGTTTTGGGCCCATAAGCCCAAAAGGGAAAGAGAAGGCTTTTAATAAACTAAAAGCCAAATCTCCTTTCCCCAACCCTAGCCCCCTGCGCCGATTTTCCTCTCTCCCTGCGCCTCCCACCAGCTCGGTCTAGCAGCCGTTTTCTGTGATCGCGTGTGTGAACCTTTGGAGGATTCATCCCTCGGTGTATCTCTCTGATCTCTGACCTGTTCTATTCCTTCCGCTGCAACAAACAGGTAAAAGGTGAGATCATCTAATGTTTCTATGCAAGAGAACCTAGATCTGTATGTTTAGGTTGATATGAATCTGTGAATTGAATCAGGATCAACTAAACAGTTCCTACAGTGGTATCAGAGCCATTGGTTCTTAGGATTTCTTGTTTTAGATTCATGTTTAGGTTGTTTAATCTGTTTAGAAGTGTTTTGAATCCATTACTGATAAGAAAAACACTTAAGAAACTGAATTTGAATCCTGAACAAACGTTTGAAATCGCAAAACCGAGCTATATGACTCGGGTTTTGCGATCGGCCGAGATGATGAACCGTTGGCCAAGCCGTTCGTATGGATCGCGCGTTGGCCGGTTGCATCACTCGACCGTGAGGGGCAGGCGCAAACCGATCGCATGGCTCGGCCGAGATCGATCGCAAGGATCCAATCGGCCCGACCGCATGGATCGAAGCCACTCGCGTTCTGCCGAGAGCCGAGCATCGTCTCGATCGCGTCTCGGCCTGAATCGTCCCGCCACCGTCCCGAGCGTCCCGTGCGTAAGTCGAGATGAGCCGAGCATCGGCCGAGCATCGTCGCGAGAGATATGGACCGATCTCGGATCGCGTCCGTTGATCGCGGCTGGCCGATGTCGCGTCTCGATTGCGGCTAGGTCACGGCAGATGAATGGGCCGGTTCGGTTCATTTGACGGTTCGGTTTAAAATTTTGATTAAAATTGATTCGTTCTGGTTTAATAAACAGATTCTAATAATTTTATTAAATCTGGTTAAACCGGGATAAGAAATCCAATGTCGAAAGAATTATTGGATTTAGTGCCTAAACCAGGAATTTCTAATTTGATTTGGTTGGACCAAATAAATTGAGAAATTCCGGTTTAGTAAATAACCGGTTGACAATTGTGGTCATCGTAGTAATTAAAATTTGGTTAGACCAATTTTAATGAACCAGACCGGTTATGTCAAATAATTGGACAATTGGGTCATGTCTTGGACATGGACCAATTCTTGGGCCTCGGGCCAAGAAGTTAAAACAATTGGGCCAATTATTTGAGTCTTTCTTCAGATTAATTTAAAATTTATTTTATGAAATTATAAAGTCGATTTTAAATTAAAGTTTCCGAAATTTTGAAATTAGAAAGTTTCTTAAAATAGAAGTTTCTGGATTTGCGGGTTTTGGATTTTAAGAAATTTCTAAAGTTAGAAAGTTTCCGGTTTTAGAAAGTTTCCAATTTTAGAAAGTTTCCAAAAATAGTAGGTTTCCAAAAATAGAAAGTTTCCCGAAATAGTAATCTTCTATTTTGGGAATGAAATTTTAATAAACCTACGAACCTCAAATAATATCAAGCGTTGGATGTCTTGTCCAGGCTATGTCAGCTGTCGAAGCCCATTCAATTGTATTCATGGCCTTACAGTGTGAGGGTGTCTACTTTTGCGTGAATAAGACGGTTTGTGATTCATAAATGTCATTGGGAGTCCCAGACATTAATGATTACATGACTGTATAGTCTGGTTTTCTTGACTAGGCCATCGGGAGTCCCGGGCCTTGAGACATCAGAGTGGATTGGGCCTCTCGGGCCCAGATTCACAACCAAGAGTTATATCACGGATATAATTAGCCGATATAGGGCTTACCGATATAAGCTAAGGTTGGGTGACGGCCAGTGGCCCACTTTAATCTTAGTTATATGTGGATCTTGGAATCATTATATTCTATTGAGGGTAACTGATGTTATTGAATATAATGCGTGATTAATCATATTAAATTTTTTAATACGAGATTAGTCATTTTGAACATAATAACTAATAACCTTTTTATTTATATATTTCAGATATGACTACTACAAGCACACAAAACACATTCTCGATCCGGTCTGTTCTCGAGAAGGAGAAGCTGACTGGAACGAACTTCCTGACATGGTCAAGGAACTTGAGGCTGGTCCTCAAGCAGGAGAAGAAGGATTATGTACTTCGTGATCCCCTCCCCGAGAGGCCTCTTGCCAATACTGCCAGGACTCTGCACAATGCTTGGGAAAAGCATTCGTCATATGAAAATGATGTCTATTGCCTGATGTTGGTGACAATGACTCCTGAGCTGCAAAAACAGTTCGAAAGTGTATTGTCTCCCATCGAGATAATGGCAAGCCTGAAATCGCTTTTTCAGGAGCAGGCTAGGACTGAGAGGTTCCAGACAGTTAAGAACCTCTTGGACTGTAAGTTGGCTGCGAATGCGGCAGTGAGTCCTCATGTCTTGAAGATGATGGGTTATCTCGATCATCTTCAGAAACTCGACTGCCCAATCAGCCAGGAACTTGCCTGCGACATCATTCTGCAGTCTTTACCTGCAAGCTATGATCAGTTCATTCTGAACTTTAACATGCATGGCTTGAGTAAGACACTACCTGAGCTTCACGGAATGCTCAAGACTGCAGAGCCCAACTTGAGGAAAACCGCCAAGGACCCCAATGTGCTTATGGTGCAAAAGGGCAAGGGGTTTAAGAAATCCTCTGCTAAGGATAAGGGAGCGGCCAAGGCTGTCCAAGTCGCGGACAAGGACACGCCAAAGCCCAAGCCCAAGTCCAAGGCTGGGCCTACTGACATGTGCAGGTTCTGCAAAGAACTGGGGCATTGGAGAAGAGATTGTAAGAAATTCCAGGAAGGTCTAAAGGAATTGAAGAAGAAGACTTTCGAGACTTCTTCATCATGTATTTTTGTTATAGAAGTTAATACAACTACTTCTGATAATACCTCATGGGTCATGGATACTGGTTGTGGGGCTCATATTTGTACTAATATGCAGGCACTCAGCAACAGTAGAAGGCTGAAGCAAGGACAAGTGGAGCTACGAGTTGGGAATGGAGCGAAAGTTTCAGCACTAGCTGTAGGCACATACTTGTTGTCTTTACCTTCGGGATTGATTTTAGAACTGAATAATTGTTATTTTGTACCTGCTATAAGCAGAAATATTATTTCAATTTCTTTGTTGGATTTGGAAGGTTATGATTTTTCAGTTAAGAATAAATTATGTTCCTTCAATCGCAACAATTTGTTCTATGGTTCTGCCCCTCTTTCGAATGGGCTTTACATACTCGATCAATCCGCGCCAATATATAACATTAATACAAAACGGTTTAAACCTAATGAGGAAAACCGAACGTTTCTATGGCATTGTCGTTTAGGGCACATCAGCGAGAAACGCATCAAGAGGCTCCATTCGAATGGACTTCTTGGCTCATTTGACTTTGAGTCATGTGAGAAATGTGAATCCTGCATGATGGGCAAAATGACACGGGCCCCCTTTAATAAACCTAACGAGAGGGCCAGTGACTTATTGGGCCTGATACACACTGATGTGTGTGGCCCAATGTCCACAAATGCAAGAGGAAACTATCAGTACTTCATTACCTTCACTGATGATTTCAGTAGGTATGGATATGTTTATTTAATGAAACATAAGTCTGAATCTTTTGAGAAGTTCAGAGAATTCCAAAATGAAGTACAGAACCAACTTGGCAAAAGCATTAAGGCTCTTCGGTCCGACCGAGGAGGAGAATACTTAAGCCAAGAATTCAGTGATCATCTGAGAGAGTGTGGGATTGTATCCCAACTCACTCCTCCTGGAACACCTCAATGGAATGGTGTGTCTGAGAGGAGAAATCGGACCCTATTGGATATGGTTCGATCTATGATGAGTCACACAGACCTTCCAATATCCCTTTGGGGATATGCTCTGCTAACAGCAGTGTTCACTCTAAATAGAGCGCCATCAAAAGCAGTAGCAAAGACACCATATGAATTATGGACTGGAGAAGCTCCAGTGCTGTCTTATCTCAGAATTTGGGGTTGTGAGGCCTACGTCAAGAGATTGATCTCAGACAAGCTTACACCAAAATCTGATAAATGCTACTTCATTGGTTATCCACGGGAAACCAAGGCTTATTACTTCTATCTACGTTCCGAGAACAAGATTTTTGTTGCCCGGGATTGTAACTTTCTTGAGAGGGAGTTTCTCTCTAAGAAAGACAGTGGGAGTAAGGTACTGCTTGAAGAAATTCAAGATGAACAGGATACTGCTCAACCTAATGAGGAAGAGCAGGAGGAGGCCCTACAAGAAATTGTAGAGCCTGAACCTGTGGTACCTGAAGTTCGAAGATCCGGGAGGATCCGTCACGAACCCGAGAGATATCAAGGTTTCCTCGTGACTGACTGTCATGATCTTTTGATCATTGATGGTAATGAACCATCGAACTTCAATCAAGCCATGATGGGCCCAGATTCCTCTAAGTGGCGCAAGGCCACTGATTCTGAAATGGACTCCATGTCGGTCAACCAAGTGTTTTCGTTGGTTGATTTACCCGTTGGTGTAAAAGCCATCGAGTGCAAATGGATCTTCAAGAAGAAGATTGACGTGGATGGAAATGTCCAGATTTACAAAGCCAGGTTGGTGGCAAAAGGTTTCAGACAAGTTCACGGTGTGGATTACGATGAAACCTATTCACCAGTGGCTATGATGAAATCTATTCGGATTCTACTAGCAACTGCAGCTTATCATGATTATGAAATTTGGCAGATGGACGTGAAAACCGCCTTCCTGAATGGTATTCTGGAAGAGGATGTGTATATGACGCAACCTGACGGTTACATAGATCCAAAGAATGCTGGGAAAGTATGCAAGCTTCATAAATCCATTTATGGATTGAAGCAAGCATCGAGGAGCTGGAATCTTCGTTTTGATGAAGCGATCAAGCAATTTGACTTCATTAGAAACGAAGAAGAACAATGCGTGTATAAGAAATCTAGTGGGAGCAAGATTGTATTTCTTATTCTGTATGTCGATGACATACTGCTTCTCGGAAACGACGTTCCAATGCTAAAGTCCGTAAAAGACTGGCTTGGAAGTTGTTTTTCCATGAAAGACATGGGTGAAGCCGCATACGTTCTTGGAATTAGGATCTATCGGGATAGACCTAAGAGGCTGATAGGCTTGTGTCAAGACTCATACATTGACAAAGTCCTACAAAGATTCAGCATGAAAGATTCCAAGAAGGGCTTCACACCAATGGTGCATGGCACAACGCTAAGCAAGAAGCAGAGCCCTACGTCGGCTGCTGAGCTTGAGCGCATGAAGAATATTCCTTATGCATCTGCAATAGGATCTGTCATGTATGCCATGATCTGTACTCGTCCTGATGTTGCTTATGCATTGAGCATGACGAGTAGATACCAGTCAAATCCAGGTGAAAACCATTGGATTGCCGTAAAGAATATCTTGAAGTATCTAAGACATACTAAGGATAAGTTCTTAGTGTACGGTGGAAGTGATGTGCTTAAAGTCAGTGGATTCACGGACACAAGTTTCCAGACAGACACAGATGATTTCCGGTCACAGTCCGGTTATATCTTTTGTCTGAATGGCGGTGCAGTAAGTTGGAGAAGCTCCAAGCAGGACACCGTTGCTGATTCCACTACAGAAGCTGAATATATCGCCGCCTCAGAAGCAGCGAAGGAAGCTGTTTGGATACGAAAGTTCATTATGGAACTAGGTGTGATACCAAATGCGGCTGAGCCTATGGCACTGTTTTGTGACAACAATGGTGCTATAGCTCAGGCAAAGGAACCAAGATCACACCAGAAATCCAAGCATGTTCAAAGAAGATTTCACTTGATACGTGACATCGTTAATAGAAAGGAAGTCAAGATCAGCCGAGTTCCGACAGATGATAATGTCGCTGATCCGTTGACAAAGCCACTCCCAAGGCCTAAGCTCGAGTTGCTGACTGAAGCTGTAGGCATTAGAAACATTGAAATGTAATCTAAATTTGAGTGGGAGTTTTGTGAGCTTTATTTTAGTTATTTGATATGTTCTTGTAAAACATTATTTTATGTTTAATGAAATTATTATTTCAAGATTATTTTAACTGTGATGAAATAATCGTTCCAAAGTGATATAAACCATTTTATAGGTCATCGAAGTAAATGACTTGATCTTGAGTTATCAAAATCATTTGGCTTGATCATGAGATCCTATATTTGATAAATGTCTTATATCATCCTGTCCCTAGTCGAAGGTTGTTGAAATTGGAACGCCAACAACCGTGTGAGATTGGATTGGTACGTGACTTATGACAAAGTCTCAATGTGTCATAGATGCGCGGCATCAAAGTCAGTACATAGGTGTATGTTGGGAACATACGACCGGACAAGACCCGCTTATAAGAACTCTTCAGGATATTTATATCTGTGTCATAAGAGATTCTTACTACGACTATAGAGTATAGTCCTTAGACCTGAGTTCACATGCATGTGACTGCACATGGACTGGTGTACTTTGATCATTGTCTAACGCTATCGTTCTGCGATAGCTATAAGGACCTTGTTTGGGTACATCATGAAATGAGTAGTTTACAGTGATGGAACAAGATGGGATTTGTCCTTCCAATATAAATGGAGTGAATATCTCTAGGCCAATCGGAGATTTGAATACTGGAAAACGCATGGCCATGCTCAAACGGACTTTCCCGAGTCGTTTGGATTGTCAGTATCAAATCAGAGTCCGATGAACAAGATTAGGCTTTATAAGGATGACACTAATCTTGCCTTATGACTAATCGAGATATTGAGACAAAAGGATTATGAATACAGAGTGATTCCAGTACAAGTGGGAGATTGTTGGAATTGTGTCCAGTAATCTCGGTACTGTCTCTAGAAAGTAAGAGTATGTCAATGATCAGACATAAGTCATATAATACTGGGGGTCATGATGGCTTGCTAGAGTCCGCTCATGATCTATAAGTCTTGGACTTATTGCCTTTATTATATGATCCCATATGGGTCACACGCCTAAGCTAACAGGAAAATATGTTGGAACGGCTTAGCAGAAGTACGACAAAAGTGCCAGGCATTTGTCGTACTAAGAGAGAAAGATTAATGGGTCTGATTAAATGGGATTTAATCAGATTGGTGTTTTGGGCCCATAAGCCCAAAAGGGAAAGAGAAGGCTTTTAATAAACTAAAAGCCAAATCTCCTTTCCCCAACCCTAGCCCCCTGCGCCGATTTTCCTCTCTCCCTGCGCCTCCCACCAGCTCGGTCTAGCAGCCGTTTTCTGTGATCGCGTGTGTGAACCTTTGGAGGATTCATCCCTCGGTGTATCTCTCTGATCTCTGACCTGTTCTATTCCTTCCGCTGCAACAAACAGGTAAAAGGTGAGATCATCTAATGTTTCTATGCAAGAGAACCTAGATCTGTATGTTTAGGTTGATATGAATCTGTGAATTGAATCAGGATCAACTAAACAGTTCCTACAACTTGAATTCTGCTTACTGGACCAAAACACCAAGGGCCCATCTTAGCCGGGCTAGAGAAAAGCCCAAAGGCTTATTGGACCTTGAACATACTCATGTATGTGGCCCGATGAGCAGTAATGCCAGAGAAAATTTCCTGTACTTCATTGTCTCTACTGATTACTTCAGTGAGTGTGACTGTGTTCATTTGATGAGACACAAGTCGGAATTCTTTGATATGATCGAAAGAGTTCCAGAATGAGGTATAGAATCTCAATGACAGAAGTATTAAGACTCTTGATTAGATCACGAGTGAGAATACTTAAGTCATTGATGGTGTGATCATCTGAATGAGTGTGAAATCGTTTCACAGCTCATTTCTCCTGAAAACCTTGAGGTATTTCTGTGAGAAAGAATCAGATCTTATTAGAAATGATTAAAGATGAGTCACACGAATCTTCCATGATATTCTTTAAGAATAACGCTCTAGAAATATCTAAGTTTACGCTGAAATAGTTCCACCAATATCAGTTGAAAGACACCACGTAAATGTGGATTGGAATTGATCCAAATTCGTTTTTACTGAGTATTTGTAGTTGTGCTACTTCGCTGGTTGTCCTAGGGAAACCAAGGCTTGTTACCTTTTACGTCCATTCTGTTTTCTAAGAAGGGAAGTTACTTTCCAAGAAGAACAGTGGGAGTAAAAGAGTAACTCGAAGAAATTCGAGAAATACAGGAGGATTTACAAATTTCTGTAGAATCTACACCTGTACAGCCTGAAGTTCGCAGATCTGAATGAATCAGTCACTAATCCGAGAGTGATTTCTCGTCATTAGTTGAACCTGATGATCATTGAAAGTTCACATGATCTGATGATCATTGAAAGTGACTAACCTGCGAAATTCAAAGAAGCGAAAGTGAGCCCGGACTCCGAAAAATTACACTATGTGTAAGTTAGCTTCATTGATCCATTCATGGATGGAAGCAAACATATCGGAGTTGGAATCGTCGTTCTGTTGAAGTAGTCAAAGTTTTGACTTGAACAGGAACGAAGTGGAACTGTGCGTTTACTAATAGATTAGTGGGAGCAATGTTGCATTTCTCATAGTGTATGTCGATGACATACTGATTCTCGAAAATAACGTCCCAATGTTGCAGTCGGTAAAGGACTGGCTTGGGAGTTGGTTTTGTGGTTGACATGGGTAAAGCCACGTAGTTCTTGGATTTTGGATCTAAAGATAGAGATCCAAAAGAGCTGGTAGGACAAAGTCAGGATTCTTAAATTGACAAAGTCCTATACGTAATCAGCAATCCAAGAAGGGTTTTATGCCAATGTCACATGGCAATACGTTAAGCAAGAAGCAGTGTCCTACGATAACTGCTGAGCTTGAATGCATGGATAGGATTCCATATGCGTCGGCAATTGGATCTATCATGTACGCCATGACACGTACTTGTTTTGATGTTGCTTTAATGTTAAGCGAGACAAGTAAAGACCAGTCAAATCCAGCAAAGAATCACTGGATTGCCGTAAAGAATATCCTAAAGTATTTGAGAAATACTAAGGATAAGTTCTTGATTTACGGAGAAAGTGAAGTGCTAAAAGTCGGTAGAGTCTGAAAGGCAAGTTTCCAATAGACAAAGATAATTCCTGGTCACAGTCCGGCTATATCTTGTGTCTGTCTGGCGGTGCAAGGCACTGTTGCTGACTCCATGACTTAAGCTGAACATTTCGCAGCTTGAGAAGCGGCGAAAGAGGTTGTTTGGAAAGAAGAGTTCATCACTGAACTTGATGTGATTCCCAGCGTAGATGAGACTAGCTGCACATCAGAGGTCCAAACACCTTGAGGGTAGGTATAACCTATTCCGTGAGATAAAAGACAGAGGTGTTAAGTAGATAAGCAAGTTTCATCGAATGAGAACGTTGCTAATCTATTAACGAAGCCACTCCTTAGGCCTAAGCACGAGTCGCGGACTGTAGCTGTAGGATGAGTGAAATTAAGATGTAGTCTTGATTTCAGTGGGAGTTTGTAAAGGGCTTTACTTAGTTGTTTTGAAAGGTTCATGTAAACATAACATTTTATGTTTATGAAATCTATGATTTCTGGATTATTTTAACTGTGATATAAATAATCGTTCCAAAATGATTCATGTCATTATATATGGGCCATCGAAGTACATGAGCAGACTTGATCCTGAAACCCCATATTTAACGAAATGACATAAATCATAGTGTCCATAGTCGAAGGTTGTTGAAATTGGAACACCAACAACCACTTGAGACTAGATTGTGTTGAGACTTATGACCAAGTTTCGAGGGGTCATAGATGCGCGGCATCAAAGTCGACACATAGGTATATGTAGGGGAGCATATGACCGGACATGGCCCGCTGATGAGAACTCTACAAGATATTAATATCTGTGTCATAAGAGGTTCTCATATACGACTATAGAGTATAGTCCTTAGACCTGAGTTCGCATGCATATGGCTGCACATGGATTGATACACTTTGATCATTGTCTAACGCTGTTTCGTAACTGGGAGCTATAAGGACCTTGGTTGGGTGTATTATGAAGTGTGTAGTTCATAGTGATGGAACAAGATGGGATTTGTCCCTGCCGTTTAACGGAGGTAATATCTCTAGGCCAATCGGAGACTTGATAGCTGGTAAGAGAGTGGCCACTCCCAAACGGACTTGCCCAAGTCGTTTGAATTGTCAGTATCAAATCTGGTCCGATTAAAATGGTCTGGCTATATAAGGATGACACGCATCTTGCCTTATGCCAGATCGAGATATTGAGACGAAAGGACTAGGGAATGTAGGATTCCAGTACAAGTGGGAGATTGTTGGGAATGTCCTGAAATCTACTGTACTATCTCTAGAAAGTATGATAAATGTCGAGATCAGACATAAGTCATAAATACTGGGTGATCATGATGACTTGCTAGAGCCCGCTCATGATCTATAAGTTTAGGACTTATTACCAGTATTGTATGATCCCGAATGGTCACACACCATAGCTAACGGGAAAGTTAAGATGGAATTAATACGGTAAGATGCTAAGGCATTTACTGTATTTGTACAGAGAGTTGGGCAGACAACAAATGGGCTTTTGTCTGATTTGTGTCTTGGGCCCAAAAGTCTAATGGACCATTAGTTTAATTAATTAAACTTGGGCCCATTAGTGAAATAAGATTGCAACAAGGGTTGAGAAACCCTGGCATTCTTTAAGTCTGCGATTTTGGAGAGGGCAGCCGCTGCTCATCTCTCTCTCTTGAGCCTCTCTCTTTGTTGTTCTTCCATCTCGGTCTAGCAGCCATCCGTGCTTGTAAGCGTGTGGATACAAAGGAGGAACATGTACTCATCTGTTCTAATCTGATCTTGTCATTACCACCAATCATTCCGCTGCAAAGGTAATGTCCAGGTTTGTGTTTATGATTCATTTACAAGAACCTAGATCTGTTTAAGATTATGTGCTAGGTTGCAATTTGGGAATTGAACCATGGAAAAACACATAATCCTACAAGTACTATCTAAGCTAAAACTGGCATTTCATCGAACACATGGTGGGCAAGAAATCCTAAACATCCTAATCAACATGATCAAGGCTAACTAGGCATTAAGAACACTTAGATAGGAGAGATTTAAGATAGAATAAACATTAGACATCCCTTAATCACCCCTAATCAAGCCAATCCTACCTAACCCATAATATGAGAGACTACTCACTAATCATCATGTGATCAATAAAACCCAAAGAGATAGTGTTAATCATACGAGATTAGAGAAAGTAGAAAGATTAAAAGAAGAAATCTCAAAAGAAGTACTTAGATTAATCAAGATTCAAACTTGTTCTTACAAAAGGGTTTTTGAAACAAAAACAAGCTTAAGAGACAGTAAAAATTAGGTTTAGGACTTTAAATAGTAAAGGGGGACGAACCGGGTCAACCCGAAACAAACCGGGTGTTGACTCGGATCTAAGACAATTTCTGGGGATTGTATCGGCCAGCCAAACCGATATGCTGGCCGATATGAGTCTTTGGGTTTTCTGTCGAAGGAGCGTATCGGTTGGCTAAACCGATATGCCAACCGATACGCTTTCACTGCTTTTAATCCGAGGGGCTGTATCGGTTTGCTGGTCGATGTACACGCCGATATGAACTCTCTGGTTTTTGCACGAAGAAGCGTATCGGCCCGCCTGGCCGATATCCATACCGATATGAGTTGTCTCTTTTTAATCCGAGAGTATGTATCGGGTTGCCTGGTCGATATGCACGCCGATATTCGTCTTCTGTTGGGTCTTCCTTAGTCCTTTAAGCTCTAAACTCCACTTCCAAATGCACCATTACTACTTGCACTCCAAATCACCTACAAAAGCACAAGAAACACTCCAAATGCAAGCCTAGAATGCCTAAACCTATCTCTAGATGATCCTACACTCTAAACATGCCAATAATCAAGAAAATGAAGCTAAGGGAAGCTAAAAAGAAGCAAAACATGAACTAAACAATAGCCTATATGCAATGAAATACAAGTATATCAGCGAGGTCTGTAAATCACCAATAAAAACGGTAAGAACTCACTCTCCATCTCAGTTGAAGTTTGGACATGTGAGGATAGCATCTCCTTCGAGATACTCAGCTCTACTTGATTCGGATGAAAACTTGGTTCAGGCAGTTACTGAGGTTACAGAGGATACTGTGGTCGATGGTTTTGAGGAGAAACTGGTTAGAGTTGACACAGAAACTACTGCTGAGATCTCAGACAATGAAGCAACTCAACTAGAGGATGGAGAAATTCCATCACAGATAAGCCATGATGAAGAAAATGTTACTAATGGTCCACTTAGACCTACCTTACCTCGGAATTCTAAGGCTAATCACAAAGTTTAAGGGGAGGGAGCGCAGCACCAGACTCAAACATCTCGAAAAAGTACTCGCAAATCTTCTCAATGACTGGGTTCTTCAGGTACATTCGGGGATTTAACAAGTCAAAAAAGCAAACAGTGGTAAAGAAGTGGACTAGGAATAAGGAGTTATAATTTGGCTGCATACTTGAGACTCGTGTCAAAAAAGGAAATCAGCTAAGATTCTAGAATCAGTGTTTAATGGATGGTCGAACATGACTAACTACAAACATAGCAACAAAGGAAGGATATGGGTAATTTGGAGCCCTTTAGTTAGATTAACACCTATTTTTAAATCTGATCAGATTATCACAGTCTCGGTCTTGCTAGAAGGAAGGAGTGAAGAGTTCTTATGCTCCTTTATGTATGGTGCTAATACTATCGAGGAAAGAAGAGTTTTGTGGCAAGACATAAAAGACCATCAGAATTCTCCCATGTTCAGAGGTAAACCTTGGATAATCATGGGAGATTTCAATGAGATTCTAGCTAGCGACGAGAATTCGGGGTTTGGTGTTGGGAACATGATCGTTGGTACCGGTATGAAGGAGTTTGAGGAAGTTATGATCCAGTGCAAGCTGACGGACATGAGCTACCATGGCTCTCGTCTGACATGGTGTAATAAACGGTCTGAGGGGCTAGTGTGTAAGAAGCTAGATAGAACCTTGATTAATGATGTGTGGCTCAACCAATACACGCAGTTATACTCGATGTACGAAGCTGGAGGATGTTCTAACCATCTTAGGTGCAGATTTTATTTGGAACAAGGGAAACAAGTAAGAGGAAGCCGTTTAAATTTACAAATGCCATCGCTTCTTCAGAGGAATTCATGCCTTTGATGGAAGATTATTGGAAGAACACTACTGAATTATTCCATTCCACATCTGCTCTGTTCAGATTTTCCAAGAATTTGAAATGTCTGAAGCATGGAATTCGTTCCTTAAGTAAAATCAAGTTGGGCGGATTACAACATAAAAACAAAAGAGTCCTTTGACATCCTTTGTGCAAAGCAAGAAGCCGTTGAGTAATCCAACGGAGAGCACATAAATGCTGAATTGGAAGCATATCAACGATGGCAAAAATTAAGTGATCTAGAAGAAGCTTTCTTAAGACAGAGATCCAAGCTCCACTGGCTAAAGGTGGGAGACCATAATAACAAAGCATTCTACAATGCGGTCAAGCTTCGTATAGTGAAAAATGCTATCAGGGAAGGGAAATGCAGTTCTGGTCAAATAGTGGAGACGGACTCGGAGATCAAAGCTGAAGCCGAGAGATTTTTTTAGGATTTTCTCACCATTACTCCTGCTGGGTTTGAGGGAATTGAAGTTGAGGAACTTCAGAACTTGCTGGATTTTAGGTGTTCTGATGCTGACATAGAGATGCTCCAAAAGCCGGTTACTGAGAAGGATATAACAGAGGTTCTGATGCGAATGAAGGGGAATAAAGCGCCAGGTCCTGACGGCTACACGGTAGAATTTTTTAAATCAGCATGGTCTGTCCTGGGAAGGATTTCATCACGGCTGTCCAATCCTTTTTCCAGAAAGGTTTTCTACCTAAAGGTCTTAATGCCACTATCCTAGCTTTGATCCCAAAGAAGGATTGTGCCCCGGAGATGAAGGATTATCGCCCAATATCCTGCTGCAACGTGATCTACAAGGTGATCTCGAAGATCCTGGAAAATAGGCTCAAAGGTATCCTTCCCAACATCATTTCCTGGAATCAGTCAGCCTTCATTAAGGACAGGCTTCTGGTTGAAAATGTACTATTAGCTACTGAACTGGTGAAAGACTACCACAAAGAGTCAATCTCCCCTAGATGTACTATGCAAATCGATATTTCGAAGGCTTTTGATTCCGTTCAGTGGACTTTTTTGCTGAATACCCTCCGTGCTATGAACTTCCCAGAGATGTATATTAAATGGATAAATCTGTGTATCTCCACAGCTTCCTTCTCGGTTCAGATTAACGGAGAACTAGCGGGTTCTTTAAGAGTGAAATAGGACTACAACAAGGTTATGCTTTGTCACCATATCTGTTCGTGATATGCATCAACATATTGTCAAGAATGCTGGACAAAGCAGCTGCTAGCAGGAAGATTGGTTTTCACCCAAGGTGCCAAAACATCTCTTTAACCCATCTTTGTTTTGCGGATGACCTTATGGTCTTCACGGATGGCCATATAAGCTCAGTGGAAGGAGTCATAGAGGTTTTCGACAAATTTGCTAAGTACTCATGCCTTAATATCATTTTGGAGAAGTCAAAAATTTTCATGGCAGGTACCTCTCAGTCTAATCATGAAACAATTATGGCTTCTTTCCCATTTTGATTCATGCCAACCTCCAGTCTGTTACTTAGGATTGTCTTTGCTTACAAAGCGCATAACGGCTGCGGATTATTTACCCTTGGTGGAGAGGATCAGGAAAAGGTTGAGATCCTGGACAGGCAGGTTCATCTCACACGCTGGCCGGCTCCAACTGATTCGTTCTGTTATAACGAGTAATGCAATATCTAGGTCTTCAATGCATGAGTTTATTATGAGAATCACATCCTCATAACTTCATAAAAAAGTCAAGGGGCTAAATTGGTGACAAGAAGACTAATATTTGAATTTAGCTAATTTTTCTCTTTTTGTATAAATGTAAATCATTTCTTTTAATATATTTTATTGTAAAGATCATCTTGTAAGAGCTATAAAAAGCTCAATTGTTCTATTGTAAATATATAGAAATTTTTGGAAAAAATAAGAGTTCTCTCTTATAAAGCCTTACGCTTTGTTCTTTGTTTCTCTAAGTTGTGCGGATTCCCCTTCTTAGAAAACATTATGAATTTATGTCTTATGTGTGGATTCACTAAGGCTTAGATTCTTGATCTTATCACAAAGGCTTTCACACATTTGAGTGACGATCTTCGATTCACCATCAACTCCATCTAACCATCCATTAAAAAGCCTTGAGAGCGCCTTCGGCCAGCAAGCTTTTTCCATTCGACCATCGACCACGGATCAACCAGAGAGCATCTCCGACCAGCTGGGCGACCCAAACAACTATCCACCTCGGATCTTATATCATTTGGTATCAGAGCCGAATGTCCTATCACCTATCTTTTTAGTTTTTTGTTTAATTGTTTTCTTTTTCATTTTATTTTAATATCAAAAACCAAAAAAAAAAACATTTTCTGTTTTTGTTCTTTTTTATAAAATTTAAAAACCATAAAAATGTTTTTTTTTTCCTAAAGTTTTATTTCTCATTAAAAAAACAATTCCTTTTATTTTTGATTTTTGATTTTAACAAAAAAAACTTTAAAAAAAATTATTCCTTTTCCTAAATAAAATTTCATCCATAAAAACTTTTCAAAAAAAAAACTTTCGTTTTGTTTCTTGAAAAAATAATTCGTTTTTCTTATTTTCATTACAAAAAAAAACTCAAGCGGAAACGGTTTTGAGGACAAAACACTTTGAAGAGTGAGAGAATAATGCAATATCTAGGTCTTCAATGCATGGATTTATTATGAGAATCACATCCTCATAACTTCATAAAAAAAGTCAAGGGGCTAAATTTGTGACAAGAAGACTAATATTTGAATTTAGCTAATTTTTCTCTTTTTGTATAAATGTAAATCATTTTTTTAATGTATTTTATTGTAAAGATCATCTTGTAAGAGCTATAAAAAGCTCAATTTTTCTATTGTAAATATATAGAAATTTTTGGAAAAAATAAGAGTTCTCTCTTATAAAGCTTTATGCTTTGTTCTTTGTTTCTCTAAGTTGTGCGGATTCCCCTTCTTAGAAAATATTATGAATTTATGTCTTATGTGTGGATTCACTAAGGCTTAGATTCTTGATCTTATCACAAAGGCTTCCACACCTTTGAGTGGCGATCTTCAAATCACCATCAACTCCATCTAACCATCCATTAAAAAGCCTTGAGAGCGCCTTCGGCCAGCAAGCTTTTTCCACTCGACCATCGACCACGGATCAACCGGAGAGCGTCTCCGACCAGCTGGGCGACCCAAACAACGATCCACCTCGGATCTTACATCATTCTTCAATTCACCATCAACTCCATCTAACCATCCATTAAAAAGCCTTGAGAGCGCCTTCGGGCAGCAAGCTTTTTCCATTCAACCATCGACCACGGATCAACCAGAGAGCGGCTCCGACCAGCTGGGCGACCCAAACAACTATCCACCACGGATCTTATATCAACGAGCATCACGAACTACTGGCTTGCAGCCTTCACTCTCCCTGGCAGTTGTTTGAAAGAGATTGAGAGGCTGTGTGCTGCATTTCTCTGGTCTGTTCCAGATCTCTGCACAAAAAAACTAAAATCAGTTGGAAGGAGATATGCAAAAAGAAAAGCGAAGGAGGGTTAGACTTACGGCCGTTGGAAGAGGTAAATCTTGTCTCAAATCTGAAACTCATATGGCGCATAAATTCATCAAATCGGTCTTTGTGGGTGCGATGGATAAAAGTTTATCTAGTTCGCAAGAGCTCCTTTTGGTCAATCAAAACAAAGTCAGCAAATGGATCGTGGATGTGGCATAAGTTACTCAAGCTATGAGACTTAGAAAAACAGTTTCACAGGAAAGTGGTGTGTAATGGAGAGGACACATCATTTTGGTTTGACCACTGGTTTAGTCAAGGAAGACTGCATGATTTGCTGGGAAGTCGTGGGGTTATTGATATGGGGATTGAAATGAATGCAACTATGGCTGAGGTCTTTACACGGCATCGTCAAAGAAGGCACATACATGGGATGTTAAACGATATTGAGAAGGGTATCAACGATAGTAGAGGCAGCAGTACTATGGATGACAGAGATATTGACCTATGGAAAGCAAAAGAAGGGAAGTTTAAGAAGGTCTTTTCATCAAAAAAGACATGGGTGCTGATCCGTACATCATACGCTCCCTGTCCATGGTCTGAAATGGTCTAGTTCCGCTACAACACCCCTCGATATGCATTTATACTGTGGACTGTGATGCATAATCATCTTGCAACGGGAGATCGTGTTCTATCTTGGAACTTTGGAGTTGATGCCTCCTGCATGCTCATGCACAGACCAATTACAATCAAGGCAACACTTGTTTTTTGCTTGTCCTTTCACAACTACAATATGGGCAATGCTGGTTCAAGGTCTACTGGACCAGAACTACACTACCAATTGGGACGAGATCATAGCTCTTGCATCAGGTTCGGCTCTCCCTTCCACTTCACAGTTTCTCCTGCGATATACTCTTCAAACAACCATCCATACTATTTGGAGGGAAAGGAACTCGAGAAGGCATGGAAATCCTCACTCAAATGAACTGGCCATGGCAAGGCACATTGACAAATCGGTCAGGAACCGTATCTCTACCATTAATGAAAAAGGAGAAAGACTCTACTCCGATGGTGTTTGCAACAAGGACTGTGACAGTGGCTCATCAGGCTGCCTGAATTTTTTTAACTTCCTAGTCTATTCTTTGATTCGTTTTTACAAGTGGAGTGACTAAGGACATTGTTTAAACGTAACTTCCAAAAGAAGATCAATTGTCACACGTACCATAACCAACATGTAATTCCATTTCTAGCTCTTAGCTTAATCTAATTTAATACATGTGGCTTGAATGGTATGTCAGATAAATAGCAGAATAGCGGAATAACTGAATAATTGTTTACGGAATGAACTGAACTGAATCAAGTTTCTGCAGAAAAATTACAAAACGCCGAAAAGCTAGTTTTAGCAGATTAATCACGTTTTGTTTTTATAGTTATATTTTTAACACGCTAGTTGTATATAGCGGAATCACGTTTTCAAAACATGAAAACGTGAATAATTACGAATGGTAAAAAATAGCAGAATCACGTTTTCAAAACGTGAAAACGTGAATAAGTGGTATACCATTCATCACCATGGTCTTTTTCTTATAGACGTTAACTGGCCAGCCATAAATAATCTCTTATCACTACAAAAAAAATGTCTCATTCATAGCATATAAGCATAGCACGGTTTACTGATATGCTATCGTAGATGTTTCTGAAAATTCCTAACTATAAGATAGCATTGGATTAATGCTATAATAGGGTTTACATAAGCGGGAACAAAAATTTGGGTATACCGCCAAACACTTTTATCTGAAATCACTAAGCGGGAGAAAAAAATGATTTTAGAGCCAACAGTTAAAAAATTTATCTCTCTTTCAAGAATAAAATCTTTTTTTTTTCTCTCTTCCCCTTTCTTTATCGTCTTTGTTCTTCCTCCTCCTCACGCAAACCCTAAATCGAGTCTCACCCTCTCTACCTCTCTATCTCTCCACAGCCTTGATCCGCCTCTGCCCACGCCTCCTCCTTCATCTCCTATTCCCTCTGACCCAGCTCGCCGTCGTTGAGTCACATCTGCCTTTCTCGAACCCGGTTAGCTAATGCCGCCACCTTAACCGGATCAGATCTACACTGCATCAACAGTAAAGCATTCTTCGGCGGAGAACATAGGTTGATCTACTCTTTCTTCTCCGTCTTCATCTCTATCTCGCTTATATCAAGACCCTCGAAAACATGTCTCCGGTGACTCCTCCTCCTATCCTCCTCCGCGTTGTCTTCACCACCCACCAGAAGCTCAATCTCTCTTCTCTTCCCTCTTGTGTCCTCCACCGCCACAAACCACCGCGTGAACATCGCACCACAGGAGGAACAACAGGAGGAGTAGATACTGATATGGAGGAATATGGGTTCGATATTCCGATGAAGAACAGGAGGAACAAGATGTTGAAATTGAGAACCAATGGTTTTCGTAGCTCTGGTTTTTGAATCGTTTTTAATGGTTTTCGTTAGTTTAGATCTGTGGTTTATGAAAACTCTTCTTTGTTATGTTTCCTTTAGGCTATTTTCATTGTCTGGTAAATATATTTTGCAGGGATTAAAGAATTTTACTAAATCTGCGAGGGATCTTATAACTCAGCTGCAAAAGATTGATAATGATAACTATCCTGAGGTACTGATTCGTTTTCTTATAAGCAAAAACTTGTTTTTTGAGAATAGATTACTAACATGTGTTATGACATATGTGCAGACACTTCACCGTATGTTCATCAAGTGTATGCAAGGTATGGAGTCTTGAGTCTTTTAAGTGTTTTGTTTTCTTATTTTATATCTTCGGAGTATAATTGTATCATCTGACCATATTTAGAAATTGTTCAGCCAGCTGCCAGATTTTCTCGGTGGTACTTGCACTTGTGCAGATCAGGGAGGTTGTATGAGATCTGATAAAGGGCCGTGGAAAGACCCTGAGATACTAAAGGTGGACTGATTGTTTCTTTGATTGTTCCTTAAGTTTCTGTTATGCATACGATCATTCTAATGATTTTCTCAGCCTTCATGCAGATGGGTCGCAGTGGTGGGACGTTCTGTAGGCATGCTGGTTCTGTTCTAAGCAGTGATTCCCAAATATCTCCATCTGATAAGCAAACTTACTATGGGGTAAAGGTTTTCTTTTTGGTAGTTGAAACAAATATGGGTAGAAGAAGACTTAATTTAATTCTCTGTGTTTATATATTGATCATACATTGGAAGAATTTGTTAACTTTCTTTGTGTGTGTTTTTGAATGTGTAGAGAGGGTGCAAAAGGAGATGAGATTATTGAAGCACTGATTGCAAACAGCAAAACATTTGACAAGAAGTTTCAGTTGTCTCAGGTTTGTATATACTATATACAGTTTAATCTCTATGCGTCTTTAGGAGATAGAAGACTGATCTTCTTGTTTAATCTTTTTGCTTTTATAGGAAAAATATAAGCTTAAGAAGCAGAAGAAATATGCACCAAAGCTGCTTCTTAGACGCCCTTTTGCTCGAAGGTATATATTTCTTTCGTGTCTCCTTTTGTTTTCGACTTCTTTCGTTTCACTTATTTTAGGATCTGCTTATGTTTCTGCCAGTATCTGTGAAGCTTATTTCAAGAAATATCCAGCCAGAATCGGGTAAGTATACTCAGTTGAGATTTGAATTCTCGCTCTTTCGGATAACAACCGATAGATTTGGTATTGACTGCTATTGTATTTGTTTTTGTTGTTGTTGTGTTGTAGATTCTTACGAGTAGATGCGTTATCTCTGTTGTTAACAATGGCTAATGTGGCCGCATACTCGGATGTGCTTGTGGTGGATATGGTTGGTGGCCTTGTCACTGGTGCAGTTGCTGAACGATTAGGAGGCACTGGTTATGTTTGCAATACATATAAGGGAAAATCTCCTTACTCTGTGGAAATGGTTAGGATGTTCAACTTTACTGACAAGGTTATAGAGCGGTATGTTCCATTGTCTCTCTGTAGTTTCTAATGAAAGCAAGCCGTTATATATAATTGACATTACTGGAGTGTGCAGGATCGTGCAGTCATCTATAAACGAGCTCTCATCAGCCAAAACTGCAAATATGGGTTGAAATTGGTGAGAGTGAGGCTGATGTAACCCGATGGATTACGAGGACAAGAAGTTTCAGAAACAACACAACTCATGTACCAGACGGCTTTGATCGAGAGTGGATTCATTTTGTTTTACTTAATTGAATGTACACTTAGATAATTTTGTTAATGATGTTGGTGTAAACATGTTGTGTTTATTAATAAAATTATTTTAAATAAAATTATTTTATATAAATTCAAGTGATATATATATATATATGTGTATATATATGTGTATATATATACGGCTCGGCTCAGCTCGGCTAAGCTCGGTTACAAAATATAGCATTACATCGATGCTATAATAGATTGCACCAAACATAGCAAAAAAAATTTAACGCTATCTATTTGCACTACTAACATAGCACGAACAAAATGCTATGGTAGAGGGGGGGGGTCTATTATAGCTGCCGCTGTCAGAGCGTTTGTGAAAATGCTATCTATTACATACGATAGCTTGTATCATGTGCTATTAATGTTGATTTTTCTTGTAGTGTATATTCTTTAGGATCTAATACAGCTTTTTGTAACACATCTTCCTGATACCAAGCTACACTAACTTAAGCATTCAAGCTTTATTCCAGATAATAACATATTTTCTTCTCTTAATCCCCTTCGTTCTTACACTTAATAAGTGAATCCCATGCAACTCTTGTTGAATGGTGTACTAGACAACACAAGCCAATATTGTATTAAGCCCAAAACCCATATGTTTAGGGTTTCTAGATTTCATATATATTCTTGTAATGACACTTTGTGAGTAACCTTGCATGCCATTACATCAAGCTCTTTTCTTTATCTTATATGAATCTATCAAAATCCTTTTGTTTTTGGTGACAATTCTAAAGTTTTCTTCTTTCTTTTATTCATTTCTCTTTGCATTTGAATAAACTTCTATAAACTATCTAGTTTATCTATATTTAGTTTTCATCTCAACAAGTTCTCTTTTAAAGCTTGATCTAATATATTATATATGCATCATATTAATGCGGGCGAGAAAAATGTGTATAACCGTTCAATCTGATAAAACAAGCAATCTCATCTTTATATCTTAAGGTAAAGTACGTAAAGAATTAATGGTAGATAAATGAAGTAATAATTAGAGCGCAAAAGTTTAATAGTCATTAAAATCTTAAAACGACATTGATATATACATATCATAATAATCAAATTAAGTATATTATATAGCAATGAATTTTTTGGACACTGACCAATCTCCTCCACATACGGGTTGCTCAAAAGTCTGAACCCTCTTTAATTTCGTCTTCTTAAACGAAAAAAACTCTCTCTAAAATCTCCTTTTTCTTCTTCTCCTCCCCGTTGACCTCAACGCTTGGCATCACACCGAACGTGACGAGTCTCCTCTTGTCCAACTCCTCCGTCGTTCTTCAACATCTTTAGACGTCTTCGTTTGATGATGCTCCAAGAACTTGAATACCTCGATCTCTGGATTCTGTTGAGTCGTTGGACCTCTTTCATCTCATGTTCTAGTTCCTGTGTTAGAGTTTAGGATTTATGATTTTTGTAAGGGTGTGTTTCATCTGCTCGAGCTCGACACGACGTTGAATTTGTATTCCCTAGCTTGTTCGAATCTGTAACCATAAAACACATGCATGTTGTACTAACCAGAAAATCAAAATACATTTTGTGATGTAAAAAAATGAAAATGAAAATATATTCGGAAAACAGAAATGTTATTAATCTTTGTGATTATATATATGAACATACATGAAATAGTTACCTCTGTAAACCTAGTTGCATAGACCTCTCCAGCTAAAACCTTCTCTCCGAACAAAGCAACCGCATCCAAATTGTGTTCTCGTGTCTATCTCCACGACCACTTAAACGCTACCATTTTCTTTCTCCATTACATTAAATGAGATGAGAATGACACACAATTAAGGAATACTTTTTGTTTTGTTTTATATAGTGATTTAGAGGGTGCTAGAGAAATTGAAATGATTTGGTTTATTTAGTTATCATCAGTGACTAATGGTCGTTTCTCCTTGCCTAAATGTAACAACACCTCTCTCCGTTCGTGTCGACACGTGGCATGAGGTGGCGTTGCTTTTTACGCGTTTTGTTTTGGATATGTTTTCCGCTTTTGGACCTTGGCCCACTTGTAATACCGCGGCCCATGAATACAATTTCGTTGATGACAAAAAAAAAAAAAATGTAACAACACCTCTCCTCTCTTTTCTTAACCAAAAGTTTTAAAACAAAGTGGCCTTAGTTTCCAGGCCCATTATATTTTTGCTCAACTGGCCCATTAATTAGAAATGGAAAGTATTAAATTGGTGGGTATAATAAACAGGTTGGGCGATCTCCTGAAATGTGTCGGAGTTAACAAACTAGCTAGCGCAGAGAGGGAAAATTGCTTAAGAGAATCATCATCTTCTTCCATATTCAGTCCTCCTCCTCATAGTCGTTGCTCTCGCAAAATCTCCAGAATTCTCTAATTTATTAGCTTCTGTAAAAACCCTAGTTATTTGCTCTTGTTTTTGACCTAGCCTGGCACTTCTTCTCCGGGGCGTTTAGAGATCGTCAGAGACGGCGGAGGAGCTCAACTCCGCCGTGTAAATTATTTCGCTTGTGTAGGTCAGCTCTTTGTTCACCATGAGTCCAATTCAGAATTTCGAGCAACACTCCCGTCGTCTCGTGGATCCTGACCTACGTAAGTATCTCTCTCTCTACCACTTCCCTGCTAATTTTAGATTCTCAAAAGATTCGAGTCAGGTCTTGTTTCAGTTTCAACTGCAAATCAAAACTTCCTCTTATGTATGATAAATTATAATTCTTTCTCTTTTGGGCAACAATTGTTTTCTGTAGCCATCCAGACAAGGCTTGAGATGGTGGTGGAGGTCAGGGACAGTTTAGAGATAGCTCATACGGCTGAGTACTTGAATTTCTTGAAATGCTACTTCCCAGCATTCTCAGTTATTCTTCTACAGATTACCAAACCTCAATCCATTGATAATCCCGAGCACAAACTACGGAACATTGTCGTTGAGATTCTTAATCGTCTTCCCCACAGTGAGGTTCTTCGTCCCTTTGTTCAGGACCTCTTGAAAGTTGCAATGCAGGTGCTCACCACGGATAATGAAGAAAACGGCTTGATATGCATTCGCATTATCTTTGATCTTCTTAGGAATTTTAGGCCAACGCTAGAGAACGAGGTTCAGCCTTTCTTAGACTTTGTCTGCAAGATCTATCAGATTTTCAGATTCACTGTCAGCCACTTCTTCGATAATGTTAAAATGGAAGAGGTGAAGCCTGTGGAGACGTCTACTTCTTCTGATCACTCCCTTACCCCTACCGCACCCGTCGGGAATGGCCAGCTTAACCCCAGTACACGGTCGTTCAAGATAATCACAGAGAGCCCTCTTGTTGTTATGTTCCTTTTCCAGCTGTACAGCCGACTTGTTCAGACCAACATTCCTCATTTGCTTCCTCTCATGGTTGCTGCAATATCTGTCCCTGGACCTGAGAATGTTCCTTCACATTTGAAGCCTCAGTTCATAGAGTTGAAGGGTGCACAGGTTAAGGTGAGACAATATCAGTAAGGAAACCAAACCTTTATGCGATGTTGAAGTATGATTATATTTTGCTTGTAAGGTGCCGTGGCATGGTTAGATTGACTTTTGTTTTTTGTTTTTGGTTTATTTGCAGACGGTGTCTTTTTTGACATATTTGTTAAAAAGTTGCGCCGAATATATCCGGCCGCATGAAGAAAGCATATGTAAAAGCATTGTAAATTTGCTTGTGACCTGTTCAGATTCTGCATCTATCAGAAAGGTGGAAAACCTTTTGTTTCTTTTCTTCATTTAAAAAAAAATTCTGACTGATACCATCAATGGATTGCCGTTACATTTTTTATTTTCGTTACACATGCAGGAACTTTTGGTCTCATTAAAGCATGTACTTGGGACGGATTTCAAGAGAGGCTTATTTCCTCTTATTGACACTCTTTTAGATGAGAGGTATACGGCTTATGAAGCATCTCTGAAAGTAAAAAAGTTTCATATTTTTCAAGGAGCTGTATTGTTTGATAAGCACACCTATTGTTTCTCGCTGAAGTATTCTTTTCTTTTATTTTTTTTTTGTCTTTTTCTTCTGTGTCAGAGTTCTAGTTGGAACTGGGCGAGCTTGTTTTGAGTCTTTAAGGCCTTTGGCTTACAGCCTACTCGCTGAAATTGTTCACCACGTTCGCGGAGATCTTTCTCTTTCTCAGGTTAATATTGATGAAGAGCTTTAAACTGTGTTTAACATTGATCTTGGCAGCCTCTGGATTCCATTATAAGAGAAATTACGTCCTTACGATACGCTGTTATTGCTCTCTGTATGGAAAATCTTAGGAATGTATCATATTTATTGAACTTTCTTTCCCACATTAAGCTTTCCTTTTGCAACATTTTTTGTCGTTCTTAGTGAGTCTGCTCTCCTTTACATTCCTCTGAATTTACTATAAACAATTGCAGTTATCGCGGATTATCTACCTATTTTCAAGAAACATGCACGACTCTACCCTCTCTCTTAGTATTCACACAACATGTGCCCGGCTGATGCTAAATCTGGTAATTATATATTCCCCACCGTGCTTGTCTTGTTTAATGTGATAAACTACTTCAAATATGCGTACTAGTTTATTTACGTTTCTGAACTAAGCATTAGTTAATACTAATACTTGTGTTGGATTCAGGTAGAACCAATATTCGAGAAAGGTGTTGATCAGCAGTCGATGGACGAAGCACGGATTTTACTGGTAATCATTTAATGAGAGCACATTTAGAATCGGTTGGCTTCTCTATCCACTAATTTAACTCATGTATATAGGGACGTATCCTAGATGCCTTTGTTGGGAAATTCAGTACTTTTAAGCGTACTATTCCTCAGGTAATCCTCTTCTTGCGCTGTTTTCTCTTCCCAACTGCATAATTTACTGAATATTTTACCTATGCTTGCTTTATTGAATATTTTACCTATTCTTGCTTTATTAAATATTTTACCTATTCTTGCTTTGTGATACATAGCTTTTGGAGGAGGGTGAGGTGGGAAATGATCGGGTCACTTTGAGAGGAAAGCTTGAGCTTCCTGTCCAGGTAATTTGTGTCTATTTAAATTTTCAATGATGGCTATTTTATTATAGTGGTAATCCGAAATATCAGCCTATGTGAGGTCGCATGTTAATATTCTAAACTCAATTGCTAATATATTGTTCTCTTATATTCTTACATGGATAGTCCACTTTCGTTTCAAGTTAGAATCTTAGATTTCATACCAGGTTTTTTGTCTCTGCATGTATATTTTGTTTGGATCGACAGTTGAATTATCTAGCAGCTTTTATTAATTGCTGGACCACACTGGTTGCAGGCAGTTTTGAATTTACAGGTTCCTGTCGAACATTCAAAAGAAGTGAATGATTGTAAGAATCTGATCAAGACATTGGTGATGGGTACTGTATCTTGGCAGAATTATCTTTATGCTTTGATTATAATTCTTTACTTGAAAATCAATATGTTTCTTTTCCGCATTCGTGGTCAGGAATGAAAACAATAATATGGAGTATAACCCATGCTCATTTGCCTCGACCTCAGGTTTGTGTTCAGGTGTCTCTAGTATCAGTGTTGTATTGTTTTGTCATGCAAGTATATTAATTTTGAAGGTTTCTCCTGCTTCACAGGGGTTGAACCCTCAAGCTCTTGCTTCTCAAGTTTCTGCCCCTCAGGGTTTTAAAGGAATGAGAGAAGATGAGGTATTGCTTGCGAGATTGTTTGCTCTAGTCATTAATAGTGCACTGCTGATAAACCTCTAATAGTCTCTGCCTTTACGCAGGTGTGGAAAGCCTCTGGTGTTTTAAGGAGTGGTGTCCACTGCTTAGCTCTTTTCAAAGAAAAGGATGAGGAGAAGGAAATGCTTAATCTTTTCTCCCAGATTCTTGCTATTATGGAACCTCGAGATTTAATGGACATGTTCTCTTTATGCATGCCAGAGCTTTTTGAGTGCATGATTAACAACAATCAACTGGTTCAGATATTTGCAGCACTTTTGCAAGCTCCAAAAGTCTGCAAGCCATTTGCAGATGTTTTGATTAATTTACTAGTAAGCAGCAAACTTGATGTTCTGAAGAATCCAGATTCAGATGCAACTAAACTAGTTTTGCACCTGTTTAGATGCATCTTTGGGGCTGTTACCAAAGCACCATCGGATTTTGAGAGAATATTACAGCACCACGTGCCTGTTATTATGGAAGTCTGCATGAAGAATGCTACCGAAGTTGAAAAACCTCTTGGTTATATGCAGTTGCTCCGCACTCTGTTCAGAGGTCTTGCTGGATGTAAATATGAGCTGCTTCTGAGAGATTTGATTCCAATGCTGCTACCTTGTCTTAATATTCTTCTGACAATGCTCGAGGGTTCAGCTGGGGAGGACATGAAAGAACTTTTGTTAGAGCTTTGTTTGACTCTTCCTGCACGCTTAAGCTCCTTATTGCCATACCTTCCCCGTCTCATGAAGCCTCTTGTATTCTGTTTGAGGGGAAGCGATGAGCTTGTGAGCTTGGGGTTACGCACCCTTGAATTCTGGGTGGATAGTCTGAATCCTGATTTTCTGGAACCTAGCATGGCGAATGTCATGTCTGAAGTGATCTTAGCATTATGGTCCCATTTGAGACCTGTGCCATATCCTTGGGGTGGGAAAGCTTTACAAATTCTAGGAAAGTTGGGTGGTCGCAACCGAAGATTTTTGAAAGAGCCACTTACACTTGAATGCAAAGATAATCCAGAGCATGGTCTCCGCTTAGTGCTTACATTTGGGCCATCCACGCCTTTTCTGGTGCCGTTAGATAAATTCATTAATCTTGCTGTAGCAGTGGTTATTCAGAGGAACCAAGGTATAGACATCTACTACAGGAAGCAAGCTCTAAAATTCCTCCGTGTATGTCTATTGTCTCAGCTTAATTTGCCTGGCTGTGTCACTGATGTGGGTCAAACGCCTAGGCAATTATCAACTCTGTTACGTTCCTCTGTTGATTCCTCCTGGCACAGGAGCGAATCAGTTGAAATGAAGGTTAGTTATAATCTTAATCTGTCATAGTTTGGCTCTGTGCTATACTGGTCAAATATCGAGTTTCTTATAAATTTATAATCCCTATTTCACTTGGCTTAATATGCTGAAGAAACATTCGTTTTATTAAGTGTGATGTCTTCTTGCTGTGGCAGGCTGATTTAGGAGTAAAAACAAAGACCCAGTTAATGGCTGAGAAGTCAATCTTCAAGACACTGTTGATCACCATACTTGCTGCCAATTCTGATTCGGATCTCAGTGACTCGGATGATGACTTTGTAGTAAACATTTGTCGCCATTTTGCGATTATCTTGCATATTGACTATACCTCTTCAAATGCATCAACTAGCACTGGTTCATTTGGAGGTTCCTTGACTTCGGCGAGTTCCAGGTCCAAGGGTCATCGATCATCTAACTTAAAGCAGTTAGATCCTTTGATATTTTTAGACGCGCTAGTCGATGTGCTTGCAGATGAAAACAGGCTCCACGCCAAAGCTGCTCTGAATGCGTTAAATGTGTTTTCTGAAACACTTTTGTTCCTTGCTCGTGTCAAACATGCCGATGTACTGATGGCTAGGGGGGGTCACAATGCTTCCATGATTGTCTCTAGCCCTTCTACAAATCCAGTATATTCACCCCATCCAAGTGTGCGAATACCAGTGTTTGAACAACTTTTGCCCCGGCTTTTGCATGGCTGTTATGGGAGCACATGGCAAGCACAGATGGGAGGGGTTATGGGGTTAGGTGCATTGGTGGGGAAAGTGAATGTTGAAACATTATGTCATTTCCAAGTAAAGATTGTGCGTGGTCTGGTTTATGTTCTAAAGAGACTTCCCGTTTATGCTAGTAAAGAGCAAGAAGAGACAAGTCAGGTTCTTATGCAGATTCTACGAGTGGTTAATAATGTTGACGAAGCAAACAGTGAAGCACGTAGACAAAGCTTTCAAGATGTTGTAGAATATCTGGCTACAGAGTTGTTCAATCCTAACGCATCCATCCCTGTGAGGAAGAATGTACAGAACTGCCTTGCACTTTTGGCTAGTCGAACTGGAAGTGAGGTAACTGAGTTGCTTGAGCCTTTATACCAACAATTGCTGCAGCCACTTATAATGCGTCCACTCCGATCAAAGACAGTTGATCAACAGGTGCCTCTCTCTGCTATGTTTCTTTTGTGCATCTTCGTTTGGCATTGTCTTCCTCTTGGTCTTTAATTTTTACATTATTTAATTTACCTTACAGGTTGGAACAGTTGCAGCTCTAAACTTTTGCTTGGCACTGAGGCCTCCCCTTCTAAAAGTGACTCCAGAGTTGGTTAATTTTCTGCAAGAAGCATTACAAATAGCTGAGGCTGATGAAACTGTATGGGCTGTGAAATTGATGAATCCTAAAGTGCTTACATCACTGAACAGGCTTCGAACAGCTTGTATCGAGCTTCTGTGCACAACAATGGCATGGACCGATTTCCGAACGCAAACTCACAATGAACTACGTGCCAAGATAATTTCCATGTTTTTCAAGTCTCTAACGTGTAGAGCACCAGAAATCGTGGCTGTTGCCAAGGAGGGTTTAAGACAGGTTCGTAGTTTTCATTTATCTTAATCAGGATTGCATGCACATTGAACTTGGATGTGAGCTTTCTCAGCTAAGTTATCATAGGAGTCTATTTCCATATCTTTCTTTGTAATTTGTTCTCTTTATAAACTTATTTACTTTTTTGAAACTCTGTTTTCTAATTTAGGTTATTAATCAACAACGAATGCCCAAGGAACTTCTTCAAAGTAGTCTCAGGCCGATACTAGTTAATTTGGCACACACAAAGAATCTCAGTATGCCTTTACTGCAAGGTCTGGCACGCCTGCTTGAACTTCTATCAAATTGGTTTAATGTGACATTAGGAGGAAAGTTGCTGGAGCACCTGAAGAAATGGTTGGAGCCGGAGAAACTTGCCCAGTCTCAGAAATCATGGAAAGCTGGAGAAGAGCCAAAAATAGCAGCTGGTAAGTTAGATTTTGAAAATAACTTACTTGATTTCTGGTTATATAATTATTCACTTGAACACAATTCTTCTTTTGTTTCCGTTGCAGCTATTATCGAGCTCTTCCACTTACTTCCACATGCTGCTTCAAAATTTCTAGATGAACTTGTGACCTTAACAATTGACTTAGAAGCAGCTCTTCCTCCTGGGCAAGTGTACAGTGAGATAAATAGCCCATACCGTCAACCGCTTACCAAGTTCTTGAATCGATATGCGAGCCTCGCTGTTGATTATTTTCTTTCTAGATTAAGTGAGCCAAAATATTTCCGAAGGTGAGGACAATGTCTTATGATAAGTTTCTTTGGGCACTGCATCTTGTTATAGGTTAAGCGTGCGCTTTGGAGTACAGTTGTCACATGTGTGCTAACGACTTGCTTGTTTCTTTATTAAAACTTAGGTTTATGTATATAATCCGATCTGATGCGGGCCAACCGTTAAGAGAAGAGCTAGCAAAGTCTCCGCAGAAGATACTTTTATATGCCTTTCCTGAAATTTTGCCAAAACCTGATGCTACAATGAGCTTGGCTGCGTCAACTCCTCCAGCTACATCATGTGGAGATGAAAATCTTGTCTTTGTTAAATCAGAGAGCTCTAACACGGCACCAACAACGGCTAGTGTAGCATCGGATGCGTATTTTCAGGGTCTCTACCTCGTCAAAACAATGGTGAAACTGATACCCGGCTGGCTGCAGAGTAACCGCAGTGTTTTTGATACCTTGGTTCTCATTTGGAAATCACCTTCAAGGATATCTCGCTTGCAGAATGAGCAAGAGCTGAACTTAGTTCAGGTAGTTTCTTCTATCTCGGCTGCTTAGATCTGAATAATCTTCATTTCGAGTTATGTAAGATTTTGGAATAGTTGGAATCTGAAGTCGTTTGCATTCTCAATTTCACAGGTGAAAGAGAGCAAATGGCTTGTGAAGTGCTTCCTGAATTACCTACGGCATGAAAAATCTGAAGTGAATGTTCTCTTCGATATTCTCTCGATTTTCTTGTTCCATAGCCGCATTGACTACACCTTTTTGAAGGAATTCTACATTATTGAGGTATCTGAGTGTTTCAAATTCACTTACAATATTGTTTCTCTCTTCATTTACTTCACACTCTTTTCAGCTCTAGTATAATAACTGGGATCTATTCAATCAGGTTGCAGAAGGTTATCCGCCCAACATGAAAAGAGCACTTCTCCTGCATTTTCTTGACCTTTTCCATTCCAAGCAACTTGGCCATGATCATTTAGTTCAGGCAATGCAAATGCTTATTCTTCCAATGCTTTCCAATGCTTTCCAGAACGACCAAACATGGGAGGTTATTGACCCTGATATAGTCAAAACCATTGTGGAGAGGCTTCTTGATCCACCCGAAGAGGTTGGTTCCTTTTTTCCCGTAAACAACTTGCATTGTGGGGAAGACTGCTGTATAATTGTCATACTGGTTATTATTGTCTCATTACGTTTTATTTGGGTAACCCTGTACGGATGTTTTTCTTATTTTTTATTCGCATCTTCAGAATTAGTATTGTTTTATTGTTAAATCTTCCCTTGATTGTTGTAGGTTTCGGCTGAATATGATGAACCTTTGAGGATCGAACTTTTGCAATTAGCAACTTTGCTTCTAAAATATCTTCAGAGTGACTTGGTCCATCATAGAAAAGAGCTCATTAAGTTTGGATGGAATCATCTCAAACGGGAAGATAGTGCCAGTAAACAGTGGGCATTTGTTAATGTTTGCCACTTCTTGGATGCTTACCAGGCACCCGAGAAAATTATTCTTCAGGTACCGCTTAAATTTGCTATGGCTTCTGATGTTTATTAAAGAATCTCCGTGAACTTCAGATATCAGCGTATTTCATGCTGACCTCCTCTTTTTGTTGGTAAAACTCTGCAGATTATGTCATAACCTTTGTGTATGACTGAGACGGTCAATTATTAGCTTAAGCTAGATCTGAATGCATGTTTGTCTTAAAAATGCACGTGTGTTAGATTTCATGGTACTATGACATGCTATGTGTAGTTTTCGTCTATGATACTCTTCCCTGAATCTGAGTAAGCTGAAGAGACACCTAACGAGAAGCAGATGCCTGCAAAACAACTTCAACTTCTTCTAAACTTTTACCTGACAAACGCAATTTGCCAATTGAATGTAGGTTTTTGTTGCGCTTCTTAGGACATGCCAGCCAGAGAATAAGATGCTTGTTAAGCAAGCCCTGGATATTCTAATGCCAGCATTACCTAAAAGGCTACCCCTTGGGGATTCACGCATGCCAATTTGGATAAGATACACCAAAAAAATATTGGTGGAGGAAGGTCATTCAATTCCAAATTTGATCCACATCTTCCTACTTATTGTTCGGCATTCAGATCTCTTTTACAGCTGTAGAGCGCAGTTTGTCCCTCAGATGGTGAATTCCTTGAGTCGTCTAGGTTTGCCTTATAATACTACTGCAGAGAATAGGCGGCTGGCAATTGAACTTGCTGGATTGGTTGTCAGCTGGGAAAGGCAAAGACAGAATGAAATGAAAATGTTTACCGATACTGATGGAACCAGTCAGGTTGCCGATGAATTGCATACTTCATCTGGTGTTGATCCTAAGCGTTCAACAGATGGATCTGCCACATCAGAAGATCCAAGTAAACGAGTTAAAATTGAACCTGGTCTCCAATCAATCTGTGTCATGTCACCTGGTTCGTCATCAATCCCTAACGTAGAAACTCCTGGATCTGCTACCCAGCCTGATGAGGAATTCAAGCCAAATGCTGCCATGGAAGAAATGATCATTAATTTTCTCATAAGAGTAAGGCTTTATGGTCGTACCTTCCATTGAGCATATATTTACTTTGGTCAGCTTTCCAAATTCTCTCAACCATGTCACCGCATGTCTAAGAGCTTATGTGCATAACTTTGCTTCAGCTTTAATAAATTCATTTCTTAGCAGTGTTGTATTTAGCTGACATGAGTTGTAGGTTTGTTTCTCTATTTTCAAACATTTCGCTTTGTCTAACAGGTAGCATTGGTAATTGAGCCTAAGGACAGGGAAACCAACACTATGTACAAACAAGCATTAGAATTGCTTTCGCAAGCTTTGGAGGTTTGGCCGAATGCTAACGTCAAGTTCAACTATTTAGAAAAATTGCTGAGCAGCATGCCACCCTCTCAGTCAGATCCGTCAACAGCACTTGCTCAGGGATTGGATGTCATGAACAAAGTTCTGGAGAAGCAGCCACATCTTTTTATTAGGAACAACATCAGCCAGATTTCACAGGTATACTTGCTGCAGTTAGCTTTTATTCTAATATTCGAAACATAATAATGCTTTTTGCCTACTGCTCACAAGATTGACTGTTTGTCTTCACCAGATTCTTGAACCGTGTTTCAAACACAAGATGCTCGATGCTGGTAAATCGTTATGCTCCTTGTTGAAGATGGTCTTCACCGCATTCCCACTGGATGCAGCTAGTACACCTCCTGACATAAAGCTGTTGTGCCAGAAAGTGAATGAGCTGATAAACAAACATGTGAGTGCTGTTACTGCTCCACAAGCTTCAGGAGATGATAACTCTTTTGGTTCAATTAGCTTTGTACTTCTTGTCATCAAAACCTTGGCCAAGGTACATAAAAACTTTGTTGATTCATATGTGTTGGTTCGTATCCTTCAACGCCTTGCGCGGGACCTGGGATCAGCAGTGGGTTCTCATCCTAGACAAGTACGTTATTCTTAAGTTCATATTTATTTTTGTGTTAAGAGATCATTAATGCTTGCTTTCCGTTTTATGGTAACTTTAAATGGAAATTAAATTGCCACATTAGTGAGTATTGGAATCTCCTATGCATGTTTTTCAGCTTTGCACCAATGACTTTAAATTAATATCTAATAAGATCTTATTAAATTCATGTGGCATTTGCCACATTAGGGAGTATTGGAATCTCCTATGCCTGTTTTTCAGCTTTGCACCAATGACTTTAAATTAATATCTGGTAAGATCTTAGGATTTAAACCGGTTCCTCTCATTCTTCACCTTGCTGGACCAACTCATTTGCTTTATGTTATTTGCTGGCCTCTTTAAATATCATTTCTATCCGTTTTACTAGCTCCTGTAATTTACCTATTTTCCCCCTCAGATTAATGGATAGTGACTACAGAACGTAGTCATTTCCCAATCATGGCTAATGGCTTACTCTCGGCCTTTTTCTTTCCATTTCCAGGGGCCGCGAGCAGATTCAGATTCTGCAGTAACTTCTTCTCGTCAAAGTGCTGATGTTGGATCAGTTATATGTAATATAAAGTCGATCTTGGAACTTGTTGATGAAACGGTCATGCTTATACAAGATTGCAAAAGATCTGTTACCCAAATACTGAACACCTTGCTTTCCGAAAAGGGTACTGATGCTAGTGTACTTCTCTGCATACTAGACATGATAAAAAGGTGGGTTGAGGATGATTTCAGCAAAGCAGGTGCATCTGGAATGTCTGGTTCTTTCCTTACCCAAAAGGATGTAGTTGCTTTTCTCAGTAAGCTTTCATATACTGATAAGCAACACTTCGCATCTGATGCATTGGAAGAGTGGGATCAAAAGTATCTTCAGCTGTTATATGGACTTTGTGCTGATTCAGCAAAGTATGTTTAATGCTTTATAATCTTTTTTTCCCTTACATCATTGCTTTTATGAGAGGTTTAATATTATCTTCATCTGATTATTGATTAGGTACCCTCTGGCTCTACGACAAGAGGTCTCTCTGAAAGTTGAAAGACATTTTATGCTTGGTTTACGGGCAAGGGACCCTGAGATGAGAAGAAAGTTCTTTTTGTTATATCACGAGTCTCTTGGAAAAAATTTGTTCTCACGGTTGCAGTACATTATTCAAATCCAGGATTGGGAAGCTTTAAGTGATGTCTTTTGGCTCAAACAAGGTCTTGATCTCCTGCTAGCTATCTTAGTCGAGGACAAGCCAATTAGTCTGGCTCCAAATTCTGCCAGGGTACCACCGCTTCTGCCTTCTGATAATCCTGGAATACAACACCAACCTCTTGCTACCTTAGAGGGTCCTGACGAAGTTACTTCGATGTTTGACAACATTGTTATGAAGCACGCCCAATTTCTGAGCGCGACAAGCAACCTTCAGGTGATTACGAATCATCTGAAACTTCCTTTGTGTTAATTTGGTGCTTTCTTCTTTGTTCTGGTTGATCTAAAACGTTTTACGTAATTATAAGAAGTACCTTTGTGTTTTTATCCGCCTGATCAATTTGGGATAACCTGAAGAATACATTATTTATCATTAAGTTCTAACTTTTTTCAGTTTCCACTGTAGGTTGCTGATGTTGTCATACCTTTAAGGGAGCTGGCACACACGGATGCCAATGTTGCATATCATCTGTGGGTTTTGGTTTTTCCAATTGTATGGGTAACCTTGCTCAAGGAAGAACAGGTAGCTTTGGCTAAACCTATGATATCTCTCCTGTCAAAGGACTACCATAAGAAGCAGAAAGGACACCGGCCAAATGTTGTGCAAGCACTTCTGGAAGGGCTTCAGTTGAGCCACCCTCAACCTAAGATGCCGAGTGAGCTTATTAAATATATTGGAAAAACGTACAATGCATGGCATCTCGCATTGGCGTTGCTAGAGAGCCATGTGATGTTGTTCATGAATGACTCAAAATGTGCCGAGTCTCTTGCTGAGCTTTATCGTTTGTTAAATGAAGAAGATATGAGATTTGGGTTGTGGAAGAAGAGGTCTATCACTGCTGAAACAAGAGCTGGACTCTCATTAGTTCAGCATGGTTATTGGCAGCGTGCTCAGAGCCTCTTTTATCAGGCAGTGGTTAAGGGAACCCAAGGCACGTATAATAACACAATCCCTAAGCATGAAATGTGTCTGTGGGAGGAGCAGTGGCTTCACTGTGTTACTCAGCTTGGTCAATGGGATGCCCTGGTAGATTTTGGAAAAGATACTGAGAATTATGATATCCTGCTTGATGGTCTTTGGAAACTACCAGATTGGGCATATTTGAAGGACCACGTGATACCAAAGGCACAAGTGGAAGAGACTCCAAAGCTTCGCCTGGTTCAAGCTTATTTTGCCCTTCATGACAGAACTTCAAATGGTATCGGAGATGCTGAGAACATAGTTGGGAAAGGCGTTGATCTTGCCTTGGAACAGTGGTGGCAGTTGCCTGAAATGTCAGTTCATGCTAGAGTGCCGTTACTACAGCAATTCCAGCAACTAGTCGAGGTTCAGGAGTCTGCAAGAATTCATGTTGACATCGCAAATGGGAACAAAGTTTCAGGAAACGCTGCTGTTGGTGCACTGGGAAATCGTTATGCAGATCTGAAGGATATTCTTGAGACTTGGAGGCTGAGGACTCCAAATGAATGGGACGATATGACAGTCTGGTATGATATGCTGCAGTGGAGGAATGAAATGTATAATGTTGTTATTGAGGCCTTTAAGGACTTTGCTGCTTCAAATTCTCCACTTCATCACCTTGGATTCCGTGACAAAGCATGGAACGTCAATAAGCTTGCCAGGATAGCTCGGAAACAAGGCCTTTATGATGTTTGTGTACAGATACTTGAAAAAATGTATGGACACTCGACAATGGAAGTACAGGTATTTTTCTATACAAGAACTGCATCTTTAATCTTTCCAGATTTGGGCAGAGTTGAATTAGTAGCTGAATTCTATACAAGAACTGCATCTTTTGATTTTATTTTTCTTTTTCTTTTCGGTATCATATTTTGCCAAGTTTGTTAAATAGCTTGATTCATTTGTCTTGTTTCTGTTGTTGTTTGAGCTTGAAAGACTGTTATTAGTGAAGGTAATCTTCCTTATCTTCTTTTTTTGGTGTGCGAATGCAGGAAGCCTTTGTTAAAATTAGAGAGCAGGCAAAAGCTTATCTGGAAATGAAGGGAGAGCGTGCTAGTGGTATTAATCTGATCAATAGCACAAATCTGGAGTATTTTCCAGATAAGATCAAAGCAGAGATCTTTCGTCTGAAGGGGGATTTTCATCTGAAATTAAATGACACCGAAGGTGCTAATATCGCATATTCCAATGCAATCACCTTGTTCAAGAATTTACCCAGAGGATGGATTAGCTGGGGAAACTATTGTGACATGGTATTTCTTATGATTGTGTTGTGTTTCTTATTTTCTCTTGACATTCCTTGATGTTTCGTATGCCTTTTACTTATATGATACTCTCTTTTGTAGGCCTACCAAGATACACAAGATGAAATCTGGCTTGAATATGCTGTCAGTTGCTTTCTTCAGGGTATAAGATTTGGAGTTTCCAATTCTAGAAGTCATATAGCTCGTGTTCTTTATCTTCTCAGCTTCGATACAGCAAATGAGCCAGTTGGCAGGGTGTTTGATAAACACTTAGAACAAGTTCCTCACTGGGTGTGGCTTTCTTGGATCCCACAGCTGTTGCTTTCTCTACAAAGAACTGAAGCACCCCATTGCAAATTAGTCTTATTGAAAATTGCTGCAGTCTTCCCACAGGTAATTTACCTTTTAGCGTTTTATGACTAAATCGTGCATTTTGATTATTTCATCTGAGTATGTGCGGATTTTCCGTTTCAGGCTCTCTATTACTGGTTGCGCACATACTTACTCGAACGACGTGATGCAGTGAGTAAGTCTGAATATGGCAGATTGGTTTTGGCTCAAAGAATGCAGCAAAATGCTTCTGGTGTAGCGGGTCATGGTGGAGGAAATGTATCATCGGAAACTCATCAAGGCGCTCAAATGAGTGGAGCTGGTGGAACTCATGACAGTGGTAACCCACATGGCCAAGAAAGTGAACGCTCCACAGCAGAAAATAACGCCCATCCGGGGAATGACCAATCTGTGCACCAAAGCAGCCCTACGATCAGTGGAAACAATGAAAACACAGCGAGACGGAATGGTGCATCATTAGCAATCTCTGCTGCGGGTGCTTTTGACGCTGCAAAGGATATAATGGAAGCTCTTAGGAGTAAACATAACAATTTAGCCAGTGAGCTCGAGGTGATATATTTTCTCTTTGTATATTTATCAACTATGTTTGTTAATATTGCTCTAAATACATACAATTTTAATTTTTATACTATAGATAAATGTTGAATAGTATATACAAGCACTATCTGGAAGAAAGAAAAAGATTCAATCAGATTCTTACCCAACTTTGATGTGTCCTGCCTCTTTGGTTTGGATTATCTAAGCAAGTAATCTTCGTTTTCAGGTTCTTCTAACGGAAATAGGTTCAAGATTTGTTACATTACCAGAGGAAAGATTGCTGGCTGTTGTGAATGCTCTGTTGCATCGTTGTTACAAGTATCCAACCGCTACCACTGCTGAGGTTCCCCAACCGCTCAAAAAAGAACTGTCCGGTGTCTGCAGAGCTTGCTTCTCGGCAGATGCTGTGACCAAGCATGTCGAATTTGTGAAAGAGTACAAGCAGGATTTTGAGCGTCACCTTGATCCAGAAAGTACAACTACATTCCCGGCCACACTTGCTGAGCTTACAACGCGACTGAAAAAATGGAAAAACATTCTTCAGAGCAATGTTGAAGACAGGTTTCCGGCTGTGTTGAGATTGGAAGATGAAAGCCGGTTATTGCGTGACTTAAATGTTGTTGACGTGGAGATACCGGGGCAGTACTTTGTTGATCAGGTAGAATCCAGTCTGTAACATTGAAGTAATTTAGACTACTTTTCACCTGCTTTTGACTTGGTCTTTAAATGGAACCTTTTTTCCTCTATCTGTTTGTGAGACTAATCATCCGCTCAACTATCCAGGAAGTAGCACCTGATCATACAGTAAAGCTGGATAGGGTTGGAGCAGATGTACCTATTGTTCGAAGGCATGGAAGCAGCTTCAGGCGGTTGACTCTTATTGGCTCAGATGGCTCCCAAAAGCATTTTATAGTCCAGACATCATTGACGCCTAATGCCAGAAGTGATGAACGCATTTTGCAGCTTTTCCGTGTGATGAACCAAATGTTTGATAAGCATAAGGAATCAAGAAGACGACATATTGGAATTCACACTCCAATCATCATTCCTGTCTGGTCTCAGGTTATTTTTAATACCATAAATAAGATTTGATGAATATTTATGCGTGGCACAAGATCCCCTCAAATCTTAACATAAAAGATGTTCAGGAATTAAATGTAAACAACATATTTGGTTTCAGGTCCGAATGGTTGAGGATGATCTCATGTACAACACTTTCCTTGAGGTGTATGAGAATCACTGTGCACGGAATGACCGAGAGGCAGATCTTCCAATTAACCACTTCAAGGAGCAACTCAATCAAGCTATATCAGGGCAGGTCTCAGCAGAGGCAATAGGAGATCTTCGTTTGCAGGCTTACAGTGATATCACGAAAACATTGGTCACTGACAGTATATTCTCTCAGTACATGTACAAAACATTGATGAGCGGAAGCCACATGTGGGCTTTCAAGAAGCAGTTTGCAGTCCAGCTAGCTGTCTCTAGTTTCATGTCCTTCATGCTACAAATTGGTGGGAGGTCCCCGAATAAGGTCTTGTTCGCAAAAAACACCGGGAAAATGTTCCAGACAGATTTTCACCCTGCCTATGACGCCAACGGGATGATCGAGTTTAATGAACCTGTGCCGTTCCGCCTCACAAGGAACATGCAAGCGTTCTTCTCTCAGTTCGGAGTCGAAGGTCTTCTCATGTCATCCATGTCATCAGCAGCTCAAGCAGTTATCTCCTCCAAGGTAACCAAATATATACAAAAGGTAACAAGCCATTGATTGATCTCTAACCTCTATTCTCTGTTGTAAATTTTCAGCAAAACGATCATCTTCAGTATCAACTGGCTATGTTCTTCCGTGATGAGTTGCTGTCGTGGTTTGGAAGACGACCTCTTGGTGTGCCGATTCCTCCTGTTGGAGGGATTGCTACATTGAACTCAGCCGAGCTGAAGGACAAAGTTAACTCCAACGTGAAAGATGTAATTGACCGGATCAGAGGAATAGCCCCACAGTACTTTTCCGAAGAGGTACATGCATCACCATCATTTAACATCATCATGATTATATAAGATGAAAGCATTTTGATCGATTTTTGTTTTGTAGGATGAGAACATTGTGGAGCCACCACAGTCTGTGCAAAGAGGAGTGAACGAGTTGGTGGAGGCAGCCTTGTCGCCTCGCAACTTATGTATGATGGATCCAACATGGCATCCTTGGTTCTAATTTCTAACTCTTAAAATACTCTAGAAATTTCGTGTTTCAGTGTTTTTTTTTAGTTTAAAGATGGAAGGTATTGTAATTCATTAGGTATGTAAATATATAACTGTGTATGTTATATATCACTCCGTTTGGTTAATGTTTAGTTACATTTTCTGTACTAATATAAAATGTACCTTTAAATCCTTTATAATTCCACACTTTTGTGGTCCAATGGTAGGCAAGGTCTGAGAATGTGTTATAGCACTGTCCCTGGGTTCGAACTTCCCTGGAAACAAAATCACATTTGTGTGGGAAATCTGGGCTTGGACCCAGTTTGGTCCAAGCAGTTTACATGGTAGTCAGTAACAGGCGATGAAATTAGGCTTTTTCATACCCCAAAGATTGATGGATGTTAAATTCATACCCAAAGATATATACAGTGCGAATTCATACCCAATGATTAATTAAATTCAAATCTCATACCTAATGTTTTAATTTTGTGCTAATTCAGAAAATCGTTAAGATGGTGTTAAATCTCTGTTAAAATGGGATGATGTGGCTGCCACGTATGAGATGTCGTAATTAACTTGTGATGACGTGGCCGATGATGGGTCTTTAAAAAAAATGCTAAATGCTGCTAGGTAGGTTCCAACTCGTGACCCGAGACCAAAACGAGTCTAATACCACTAAGCCACCGGACATTTTTAGATTAATACAAACACGTCAAACTATATAAACTTAGGACGTCGAATGCTACTATAACGATATTTCTTTACATTTAGCCTACGTTACATGGAATCAGAAGCGGGTACGTGGAAGCGGAATCGTATGGAAGCGCAGAAGCGACTTTTTTGAAATATATATGAAGCGGGTACGTGTTGGAAGCATATATGTATATATGTGTATATATATTAAAAATATAATATAACCCATAATTAAAACTTATATGATTTAAAATTAAATATCAAAATATTGTATTCATTTTTAGTTAACTATATCAGATAAAACGAACTCAAATTATGTTGTAAAAATAACTAAAAAATTCCATCTTTTCAAAGATAATATTGTCCAACTAATTAAATTAATCACTTCTAGTAATTCACAAATGATTTATATAATCTATCTAAACAAAATTCGTTGTAAGTAAAAATATAAAATTTATTATGCACATATCAAATTTTACTATTAGTATCAACGTTTTATATATGATTTTATTTCTTCTAGTTCTAAGATTTTTTTATATAATAAAAAGTCATATAATATATAACTCTACATTTCTTCTTTGTTTACGACTTTCGGATTTCAAAATGGAAGCGCAAGCTTCCAAAACGGAAGTGTAAGCTTCCAATGCATTTTTAAATAGTTTTTTTGGAAGCGTCTTGGAAGCGAGATTCCGAAAGCTTCCACAAGCTTCCGATTCCGACTCCGATTCCGAAGCGGGAAGTGGTCATCCGGCAAAGCTTCCGTGCTACCTAGCATTTAGCTTTACAAAATTTTGGGTTAAATCTAGACATAACTGTGCCTTGACATTAATTTAAAGAAGAGTTTTACATAATAATGGCAATAACTAGAAAAATTGTGGCTTTTCATAGACAAAAAGAGAAACAAGTTGTAACAGTGGCATTAAAAAATTCTTAAGCATGGCCAAAACAAGCCATAATCGTAGCAATAAAAAGCCATAAAGTGGCAAATGCAAAGCCATAACTAAACCATAATTTGCCAACTAATATCGAAATCCAGAGGTTCCAACATAAACCAGCCACCTCTTCAAAATCATCTACACAAATCCTCTCCATATTGGCTCAAATTATACCTATAATCTCAGAAAATGTAACAATTAAAAGCAACTAATAAATCCATCAAAGCTGAAAACTGTTATATACCGAAAATTCAGATTCTAACCTTCATTCAACACATGAATTTTGTGATGGTTGAGTGCAATTTCCTTCCTCGGCAGTAGAATTCACAGAATTCTTTGATGGTTTACTCGGACATCTTCTAATGTTGTGGCCCGTGAGCCTACAGTTACTACAACGCACTGGGCCGAGTCGTCTTTGTAATTTCACTTTCTTTTCCTGAGGCTCTTCTATTCCCTTCTCTTTACTCTTCTTCTTCTTCGGAGACTCATTCAGACTCTTCATTCTTTTCTGCTTCTTGGTTGGACCTTGAGATACTTCTCTTATTGGTGGTTTAATCCTTGGTTCAACGGTTGTTTTCCAGAAGTTAATTCCATTAACTGGTCGAATGAGCTCACTGTATTGCTTCCTCCAAGTCGATGTCAAATACCAATGAGAGACAAAATATTCAGCATTGAGCTTCTTATAAAGGATGACGCGCAATGCATGGCGGCATGGAATCCCTATCATACTCCACCTCCTACAGTCACATGTACCTTCAATCATATTGACAGTAACACCATGGCCATCCTCACCAACCTCATACTTACCATTGCCACTAGGATGAACTCTACAATTCTTCCTATATTTCTCCTCAGCTTTAATTGTTTTGCCCACCTTCAAACTATATGTTCCTAGATGCTTCAAGGCCTTTTCCCTCCTTATATCCATACGAAGCATAGTACTACGCCTGATTGTTTCCAACATATGTATTAATGACATCTCTCGTGCTTTGTTGATTGCGTTATTGAAGGATTCTGAGAAATTGTTGGAGACGTCCTCACACACTGCAGTACAAGTGAAAAAGGCACGGCTGCAGTTTTTTGGGTTCTTATCCATCAATGCATCATATGCATCATTGTTAAACGCCTTCAACGCATCAGTCGCTTTCTTGTAATCACCTTCGTTAAAAGCCTTGGCAACAACCCAAAATAAATCTTTAGGTAGTGCTTTTCTAGAGAAAACTCTCCTTAGGTTACCGTATATGTGGCGTGCACACATACGGTGTTCCACCTTAGGCAATACTTGGTTCACAGCAGCTATCAAACCCTGAGATGAGAAATGACTTAGAAGACAAAAATTAATATAACAAGCAAACATATAATAAACAAGAACAAAACTTACTTTCTGTCTATCTGAAATAAAGGTGAACCCTTCCCCATTTTGAAGATTAAAATCTTTCTTCAGCAGCTTTAAAAACCACAGCCAAGTCTCTATAGTCTCATTCTTCACAACAGCCCAAGCAACCGGAAAGAACTGGTTGTTTGCATCTCTTCCCACAGCCGCCAAGAGTTGGCCTTTGACATCATTCTTTAAGAAGCAGCCATCTATACCAATTATGGGCCGACAATGAGCAACCCAAGTTTTCTTCAGTGCTTTAAAGCGCACATAAAACCTGTCAAAATCCTCTTCTCCTTCATCATTTGTTAAAGTTTCAACTTCAACAGTAGATCCTGGATTAGAACTTCAGAAAAAAAAAACATAAAACTCACATGTTAGACTGGATTAAACTGAATACTGTAAAGAAAAATGAAACTTGAACAAAATTGTAAACTGTTATTTCTTACCGAATCAACTCTAGCCGGTAGTCTTTAATCCTTGCAAACTGCTCATCATATTCACCTTGTACCATCATCAAAGCTTTCTTCTTGGCCTTCCTACATTGATCATTTGTCACAACTACATTGTATTTCTCCTCAATAGCGTCCTGAATTGACTTAGGCTTAACAGTTGGATCTTTTCTGATGTCATTCAAGAACATCTTCGCAATGACCTTATCCTTCACCAACTTGTTGAAACCATCATTGGTGCATGAATGATGATCGTTGAAGCTCTTCACCACATACTTCTCCACGTTTCTTGAGTATGAGCAGTAGATTCTCCATTCACAATTGCCACCAATTGCACACTTAGCATCAGATTTAATGTCCCCCCATCTTGTGAACCTCACATTGCATTTTTCCTTCAGAGAATATTGTAGCACTTCATCCTTAAACTGAGGTATGGTATCAAATAGTTGTCCTAATACAATACTGCCACTGCCTTTTTTTTCCTTCACATAGCAACTCTCGCGACTAGCTCCCTCACAGTCAGAATTCGGAGGTGTATCTTCATCATTATATGACTCTTCTTCATCAACAAAACCAACTAAATTCTCCTTCACTAGAGCATCTTCAGAAAGAACGTCATATTCATTGAACACATCTTCATGATCAAATGCATTTGTGTTATCATCAACTTCATCTCTGTTATCATCCGCAAGAGCTCTGTTATCTTGAATTCCAGCATTGTTATCTTCATCTGGATTGTCCTTCTCTAGATATACATCAGCAGCTTTGGTCCAAAACACAGCTCGACACATCTTCTGAAAATTCTGATTTCCATTATATATGATCTTCAGTTCCGTTAAATCATCATAAGGCATTTTGTACCACATCCTATGCCCATGCATTTGAATGTTCAGAGCCTCCATCAGATTATTAAGCATGGCTTCAGGTTTGCATTCAAGTGTGTGAACCTCTCCTCCGACATAAGTAATTACATTGGAGTCAGATGTTTCAAACTTTCCATTATAGTAGACCTGAAAGATTGCATCTTCAGAGGTGAGACACAATAAAACCAATTAATCTCAGAAATCAAACCAAAAATGATCTTCACAAACCCAATTATCTCAGAAATCAAACGATATAAGTAAAAATGAAATCGACCTCAAAAATCCACCAAACCGACATCGAATTAAAACCCACCCAATCGACTGAAAACTCGATTTACAAAATCCAGAAATTTTCTTCCATAAAACCTCAAATTTGATAGCTCTAATCAAACAAAATCGACAAAACTACCTCATCTCCTTAACAAGGGGACTCGTCGTAACACTTAACACACAGCCCGAACACGATTACCCACCAAACCACCACGAAACTCGCCGGAATCTTTGAAACCCTAAGATTCGCCTATCTCCTCTCTCCCTCGCGTCATGTGAAGCAGGTTTTGGAGAAACTAAGAAACGACGTCGTTTGCTGTTGTTTTTTCTTTAAGAGCTCTCAGGTTTATAATTATTATTTAAAAATGTGTTTAAGAAAACAAAATCATTGTGTAGCTCAGTGGTAAGTCGCTGGTTTTGACCACAGGTGCAGAGTTCAAACCTTTATAGCTCCATAATTTTACAATTTAATTTTAATACCCAAAGGTAATATATTTCGTTGTGTTTGTAATATTCTGAAAATGTTCGGTGGCTCAGTGGTAAGAGACTCGTTTTAGTCTTGGGTGTGAAGAGTTCGAACCTATCTAGTAGCATTTATTTTTTTTATTTTTAGACCCATCAAACGACAATTTTTATTGTCGTCCATGTGGCAGCCACGTCATCTCGTTTTAACAGAGAATTAACACAATCTTTAACGGTTTTCTGAATTAGCACAAAATCGAAACATTAAGTATGAGATTATAATTTAACTAATCATTGGGTATGAATCCGCACTGTATATATTTTGGGTATGAATTCAACGACCATCCATCTTTGAAGTATGAAAAAGCCTATTTTCCGGCGATCTGGCTACCTCCTGGCATTAGTCGGAAGACATTCCAAACTCGGGATAAGCAGTGTGGTAGGATCTCATGGATCTCATGGCCCGTTGACCCGAGTACGCTCGGAGCTCATGGTGTCCGTTGAACCAATAGAATCCATTCTATAGCACTTCGGTGCTTTCCTACCGGGACTGACCGGATCAACCAATAGATTTTATCAAAAAAAAAAATCTTTTATACTTGAAATGTCTCCAGATAAGGAAAATAAGAAGCTACGTGACGTTTCTAATGACCAGTTGGTGTTTGTACCTAAAAAGATTGATCTCTCTTATAAATGTTTTAGGTTAAAATTGTATATTGATTATTAGAAAGCTGAGAAAATCGCATTTAGGAAAATCACATTTTAATCCTCTTAAAGTAGAATTTATTAACATTTTAAATCTTGACGTTAACATTCACAAAAAAAAAAAAAAATCTTGTTATCAAAAAATGATTTCTCTCTCGTCACTGGCGATAAAAAGTGCGATTTGTCGAAGATGTGCGTATCTTCGTGTGTGTCCCTTCGGTACACCGCCGACGGGTGTTCTCTGCCGTCCGGCAGTCCTCTCCTTCCTGAGTAACCGTTTTACGGTTATCCCCTCTGTAACTGCCATCCCTTTCTCTCTATTTAAGGCAGACGACTTTTTTCAAACTCCATGTGGTGAACAAAACTCAACAGAATTTCCTCTCTTCCTCCTCATCATGTCGGACAAAGTACGAAGACAACTCCAAGAGATTTCTATTGGAGTGGATGATGATGCTATTGAGATTCCGACTGACCTCTGTGTGGAGGCTTTGGAAGAGACGAGATTTTCCCTAATGGTTAAACCCTTAAACAAACGCAAACAAAATCTCCGAGCCCTCATGTCTGCCATGCCTCGTCTATGGGGTGTGGGTGATGAAGTGCGTGGTCGTATAGTCGAAGGCACCAAAGTTCAATTTCTTTTCAAAACAGAGGACTCTCTGTTATCTGTGCTGAAGCGAGGAACATGGTCCTTTAATGACTGGATGTGCATCACTCAACGCTGGACCCCTGATCAGACAGATGATGACCTAAAACACATCACTTTCTGTTGTCAAGTACGAGACATTCCCCTCCAATTCCTCACTTCTCGCGTGATCAGTCACATCGGTTCGGTTATGGGAAGCTTCGTAGAGACAGATTTCAATGGCGACGGAGGCCAACTGGTGGACTACGTACGTATGCGGATGACCTGGAACGTAGATGAACCATTGAGGTTTCAACGTGTCTTTCGCTTTGGCAATACATCTACAATACTGAAGTTTGTGTACGAACGATTACGTGGTTTTTGTTCATTATGTGGGATGTTAACACATGAGGCCGCTTTTTGCCCACATCATGAACAAACTGAGGAACGTGATCTCCCAGATGACAGGAACGATGATGATACTGATGACAACCCTCCGAATGATCGCGCTTCGCCTCACAATGAACCAGATGTCCACATGAACCATGAACCAAGTCCAACTTCAACGGCACAACAACCGTCAGAATCTGCATCAAAGAAGCGAAAGATGGACGCGCCTGAGCCTCTCTCTGAATCTTCGATACTTTACAAGGATTCAAACCAGTCATCGGTCATCGATGACTTGGATGAACAACTTACTTACCGGCGCAGACGAATACAAGTAGACTCTTGCGCTGCAAGGAACTGGCTTTGGAGAACAAGGATCAAGGTGTTGGGAATGTCCTGAAATCTATTGTACTATACTCCAAGTGAAAGTCGTATTGTCGAGATGAGACAATCATATGACACTAGGTAGTCATAATGCTTTGCTAGAAGCCACTTATGATCAATGAGTTGAGAACTCATTGCTAGTGTTATATGATCCTACAGGGTCACACACCTAAGCAAATTGGACGTTAAAGACGAGGTTGATCATTAATGTAATGATCTAGTGAATGCATATTTGATATGCATTCGATATCATTAATCTGGGGCAGTGTCGATCGATGCAGATAGTGCATCGATCGATGCAACTCGCGGATTAATCAGATTAATTCGGTTTAATCATTGGTTAATTCCGTTATGGTTTAAGTCGACATATATAAGATATATGGTCGACCTAAACTGTTTTGAACTATATACACAGCCACCAGAACTTGAATAGAAACCTCTGAAGAGATTGGATCTCTATAGGCACTAGCATCCCTTCTGTTCAGTTTGTGTGCGTGTGGATACCAGTAGAGGCGCATCATTTGAGGCGTTCTAGATCTCGATTATCTGCAAATCTTCCGCTGCAAATCACCAGGTAAATCTGAGATCCCATAGATTCAATTATATGAGCCTTAGATCCTAGGCTCGGAATTCAGACCAGGATTGCCTAATTGGATTAGGATCTGCTAGAAATTCCTTCAGTGGTATCAGAGCTTTAGGGTTCCATTGAATCTGTAGCATGTTGATTAGATTGGTTGAATCTGGATCTCTGTATGATTGATACAAGCATGCTAAAACTCGTTTTGATCAAAGTAACCTAGTTTAGGGTTTTGTTCGAAAAACGTTTTAGGGTTTTTCGCATGGTGTCGATCGATGCCGGATTGGCATCGATCGACACAGGGCGAAAACCCGAATAAAATTTAGGGTTTTTCGCATGGTGTCGATCGATGCCAATCCGGGGATCGACACAGGGCGAAAACCCGAATAAAACTTATGTTTCGCCTAGTGTCGATCGACACAAGAGTTGTGTCGGTCGACACAAACCTCGCGAGATTGATGAATCGGTTCAATTGGATTGGACCGGTTATCGAGCTTTGTTAATGATGGTTAAACGCTAAGCATGGTTTATTGCGATTGGGTTGGTATCGACCGATGCTAATGTAGCATCGATCGACACTGACCGGTACTCAAAACCGGATCAATTGGATTGATCGGTTATCGCAGATTGGTTTTGGTTAATCAGCATCGATCGACACTAAAGTAGTGTCGGTCGACACAAGATTCGATGGTTTAGGTTATGGAACCTGAAACCACATAACCAAACCAAGACAAATCATTTAATTAGAAGAATTAAAACATAATAAAACTGAACATTTTAAATGGTTCCGTTCCTCAACCAAATATCAAGTGATACTTGATGTCTTTCCAATCTTGTCAACTGTCAAGACCCATCTAATTGTGCGATAGACTTGCAGTGCAAGATGCCCACAATTTCATGAGTAAGACAGAAGGTAATCGTGTTGATGGACTTGCAGTGCAAGACATCAACAATTACATGACTGGAGAGATTGGTTTACTTGACTGGGCCATCAAAATCGTTTTGGGCTCAGAGACATCAGGTGGATTGGACATGAGATGTCAATCCACAACCAAGAGTTATATTGGATATAACTAGCAAAGAGTTGCTTACCTAGATAGCTAAAATTTGGGTGCTAGCCAGTGGCTCACTCAAGTTTAGTGAAGTATGGGTCTTGGATCATTATATTCACCTGAGGAAACATTGTTTGAATATAATGCGAGTTTTCTTAATTGTTAAGACTTCTCATTTCTTGAACATCATAACTAAAACCTCCCTTTTTTTTCAGCTATGTCTAGCACAAACCATCGTAACAATTTCTCCCTGCGATCCGTCCTTGAGAAGGATAAGTTAAATGGATCCAACTTTCTTGAATGGTATCGGAACTTGAGAATTGTTCTCAAACAGGAGAAAAAGGACTATGTCCTTGAGAAAGTTCTCCCCAAGAAGTACCGAGCCAATGCCTGGCAGTCAGATAAGGATGCTTGGGATAAGCATTCTAATGATGCGGTGGATGTGAGTTGTCTCATGTTGGCTACCATGAACTCGGAATTTCAGAAGCAATATGAGTACGTGGAGTCGCCAATACAGATGATCACTGGCCTGAAAAGTATGTTTCAGGAGCAGGCACGAACTCAGAGATACCAGACGGTTAGATCTCTGATTGAGTGCAAGCTACCAAAGGGAGAACCAGTTAGTCCTCATGTCATTAAGATGATGGGTTATATTGATAACCTGGGGAAACAGGATTGTCCCATTAGCCAAGAGTTGGCTACTGACATCATTCTACAGTCACTGCCGTCAAGCTATGATCAATTTGTTATGAACTATAACATGAACAACTTGACGAAGACGTTGACTGAATTGCATGGGATGCTTAAGACTGCTGAACCTAGCATCAAGAAGGACACCCCAAATGTCCTTATGGTACAAAAGGGTAAAAAGTTTAAGAAACTTGGTAAGAACAAAGGTGATGGCAAGACGAGCTCGATTGTGAATCCAAGCGAGTCTGGCCATGTTCCTAAGGTTAAAACCAGTCCTTCTGAAGATGTTAAGTGCCGTTATTGTAATGGTTATGGGCATTTGAAAAGAAACTGCAATAAATTCTTGGAAGATTATGAGAAGCTGAAGAAGACGTACGAGACTTCTTCTTCAGGTATTATGTTATAGAAGTAAATGTTACTTCCTATAGTCCTACCTATTGGGTATTGGATACCAGCTGTGGTACTCATATTTTGTGAAAATGTGCAGGGCCTGAGCAAAAGTAGGACTATGGAGAAAGGACATGTGGACCTATGGGTGGGAATGGAGCAAGAGTTGTTGCATTAACCGTAGGAGTATTTCATTTGTTTTTCCTTTTATGGCATGTTTTGAACTTAAAATTGCTACTATGTACCTGCTATGAGCATAAAGATTATTTATATTCATTGTTTGGATATGGAAGGATATCAGTTTTCAAATTAAGAATAAGTGTTATTCATTTGATTACAATGATATATTTTATAGTAGCAATCCATTAGAGAATGGACTTTATGTTCTAAACCATAATGTGCCTAACTATAACATTAATACCAAGAGATTCAAGTCAAATGGTACGAGTCAAACTTCTCTCTGGCATTGTCGTTTTGGGCTATATAAATGAGAAATAGATTCAGAAGCTCCATAGTGATGGGCTTTTGGGCTCATCTGATTGAGAATCATAATGAGTAAAGTGGATCTTGTTTATTAAGTAAAACGACAAAGGCTCCTTTCAACAGAGGTAGTGTCGATCGACACAAACGGTGCGTCGGTCGATACAGGTTGCGAACGATCAAAATGAAAGGGCCAGAAGCTTATTGGGCTTTACACATACAGATGTATATGGACCGATGAACACTAGTGCTAGAGGAAAATTTCAGTACTTCATTACCTTTACTGATATTTTCAGAAGGTACGGTTATGCCTTATTTATAAGACATAAGTCAGAATCTTTGAAAAGTTCAAAGAGTTCCAAAATGAAGTACAGAATCAATTTGGCAAAGGTATTAAACCTCTACGATGAGATCATGGAGGTGAATACTTAGGTCAAGAATTTATTGATCATCTGAGAGATTGTGAAAGTGTTTCACAATTCACTCCTCTTGTATCGGACTTTATTAGATATGGTTCGATCAATGATGAGTCACTTAGATCTTCCGTTATCCTTCTAAGAATACGCTCTAGAAATGTCTGAGTTTACTTTAAATGGAGTTCCATCAAAATCAGTTACAGAGATACCACATGAGATGTGAAATGTAAATGTTTCTGATTTATCCATCATGGAGATTTGGAGTTGCGAGACTTATATAAAACGTTTAATCTCTGATAAGCTCACACCCAAATCTGATAAGTGCTACTTCATTGGTTATCCTAACAAAACCAAGGCATGTTACTTTTACAACCAGTTCGAGAACAAATTGTTTGTTGCTCGGAACTATGTTTTATTGAGAAAGACTTTCTTTCCAAGAAGAACAGTGGGAGTAAAAGTACAACTCGAAGAAATTCGAAAATCACAGGAGACTGCTCAACCTGATGAGGAAGAGCAGCAGTTGGATCTACAAAGAGTTGTAGAAACTGCACCTGTGGTGCCTAGAGTTTATAAAGGATCTGGTGAATGTATATTCGATATACATTTAAATGGCGAGTTTCTGAAGAAGTGTCGATCGACACAAAAGTTGCATCGATCGACACAGATCGCGAACCAAATATTGATTTTGGTTTATGACTTAATTAACTACGGTTTAAATCTTGGTTAATTAGGTCGTGGTAAAAGTATATATATGAGATATGTGTGCGCGACTTTTACAGAAAACTGAAGCTCGCAGATCCGAAAGGATCCGTCACAAACCCGAGAAATATGGATTTCTCGTAACCAATTGTCATGATCTACTGATCATTGAAAGTGACGGGCCTGCGAATTTTGAAGAAGCAATGATGGGCCTTGACTCCGAAAGTGGCTGAAAGCCACTGAATCCGAAATGGGATCCATGTCACAGAACCAAGTATGACTTGGGCTGATTTACCCGATGGTGTAGAAACCATTGTGAGTAAATGGATTTTCAAGAAGAAAAGTTGACATGGATAGTTATATTCAGATGTACAAAGCAATGTTGGTGGCAAAAGGTTTCAAGTAAATTCATGGTATCAACTGTGAAGAAACCTAATCCCAGTCACCGTGCTTATGTCCATTCGGATTCTCCTAGCAACCGCCACTCATAATGGTTATGAGATCTGGCAGATGGATGTGAAAACAGTTTTCCTTAATGGAATTCTGGAAAAAGGATGTGTACATGACACAACCTGAAGTTTTTTCATTGATCCTAATGAAGCTAGGAAGATATGCAAGCTTCATCAAACCATTTATGGATTGAAGCAAGCATCTCGGAGTTGGAATCTTCGTTTTGATGAAGCAGTCAAAAGGTTTGACTTCGTCAGGAACGAAGAGGAACCGTATGTTTACAAGAGACTAGTGGGAGCGCAGTTGCATTTCTAGTATTGTATGTTGATAACATACTACTTCTCGGAAATGAAGTTCCATTGTTTCAGTCTGTTAAGACTTGATTCGAAAGTTGTTTTTCGATAAAATTATGGGAGAAACAGTATACATTCTTGGAATAAGAATCTATAGAGATAGATTGGATAAACTAATTGGATTGTGTCAAGATACTTATAGTGATAAGGCCTTGCACATGTCCAATATGCAGGATTCCAAGAAGGGCTTCGTGCAAATGACTCTTGGTATTACTCTTAGCAAGACGCAGTGTCTTTTGACACACGCTGAGCAAGGGCGAATGAGGGTCAGGCTACTGCTAAAGGCATTAGATGTCTTAAGATGTGATCTTAATTTTAGTGGGAGTCATTGTTATTAATTTTAGTTATGATATGATGTTCGTATAAACATAATTTGATTATGTTATTGAAATCTGACATCTGTATTATTTAATAATGGTTATTAAATAATAGTCCCAAAGTAATTTATGACATTTTATAGGTCATCAAGTATGTGACTTGATCATGAAACCCTATAGATAATAAATGACATAAATTATGTTGGTCCCTGGTCGAGGTTGTTAAAGTGGGACATTAACAACCGCGTGAGACTAGTATGTGAGGTGACTGATGACTAAGTTTCATGGAGTCATTAATAAGAGTATTAAAGTCAATCGCATAGATATGAGTTGGAGAACACATGATCGGACATGACCCACTGATGAGAACTCTACGAGATAGTTATATAAGTTTCATGAGAGTTTTCATTACGACTATAGAGTATAGTCCTTAGACCTGAGTTCATCATGTTTTTCTTACATGTGAATTGGTCCGCCTTAACCTTGTCAAACGTCAACTGTAACTGGTGACTATAAAGGCATTGATTGGGTGTATCATGAAGCGTGTGAAGAAACAGGGATGGAACAAGATGGAATTTGTCCCTCCTATATAACAGGAGATAAATATCTCAGGGCCCATCGAAGATTTGATACTGAGAAATGTGTGGCCACACTCAAACGAGGTGATTGTCAGTCGTTTGTCTTGTCAGTATAAATCGGAGTTCGATGAACATGATCTTGGCTAAATAAGGGTGACACAGATCTTGCCTTATGCCAGATCTAGATATAGTGACGAAGGGATTGAAGGAATAGATGATTCCAGTACAAGTGGGAGATTGTTGGGAATGTCCTGAAATCTATTGTACTATACTCCAAGTGAAATTCGTATTGTCGAGATGAGACAATCATATGACACTAGGTAGTCATAACGCTTTGCTAGAAGCCACTTATGATCAATGAGTTGAGAACTCATTGCTAGTGTTATATGATCCTACAGGGTCACACACCTAAGCAAACTGGACGTTAAAGACGAGGTTGATCATTAATGTAATGATCTAGTGAATGCATATTTGATTTGCATTCGATATCATTAATCTGGGGCAGTGTCGATCGATGCAGATAGTGCATCGATCGATGCAACTCGCGGATTAATCAGATTAATTCGGTTTAATCATTGGTTAATTCCGTTATGGTTTAAGTCGACATATATAAGATATATGGTCGACCTAAACTGTTTTGAACTATATACACAGCCACTAGAACTTGAATAGAAACCTCTGAAGAGATTGGATCTCTATAGGCACTAGCATCCCTTCTGTTCAGTTTGTGTGCGTGTGGATACCAGTAGAGGCGCAGCATTTTAGGCGCTCTAGATCTCGATTATCTGCAAATCTTCCGCTGCAAATCACCAGGTAAATCTGAGATCACATAGATTCAATTATATGAGCCTTAGATCCTAGGCTCGGAATTCAGACCAGGATTGCCTAATTGGATTAGGATCTGCTAGAAATTCCTTCACAAGGATACGACATCATCAACCAATACGGGATCAACGAACGGGAATGACCAACCACAACAACACATCAATCGGGACGGTACGGTGGGCCAGAAACCACCGGGGTCGAAATGAATACAGCTTTTTGGAACTGCTGAGGGTCGAAAGGGTCCCTGGTAGTTCGACGCCTCAAAGGGATTAAGGCAACTTATTCCCCGGACGTACTCTTTCTAATTGAGACCAAGAATCCAGATGATGTTGTGAGAGATGTGGCTGTTCAATTAGAGTATGATCATGTTAGATGTGTTTTCCCGTTAGGCATAGGCGGAGGTTTAGCTCTAATGTGGAAAAAGGATATTGATGTCGTTTTTATTCCATGTGATGAACATATGATGGATGTTAAGATTTATAATAAAGATTTCTCCTTTTACTATTCTTGCATCTATGGGCATCCTATTCGTGAATTGCGGCATGTCTTATGGGAAAGATTGGAGAGAATTGCAGTAAATAGAGTTGGTCCTTGGCTTATGTGTGGAGATTTTAATGAAATATTGAACTCAAATGAAAAGATTGGTGGTAAAGTAAGAGAGCCTTGGAGTTTGATGGATTTTAGGAACATGGTACAACACTGCCGAGTTAGAGATTTAGCATTTGAAGGTTCAAACCGAACTTGGGTTGCAAAACGTCGAACATATCAGATTGAGAGTTGGTTAGATCGTGCAATGGGAAATGACGAGTGTAGAGCTCAATTCCCATCGTCGAAAGTTGTTTATCTTGAGCTACTTGAATCGGACCACTGCCCCGCAATCATACAAATTCGTAAATCTAGTGAACATGGGAAGAAGATGTTTATGTTCGATGAACGACTGTGTGAGAATGAATTAACCAAGGACGTTATCAAACAAGGCTGTATGGAATACTTTGGTGACACACATGTATCTTTGGCACACCGTATTCGGAATTGTCGTCACCGCCTTTCTGAATGTAAACGACAAACGGTTACAAACTCAGCCAGACGCATCTCTCTCCTCAAACAAGAACTTGACGCTGGTCACACAAACCAAGATGTAACCTCAGCCGATCTGCGACGAATGCGGAAGGAGTTACGTGATGCTTATCAATAAGAGGAAACCTATTAGCAACTTAAAAGCAGAGTACGATGGTTGACAAAAGGTGATAGGCATACAGCTTTCTTCTTTGCTTCAACGAAGAACCGAAGAGCAAAAAACAAACTAATCTCTATATCCGATGAACAAGGTAATACTATAAGTGGGAAAAACAACATTGCACGAGAGACAAAGCGTTTCTTCACCAATCTCTTCACGTCTACCAATCCACCAGGACATGATGCAGTCCTTAATGCCCTCCCTCAAACAGTTGATACAGAGATGAACGTTATGTTAACGAAGGAAATCACACCGGACGAGGTACGTAAAGCTTTATTTTCCATTGGTGCATCTCGTGCACCAGGACCGGATGGTTTCACCGCTCGTTTTTACCAATCCTATTGGGATGTGGTTGGTGAAACAGTTGTGGCTGAGGTTAAATCTTTCTTCAATACCTCTATCATGCCCACTGGTTTGAATCACACAAACCTCTGTCTAATACCAAAGGTTACACCGGTACAGACAGTCAAGGATCTTAGACCAATCGCATTATGTAATGTACTATATAAAGTCATAACTAAGATCCTATCAGCTCGGCTTAAATCTATCCTCCCGGCGATTGTTTCGGAACAACAGGCAACCTTTATCCAAGGACGACGTATCTCCGATAATGTGCTGCTAGCACACGAGGTTTTCCATACTCTTCGGACAAAGCGACGATATTCAAAATGGTATATGGCGGTAAAAACGGATATTAGTAAAACCTATGACCGCATTGAATGGAGTTGCATCACATCTGTAAAATAAACTTCGTCTAATGAAAGACGGGTTAAAAAGATGTATTAACTAATGTCAATTGATATATTATTATTTTGATAAAATATTAAAATTATTAAATATTATATTATTTGAATATATGATGAGTTAGATTACGGTTGATGTTTTTAGGATTACAGTTTTTAATGATTGTTCTATTAAAATTTTAAAATACTTAGAGTACTTTAAAATATATGAGTTGAAATATAGATTAATTTGTTTTGATTATAAAAATATTTAGTAAGATTTATATTTAGTATAATACAAGTCAAAAAAATGAATTAACCAATTTTAATTATAGAGACATTAAAATAAATTTAAACCAATCCAAAATGTTAAATGAAGAGATTATCATATTTTAGTTACATTTTGATCTATAAAATGAACATAAAAATATTTATATTTAAACATTATAAAATGAGCTGAAAAATAGATTAACCAATTTTAATTATTTATATTATAGTTTTTTGTCTATTGAAAACGGAATAAAAATATATTAACCAATTTCGGTTGATATATTAATTTGATAAAATATTAAAATTATTAAATATTTATATGATTCTAATATATGATGAGTTAGATTACAATTGATGTTTCAAATCTCATAAATATGTAATTATATTTTTATAAATTTATAAATTTAATTATTAAAATATTAAAAACATAAATAAATTCTATATATGAGCATATAATATTTTAAATCAACACTATACATAATTGTTTTTTGTCAAATACATATTATAGTTATATCACGTAACTTTGTAATAATTGTTTTAGTAAAAATAAAATATAGTAAAATTATTTTCAAAATATACCCACATTTTATTAGCGCGGATCAAAATTTATTTTATGTATTAAATTGGAAATGAGAAAAATTGGCATGGTAAATTGATAATAATACTTAAATAGTGTTAAAATAGTTTTTTTTTCTTTCTATATGGGGTTGAATTGAAAATTAAAATATTGTGTCCTCTCGAGAAAAATCTATTTTCTTTTACCAACGAACGCATATAGAAAGAAGCTTCTTCTTCTTCCCTTCATTTCGCACGATTTCTGTTTGGCAATGCTGTTTGGATGGCGACCTCATTTTCTATTCATTAATGCCACAAAAACAAAAATAAAACAAAATCCTCATCCTCCATTCCTCGTTTAGGGTCCAGAAACCGAAACCGTCAACACCATGGGTCTCTGTTTCTCTTCCCCTAAAGTCTCCGGCCGCCAACACCGCAGCCCCCGGAATCCCAATCCGCATCATCCTCTCACCGTGGCTAAACACAGACCGCCCCAAACTCCATGTTCATTCATGGCCGTTACGATCCAAAAAGACCACAGGACCCAACCGCGACGAAACCCCGCGACGACGACGACGACTAAGAAAACGCCGCCGCATACGCAAACGCGGCAGACGCCACCGCACGGGAGAACGAGAGAGAAGGTTAGCAATAATAACGGGAGGAGACATGGAGAAACGATCCCGTATGGTAAGCGCGTCGATTTTGGGTATGCTAAAGATTTCGACAACCGTTACACCATCGGAAAATTGCTCGGACATGGCCAGTTCGGTTATACATATGTCGCTACCGATAAGAAAACCGGAGATCGTGTGGCTGTCAAGAAAATCGATAAAGCCAAGGTAAACTTTTGCATCATCATTATGAATCAATTCGAAAGATGATTGTTTTGTATAATGGAATAAAATATTGGATGGGCAGATGACAATTCCGATAGCTGTGGAAGATGTGAAGAGAGAGGTGAAGATACTAGAAGCTTTAACTGGTCATGAAAATGTGGTTCGGTTTTATAATGCCTTCGAGGACAAGAACTCTGTTTATATAGTCATGGAGTAAGTAACCATTTGTTTCTTCTATATATCATCTTGTTTCTTGCAATGCACGAAAGAAAGACATGTTGTTTTCTCCTTTGTTGTTTAGGTTATGCGAGGGTGGTGAATTGTTGGATCGCATATTAGCCAAGTAAGGCCTTATCTAAGTAATACATTTTCGTTTAAATACTTTTCATCTCAAAGCTACTTTTTGTTGCAGGAAAGATAGTCGTTACAGCGAAAGAGATGCGGCCGTGGTAGTGAGACAGATGCTAAAAGTTGCAGCTGAGTGTCATTTGCGTGGTTTGGTTCACAGAGATATGAAACCAGAGGTAGTATATATAGTTATATCATGTTTCTGAATGTGTAGTTTGGTTTTATTCACAACTTGTTTTTGTTTTTAACAAAACAGAATTTTCTGTTCAAATCAACCGAAGAAGAATCGGCTCTAAAAGCTACAGATTTCGGTTTATCAGACTTCATAAAACCAGGTTTGGTTTCAAAGTTTGTCTTCACATACATATCATCTCTTTGATCTAACTGTTAGATAAACCAAATGCAGGGAAAAAGTTTCATGATATAGTAGGGAGCGCGTATTACGTAGCACCTGAAGTATTGAAACGCAGGTCAGGTCCCGAATCAGATGTGTGGAGTATCGGTGTTATCAGTTACATTCTTCTCTGCGGGAGACGACCTTTCTGGGATAAGACTGAAGATGGTATCTTCAAAGAGGTCTTGAAGAACAAACCTGATTTTAGAAGAAAACCTTGGCCAACCATTAGCAACAGCGCCAAAGATTTCGTTAAGAAGTTGTTAGTAAAAGACCCAAGAGCTAGATTAACAGCTGCACAGGCTCTGTGTAAGCACATTTTTTTGCCATTATTTTTGTTATAATCTTCTCATCTTCTTCTTCTGATGATTGTTCTTCTTGAGTTGCAGCACATCCATGGGTAAGAGAAGGAGGAGATGCAACTGAGATTCCCATAGACATATCTGTTCTCAACAATATGCGTCAGTTTGTGAAATTTAGCCGTCTCAAGCAGTTTGCCTTAAGGGTATTTAAGAAGACAGAATTGTGCTTTCTTTTCAGGTTTTTATGTGTATAACCAGAAATTTCATCTTTCTGTTTTAGGCTCTTGCAACGACGCTTGATGAAGAAGAGTTGGCTGATCTTAGAGACCAGTTTGATGCCATTGATGTTGATAAGAATGGCGCCATTAGCCTTGACGAGATGAGGCAGGTAAAATTGAGAAAAAAACAAACACCTCTCTCAATCACCATACTCTCTATACTTGATATTTAATTCATGTTTCTATATAGGCTCTTGCGAAAGATCATCCTTGGAAGCTTAAGGATGCACGAGTCGCAGAGATTCTTCAAGCGGTATGTATGTAAAATTTTAGATGATGAGATTCTTCAATCTAAAGCAATAAGTTGTGTTTGATGCTGCATTCATGCAGATTGATAGCAACACAGATGGATTTGTGGATTTCGAAGAGTTTGTTGCTGCTGCGTTACACGTAAATCAATTAGAGGAGCATGATTCTGAGAAATGGCAACAGAGATCAAGAGCAGCATTTGAGAAATTCGACATAGATGGAGATGGATTTATAACAGCTGAGGAACTTCGAATGGTTTGCATGTTATATACTTATGTTTCTTATTTAAGTAATTATGTGTCACACTTATTTATTTTTCATTTTCTTTTGCAGCATACTGGCTTGAAAGGATCCATTGAACCACTTCTTGAAGAAGCAGACATTGATAATGATGGTAAAATCAGTCTCCATGAGTTTCGTAGACTTTTGAGAACTGCAAGTATCAAATCAAGAAATGTTAGAAACCCTCCTGGTTATCTTATTTCTCGGAAAGTCTGAAATAATAACTTTCCAGTATTGAAGAGAAAATTATAAAATCAAGATTTTTTTTTTGAATTTCTTTATCCTTTATATATGTAGAGAAAAAAAGAAAAAAAAGATTGTGATTGCAGTGTTTACATGTGTTGTTGATGTAACATATTTTCATATGTTTTATAACCAATGGCAAATAAATCTATATTCGTACCACCAACTAGCGTGGGATTTGAGCGAGAGTAAATTAATTTTGAGTTATAACTAAGTCAAATTTCTAATATATATTTATATAATAATTTTTCATTATAATATGGAGTTTAAACTCTTTAAATAATACATAGATTTTTAACGTGTTTTTCTTTTTCTAGTTTGTAATTTCAGAGGAGAAATCGAAAATAGTTCAACACAAACCATATTAAAACATGAACGATGATGTCCCATGCTCGCTCAAGCTTTCGGTGGATAATCTCCTCATCTTTTGCCCAAACCTCTTGACCTGACTTGATGCCAAGTGATCCGGGTTAGACTGTCTCTTTAAACTCCCCAAACCGATGAACATTTTCTCTCTCCGTATCAGGATCAAAGTAGAAATGGATACCGAGCCATCCTCCCTGAGACGCCACCACAAGATCTTCCAGATCGAGTGTCATCCCTCATATAAGCATCTTAAGTAATCTAAGTTACATAGTTAAGTTCCTTATTTAGCTAAGTCGCATTTGTTTCAGACAAATTTCAAAACTTGCATTACTTTTCCCATGAACGTACGATGCAATACTTCCGGTTGAACGCACATCGAAGCTATATTTATGACTTTATCTATGCTATCGAAAGAGGCCTTATGTCCTCAAGACTGATCTATAATAGCTTCAAGTCCTTTTATGCTCGTGAGAAGAGACCGAGTCGATGAATATGCATGTTATCGACTTGAAATCGTGTTCACGCAAGATGTTTCCTGACTTGAAGTCTCTATATATAACTCGTGTGCTCGAGTCTTTGTGTAAGTACGCTAAATCACCAAGATAGCATCCCAATATAAAGGCAAATACTCTTTATCAATCCCAATAAGAAACAAAAGGAAAACACAATATTTGTTTATAAGATAAACAATTCAAACCAAACCCAAATAATATTGGAATGTATTTATATATATGTGTGTGTGTGTTTTTTTTCTTTTTGACATTTTTCACTTTATATATTCAAAAGACCAAAAAAATAAGAAAACAATTAGGACATTTAAACGATTTCAAATGCTAAACTCAAAGAGGACAAAATCAAAGCTAAAATTTGATAAAAGGGTCTTGATACGGAATCGATCAATACTATTAAAGCAGAAATACAAAATAGAAACTATCCACTCTTTTTAGTTTATTTACAAACAATGCCATTATTTTCTTTTTTAATTTTAAAGCTAAATAATTTTGAAAATGCTATTTAAAAGGAAAGTTGTTTATTGCCATTTAATTTTGGTAAGCAAATCTTACAAATAAATCTTTTTAAACTAAATGCCAAATTATTTCAAAAAATATTTATAGTTAAGATATTTTAGTTAACCATTATATATTTATTTTTAGAAATTAATTAATTCGAAATTAACTAATAATATTAATAAATACTATTTATTTTTAGAAAATATTTAATCTTGTAGAAATAAATTATGAACTAACATAACTGAAAAAAAAAATTATTTAAGATATCAATTACTATTATTCAATTTCATAAAGTTTTAGTTAGTTAATATTCAAATTTTAATATCACAAATGAGATTTACATTAATAAATCAAATATATTTTTCACATAAATATTTTTAGATTAATTAAATAAATAATTATTATATTAGTTAATATTTAAAAATATTAATATCATAAATGGGATTTACATATTAGTAAACCAAATTATATTTTACATAGATATTTTTGTATTAATTAAATATTATATTCCCAAAATAAAAAAAGTTTCCTACATTAAAGTAAACCATTTTAATATACATCTTTCTCTATATCAATATAAATATTAAAAATAATTCAATATATTAACAAAAATGTTTTATTTATTTATTTATATAGTAATTAATTTATATTATTGAATAACTAAAACACATATAAAATAACTATGCAAGTGTTTAAACAATATTTTGGATCTGACGAATAACCTGCAAATTTAGGTGAGACTTGTGCGTATATAATGCCTTTCTTTCACGAGTTATGCGAGACGGATTTTGTTGATCGAAAACAGATCGTAGCAGGTGGGTCAAACGGGCGGGTTTGACCCACTTCCCAGCTACATTATTAGTAATATCTGAACTTTTAATATAAGATTCATATATTCGATTTTTGTTGTTAAGTATAACTATTATTATTTGCGTAGATTCAATAAATTAAACAATTGAAATTAAAATTAAAATTTTAACTGAATATATTTATAATTTAAAAGTTCAAAGTAAAATAATAGTTTACATTCATCAACGGGTCTACCGGAGACCCGTTCGGATATCCAAATGACCCAAAAATATTAAATATATTATTTATTTTTAAGTTTTACGGGTATTATTTTAGTATTTTGGATTTTTTTTTGTTTTCAGAATTTTAAATATATTTTTAGATATTTCAGTTATATTATAGTTTACAGATATTTTCACAGATTTTAGTATTTTTAGGCTTTCAAGTATTTTTGGATTTTAGATATTGTTCATATGTTCGGGTAATACTCGAACCCAAGTGGATTCGATTTTTCGGATATTTAAAGATTCTTAATATTAAGAGCGAACTAACATGGATCCAGTTGGAAATGGCTCGAAAATTCGACCAGAACTCTAGCGGTTTTTAGATCCAAAACATTTTACCGGAAAAACATATACTTTTTTTTGGGTCAAAGAAACATATACTTCAATAGAACCAATATGAACCTATCACTAAGACATGAATGCATAGACATACACTATATGAGAATGTGTACATACAAATATAAATTTTGAAAAAAAAAATATAAAAAATGTTTTACTAACAATATTTTTTACTAAAAGAAAAATTTTCCGCGCTAATAGCGCGGGTCAGAATCTAGTATCTTATTAAGAATGCATAACTTCAATAAACGGAAGCCATTGAGTTTTATCATGTTGTGTGTAATTATAAGTTTAGCCAAATGTCGCTAACCAAACACACAAACATCAGAGAAAAGTTGAATACGGAGAAGGAAAATAACAAATTTAATTTTCTTGTTAGCGAGTAAGACTTTATTTTGTAAAGCATAGTCAAATTCACTTCTCATATGATATCTTTCTCATTATATGGCACATATATATCTGTTTATGTAACAATTTGTTTTTAGGAAGATCTGTTTATTGATTTGTAGTATCTTTTTGTTATTAATAAAATCGTTTGTCAGAAAAAACATACCATGGAGGTTGGAATTAGCGCTAGCGTTTGATATGATCATAAACCATATATTCTTCTCCTTCCTTGTGATTCTTCTCCTTCTCCTTCTCATAAACCATATATTATTCTTCTGTTGACCATGATGTTTTCCTTTCCCATTGTACTTGATGATTGATATGTTCAGAGTTTAATTCCCTAAGTTACACTGCAAGTGCACAGGCAAATGTAGTATGTAGGGGTCGAATCACAAAGACTCAAGAAATCTTACGATAGATTATAGAACGTCGAATTAAGTTAGGTGATGCAAATCAGAAATAATAAACTAAAAATCAGAAAGTAAAGCAGTAGCAAATCGGTTTGTTTTATCAAGTACTAAAAGCACTAAGTTTAGGGAGTTCTCAGGAAATCAAGCCAAGCAAATCAAATATCAGTCATGATCAAATTAAGAACCGTTCTAGAACTCAAACACAGATGTAGAACTAACCAACTTTCGTTGTGAGAATTCACTAAGTCTAAACCCTAGAAATCTAAATTTCTTTGCAATTCCTAACAGATTAAACTAGCCTTAAGTGCAGGTTTGATTTGTTCACAATTCAATTAAACCAAATTTCTTTGCAGATAATTAAATTGCTCAACCTAAATATATCATATTCTAAATCACACTTTCGTGCCAATTTATAAACCTAAGTCTAGATTCTAAGTGATCAAATTAGAAACTAGTATTAAACAAAATTCAAGTTGAAGAACTAATCAAGTTATGAATCCTTAACTGATTGATTTAATCTAGCAAGTCATGAAATCCCTAATGAGAATCCCTAAACCTAACTATGAATCTACTCAGACATGATCAATGAAACAAAAATCATAGTATGAATAAATTGCATTAATAAAAAGAGTCGAGAATAAAAGGGGTTCGAAATCTTCTCCAAAAGCGAAAGCAGTACAAGGTATGATCAGCCCCAAGCTCTCAAACTCTCTCTAGCTAAAAGTATAAATGTGCAATCAAAACAAAACACCAAAAACCTAATTATTAAATGATAATCACGTATTGGGCCTCTTCTGCAAATGCTAGAACTTTCTGGGGCAAAACTGCAAATCCTGAAATATTTCATTAATGCGCTGGTGCGGGTCTGTGTCGATCGACGCAAGGTAGCATCGATCGACACCCAGGTCGCCCCGAGATAGTGCATTCTGCTCCTTACGGCTTTAGCTCCAAAATTTTCCCAATAAACTCCAATATCTTCCAGAATCCCCCAAACGTGCATAAACCTAATAAACACCTGAAATGACTCGAAAGACACTACAAAAAACTCTAATATATACTTATATCATGGCTTAAAACAGGTAAAAACCATGATATATCAACTCCCCCACACTTAGCCTTTGCTTGCCCTCAAGCAAAACATAAAACCAAAATGAGGTGAAGAGGTTTGAAAACTTCAGAAACTCGTTTCATCTTAGAAGCACTACACTCAGATTCCCCTTAGTGAGCCACATGAAAAATGCACCTGCAGACATCAAGATCAACCAACTTCCCCCACACTTAGCAACTCAAAGAAGATAACAATGAAGATTGTAAAACTAGTTTCTCTTAGAACATCTAAAAAATATCTCATTTTAAGGTTTCAAGGTGTTTAATTTCAAAAGATAAATCCAAATTTTAGGTTTAAAATACTTTGTATTTTGCATTATAGTATTTACTATCATGACAAAAAAAATTGTCGGATAGCTACAATTTTTCTGTGGGAAAAAATCAGTTCTCGTGGCTATATTTCATAGCTATTTGTGGCTATATTAGACACTAAACGAGGTAGTGACTATTTTTTAAAAAATAGCCATGGAAGCTACACCGTATTTGTGGATATATTTAGATGTGATTAGCGACGATAGAGAACATAGCTGATTAGCTACAACTCATATGTGTGGCTATTCATAGCCAATCGACTATATTTTATGACTTAATATTGGTTGTAATATTTTATTGTACATTTATTAAACAAATATTATTTGCTCGGCACTCAGTTTCGGATTTTTCCAAAACTCATTGATGAAATCGGCAGCAATCTTTGGTGCGCTGTAGAGCTTCACAACGCATGTAGGGTAACAAGTGTGGTGCGGCTGGTATGATCTCACCACCATATTCTCTGATCTATTGTTGATCGATGCATATATCCTCCATTTACATTCACCCGTGATATACCATGGATTTTAGGGATTTTAACCATGGTATATGTGTTATTTATCGAGTCTTTTACTATGCTTTAGAGTCTTTTCAGGTGTTTATTAGGTACAAGCACATTTGGAGCATATTTGGTGATTTTGGCACTTTCTGGAGCTAATTGGAGTATTTGGCCGAGAGATAAAGTTCACTGTTGATATTTCCGAGCTGCAACGATCGTCACACTTATGGCATCGATCGTTGCACCAGCGAGATGGGCCAAACGACGGTTTAATGAAGAATGATGAAATTGCAATTTTGCCCATAAGTTCCTGATATTTACAAAGAAGCCCCAAAACGTGTTTTAGGATTATATTTGATTTATTAATGTAAATTTCATTTGTGATATTATATGATTACATTAATAAATCAAATATATTTTTCACATAAATATATTTAGAGTAATTAAATAAATAATTATTATATTAGTTAATATTTAAAAATAATAATATCATAAATGGGATTTACATATTAGTAAACCAAATTATATTTTACATAGATATTTTTGTATTAATTAAATATTATATTCCCAAAATAAAAAAGTTTCCTACATTAAAGTAAACCATTTTAATATACATATTTCTCTATATCAATATAAATATTAAAAATAATTCAATATATTAACAAAAATATTTTATTTATTTATTTATATAGTAATTAATTTATATTATTGAATAACTAAAACACATATAAAATAACTATGCAAGTGTTTAAACAATATTTGTGGATCTGACGAATAACCTGCAAATTTAGGTGAGACTTGTGCGTATATAATGCCTTTCTTTCACGAGTTATGTGAGACGGGTTTTTGATAGGTTCTAAGTTTTACCCTATTCTAAACTGCAAGTGCACAACAATGTCAAAGTAGTATATAGGGTTATCGAATCCACAGGGACACTTGGTCTCAATAGAAACAGAAACGTAGAGATTAAACTAGAAATAAAGCAAGTAGTGAAGTAAATAAATTGCGTTGCAAGAAAGTAAACAGTAGCAGGAATCGGTTTTGTAAGCAATAAACTAAAAGCGTCAAGCCTAGGGTATTCTCAGGAAATCAGACAAGCAGACAAGCTAATCAGTCAGGATCAAATTAAACTCAGTTCTAGAACTCAAATCACGGAAATAGAGTCAACCAAATCTCTTTGCGAAAACTCTCTAAGCCTAAGTGCAGTAACCCAAATCTCTTTGCAATTACTAACAGATTAAACTAGCATTAAGTTCAAGTTCGATATGTTCACAATTAAACTAAGCCAAATCTCTTTGCGAATAATTTAATTGCTCAACCTAAATAGTTCAGATTCCTAAACCCCACTCTCGTGACGTATTTAGCAACCTAAGATCTAGATTCTAATTGATCAGGTTAGAACTAGCTTTAAGCACAATTTAGTTTGAAGAACATTCTAATCATGTGAATCCTAACTGAATTAAACAAGTCTAGCAAGTCATCAAACCCTAATGGGAAACCCTAAACTCAACTATGGATCTACTCAGACATGATTAATGAAAACATAATCAAAGAAATAATAGATTGCATATAAGAAATTAAATAGATAAAGGGGTTCGAAATCTTCTCCAAAATAAGTGAATACAGGAAATAGATCAGCCCCAAAAGCTCTAGAAATCTCTTAGCTCTAAGTATGAAAGCGTAACTAAATAAAACACCAAAAACTAGTATATATAGGCATAATCTCGGATGGGGCTTCTGTGTAAATACTGGAACTATCTTGGGCTTCTTTGCAAATCTTCATAACTTCATTAAACCGACGTGTACGGCCCATCTCGGTAGTGTGTCGACCGTTGCACAAGGTGTGTCGGTCGATGCATGATCAATAAATCAGGCAGTGACTTCAGCTCTCGGCCAAAACGTCCCAAAAGTCCCAAAATGCTCCAAATATCTCCAATTAGCTCCAAACTTGATTAAACCTGTAAAAGACTCTAAACGAATACAAAAGACACTAAAAACACATCTATATCATGGTCTAAACTGGGTAAAAACCATGATATATCAACTCCCCCACACTTAGCCTTTGCTTGCCCTCAAGCAAAATAGAGAACTAAAATGTAGTGAAGAGGTTTGAAAACTCTTCAGAAACTCATTTTGTCCTAGAATCAGCAGCATTCAGATTCCCCTTAGTAATCCACATGAAAGAATCAATCTACAGACATCAAGACCAACATATACTTCCCCCACACTTAGCAACTGTCCTAAGTAAACTCCACAATCACATTCAAGCATTCAAATTCTCCCTACTGACTTCTGCAAGTATTAAAGTGCGGTCTCACCTAAGGAGTATCGATCAAAGGGCACATGGGTTCTTACTTTGCCAGCTCTAGACCACCATACTATCTTTCTCTAGTCCCTTTCTTCTCTTTCCCTTCCTTAACAACTGATTTTTCCCCATTGGGTATCATTTTATTTTTTTTATCAGTGTTCTTCCCGTTATGGGGTGTACTTTGGACACATTCCATGGATACACAGGATATGAGAGTTTTAGCTACCATTCCCATGACCACTTCGGAGTTACTAACTCATCCTCAGTTTATTATTATTATTATTTTTTTTACTTTATGGAAGGGGAGAAGGGAACTAGATAGGACAGGTTTACAAGCTGTGTCAGAACTAGCAAAGGAACCCGACACAAAGTATACCAAGCCCTTAGGTGAGAAAATCTAAGTCAGTATTAGGGGTGAAGTCAGTAAAAGGATCCTCTGATACCTGAAGTTATGTGGGTGTCCTCAGTAGGTTGATCCGTGATGGGGTTTTCTAATAGTCATAGATTAATCTGCAGCTTCATCTCAATGGTCACTTAAGTTCCTGCAAATGCTGCTAATCTTCTCAAAAAATCATTGTTCCCTACTTAAACAAATTTTGACTCGAAAAACAAATTTTTAAAATGTAACTGACTCTTAAGAAAACAAAAGAAAGTAATTAGTAGAACCTCCCCCACACTTAAGACACACTGTCCCCAGTAGTGTCAAGCAAGGGATTGGTTAAAAGAAAACAAAAATTAGTGATTTGAATGGTTAGTTCTCTCGGGTTTTACCTCTGTCGCAGTCAGGCATCGATCGTTGCACTAGGTGCACCGACCGTTGCTGTGCGATTTTCGTTGGGGATCGATCGTTGCTCAGGACCGCAACGATCGCTGCAATGCGATTCTTTCGTATTGTGACGATCGACACAATGGTGTGTCGATCGACGCACTGCGATTTGTCCGAAACCTGCAACCAAAAACTCACCAAAACAGAAACAAAAACGTAAAATCTAAAAAAATACTAAAATCAAAATGCAAAAATGAAAACAGTGGGTTGCCTCCCACTCAGCGCTCTTTTAACGTCAATAGCTTGACGTTTCAGATGATCTAGGTTGAGGGTGCATCATCCAGAGGCAGAATCTGACCTTCTGGAATCCCGGCCTTAGCCCAATAATGTTTCACCCTCTGTCCATTCACAGTGAATTCAATACCATCCTTACCAGTTAGAATGACAGCTCCATATGGACGCACCTCTTTGATTGTGAAAGGGCCACACCACCTTGATTTCAGCTTTCCTGGAAACAAATGCAAACGAGAGTTATATAAAAGTACCTGATCATTAGGCTCAAATTGTCTGGAGACAATCTTCTTGTCATGATATGCCTTAGTCCTCTCCTTGTACAGCTTTGAGTTTTCATAAGCGAAATGTCTAATCTCATCCAACTCATTCAGCTGCACCAATCTCCTTTCCGCAGCAGACTTAAGATCAAAGTTCATCTGTTTCACAGCCCATGCTGCTTTATGCTCAAGTTCCACTGGCAGATGACATGCTTTTCCATATAGCAGATGGAATGGAGTGGTCCCAAGTGGTGTCTTGAATGCTGTCCTGTAAGCCCATAATGCATCATCCAACTTTGCTGCCCAATCCTTCCTTGTCTTTCCAACTGTCTTCTCAAGGATCTCTTTGATCTGTCTGTTGGAAACCTCGACTTGTCCACTGGTTTGAGGGTGATAAGGAGTAGCGACTCGATGATGAACTCCATGCTTCTTCAGCAACTTTTCGAAAACCTTATTGATGAAATGAGATCCTCCATCACTTATCACTATACGAGGCACTCCAAATCTGGGGAATATGATGGTCTTAAACAGCTTAATGACCACTGAAGAATCATTGGTTGGACTAGCTATTGCTTCGACCCATTTAGACACATAGTCCACAGCAACCAAAATGAATTTATTCCCATAGGATGAGGGAAAAGGGCCCATGAAATCTATTCCCCAGCAATCGAAAACCTCAACTTCCAGAATGAAATTCTGAGGCATCTCATGCTTCTTGCTGATTTTCCCTCTCCTCTGACAAACATCACACTGAGAGACGAAAGAATGGGTGTCTCTGAACATTGTTGGCCACCAGAAACCTGCTTGCAGAACTTTAGACACAGTCTTGAATGTAGCAAAATGTCCAGCATAGTCTGATCCATGACAATGGAAGAGGATGTCTGGAACTTCTGATTTAGCAATGCATCTCCTGTAAAGGCCATCTGAACAGTGCTTATAGAGATAAGGCTCATCCCAGTAGTATCTTCTAAGTTCCCTAAAGAACCTTTTCTTTTCATAGCCCTTTAGATCATCTGGTTCAGTCTCAGCAGCAAGGTAGTTAGCTATATCTGCATACCAGGGTCGATCAGAGGTTGCCACAGCAGAGATCTCGAAATCATAATTTCCAATTCTGATTTTAAAAGACTCTCGGTTCGTATCAGACGTGCATCGACCGTTGCGTGTGCATGTGTCGATCGTTGTGTTGGGAATGTCCTGAAATCTACCGTACTATCTCTAGAAAGTATGATAAGTGTCGAGATCAGACATAAGTCATAAATACTGGGTGATCATGATGACTTGCTAGAGCCCGCTCATGATCTATAAGTTTAGGACTTATTACCAGTATTGTATGATCCCTAAGGGTCACACACCATAGCTAACGGGAAAGTTAAATGGAATAAATACGGTAAGATGCAGTGACATTTACTGTATTGGATCAGAGAATTGGGCCAGACAAAATGCAGGCTTTTGCCTGATTTGTGTCTTGGGCCCAAATGATTAATGAGCCATTAGTCAAATGACTTGGGCCCATTAATGAGAGATGAAAAATCGAAAACCCTAAGGGATAACACATCCCACACGATTTTTCTCTGGGTGGCCGTGAGTGTCTCTCTCTCCAACTCTCTCTTTCTGATCTGATCCATCTCTTTGGTCTAGCAGCCATCCCGGCTTGTAAGAGTGTGGATACCAAAGGAGGAGCCGGTAATCATCAGCTCTAATCTGATCTTGTCATTACCACCAATCATTCCGCTGCAAAGGTAAAGATCAGGTTTGTTTTATGATTCAGTTACAAGAACCTAGATCTGTTTAAGATTATGTGCTAGGTTGCAATCTGAGAATTGAACCTTTGAAAGCGTATAATCCATCAGTGGTATCAGAGCCAGGTTGTTAGGTTTTTGCAGTTTGGATCATATTTAGGTTGTTTTAATGTTAAGAATCGAATTTGGCTTAAGAAATTTGATTAGAACTTGTAAAACAATCTAATATGAAATCGCTTGAATCGATGTTGACTTGGTTTGTTAATGAGTCGATTGAATCATGATGTTCGCATGTTGACCTTCGCTTGTTAATTCGTTTTGTCTCTTGTTGTTGTACAAGTTGAAATGGTGTTTGACTTTGCTTTGTTCAATCGATTTGTTAATCGTTTTTTTGATCGCAAAGTGATTATGATAATCGGTTATAACCCATTAATAATCGATAAGAAATCGATGTGTTAGGGTTTGTTAGATGACAAAATGGTTTTGTCTTCTTGTGGACATCTTAAAACGAATTGGTATGAATTGCTTTTGTCTTTTATGATCGCATATTGAATCAAGTAATGTCACGATCATAAGCACAATCAATTGTTTAAATATTCGATAAGGAAAAGGTCAAAACGTTTTTTGTCTTCTTGTGTATAGGATGATATGATTACTTGGTATAATGTCATAATCGTTTATTGAATCGATTACTTGAATCGATTATTGAACTAGATCGATTGTGTATACCCCATGCGTGTAATTACTTGGTATTGAATCGATTTGATGGTTTTGTCATTGTGATTATAATCGAATGTTGAATTAAGATTTATAAAGATCACGATTTGATATAGTTGGTTAGCGTGATTTATATATGAATCATTAATTATTTAATTAATGTATGGTTTAAGCGGTTAACCCAAATCGCGGTTTGCTGGAAATTATTTAATACAATTGGTATTATTTAATTTCTGGTTAAACCGGATTGAAATTCAAAAATTGAATTTTAACCTAAACCGAAGGCTGGTATAAGTTTGATTTGGTTGGACCAAATAATTTAGAGCTGGTCTGGTTTAGTAAATAACCGATGGTTTTGATAGTTAATTTGGTCTTGGACCATAATTAATAAACCGACTCGGTTATGTCAAATTATTGGGCCAACTGGAATTCTATGGTCTTGGGCCAAGAATTGGGCCTATAATTTGTGACCCAACCCGAAAATATTTATAAAATATTAAATTAGAAATTTCTATTTTTAGTATGTTACTAAATTTAGAAAGTTTCTAAAATAAGTAAGTTTCCCAAAATAGTAATCTTCTATTTTTGGAAATAAAACTGAAAAATCCTCAAAAACAATATCAAGCTTGGATGTCTTTCCAATCTTGTCAGCTACTTAACGCTTACTCGATTACAAATATGGCTTACAGTGTGAGGTGTCTGTTTTCGCGTAAGTAAAGTAGTATATAGTCACTAATTTCATTGGGAGTCCCAGACTTTAGTGATTATTTGGCTGTAAGAGATTGGTTTCCTTGACTGGGCCATCGGGAGTCCCGGGCCTTGAGACATCTGGTGTTTTGGGCCTTGGGCCCAATTCACAACCGAGAGTTATATGAGGTTATAACTAGCTGTGTGTATGCTTACCAAGTAAAGCTAATTCCGGGTGACGGCCAGTGGCCCACTTTGGATTTAGCTGAACATGGGTCTCGGAATCATTGCATTCTTATGAGGTTAAACAAAGAAATTTTGAATGCAATGCGAGTTTTCTTATAAGTTATTAAGATTACTCTTTTACGAACTAAATAACTAAAACTCTTTTTATCTCTAAATTTCAGCTATGACGAGCACAAACAATCAAAACACTTTCTCGATCCGGTCTGTCCTTGAGATGGACAAACTGAACGGATCAAATTTCTTGACTTGGTCGCGGAACCTGAGGCTAGTCCTCAGGCAGGAGAGAAAGGACTATGTCCTTGAGAAAGCTCTCCCCGTGAGGATCGGGTCCAATGCCTCTCATGCAGTATATGATGCTTGGAATAAGCATTATAATGATGCGGTAGATGTGCGTGGTCTGATATTGGCTACCATGGACTCAGATTTGCTGAAGCAATATGAGAACATGGAGTCGCCAATAGAGATGATCAGCAGCCTGAAATTGAAATTTCAGGAGCAGGTAAGAGTGGAGAGATACCAGTTGGTTAAATCTCTCACTAGCTGCAAGCTACCAAATGATCATCCAGTAAGTCCTCATGTCAGTAAAATGATGGGTTACATTGATAACCTGAGGAAACTGGATTATCCAGTTAGCCAGGAATTGGCAACTGAGATCATTCTGCAGTCACTGCCGTCAAGCTATGACAAGTTCGTAAGGAACTATATCAAGAAAGGCTTAACGAAGACGTTGACTGAACTGCATGATATGCTCAAGACAGTTGAGCCAAACGTGAAGAGTACCCTGTACAATCTCATGAATGAGAAGGGTAGGTTTACTAAACCTAATGCTGACAAGGGTGAAGACAAAGTTGTCCAGATTTTGAATCATGGCAAGCGTGTGTCTTCTGAGCCCGAGTCAGATACATCTTACGTTGGTAAGTGCTGCTACTGTAAAGAGACTGGGCATTGGAAGAGAGATTGCATTAAATTCATGGAAGATTATGAGGAGTTGAAGTTGATGTATGAAACTACTTCCTCAGGTATTCATGTTATTACTTCAAGTTCTACCTTATAGGTATTGGATACTGGTTGTGGCACTGATATTTGTTATAATATGCAGAGCCTAAGCAACAGTAGAACGTTGAAGGAAGGGCAAGTGGAACTGCATGTCTGGAAGGAGCTATGGATGCTGCCTCAGCAGTAGGGTTTTCACTTGTAGATGCCTTTGAGGCTTGGTTTTGTATTAAGTAATTGCTACAATGTACCTGCTTTAAGCAGAGTTGTCTTTCATTTTCTTGTAAGAATTTGAATGTTTTTCATTTTGATAAAAGACATGTTTTGTTCTTTTGATCTTAATGAAATGTTAATTGTAGCACCCTATTCAAGGAATGGATTTTATATCTTAAACCAAAGAGTGCCTAAATGTAACATAAATACCGAATTGGTTTAAATCTGATGAATTAAACCTGATTTTTCTTGGCATAAATGTTTTGGTCAAAGAGTAAGTCGGATTCAGAAACCCCATAGTTATGGACTTTTGGGCTCATTTGATCGGATATCTTATGAGACTTGAATTCTACTTACTGGACCAAAAGACAAAGGGCCCATCTTAGCCGAGCTAGAGAAAGGCCCAAAGGCTTATTGGACCTTGAACATACTCATGTATGTGGCCCGATGAGCAGTAATGCCAGAGAAAATTTCCTGTACTTCATTATCTTTACTGATTACATCAGTGAGTATGACTGTGTTCATTTAATGAGACACGAGTCGGAATTCTTTGAAATGGTCGAAAGAGTTCCAGAATGAGGTATAGAATCTGAGTGACAGAAGTATTGAGACTCTGGATTAGATCACGAGTGAGAATACTTAAGTCATTGATGGTGTGATCATCTGAATGAGTGTGAAGTCGTTTCACAGCTCATTTCTCCTGAAAACCTTGAGGTGTTTCTGTGAGAAAGAATCAGATCTTATTAGAAATGATTAAAGATGAGTCACACGAATCTTCCATGATATTCTTTAAGAATAACGCTCTAGAAATATCTAAGTTTATGCTGAAATAGTTCCACCAATATCAGTTGAAAGACACCACGTAAATGTGGATTGGAATCGATCCAAATTCGTCTTTACTGAGTATTTGTAGTTGTGCTACTTCACTGGTTGTCCTAGGGAAACCAAGGCTTGTTACTTTTACGTCCATTCTGTTTTCTAAGAAGGGAAGTTACTTTCCAAGAAGAACAGTGGGAGTAAAAGTATAACTCGAAGAAATTCGAGAAATACAGGAGGCTGCTAAACCTGTTGAGGGAGAGCAACGGATGGATTTACAGATTTCTGTAGAATCTACACCTGTAGAGCCTGAAGTTCGCAGATATGAATGAATCAGTCACTAATCCGAGAGTGATTTCTCGTCATTAGTTGAACCTGATGATCATTGAAAGTTCGCATGATCTGATGATCATTGAAAGCGACGAATCTGCGAAATTCAAAGAAGCGAAAGTGAGCCCGGACTCCGAAAATTTACATTTTGTGTAAGTTAGCTTCATCGATCCATTCATGGATGGAAGCAAACATATCGGAGTTGGAATCTTCGTTCTGTTGAAGTAGTCAAGGTTTTGACTTGAACAGGAACGAAATGGAACTGTGCGTTTACTAATAGATAAGTGGGAGCGATGTTGCATTTCTCATATTGTATGTCGATGACATACTGATTCTCGGAAATAACGTCCCAATACTGCAGTCGGTAAAGGACTGGCTTGGGAGTTGGTTTTATGATTGACATGGGTAAAGCCACGTAGTTCTTGGATTTTGGATCTAAAGATAGAAACCCAAAAGAGCTGGTAGGACAAAGTCAGGATTCTTAAATTGACAAAGTCCTACATGTAATCAGCAATCCAAGAAGGGTTTTATGCCAATGTCACATGGCAATACGTTAAGCAAGAAGCAATGTCCTACGATATCTGCTGAGCTTGAAAGCATGGATAGGATTCCATATGCGTCGGCAATTGGATCTATCATGTATGCCATGACACGTACTTGTTTTGATGTTGCTTTAATGTTAAAAAAGACAAGTAAAGACCAGTCAAATCCAGCAAAGAATCACTGGATTGCCGTAAAGAATATCCTAAAGTATTTGAGAAATACTAAGGATAAGTTCTTGATTTACGGAGAAAGTGAAGTGCTAAAAGTCGGTAGAGTCTGAAAGGCAAGTTTCCAATAGACAAAGATAATTCCTGGTCACAGTCCGGCTATGGGTTTGATTGGGAGAGCATTAGGAAAGGCATTATGTTTTTTATTAACCAATCATGTTTTATTTAAAAAGCATGTAGAAGAGCATTTAGAAGATGCAAATGCTTTCAAATGCTTATGCTCTCTATGCTCTCACATGTAGCATTTCCACAGCATTAACCTCTAAAATATTAATTTTTTTAAAATCATATAATTAATTAATATTGTTAACTAACATAAAATATATGCATATACTTAAACTTATTATTACTAATATTTTATTTCATCTATTGTTTTTTTAAAAATATATATGAAAATATAATATATACATATAATAATTTAATAAATATAATTCAAATATATGAAAAATAAAACACTTATTTTCTAAATATAATATATATATATATATAATCATTTAAAAAAATATAATTTAAATATATACAAAACAAAAAACTAATGGTGTAAATATAATATAATATATAATTTGATAAATATAATTTAAATACATGAAAAAAACAAAAAAAAAACTTATGTTCTAAATATAATATATACATATATAACACTTTAGAATAATTATAGTTAAATATAATTAAATATTTTATAATTTTATATTTAACCACTAACAATTTTACCAATCACTAAAAAATGTATATTAATTAGAGCATACAACTTCAGCAGCATACTGCTCCTGCTACTTATTGCTAATGCTTTGCTACGAGCTTTTCCAATCAGGCCCTATATCTTGTGTCTGTCTGGCGGTGCAAGGCACTGTTGATGACTCCATGACTTAAGCTGAAAATTTCGCAGCTTGAGAAGAGGCGAAAGAGGTTGTTTGGAAAGAAGAGTTCATTACTGAACTTGATGTGATTCCCAGCGTAGATGAGACTAGCTGCACATCAGAGGTCCAAACACCTTGAGGGTAAGTATAACCTATTCCGTGAGATAAATGACAGAGGTGTTAAGTAGATAAGCAAGTTTCATCGAATGAGAACGTTGCTAATCTATTAACGAAGCCACTCCTTATGCCTAAGCACGAGTCGCGGACTGTAGCTGTAGGATGAGTGAAATTAAGATGTAGTCTTAATTTCAGTGGGAGTTTGTAAAGGGCTTTACTTAGTTATTTTGAAAGGTTCATGTAAACATAATATTTTATGTTTATGAAATCTATTATTTCTGGATTATTTTAACTGTGAAATAAATAATCGTTCCAAAATGATTCATGTCATTATATATGGGCCATCGAAGTACATGAGTAGACTTGATCCTGAAACCCCATATTTAACGAAATGACATAAATCATAGTGTCCATAGTCGAAGGTTGTTGAAATTGGAACACCAACAACCACTTGAGACTAGATTGTGTTGAGACTTATGACCAAGTTTCGAGGGGTCATAGATGCGCGGCATCAAAGTCGACACATAGGTATATGTAGGGGAGCATATGACCGGACATGGCCCGCTGATGAGAACTCTACAAGATATTAATATCTGTGTCATAAGAGGTTCTCATATACGACTATAGAGTATAGTCCTTAGACCTGAGTTCGCATGCATGTGGCTGCACATGGAGTGATGCGCTTTGATCATTGTCTAACGCTGTTTCGTAACTGGGAGCTATAAGGACCTTGGTTGGGTGTATTATAAAGTGTGTATTTCATAGTGATGGAACAAGATGGGATTTGTCCCTGCCGTTTAACGGAGGTAATATCTCTAGGCCAATCGGAGACTTGATAGCTGGTAAGAGAGTGGCCACTCCCAAACGGACTTGCCCAAGTCGTTTGCATTGTCAGTATCAAATCTGTTCCGATAAACATGGTCTGGCTATATAAGGATGACACGCATCTTGCCTTATGCCAGATCGAGATATTGAGACAAAAGGATTAGGGAATGTAGGATTCCAGTACAATCGGGAGATTGTTGGGAATGTCCTGTGTAGGATTCCAGTACAAGTGGGAGATTGTTGGGAATGTCCTGAAATCTACCGTACTATCTCTAGAAAGTATGATAAGTGTCGAGATCAGACATAAGTCATAAATACAGGGTGATCATGATGACTTGCTAGAGCCCGCTCATGATCTATAAGTTTAGGACTTATTACCAGTATTGTATGATCCCTAAGGGTCACACACCATAGCTAACGGGAAAGTTAAATGGAATAAATACGGTAAGATGCAGTGACATTTACTGTATTGGATCAGAGAATTGGGCCAGACAAAATGCAGGCTTTTGCCTGATTTGTGTCTTGGGCCCAAATGATTAATGAGCCATTAGTCAAATGACTTGGGCCCATTAATGAGAGATGAAAAATCGAAAACCCTAAGGGATAACACATCCCACACGATTTTTCTCTGGGTGGCCGTGAGTGTCTCTCTCTCCAACTCTCTCTTTCTGATCTGATCCATCTCTTTGGTCTAGCAGCCATCCCGGCTTGTAAGAGTGTGGATACCAAAGGAGGAGCCGGTAATCATCAGCTCTAATCTGATCTTGTCATTACCACCAATCATTCCGCTGCAAAGGTAAAGATCATGTTTGTTTTATGATTCAGTTACAAGAACCTAGATCTATTTAAGATTATGTGCTAGGTTGCAATCTGAGAATTGAACCTTTGAAAGCGTATAATCCATCACGTTGCTTCCCCGATACTTGTATCGACCGTTGCCAACGTAGCATCGATCGACACAAGGCGATTTTCCCGACAGTTCTGCAACTCACCTCCCAAATCCATCTCAAAAACTGTACCAACCATGTTGACGTTTTCCTCAGGCAAATAATCATTTATGGGCACGGCTTCCTCAACCAGCATCCTTGAAAGGTGATCAACAACTCCATTTTCAACTCCCTTCTTGTCCCTCACTTCGATATCAAACTCCTGAAGCAACAGAATCCATCTCAACAATCTTGGCTTAGCATCTTTCTTCTGCATCAGATACTTCAGGGCTGAATGATCAGTATGAACAATCACTTTAGAACCAACAAGATAGGGGCGGAATTTCTCGAAAGCAAAGACAACAGCTAACAGCTCTTTCTCTGTGGTTGCGTAGTTCCTCTGTGCATCATCTAGTGTCCTACTAGCATAATAAATAGCATGAAGCTTTCTGTCCTTCTTCTGTCCCAGAACAGCTCCTACAGAAAAGTCACTTGCATCACACATAACCTCAAAAGGTAAATCCCAATCCGGTGGCTGGACTACTGGAGCACTTACTAAAGCCTGCTTGATCTGTTCAAATGCAGTCTTACAGTCTGCATCGAACTCAAATTTGGTATCCTTACACAGCAAAGCAGTTAGTGGCCCAGCAATCTTGCTGAAGTCTTTGATGAACCGTCTATAAAAACCAGCATGTCCAAGAAAGCTTCTTATAGCCTTAACAGAATCAGGTGCCTGCAGGTTGGTCATTACCTCAATCTTGGCGCGATCCACTTCGATCCCTGCTTCAAACACCTTATGTCCAAGAACAATACCATCTTTGACCATGAAATGGCACTTTTCCCAGTTAAGGACCAAGTGCTTTTCTTCGCATCTAGTCAGTACCTTGCATAGATTATCTAGACATTCATTATAAGATGATCCATAGACTGAGAAGTCATCCATGAATACCTCCATAAAGTCTTCAATCATATCAGTGAATATGGACATCATGCCTCTCTGAAAAGTGGCAGGAGCATTACAGAGTCCAAAAGGCATCCTACGGTAAGCAAATGTGCCATATGGACAAGTGAAAGTAGTCTTTCCCTGATCTTCTGGGTGGATAGGAATCTGAAAGAAACCTGAGTATCCATCGAGAAAGCAGTAGTAAGGGTGATTGGCTAACCTCTCTAGCATCTGGTCAATGAAAGGTAAGGGAAAGTGATCCTTTCTAGTCGCAGCATTCAGTTTCCTGTAATCTATGCACATCCTGTGTCCCGTCACAGTCCTAGTAGGTATCAGCTCATTCTTCTCATTCTTCACAACTGTGACTCCACCTTTCTTAGGCACTACATGGACTGGACTGACCCAATCACTGTCTGAAATAGGATAGATGATCCCAGCATCCAGTAGTTTCATAATCTCTTTCTTAACCACTTCCTGGAGATTAGGATTAAGTCTTCTCTGATGCTCAATAGATGTCTTAGACTCATCCTCAAGATGTATCCGATGCATGCACAGCTTTGGTGAGATACCTGAAATGTCATCAAGAGAATATCCAAGAGCTTTGCGATGCTTGCGCAGCTTGCTTAGTAGTAAAGTGAGCTCTGCGTTGTTTAAACTAGCGTTAACTATCACTGGATAAGTTGAATTAGGTCCAAGAAACGCGTACCTTAGCCCGGAAGGAAGTTGTTTCAAATCTATTTTCGGAGCTTTTTCTTCTGCCCAGTCTGCGTCGCTTTGCAACGACCGATGCTTGGCAAGTGTCGATCGTTGCATCGTCGCGTCAGATGCTTCGACCTGCATTGCAGCTTCAACAGAATCCATCAGTCTTGTATAGCACATTGCTGGCTCGTCCTGCAGGTACTCTAACTCCATTATAGAGCTCAGTAAAGCTCTTTCCAGTGGATCTTCAGCATGCGACTGGTGAAAGTACTCGGCAGCTAATTCACTAAGTGTGTCCAGATAGAAAGTCTGTCCGTCGATGGTTGGTCTCTTTACCAGCTTGTTCATATCAAAACTCATCTTCAGATCCCCCACATTCAGAACTATTTTACCTCTCTGACAGTCAATCATTGCACCAGCTGTAGCTAAGAAAGATCTGCCCAAAATTAGTGGATCCTTTGGTTCCTGTCCATACTGGAGAACCACAAAGTCAGTAGGTATCGCACATTGGCCAATCATTATAGGCACATCCTCCAATACTCCTTCGGGAATCCTGATCGTTCTGTCTGCTAGAACCAGTGATATCCTAGTGGGTCTGAAATCAGTCATACCAAGCCTTTTAGCAACTGAGAGAGGCATGAGGTTCACACTGGAACCAAGGTCACATAAGGATCTTTCGAATCTCTCCCTGTAGATAGTACAATCCAATACAAAGCTCCCAGGATCTTTTAATTTCTCAGGAGTTCTGCCTTGAATCACTGCACTGCATACCTCACTGATCATCATCACACTCTCTTCATCAGTCCATTTTCCAGCAATCATATCTTTAAGGCATCTCCTCATCATTGGCGAGGTATCCATGGAGTCAAGCAAAGGCACTTCAACCTTCACCTTTTTTATGAGCTCTTTGCATTTGGCATACTGCCTCTCGCTTTTAGCCTTTCTGGGATTCTTGGGGTAGGGAATTTTAGGTTTGTAAACTCTTTCGGTTGACTGGTTTGATTTCTCAGGTTTGGAATCCTCAGCAGTCGCCTTGCATCGACCGTCACTGTATTTGTGTCGATCGTTGCTGGGCGACTTTGTAACGACAGTTTCTTCGTTATCGCTTTGCGTCGACCGTTGCTTGGTGGCATCGATCGATGCATCGCGAATGTCACGGATTTCATCTTCCAATTCTTCAATCTCCGTGAGTTCCTCAACACTCAGCTGCTTGTTCTGGTTGGGTAACAATTCCTTACCACTTCTCAAGGTTACTGCATTGCATTGGTACTTGGGATTAGCGTCCGTTCTTCCTGGAAGATATCCATTTTCCCTCTGAGCATGTCCAGCAGTTCTCGCAACCTTAGCATCAAGATCCTTTATATGTGTGCTCAGGTATTCAATCTTCCCATCTAGCTCCTTATGGACTGTATCTATTCTCTTGTGTATGTCTGCGTCGCTTTTAATCTGTCCCTCCAGCAGCTTGTTCATCATGGTCTCCATTTTAATCTCAAAAGCAGATCCGTAAGCTCTCTGGGAGTTACTGGTCTGTCCTCCACCGGAAAATCTGTTTCCAGATTGATATCCAAATCTGTTTCCTTGGAAACCAGATCCTCCGATGTAATTCACATCCTCTTCCTGAGTGTCCTCCTCAGTCTGAATTACCTCTACCTCTTGAGCAAAGTGGACAGCCTTCTTGTCACCTAGAAGAGTGCAGATTTTGTCCATCATGGATCTCAGTTCAGCCATCTCTGAGTTATCAACACTTCCACTAGGTTTCTTTCTCCTTTCATCCATAGTCTTGCAGCTGTTGCTGCCAATCAGATTCTCAATCAACTGCTTAGCCTGTGTAGGAGTCCTGGTGTTGAAGTTGGCATTACTAGAATTGTCCAGCGCAGACTGATATGGAAGATCTATTCCTCTGAAGAAAATACCAATCAGCTGAACTTCAGTGAATCCATGGTGTGGGCAGTCACGCTGATACTGCTTAAATCTTATCCAGGCAGTCTTTAAAGGCTCCACAGCTCCTTGGGAGAAAGTGAGTATGTCCTGTCTGGACTGGTCTGAACGCGCATCATCATAGAAGTGACGCAGGAACTCACTCTTTAAAGCTGCCCAAGTGGTATACTGGCCAGGTGCCAGCTGTCTCAGCCATACACTAGCGTCTCCAGCAAGACTGTGTGGAAATAACTTAAGGAACATATAGTCCGGGCACACTCCCTCATACTTCATGCCAGTAACTATGTCCTCAAACCGATCAATGTGATCCATAGGCTGCTCCGCTTGGTGACCATGAAAAGCAATCTGTCTCATCAGCTGGTAGTAGATGGTCTTGACCTCAAAGTCATTCCTCTCAAAGGCAGGAAGCACTAAAGCTGCTCGGTTTTCATGAAACTCATCAGGTCTGTTGTAGTCAGCTAGTGTCCTCTCATGAACCACCATCCGTCTATATTGAGCTTGTCTTTGACCCTGGTTTTGTTCCTGTTGCAGTTGCTCAGGAGGGTCAGGGATGACATTCCCTTCAGCATCAACCCTTTGCCCAGCAGCATTGTAAGGATTGTTCTCCGGATCCCTCAGGGTACCCTCAACATCTGGTATCAAGATCAAACGTTCTCGTACCATTCTCTCTCTTCTTTCTCTTCTGTTAGCTCTTTCTAAACGTCCAAGTTCCTCTAGATTGAGATTAACCAAGCTCGAGTTCGGATTACTTCGAGTTTTCTGCGTTGGCATAAACTGTCTGTAATCGTCCAGCAACGATCGATGCTATCAGTGCAACGATCGATTCAATCTCAATATCGCCTAGTGACGATCGACGCAAGGTATGCAACGATCGACGCAAGGCGAAATTCGTACCTGCGACAGAAAGAAACAGAGACAAAGTTAGCAAAATCAAAAAAAATAAAAACGAAAAAGAACAAAAACAAAAAGAAAAATTTCTAGTGAAAACCCTAAGTTCGGTCCTATCGAAGACTCAAAGAGTCCCCGGCAACGGCGCCAAAAACTAGTATATATAGGCATAATCTCGGATGGGGCTTCTGTGTAAATACTGGAACTATCTTGGGCTTCTTTGCAAATCTTCATAACTTCATTAAACCGACGTGTACGGCCCATCTCGGTAGTGTGTCGACCGATGCACAAGGTGTGTCGGTCGATGCATGATCAATAAATCAGGCAGTGACTTCAGCTCTCGGCCAAAACGTCCCAAAAGTCCCAAAATGCTCCAAATATCTCCAATTAGCTCCAAACTTGATTAAACCTGTAAAAGACTCTAAACGAATACAAAAGACACTAAAAACACATCTATATCATGGTCTAAACTGGGTAAAAACCATGATATATCAGTTTTGTTGATCGAAAACAGATCGTAGCAAGTGGGTCAAATGGGCTGGTTTGACCCACTTCCCAGCTACATTATTAAAGTGTCATCCCTCATATAAGCATCTTAAGTAATCTAAGTTACATAGTTAAGTTCCTTATTTAGCTAAGTCGCATTTGTTTCAGACAAATTTCAAAACTTGCATTACTTTTCCCATGAACGTACGATGCAATACTTCCGGTTGAACGCACATCGAAGCTATATTTATGACTTTATCTATGCTATCGAAAGAGGCCTTATGTCCTCAAGACTGATCTATAATAGCTTCAAGTCCTTTTATGCTCGTGAGAAGAGACCGAGTCGATGAATATGCATGTTATCGACTTGAAATCGTGTTCACGCAAGATGTTTCCTGACTTGAAGTCTCTATATATAACTCGTGTGCTCGAGTCTTTGTGTAAGTACGCTAAATCACCAAGATAGCATCCCAATATAAAGGCAAATACTCTTTATCAATCCCAATAAGAAACAAAAGGAAAACACAATATTTGTTTATAAGATAAACAATTCAAACCAAACCCAAATAATATTGGAATGTATTTATATATATGTGTGTGTGTGTTTTTTTTCTTTTTGACATTTTTCACTTTATATATTCAAAAGACCAAAAAAATAAGAAAACAATTAGGACATTTAAACGATTTCAAATGCTAAACTCAAAGAGGACAAAATCAAAGCTAAAATTTGATAAAAGGGTCTTGATACGGAATCGATCAATACTATTAAAGCAGAAATACAAAATAGAAACTATCCACTCTTTTTAGTTTATTTACAAACAATGCCATTATTTTCTTTTTTAATTTTAAAGCTAAATAATTTTGAAAATGCTATTTAAAAGGAAAGTTGTTTATTGCCATTTAATTTTGGTAAGCAAATCTTACAAATAAATCTTTTTAAACTAAATGCCAAATTATTTCAAAAAATATTTATAGTTAAGATATTTTAGTTAACCATTATATATTTATTTTTAGAAATTAATTAATTCGAAATTAACTAATAATATTAATAAATACTATTTATTTTTAGAAAATATTTAATCTTGTAGAAATAAATTATGAACTAACATAACTGAAAAAAAAAATTATTTAAGATATCAATTACTATTATTCAATTTCATAAAGTTTTAGTTAGTTAATATTCAAATTTTAATATCACAAATGAGATTTACATTAATAAATCAAATATATTTTTCACATAAATATTTTTAGATTAATTAAATAAATAATTATTATATTAGTTAATATTTAAAAATATTAATATCATAAATGGGATTTACATATTAGTAAACCAAATTATATTTTACATAGATATTTTTGTATTAATTAAATATTATATTCCCAAAATAAAAAAAGTTTCCTACATTAAAGTAAACCATTTTAATATACATCTTTCTCTATATCAATATAAATATTAAAAATAATTCAATATATTAACAAAAATGTTTTATTTATTTATTTATATAGTAATTAATTTATATTATTGAATAACTAAAACACATATAAAATAACTATGCAAGTGTTTAAACAATATTTTGGATCTGACGAATAACCTGCAAATTTAGGTGAGACTTGTGCGTATATAATGCCTTTCTTTCACGAGTTATGCGAGACGGATTTTGTTGATCGAAAACAGATCGTAGCAGGTGGGTCAAACGGGCGGGTTTGACCCACTTCCCAGCTACATTATTAGTAATATCTGAACTTTTAATATAAGATTCATATATTCGATTTTTGTTGTTAAGTATAACTATTATTATTTGCGTAGATTCAATAAATTAAACAATTGAAATTAAAATTAAAATTTTAACTGAATATATTTATAATTTAAAAGTTCAAAGTAAAATAATAGTTTACATTCATCAACGGGTCTACCGGAGACCCGTTCGGATATCCAAATGACCCAAAAATATTAAATATATTATTTATTTTTAAGTTTTACGGGTATTATTTTAGTATTTTGGATTTTTTTTTGTTTTCAGAATTTTAAATATATTTTTAGATATTTCAGTTATATTATAGTTTACAGATATTTTCACAGATTTTAGTATTTTTAGGCTTTCAAGTATTTTTGGATTTTAGATATTGTTCATATGTTCGGGTAATACTCGAACCCAAGTGGATTCGATTTTTCGGATATTTAAAGATTCTTAATATTAAGAGCGAACTAACATGGATCCAGTTGGAAATGGCTCGAAAATTCGACCAGAACTCTAGCGGTTTTTAGATCCAAAACATTTTACCGGAAAAACATATACTTTTTTTTTGGTCAAAGAAACATATACTTCAATAGAACCAATATGAACCTATCAATAAGACATGAATGCATAGACATACACTATATGAGAATGTGTACATACAAATATAAATTTTGAAAAAAAAACTATAAAAAATGTTTTACTAACAATATTTTTTACTAAAAGAAAAAATTTCCGCGCTAATAGCGCGGGTCAGAATCTAGTATCTTATTAAGAATGCATAACTTCAATAAACGGAAGCCATTGAGTTTTATCATGTTGTGTGTAATTATAAGTTTAGCCAAATGTCGCTAACCAAACACACAAACATCAGAGAAAAGTTGAATACGGAGAAGGAAAATAACAAATTTAATTTTCTTGTTAGCGAGTAAGACTTTATTTTGTAAAGCATAGTCAAATTCACTTCTCATATGATATCTTTCTCATTATATGGCACATATATATCTGTTTATGTAACAATTTGTTTTTAGGAAGATCTGTTTATTGATTTGTAGTATCTTTTTGTTATTAATAAAATCGTTTGTCAGAAAAAACATACCATGGAGGTTGGAATTAGCGCTAGCGTTTGATATGATCATAAACCATATATTCTTCTCCTTCCTTGTGATTCTTCTCCTTCTCCTTCTCATAAACCATATATTATTCTTCTGTTGACCATGATGTTTTCCTTTCCCATTGTACTTGATGATTGATATGTTCAGAGTTTAATTCCCTAAGTTACACTGCAAGTGCACAGGCAAATGTAGTATGTAGGGGTCGAATCACAAAGACTCAAGAAATCTTACGATAGATTATAGAACGTCGAATTAAGTTAGGTGATGCAAATCAGAAATAATAAACTAAAAATCAGAAAGTAAAGCAGTAGCAAATCGGTTTGTTTTATCAAGTACTAAAAGCACTAAGTTTAGGGAGTTCTCAGGAAATCAAGCCAAGCAAATCAAATATCAGTCATGATCAAATTAAGAACCGTTCTAGAACTCAAACACAGATGTAGAACTAACCAACTTTCGTTGTGAGAATTCACTAAGTCTAAACCCTAGAAATCTAAATTTCTTTGCAATTCCTAACAGATTAAACTAGCCTTAAGTGCAGGTTTGATTTGTTCACAATTCAATTAAACCAAATTTCTTTGCAGATAATTAAATTGCTCAACCTAAATATATCATATTCTAAATCACACTTTCGTGCCAATTTATAAACCTAAGTCTAGATTCTAAGTGATCAAATTAGAAACTAGTATTAAACAAAATTCAAGTTGAAGAACTAATCAAGTTATGAATCCTTAACTGATTGATTTAATCTAGCAAGTCATGAAATCCCTAATGAGAATCCCTAAACCTAACTATGAATCTACTCAGACATGATCAATGAAACAAAAATCATAGTATGAATAAATTGCATTAATAAAAAGAGTCGAGAATAAAAGGGGTTCGAAATCTTCTCCAAAAGCGAAAGCAGTACAAGGTATGATCAGCCCCAAGCTCTCAAACTCTCTCTAGCTAAAAGTATAAATGTGCAATCAAAACAAAACACCAAAAACCTAATTATTAAATGATAATCACGTATTGGGCCTCTTCTGCAAATGCTAGAACTTTCTGGGGCAAAACTGCAAATCCTGAAATATTTCATTAATGCGCTGGTGCGGGTCTGTGTCGATCGACGCAAGGTAGCATCGATCGACACCCAGGTCGCCCCGAGATAGTGCATTCTGCTCCTTACGGCTTTAGCTCCAAAATTTTCCCAATAAACTCCAATATCTTCCAGAATCCCCCAAACGTGCATAAACCTAATAAACACCTGAAATGACTCGAAAGACACTACAAAAAACTCTAATATATACTTATATCATGGCTTAAAACAGGTAAAAACCATGATATATCAACTCCCCCACACTTAGCCTTTGCTTGCCCTCAAGCAAAACATAAAACCAAAATGAGGTGAAGAGGTTTGAAAACTTCAGAAACTCGTTTCATCTTAGAAGCACTACACTCAGATTCCCCTTAGTGAGCCACATGAAAAATGCACCTGCAGACATCAAGATCAACCAACTTCCCCCACACTTAGCAACTCAAAGAAGATAACAATGAAGATTGTAAAACTAGTTTCTCTTAGAACATCTAAAAAATATCTCATTTTAAGGTTTCAAGGTGTTTAATTTCAAAAGATAAATCCAAATTTTAGGTTTAAAATACTTTGTATTTTGCATTATAGTATTTACTATCATGACAAAAAAAATTGTCGGATAGCTACAATTTTTCTGTGGGAAAAAATCAGTTCTCGTGGCTATATTTCATAGCTATTTGTGGCTATATTAGACACTAAACGAGGTAGTGACTATTTTTTAAAAAATAGCCATGGAAGCTACACCGTATTTGTGGATATATTTAGATGTGATTAGCGACGATAGAGAACATAGCTGATTAGCTACAACTCATATGTGTGGCTATTCATAGCCAATCGACTATATTTTATGACTTAATATTGGTTGTAATATTTTATTGTACATTTATTAAACAAATATTATTTGCTCGGCACTCAGTTTCGGATTTTTCCAAAACTCATTGATGAAATCGGCAGCAATCTTTGGTGCGCTGTAGAGCTTCACAACGCATGTAGGGTAACAAGTGTGGTGCGGCTGGTATGATCTCACCACCATATTCTCTGATCTATTGTTGATCGATGCATATATCCTCCATTTACATTCACCCGTGATATACCATGGATTTTAGGGATTTTAACCATGGTATATGTGTTATTTATTGAGTCTTTTACTATGCTTTAGAGTCTTTTCAGGTGTTTATTAGGTACAAGCACATTTGGAGCATATTTGGTGATTTTGGCACTTTCTGGAGCTAATTGGAGTATTTGGCCGAGAGATAGAGTTCACTGTTGATATTTCCGAGCTGCAACGATCGTCACACTTATGGCATCGATCGTTGCACCAGCGAGATGGGCCAAACGACGGTTTAATGAAGAATGATGAAATTGCAATTTTGCCCATAAGTTCCTGATATTTACAAAGAAGCCCCAAAACGTGTTTTAGGATTATAATTAGGTTTTACAGCCACTTGTTAGGAAAAGCTTTTCTTACGTTTTACTCAGAGAGAGTTGAGGGGCTGATCTGGATCTCGAAAGAGACTTGATTTTGAACCCCAGTTCTTATTTGATTATATGATATTTGGTTTTCTACTTATGATATCTTCTGTCTCAATGAATATGTCTGAGTAGATCACCTGTTATGTTGAAGGATTCTCATTAGGGATTTCAGAGAATTATAGTTTAATTAATCTGTAGAGATTCATATCTGCTAGTTCTTTATCTAAGTTGTTCTTAATGCTAAATCTGAAGTAGCTAATCAGAGTTATGATGTTAGGTTGATTAATTCAGCGGAAGTTGGTTAATTTAACTGGAAAGAACCTAGATAAGCAATTAAACTATTCGCAAACGAAAGTTTGGTTTAGGATAATTGTGAACATATCAAACTTGGAATTAATGCTGGTTTAATCTGTTCGCAAACGAAAGTTTGGTTTGCTGCACTTAGACTTAGAGAATTATCGCAAAGGAATTTGGTTAATTCTATATCAGTGTTTGAGTTCTGGAACAGTTATTGATTAGATCTAGATAGATTGATTGCTTGCGTTCCTGATTTCCTGAGAACTCCTGAAACCTAACGCTACGCCTTCTTGCTTACAAACTCACTTGATTTACTTTGCTATTTCGTTTACTATTTTCACATCTGCTTCGCTTAATTTAATCTGAACTACTAATAATATATTGTGTGACTGAGAGTCCTTGTGGGATTCGATACCTTATATACTACGATTGCATTAACTGTGCACTTGCAGTAGAATAGGGATAAAACTAGGCCTATCAAGTTTTTGGCGCCGTTGCCGGGGACTCTTTGAGTTCACCGATAGATTTAGTATTAGGATTTATACTAAGCATTCTTTTTAATTTTCTTGTTTACTTACGTTCTTGTTTCTTTGGTATTGTAGGAGTCGCATTGCATCGATCGACACGGTCCTGTGTGTCGATCGACACTTGTTCGTAACTGCATCGATCGTTGCTCACCACGCATCGATCGACACAAGGCGAGAACTGATAAATTTGCAGAGGTACACTATATGGCTGGAGCCGACTCTTATGGACATACATTGGGACATCAGCAGAGACAAGGTTCTAGGCATGCTCAAGGATCAAGAAACCATAATTATACTTCCTATCTGGCACCTCCTACACAAAGGAACAAACTAGAGATGATGATAGAACAATCAATTGAAAAGCAACAGCAGAACACAGCTTCTTTCAGCTCGAAGCTAGAGAACCTGTACACTAATTTGAATGAGAAATTTGAATCCTTGAACACTCGTATGAAGCAGCTGGACACACAGATGGATCAAGTTTCAAGTTCTACCCCAAGGAAGGATTCTCAAGAAGCTCATGCCAGCAACATTCCCATTCAGGATGACACACAGATGGATCATGGATCATGTCTAGCAGTTAAGGCCGTGGAATTTGTGGAAGACAGAGGGGGATTTGATGTTGAATTACCTGAGTTTGAAAGCTTCGATGCACCTGACTCAACAGAGATTGACATGGATCTCTTGACTTGGATAGTTCAGATTGAAGCGGGACAAAGCCAAGGAGAGAAATTTGAGTCTGAGATGGCTGGAATGGACCGAGAAGCGGATAAACCCGAGACTGTAGTTGAAACCCGAGCTGAGACGACAGCATCGATCGTTGCATCACATGCACCGATCGTTGCACCCCGAAAGGAACCAGTTTCGCTCATATCTCAAGGACCTGCTAAGGAAAGAACCTACAAACCTCCATTACCATTCCCGAAAGCTCCCGTTAAGTCTAAAGATGTGGTTCAGTGCACAGTGGTGGTTGACAAGAAGATGGTGGTTCCACAAGAGCCTATTCTAACATCTTCAAGGCCTAAAACTACTCATAAACAGAAGGCTCCGAACATCAAATCTTTGCCAAAGGTAAAGCGTAAATCCTCTAAGTTTAAACCTCCTGACTCCACTGTTTTGAATGCAGGAAAGAGCGTTAAAACATCCAAGTGTCAATCTCACCCTACATTCCTCCCGACGTTCCTTGGACGACATCATGCTGCTACTGCTTACACACCACCGTGGATGATAAGGCATTCACAGAGACACTCAAAGTCTCTGTTGAAACCTCCATGATTGCGACCTCGTTTCCAAAAGTCAAGCTAATGACTTGAAACAAGCGCTGAGTGGGAGGCAACCCACTGCTAGGTTTAATTATTTTTCCTTTTCATTTTTTGGTGTTTTTCCTAAGATTTCACGTTTTTATTTGTTTTTGCTAGTTTTAGACACAGAACCCAGTCTGGAGATGTGTGACGATCGTTGCTCACATGTGCAATGGTCATTGCAATTGGTTTAAATCGAAAATAAAGGTATGTCGCGCTAAACCGGAATCAATCTGGTTCAACCAGCATCGATCGTTGCATACAATGCAACGATCGTTGCATACAATGCAACGATCGTTGCACCCACGACCAAGGTAAGTTACCTTAAACCCTTTTTCTCTTTTTCTTCTCTATTTTCTCGTCGCCGATACACCGAGAGACAAAACCACAATCGCCATTTCTTCATCGATTTCCTTGATTCAAATCAATATTTCACTAATTTTTGCATCCCCAATTTATTTCTCCTACCCATTTCTCACGAAATCAAGGTAATGCACTTCTATTTGATGATTTTCGGATTTCACTTTTAGGGTTTTAGAAATTGGAAATTTTAGATGGAATTGATGAATGCATGTTGACATGATTATGCTTTAGGTTGTTTAATGATGGATTGTTGTTGATTTTGTGGTTGATGACACGATTTAGAACGATTATGCTAACTGTTGATTGCGGCCAGAATCGCTAAGCACCGATCGTTGCACTAAAGCAACGGTCGTTGCTCTGCGATTCTGGGGAAATGTTCGAGTATTAGAAATCGCCTTGCAACGATCGCTGCCTTAGTGCAACGGTCGTTGCACGACGATTCCACAGAGAGTTGCCGAGACTGATTTGTTCAAATTTTCTGTTTTGAAGATGGCAACTCAGAATCAACCCCGCAAGAAACGAGCAACAGCCACAAGCGCCTCACGACAATACATTCCACCACCGGAATGGTTGCACAGGGATTCTGATCCTCCACAGCCGTATCATTTGGTTCATGCGACCATAGGACCACCATGGCCAAGGGCAGAGAAACTTCTGATTCAGTCTGATCGCAACTGGGGCAAGGGTATCAAGAGGATGCTCGGTACGGACGATTTCACAGAGAGGCCGCTACACGAGTACTGGGACGAATACGACACGTTGCTGTATAACGGTTGGTGTGGTATGGAGATAGCGCCAACCAAGTTCGCTGATTACTCTGTAGGAATTGTTTAGTTGATCCTGATTCAATTCACAGATTCATATCAACCTAAACATACAGATCTAGGTTCTCTTGAATAGAAACATTAGATGATCTCACCTTTTACCTGTTTGTTGCAGCGGAAGGAATAGAACAGGTCAGAGATCAGAGAGATACACCGAGGGATGAATCCTCCAAAGGCTCACACACGCGATCACAGAAAACGGCTGCTAGACCGAGCTGGTGGGAGGCGCAGGGAGAGAGGAGAATCGGCGCAGGGGGCTAGGGTTAGGAGAAAGAGATTTGGCCTTTTGTTTATTAAAAGCCTTCTCTTTCCCTTTTGGGCTTATGGGCCCAAAACACCAATCTGATTAAATCCCATTTAATCAGACCCATTAATCTTTCTCTCTTAGTACGACAAATGCCTGGCACTTTTGTCGTACTTCTGCTAAGCCGTTCCAACACATTTTCCTGTTAGCTTAGGCGTGTGACCCATATGGGATCATATAATAAAGGCAATAAGTCCAAGACTTATAGATCATGAGCGGACTCTAGCAAGCCATCATGACCCCCAGTATTATATGACTTATGTCTGATCATTGACATACTCTTACTTTCTAGAGACAGTACCGAGATTACTGGACACAATTCCAACAATCTCCCACTTGTACTGGAATCTCTCTGTATTCATAATCCTTTTGTCTCAATATCTCGATTAGTCATAAGGCAAGATTAGTGTCATCCTTATAAAGCCTAATCTTGTTTATCGGACTCTGATTTGATACTGACAATCCAAACGACTCGGGAAAGTCCGTTTGAGCATGGCCATGCATTTTCCAGTATTCAAATCTCCGATTGGCCTAGAGATATTCGCTCCATTTATATTGGAGGGACAAATCCCGTCTTGTTCCATCACTGTAAACTACTCATTTTATAATGTACCCAAACAAAGTCCTTATAACTATCGCAGAACGATAGCGTTAGACGATGATCAAAGTACATCAGTCCATGGGCAGTCACATGCATGTGAACTCAGGTCTAAGGACTATACTCTATAGTCGTAGTAAGAATCTCTTATGACACAGATATAAATATCCTGAAGAGTTCTTATAAGCGGGTCTTGTCCGGTCGTATGTTCCCAACATACACCTATGTACTGACTTTGATGCCGCGCATCTATGACACACTGAGACTTTGTCATAAGTCACGTACCAATCCAGTCTCACACGGTTGTTTGTGTTCCAGTTTCAACAACCTTCGACTAGGGACAGGATGATATAAAACATTTATCAAATATAGGGTCTCATGATCAAGCTAAATGACTTTGATGACTCAAGATCAAGTCACTTACTTCGATGACCTATAAAATGCTTCATATCATTTTGGAACGATTATTTCATCACAGTTAAAATAATCTTGAAATAATAATTTCATTAAACATAATGTTTTACAAGAACATATCAAATAACTAAAATAAAGCTCACAAAACTCCCACTCAAATTTAGATTACATTTCAATGTTTCTAATGCCTACAGCTTCAGTCAGCAACTCGAGCTTAGGCCTTGGGAGTGGCTTTGTCAACGGATCAGCGACATTATCATCTGTCGGAACTCGGCTGATCTTGACTTCCTTTCTATTAACGATGTCACGTATCAAGTGAAATCTTCTTTGAACATGCTTGGATTTCTGGTGTGATCTTGGTTCCTTTGCCTGAGCTATAGCACCATTGTTGTCACAAAACAGTGCCATAGGCTCAGCCGCATTTGGTATCACACCTAGTTCCATAATGAACTTTCGTATCCAAACAGCTTCCTTCGCTGCTTCTGAGGCGGCGATATATTCAGCTTCTGTAGTGGAATCAGCAACGGTGTCCTGCTTGGAGCTTCTCCAACTTACTGCACCGCCATTCAGACAAAAGATATAACCGGACTGTGACCGGAAATCATCTGTGTCTGTCTGGAAACTTGCGTCCGTGAATCCACTGACTTTAAGCACATCACTTCCACCGTACACCAAGAACTTATCCTTAGTATGTCTTAGATACTTCAAGATATTATTTACGGCAATCCAATGGTTTTCACCTGGATTTGACTGGTATCTACTCGTCATGCTCAATGCATAAGCAACATCAGGACGAGTACAGATCATGGCATACATGACAGATCCTATTGCAGATGCATAAGGAATATTCTTCATGCGCTCAAGCTCAGCAGCCGACGTAGGGCTCTGCTTCTTGCTTAGCGTTGTGCCATGCACCATTGGTGTGAAGCCCTTCTTGGAATCTTTCATGCTGAATCTTTGTAGGACTTTGTCAATGTTTGAGTCTTGACACAAGCCTATCAGCCTCTTAGGTCTATCCCGATAGATCCTAATTCCAAGAACGTATGCGGCTTCACCCATGTCTTTCATGGAAAAACAACTTCCAAGCCAGTCCTTTACAGACTTCAGCATTGGAACGTCGTTTCCGAGAAGCAGTATGTCATCGACATACAGAATAAGAAACACTATCTTGCTCCCACTAGATTTCTTATACACGCATTGTTCTTCTTCGTTTCTGATGAAGTCAAATTGCTTGATCGCTTCATCAAAACGAAGATTCCAGCTCCTCGATGCTTGCTTCAATCCATAAATGGATTTATGAAGCTTGCATACTTTTCCAGCATTCTTCGGATCTATGTAACCGTCAGGTTGTGTCATATACACATCCTCTTCCAGAATACCATTCAGGAAGGCGGTTTTCACGTCCATCTGCCAAATTTCATAATCATGAAAAGCTGCAGTTGCTAGTAGAATCCGAATAGATTTCATCATAGCCACTGGTGAATAGGTTTCATCGTAATCCACTCCGTGAACTTGTCTGAAACCTTTTGCCACCAACCTGGCTTTATAAATCTGGACATTTCCATCCACGTCAATCTTCTTCTTGAAGATCCATTTGCACTCGATGGCTTTTACACCAGCAGGCAAGTCAACCAACGAAAATACTTGGTTGACCGACATGGAATCCATTTCGGAATCAGTGGCCTTACGCCACTTAGAGGAATCTGGGCCCATCATGGCTTGATTGAAGTTCGATGGTTCATCACCATCAATGATCAGAAGATCATGACAGTCAGTCACGAGGAACCCTTGATATCTCTCGGGTTCGTGACGGATCCTCCCGGATCTTCGAACTTCAGGTGCCACAGGTTCAGGCTCTACAATTTCTTGTAGGGCCTCCTCCTGCTCTTCCTCATTAGGTTGAGCAGTATCCTGTTCATCTTGAATTTCTTCAAGCAGTACCTTACTCCCACTGTCTTTCTTAGAGAGAAACTCCCTCTCAAGAAAGTTACAATCCCGGGCAACAAAAATCTTGTTCTCGGAACGTAGATAGAAGTAATAAGCCTTGGTTTCCCGTGGATAACCAATGAAGTAGCATTTGTCAGATTTTGGTGTAAGCTTGTCTGAGATCAATCTCTTGACGTAGGCCTCACAACCCCAAATTCTGAGATAAGACAGCACTGGAGCTTCTCCAGTCCATAATTCATATGGTGTCTTTGCTACTGCTTTTGATGGCGCTCTATTTAGAGTGAACACTGCTGTTAGCAGAGCATATCCCCAAAGGGATATTGGAAGGTCTGTGTGACTCATCATAGATCGAACCATATCCAATAAGGTCCGATTTCTCCTCTCAGACACACCATTCCATTGAGGTGTTCCAGGAGGAGTGAGTTGGGATACAATCCCACACTCTCTCAGATGATCACTGAATTCTTGGCTTAAGTATTCTCCTCCTCGGTCGGACCGAAGAGCCTTAATGCTTTTGCCAAGTTGGTTCTGTACTTCATTTTGGAATTCTCTGAACTTCTCAAAAGATTCAGACTTATGTTTCATTAAATAAACATATCCATACCTACTGAAATCATCAGTGAAGGTAATGAAGTACTGATAGTTTCCTCTTGCATTTGTGGACATTGGGCCACACACATCAGTGTGTATCAGGCCCAATAAGTCACTGGCCCTCTCGTTAGGTTTATTAAAGGGAGCCCGTGTCATTTTGCCCATCATGCAGGATTCGCATTTCTCACATGACTCAAAGTCAAATGAGCCAAGAAGTCCATTCGAATGGAGCCTCTTGATGCGTTTCTCGCTGATGTGCCCTAAACGACAATGCCATAGAAACGTTCGGTTTTCCTCATTAGGTTTAAACCGTTTTGTATTAATGTTATATATTGGCGCGGATTGATCGAGTATGTAAAGCCCATTCGAAAGAGGGGCAGAACCATAGAACAAATTGTTGCGATTGAAGGAACATAATTTATTCTTAACTGAAAAATCATAACCTTCCAAATCCAACAAAGAAATTGAAATAATATTTCTGCTTATAGCAGGTACAAAATAACAATTATTCAGTTCTAAAATCAATCCCGAAGGTAAAGACAACAAGTATGTGCCTACAGCTAGTGCTGAAACTTTCGCTCCATTCCCAACTCGTAGCTCCACTTGTCCTTGCTTCAGCCTTCTACTGTTGCTGAGTGCCTGCATATTAGTACAAATATGAGCCCCACAACCAGTATCCATGACCCATGAGGTATTATCAGAAGTAGTTGTATTAACTTCTATAACAAAAATACCTGATGAAGAAGTCTCGAAAGTCTTCTTCTTCAATTCCTTTAGACCTTCCTGGAATTTCTTACAATCTCTTCTCCAATGCCCCAGTTCTTTGCAGAACCTGCACATGTCAGTAGGCCCAGCCTTGGACTTGGGCTTGGGCTTTGGCGTGTCCTTGTCCGCGACTTGGACAGCCTTGGCCGCTCCCTTATCCTTAGCAGAGGATTTCTTAAACCCCTTGCCCTTTTGCACCATAAGCACATTGGGGTCCTTGGCTGTTTTCCTCAAGTTGGGCTCTGCAGTCTTGAGCATTCCATGAAGCTCAGGTAGTGTCTTACTCAAGCCATGCATGTTAAAGTTCAGAATGAACTGATCATAGCTTGCAGGTAAAGACTGCAGAATGATGTCGCAGGCAAGTTCCTGGCTGATTGGGCAGTCGAGTTTCTGAAGATGATCGAGATAACCCATCATCTTCAAGACATGAGGACTCACTGCCGCATTCGCAGCCAACTTACAGTCCAAGAGGTTCTTAACTGTCTGGAACCTCTCAGTCCTAGCCTGCTCCTGAAAAAGCGATTTCAGGCTTGCCATTATCTCGATGGGAGACAATACACTTTCGAACTGTTTTTGCAGCTCAGGAGTCATTGTCACCAACATCATGTTGGAAGTTTTGGTTGATCCTGATTCAATTCTCATATTGATATCAACCTAAACATGCATTAGATCTAGGTGTTCTTATTTAGAATCATATGATCTCACCTTTTACATGTTTGTTTGGCAGCGGAATTGAGAACAGGTCAATGATCAGGGAGATACACCGAGAGATGGATCCTCCAAAGGCTCACACACGCAATCACAGGAAACTGGCTGCTAGACCACAAGGAGGCTGGCGCAGAGAGAGGAGAGAGGCGCGGCTAGGGTTGGGTTAAGGGAGAAGAGAATTGGCTTTTAGTCATTTAAAAGCCTTCTCTTTCCCTTTTGGGCTTTTGGGCCCAATCTGATTAAATTCCATTTAATCAGACCCATTAGTCTTTCTCTCTTAGTACGACAAATGCCTAGCACTTTTGTCGTACTTCTGCTAAGCCGTTCCAACATTATTTCCTGCTAGCTTAAGCGTGTGACCCATATGGGATCATACAATAAAGGCAATAAGTCCAAGACTTATAGATCATGAGCGGACTCTAGCAAGCCATCATGACCCCCAGCATTGTATGACTTATGTCTGATCACTGACATACTCTTACGTTATAGAGACAGTACAGAGATTGCTGGACACAATTCCAACAATCTCCCACTTGAACTGGAATCTCTGTATTCATAATCCCTTTCGTCTCAATATCTCGATTAGTCATAAGGCAAGATTAGTGTCATCCTTATAAAGCCTAATCTTGTTCATCGGACTCTGATTTGATACTGACAATCCAAACGACTCGGGAAAGTCCGTTTGAGCATGGCCATGCGTTTTCCAGTATTCAAATCTCCGATTGGCCTAGAGATATTCACTCCATTTATATTGGAGGGACAAATCCCATCTTGTTCCATCACTGTAAACTACTCATTTCATGATGTACCCAAACAAGGTCCTTATAGCTATCGCAGAACGATAGCGTTAGACAATGATCAAAGTGCATCAGTCCATATGCAGTCACATGCATGCGAACTCAGGTCTAAGGACTATACTCTATAGTCGTAGTAAGAATCTCTTATGACACAGATATAAATATCCTGAAGAGTTCTTATTAGCGGGTCTTGTCCGGTCGTATGTTCCCAACATACACCTATGTACTGACTTTGATGCCGAGCATCTATGACACACTGAGACTTTGTCATAAGTCACGTATCAATCCAATCTTACACGGTTGTTGGTGTTCCAATTTCAACAACCTTCGACTAGGGACAGGATGATATAAAACATTTATCAAATATAGGATCTCATGATCAAGCTAAATGACTTCGATGACTCAAGATCAAATCATTTACTTCGATGACCTATAAAATGGTTCATATCATTTTGGAACGATTATTTCATCACAGTTAAAATAATCTTGAAATAATAATTTCATTAAAACATAAATAATAATGTTTTACAAGAACATATCAAATAACTAAAATAAAGCTCACAAAACTCCCACTCAAATTTAGATTACATTTCAATGTTTCTAATGCCTACAGCTTCAGTCAGGAACTCGAGCTTAGGCCTTGGGAGTGGCTTTGTCAACGGATCAGCGACATTATCATCTGTCGGAACTCGGCTGATCTTGACTTCCTTTCTATTAATGATGTCACGTATCAAGTGATATCTTCTTTGAACATGCTTGGATTTCTGGTGTGATCTTGGTTCCTTTGCCTGAGCTATAGCACCATTGTTGTCACAAAATAGTGCCAGAGGCTCAGCCGCATCTGGTATCACACCTAGTTCCATAATGAACTTTCGAATCCAAACAGCTTCCTTCGCTGCTTCTGAGGCGGCGATATATTCAGCTTCTGTAGTGGAATCAGCAACGGTGTCCTGCTTGGAGCTTCTCCAACTTACTGCACCGCCATTCAGACAAAAGACATAACCGGACTGTGACCGGAAATCATCTGTGTCTGTCTGGAAACTTGCGTCCGTGAATCCACTGACTTTAAGCACATCACTTCCACCGTACACTAAGAACTTATCCTTAGTATGTCTTAGATACTTCAAGATGTTCTTTACGGCAATCCAATGGTTTTCACCTGGATTTGACTGGTATCTACTCGTCATGCTCAATGCGTAAGCAACATCAGGACGAGTACAGATCATGGCATACATGACAGATCCTATTGCAGATGCATAAGGAATATTCTTCATGCGCTCAAGCTCAGCAGCCGACGTAGGGCTCTGCTTCTTGCTTAGCGTCGTGCCATGTACCATTGGCGTGAAGCCCTTCTTGGAATCTTTCATGCTGAATCTTTGTAGGACTTTGTCAATGTATGAGTCTTGACACAAGCCTATCAGCCTCTTAGGTCTATCCCGATAGATCCTAATTCCAAGAACGTATGCGGCTTCACCCATGTCTTTCATGGAAAAACAACTTCCAAGCCAGTCTTTTACAGACTTCAGCATTGGAATGTCGTTTCCGAGAAGCAGTATGTCATCAACATACAGAATAAGAAAAACGATTTTGCTCCCACTAGTTTTCTTATACACGCATTGTTCTTCTTCGTTTCTGATAAAGTCAAATTGCTTGATCGCTTCATCAAAACGAAGATTCCAGCTCCTCGATGCTTGCTTCAATCCATAAATGGATTTATGAAGTTTGCATACTTTCCCAGCATTCTTTGGATCTATGTAACCGTCAGGTTGCGTCATATACACATCCTCTTCCAGAATACCATTCAGGAAGGCGGTTTTCACGTCCATCTGCCAAATTTCATAATCATGAAAAGCTGCAGTTGCTAGTAGAATCCGAATAGATTTCATCATAGCCACCGGTGAATAGGTTTCATCGTAGTCCACACCGTGAACTTGTCTGAAACCTTTTGCCACCAACCTGGCTTTATAAATCTGGACATTTCCATCCACGTCAATCTTCTTCTTGAAGATCCATTTGCACTCGATGGCTTTTACACCAACGGGTAAGTCAACCAACGAAAATACTTGGTTGACCGACATGGAGTCCATTTCGGAATCAGTGGCCTTGCGCCACTTAGAGGAATCTGGGCCCATCATGGCTTGATTGAAGTTCGATGGTTCATCACCATCAATGATCAAAAGATCATGACAGTCAGTCACGAGGAATCCCTGATATCTCTCGGGTTCGTGACGGATCCTCCCGGATCTTCGAACTTCAGGTACTACAGGTTCAGGCTCTACAATTTCTTGTAGATCCTCCTGCTGCTCTTCCTCATTAGGTTGAGCAGTATCCTGTTCATCTTGAATTTCTTCAAGCAGTACCTTACTCCCACTGTCTTTCTTAGAGAGAAACTCTCTCTCAAGAAAGTTACAATCCCGGGCAACAAAGATCTTGTTCTCGGAACGTAGATAGAAGTAATAAGCCTTGGTTTCCCGTGGATAACCAATGAAGTAACATTTGTCAGATTTTGGTGTAAGCTTGTCTGAGATTAATCTCTTGACATAGGCTTCACAACCCCAAATTCTGAGATAAGACAGCACTGGAGCTTCTCCAGTCCATAATTCATATGGTGTCTTTGCTACTGCCTTTGATGGCGCTCTGTTTAGTGTGAACACTGCTGTTAGCAGAGCATATCCCCAAAGGGATATTGGAAGGTCTGTGTGACTCATCATAGATCGAACCATATCCAATAAGGTCCGATTTCTCCTCTCAGACACACCATTCCATTGAGGTGTTCCAGGAGGAGTGAGTTGGGATACAATCCCACACTCTCTCAGATGATCACTGAATTCTTGGCTTAAGTATTCTCCTCCTCGGTCGGACCGAAGAGCCTTAATGCTTTTGCCAAGTTGGTTCTGTACTTCATTTTGGAATTCTCTGAACTTCTCAAAAGATTCAGACTTATGTTTCATCAAGTAAACATATCCATACCTACTGAAATCATCAGTGAAGGTAATGAAGTACTGATAGTTTCCTCTTGCATTAGTGGACATTGGGCCACACACATCAGTGTGTATCAGGCCCAATAAGTCACTGGCCCTCTCGTTAGGTTTATTAAAGGGGGCCCGTGTCATTTTGCCCATCATGCAGGATTCGCATTTCTCACATGACTCAAAGTCAAATGAGCCAAGAAGTCCATTCGAATGGAGCCTCTTGATGCGTTTCTCGCTGATGTGCCCTAAACGACAATGCCATAGAAACGTTCGGTTTTCCTCATTAGGTTTAAACCGTTTTGTATTGATGTTATAAATTGGCGCGGATTGATCGAGTATGTAAAGCCCATTCGTAAGAGGGGCCGAACCATAGAACAAATTGTTGCGATTGAAGGAACATAATTTATTCTTAACTGAAAAATCATAACCTTCCAAATCCAACAAAGAAATTGAAATAATATTTCTGCTTATAGCAGGTACAAAATAACAATTATTAAGTTCTAAAATCAATCCCGAAGGTAAAGACAACAAGTAAGTTCCTACAGCTAGTGCTGAAACTTTCGCTCCATTCCCAACTCGTAGTTCCACTTGTCCTTGCTTCAGCCTTCTACTGTTGCTGAGTGCCTGCATATTAGTACAAATATGAGCCCCACAACCAGTATCCATGACCCATGAGGTATTATCAGAAGTAGTTGTATTAACTTCTATAACAAAAATACCTGATGAAGAAGTCTCGAAAGTCTTCTTCTTTAATTCCTTTAGACCTTCCTGGAATTTCTTGCAATCTCTTCTCCAATGCCCCAGTTCTTTGCAGAACCTGCACATGTCAGTAGGCCCAGCCTTGGACTTGGGCTTGGGCTTTGGCGTGTCTGAGTCCACGACTTGGACACCCTTGGCCTTTCCCTTATCCTTAGCAGAAGACTTCTTAAACCCCTTGCCCTTTTGTACCATAAGTACATTGGGGTCCTTGGCGGTTTTCTTCAAGTTGGGCTCTGCAGTCTTGAGCATTCCGTGAAGCTCAGGTAGTGTCTTACTCAAGCCATGCATGTTAAAGTTCAGAATGAACTGATCATAGCTTGCAGGTAAAGACTGCAGAATGATGTCGCAGGCAAGTTCCTGGCTGATTGGGCAGTCGAGTTTGTGAAGATGATCGAGATAACCCATCATCTTCAACACATGAGGACTCACTGCCGCATTCGCAGCCAACTTACAGTCCAAGAGGTTCTTAACTGTCTGGAACCTCTCGGTCCTAGCCTGCTCCTGAAAAAGCGATTTCAGGCTTGCCATGATCTCGATTGGAGACAATACACTTTCGAACTGCTTTTGCAGCTCTGGAGTCATTGTCACCAACATCAGGCAATAAACATCATTTTCATCTGACGAATGCTTTTCCCAAGCATTGTGCAGAGTCCTGGCAGCATTGGCAAGAGGCCTCTCGGGGAGGGGATCTCGAAGGACATAATCCTTCTTCTCCTGCTTGAGGACCAGCCTCAAGTTCCTTGACCATGTCAGGAAGTTCGTTCCAGTCAGCTTCTCCTTCTCGAGAACAGACCGGATCGAGAACGTGTTTTGTGTGCTTGTAGTAGTCATATCTGAAATATATAAATAAAAAGGTTATTAGTTATATGTTCAAAATGATTAATCTCGTATTAAAGTATAATATGATTAATCATGCATTATATTCAATAACCTAAGTTACCCTCAATAGAATATAATGATTCCAAGATCCACATATAACTAAGATCAAAGTGGGCCACTGGCCGTCACCCAACCTTAGCTTATATCGGTAAGCCCTATTTCGGCTAATTATATCCGTGATATAACTCTTGGTTGTGAATCTGGGCCCGAGGCCCAATCCACCCTGATGTCTCAAGGCCCGGGACTCCCGATGGCCTAGTCAAGAAAACCGGACTATACAGTCATGTAATCATTAATGTCTGGGACTCCCAATGACATTTATGAATCACAAACCGTCTTACCCACGCAAAAGCAGACATCCTCACACTGTAAGGCCATGAATGCAATTGAATGGGCTTTGACAGCTGACATAGCCTGGACAAGACATCCAACGCTTGATATTGTTTGAGGTCCGTAGGTTTATTAAAATCATTCCCAAAATAGAAGATTACTATTTCGGGAAACTTTCTATTTGTGGAAACCTACTATTTTTAGAAACTTTCTAAAATTGGAAACTTTCTAAAACCGGAAACTTTCTAACTTTAGAAACTTCTTTAAAATCCAAAACCCGCAAATTCAGAAAATTCTATTTTAAGAAACTTTCTAATTTCAAAATTTCGGAAACTTTAATTTAAAACGACTTTATAATTTTATAAAATAGTTTTTAAATTAATCTGAAGAAAGACTCAATTAACTGGCCCAATTGTTTTAACTTCTTGGCCCGAGGCCCAAGAATTGGTCCATGTCCAAGACATGACCCAATTGTCCAATTAATTGACATAACCGGTCTGGTTCATTAAAACTGGTCTAACCAAGTTTTAATTACTACGATGACCACAATTGTCAACCGGTTATTTACTAAACCGGAATCTCTCAATTTATTTGGTCCAACCAAATCAAATTAGAAATTCCTGGTTTAGGCACTAAATCCAATATTTCTTTCGACATTGGATTTCTTATCCTGGTTTAACCAGATCTAATAAAATTATTAAAATCTGTTTATTAAACCAGAACGAAGATTTTAATTAAGTTTTGAACCGAACCATTAACCGAACCGAACCGATTGAACCGTGAAACCCTAGCTTTCGGATCAAGCAATGATCGTCCAGCCGCAAGCCGTCAACGATCCGAGATCGAGACGATGCGCAGGACAGCCGGGACAGCTCGGGACGGTTCACCGGGACGTTCGGGACGGCAGCTCGGGACGGGATGGTCGGGACGCACGGTCGCTCCACGATCGCCGAGCGATCGGGACGTGACGCGCGCGACAGCCGGGAAGCGATCGGGACGACGCGATCGATTCGATCCATCCGTCCGATCCGCATCCGACCGGTCCAATCCGACCAACCGGCCATTCCTCTCGGCCGTGATCTCTAACCGGCCAAGCCGGTCGATCACCCTTAGCCAATCAACAAAACCCGAGTCATATAGCTCGGTTTTGTGATTCAAGTGTTTGTTCAGGATTTAATTCAGTTTCTTATGTGTTTTTCTTATCAGTAATGGATTCAAAACACATCTAAACAGATTAAACAACCTAAACAATGAATCTAAACAAGAAACCTACAGAACCTGGCTCTGATACCACTGTTGGAAGTTTTGGTTGATCCTGATTCAATTCTCATATTGATATCAACCTAAACATGCATTAGATCTAGGTGTTCTTATTTAGAATCATATGATCTCACCTTTTACCTGTTTGTTTGGCAGCGGAATTGAGAACAGGTCAATGATCAGGGAGATACACCGAGAGATGGATCCTCCAAAGGCTCACACACGCAATCACAGGAAACTGGCTGCTAGACCACAAGGAGGCTGGCGCAGAGAGAGGAGAGAGGCGCGGCTAGGGTTGGGTTAAGGGAGAAGAGAATTGGCTTTTAGTCATTTAAAAGCCTTCTCTTTCCCTTTTGGGCTTTTGGGCCCAATCTGATTAAATTCCATTTAATCAGACCCATTAGTCTTTCTCTCTTAGTACGACAAATGCCTAGCACTTTTGTCGTACTTCTGCTAAGCCGTTCCAACATTATTTCCTGCTAGATTAAGCGTGTGACCCATATGGGATCATACAATAAAGGCAATAAGTCCAAGACTTATAGATCATGAGCGGACTCTAGCAAGCCATCATGACCCCCAGCATTGTATGACTTATGTCTGATCACTGACATACTCTTACGTTATAGAGACAGTACAGAGATTGCTGGACACAATTCCAACACATCAGGCAATAGACATCATTTTCATCTGACGAATGCTTTTCCCAAGCATTGTGCAGAGTCCTGGCAGCATTGGCAAGAGGCCTCTCGGGGAGGGGATCACGAAGGACATAATCCTTCTTCTCCTGCTTGAGGACCAGCCTCAAGTTCCTTGACCATGTCAGGAAGTTCGTTCCAGTCAGCTTCTCCTTCTCGAGAACAGACCGGATCGAGAATGTGTTTTGTGTGCTTGTAGTAGTCATATCTGAAATATATAAATAAAAAGGTTATTAGTTATTATGTTCAAAATGACTAATCTCGTATTAAAAATTTAATATGATTAATCACGCATTATATTCAATAACATCAGTTACCCTCAATAGAATATAATGATTCCAAGATCCACATATAACTAAGATTAAAGTGGGCCACTGGCCGTCACCCAACCTTAGCTTATATCGGTAAGCCCTATATCGGCTAATTATATCCGTGATATAACTCTTGGTTGTGAATCTGGGCCCGAGGCCCAATCCACTCTGATGTCTCAAGGCCCGGGACTCCCGATGGCCTAGTCAAGAAAACCAGACTATACAGTCATGTAATCATTAATGTCTGGGACTCCCAATGACATTTATGAATCACAAACCGTCTTATCCACGCAAAAGTAGACACCCTCACACTGTAAGGCCATGAATACAATTGAATGGGCTTCGACAGCTGACATAGCCTGGACAAGACATCCAACGCTTGATATTATTTGAGGTTCATAGGTTTATTAAAATTCATTCCCAAAATAGAAGATTACTATTTCGGGAAACTTTCCATTTTTGGAAACCTACTATTTTTGGAAACTTTCTAAAATTGGAAACTTTCTAACTTTAGAAATTTCTTAAAATCCAAAACCCGCAAATCCAGAAACTTCTATTTTAATAAACTTTCTAATTTCAAAATTTCGGAAACTTTAATTTAAAATCGATTTTATAAATTTATAAAATAAATTTTAAATTGATCTGAAGAAAGACTCAAATAATTGGCCCAATTGTTTTAACTTCTTGGCCCGAGGCCCAAGAATTGGTCCATGTCCAAGACATGACCCAATTGTCCAATTATTTGACATAACCGGTCTGGTTCATTAAAATTGGTCTAACCAAATTTTAATTACTACGATGACCACAATTGTCAACCGGTTATTTACTAAACCGGAATTTCTCAATTTATTTGGTCCAACCAAATCAAATTAGAAATTCCTGGTTTAGGCACTAAATCCAATATTTCTTTCGACATTGGATTTCTTATCCCGGTTTAACCAGACTTAATAAAATTATTAAATCTGTTTATTAAACCGAGACGAATCAATTTTAATTAAGTTTTGAACCGAACCATCTAACCGAAATCGAACCGGTCCATCACACCCAAAACCCTAACCGGTCGAGACTTGTCCAAGCCGCAAGCCATCATGCTCGGCCGAGACGTGATCGGGACGGTTTTGCTGCGTGATCGGGACGATCGTTCGGTATGCTCGGGACAGGGACGAGACTGCTCGGGTCAGGCGGGAGAGCCGCGATCATTCCACGCCAAGCAGGAAACGATCGGGACGCCGGGACGATGCGGAAGCGATCGCGATCGCATGATCCGATCCGCTCGATCATTCCGTCCGCTCTCACGCTTGCTCTCGGTCGATCATGCGATCGATCATGGATCGATCCATGCATCAAACTCGTCGGCCGATCACAAAACATGTCATATAGCATGTTTTGCGATTTGATTTAGTGTGTTTAGGATTCAAATTCGTTTCTTAAGTGTTTTATCTTATCAATAGTTGATTCAAAACACTTCTAAACAGATTAAACAACCCAAACATGAATCTAAAACAAGAAATCCTAAGAACCAATGGCTCTGATACCACTGTAGGAATTGTTTAGTTGATCCTGATTCAATTCACAGATTCATATCAACCTAAACATACAGATCTAGGTTCTCTTGAATAGAAACATTAGATGATCTCACCTTTTACCTGTTTGTTGCAGCGGAAGGAATAGAACAGGTCAGAGATCAGAGAGATACACCGAGGGATGAATCCTCCAAAGGCTCACACACGCGATCACAGAAAACGGCTGCTAGACCGAGCTGGTGGGAGGCGCAGGGAGAGAGGAGAATCGGCGCAGGGGGCTAGGGTTAGGAGAAAGAGATTTGGCCTTTTGTTTATTAAAAGCCTTCTCTTTCCCTTTTGGGCTTATGGGCCCAAAACACCAATCTGATTAAATCCCATTTAATCAGACCCATTAATCTTTCTCTCTTAGTACGACAAATGCCTGGCACTTTTGTCGTACTTCTGCTAAGCCGTTCCAACACATTTTCCTGTTAGCTTAGGCGTGTGACCCATATGGGATCATATAATAAAGGCAATAAGTCCAAGACTTATAGATCATGAGCGGACTCTAGCAAGCCATCATGACCCCCAGTATTATATGACTTATGTCTGATCATTGACATACTCTTACTTTCTAGAGACAGTACCGAGATTACTGGACACAATTCCAACATACTCAACCTGCAAGGGTCTCGGCATAGACACGCAGGTTATGAAGCTGTGCAGAGGCATTGGTCTGGGGACAATGCCGATGCAGCCTTACGATTTATACCCAGAGCTGGTGAGACAGTTGCTTGCCACATGCAGGGTTGTCTACCCGAACCCGGACAGCATGGATGCTCGAGGAGGCACTTTCACTTTCATGTGTCTCGGCGCCAGGTATCGAGTATCCCTTCTCGATATCTGTAGGATTTATGGGTTTAGCATTGAGCAGCCACACACCGACATGACCCTTCCATGGGAACCAGCAGAGGCAGTGCAGTTCTGGCAGTACATTGGTGGTGGACGGTATCACTCACGGACTACGCCTGTTATTCAGGTTAGGCATCCGGTTCTCAGGTATGTCTTGCGTATCTTGGGACGCACTCTATTGTGCAAGCATGAGGCCAACAAGATGCGCAAGAACGAGTTGGAGTTTCTATTTAGAGGACTGACAGAGCAGTTCAGGAGTACTGATGTGAGAAACCCGGCTAGGAAAGTCAACCTGGGAGCCGTATTTGCTCATCATCTTTGCGAGCTGCAGAAGAAGCCTTATGAAGGCGCGCGCAAGGAGACAGTAGGGAGTCTTCTCACTCCTATTTTCAGACACTGCGGGATCCCTATGAGGGATACAGAGTGCGTTACTGAGCGCGAGTTCTTGGATCTCAGTCACTTGCAGAGTGCTACGTGGCTGAAAGAGGGGCGAGTGTGGGTCTACCACGACCCTGAGGATACACAGTATGGCATCGATCTTCCTGCTGCCAGGTATACTCGGATCGATACCATTGATGCTTTGAGTTTCCACCCTCCCGCTAGCGCTCGACGTGCAGTGCCTACCATGGCTCATCCGCTGGGAGAGCCTTCCACACGAGCTTCGACCTCTGCTGCCCCTGCACCTGCTGCTGCTCCGGTTGATATCGGTCCTTATCCTGAGATGACAGTACCCTACGGTGGTATGTATGAGGCTGAGTGGAGAGAGCGTAGTGATGGGATATGGAAGACTATGTGGGAGTGGATGCGTGGTTGCACTTGCAGGAGACAACCACCAGTTCATCAGCCCGTACCCGTTTCTCGACGCAGACGACGATCCCCGAATCCTCCTCCCCCGACTGATACTGATCCCGCAGCTGAGGCAGCCGATGACGATGCACTGTATGGTGGGATAGATGATGTGAGCGAGTGAGCGTAGTCTCCATGTCCAGACTTTCGGTTCTGTATTCTGACTTTTTCTTTTCCTTTGCACTTTTCTCCTTTTGATTTTTAGGACTCTACTATGTTTGGATGATTTGTACTTTATTTGGTACATCTTTTGCTTCGATTTTACTATGTTTCTAGTGTTTTCAGCCTGCAGGTTTTTAAAAAATTGACATAAACCGACGGACTAACCTGCTAACTAGCTGTCTGATCCGGTATGCGCATTGCAACGATCGTTGCTGCTTTGAGCAACGATCGACACCCAACAAAATCGCCTAGCAACGATCGACGCACCTAGTGCAACGATCGGTGCTTGAGCGACCGAGGTAAACCCGACAGAACTAAAACATCCATTAACAATTTTTCTTTATTTTTACCAATCCTTCGCTTGACACTACTGGGGACAGTGTGTCTTAAGTGTGGGGGAGGTGCTACTAACTTTTGTTTTCTGTTTTCTTAAGAGTCAGTCCATTTTTTAAGCTACTAACTTTTGTTTTCTGTTTTCTTAAGAGTCAGTCCATTTTTTAAAAAAAATTTGTTTTATTGAGTCAAAATTGTTTAAGTAAGAAACTATGATTTTCTGAGAAGATTTACAAGACTTGCAGGAACTTAAGTAACCATTGGGATGAAGTTGCAGGATCTATCTCTGACTATTAGAAAACCCCAACACAGATCAACCTACTGGGAACACCCACATCACTTCAGGTATCAGAGGATCCTTTTACTGACTTCAACTTAATACTGACTTAGATTTCTCACCTAAGGGCTTGGTATACTTTGTGTCGGATTCCCTTGTTAGTTCTGACACAGCCTGTCAACCTATCCTATTTAGTTCCCTTCTCCCCTTCTATAAAGTAAAAAAAAAATAATAATAATAATAAACTGAGGATGAGTTAGTAACTCCGAAGTGTTCATGGGAATGGTAGCAAACACTATTTTCTCTCATGTGATCCATGGAATGTGTCCAAAGTACACCCCATAACGGGAAGAACACTGATAAAAAAAATAAAATGATACCCAATGGGGAAAAATCAGTTGTTAAAGAAGGGAAAGAGAAGAAAGGGACTAGAGAAAGATAGTATGGTGGTCTAGAGCTGATAAGGTAAGAATCTATGTGCCCTTTGATCGATACTCCTTAGGTGAGACCTCACTTAAATACTTGCAGAAGTCAGTAGGGAGAATTTGAATGCTTGAATGTGATTGTGGAGTTTACTTAGGACAGTTGCTAAGTGTGGGGGAAGTACATGTTGGTCTTGATATCCTGTGATTGATTCTTTCAGTGGTTTACTAAGGGGAATCTGAGTGTTGTTGCTTCAATGCAAAAAGAGTTTCTGAAAAGTTTTCAAACCTCTTCACCAAGCTTTAGTTCTCTGTCTTGCTTGAGGACAAGCAAGAGCTAAGTGTGGGGGAGTTGATATACAATGGATTTTAGGGATTTTAACCATGGTATATGTGTTATTTATCGAGTCTTTTACTATGCTTTAGAGTCTTTTCAGATGTTTATTAGGTACAAGCACATTTGGAGCATATTTTGTGTTTTTGGCACTTTCTGGAGCTAATTGGAGTATTTGGCCGAGAGATAGAGTTCACTGTTGATATTTCTGAGCTGCAACGATCGTCACACTTATGGCATCGATCGTTGCACCAGCGAGATGGGCCAAACGACGGTTTAATGAAGAATGATGAAATTGCAATTTTGCCCATAAGTTCCTGATATTTACAAAGAAGCCCCAAAACGTGTTTTAGGATTATAATTAGGTTTTACAGCCACTTGTTAGGAAAAGCTTTTCTTACGTTACGTTTTACTCAGAGAGAGTTGAGGGGCTGATCTGGATCTCGAAAGAGACTTGATTTTGAACCCCAGTTCTTATTTGATTATATGATATTTGGTTTTCTACTTATGATATCTTCTGTCTCAATGAATATGTCTGAGTCGATCACCTGTTAGGTTGAAGGATTCTCATTAGGGATTTCAGAGAATTATAGTTTAATTAATCTGTAGAGATTCATATCTGCTAGTTCTTTATCTAAGTTGTTCTTAATGCTAAATCTGAAGTAGCTAATCAGAGTTATGATGTTAGGTTGATTAATTCAGCGGAAGTTGGTTAATTTAACTGGAAAGAACCTAGATAAGCAATTAAACTATTCGCAAACGAAAGTTTGGTTTAGGATAATTGTGAACATATCAAACTTGGAACTAATGCTGGTTTAATCTGTTAGTTCTCGCAAACGAAAGTTTGGTTTGCTGCACTTAGACTTAGAGAATTATCGCAAAGGAATTTGGTTAATTCTATATCAGTGTTTGAGTTCTGGAACAGTTATTGATTAGATCTAGATAGATTGATTGCTTGCGTTCCTGATTTCCTGAGAACTCCTGAAACCTAACGCTACGCCTTCTTGCTTACAAACTCACTTGATTTACTTTGCTATTTCGTTTACTGTTTTCACATCTGCTTCGCTTAATTTAATCTGAACTACTAATAATCTATTGTGTGACTGAGAGTCCTTGTGGGATTCGATACCTTATATACTATGATTGCATTAACTGTGCACTTGCAGTAGAATAGGGATAAAACTAGGCATATCAACCCGCTACACACTCTGCTGCTACTTTCTTTCTTTCAGATCTTTTGAAACGAATGTTCCACTTCTCTTTCACGGCGTACTTCTCCACTCTCTCTCTCTAAACTTCTCTTGTGTAGCAAATGCTTGACCTACATAAAACTCGATTTGAGCTCCATCATCATCTGAATCATCATTGTCGACATAATCATCTTCATAGAAGTTGGTCTTCTCACCATCACTCTGGTTCCTCTTCTTCTTCATCCCCTCTAATAAGAACATCATCTAAGTATGGGTCATCAACTCTGACCACATATAGATTCATGTTCTCAAGCTCCGTTGAGTGAGTCACCATTTCCACAACATCTCTATCACAACAAGCATCTTTCCTATTCTGTTTCATGACACCAGATGAAAAGTAGGAGAACTTGCTCATATTCTCCGGAAATCCCACACTCGATACAATCTCTGTTAGCATGGCGAAACATGGCGTGTCAAAATCCACCCTACATCATCGTCTAGAACCACCATTGTACGACCATCTGCTGCCCAGTAACCTCCAATATGCAATCGGAAAAGATTGTTCTACAAACAAATGATAGCCGATTGTTAGTGACAACATTATCACGATTTCAATAACAACATCAAGCACGATTTTATCCCAAATTTCAGAAAACTCAAGACACAAACTATTTAAACCCGTCGATTCAAACACCATAATGTTTTGGTCCCGTCGAGGATTTGGGCTAACTCTATACACAAAACTATTTGGGTGTTTTGATCGATTTGTCGAGGATTTTGGGTATTAAACCCGTCGATTCAAACATCGTAACGGTTTGTTAAAAAGCTTGCCGTTTTTAGACAAAAATCATACTGTTTTTATAAAATTAATTAAACACCGCGTTTTAGTTAACGACATAGATTAAGTTTTAAATATGTTTAAGATGGAGGGCTTAATTCGTTAAGAGAATTAAAGTTGAGGGGGTTTATATCTGAAATAAAATTAATTTGGGGGTTTTACCCGAACCAAACAGTTAGAGGGTTAACATACAAAAAATCCAAATAATTAATATTTTCCTTGGATCAAAATGCCTAACAACATCAAAAACAACTTTCGTATAATACATAATTTTAGAAATGCCTCTACATGTAAATATCTCTTTTTATTTTAGAAATCAATTTCTTTGAAGAATACTTAAATTTCCAAGTTACAAAATAGTTATATAGATAAGCCCAATACTTACGTTGGATCATGGGCCCATTTATAAATTAGGTAGACGAGGCCTGATTCGAATGGACACGTGGCAACAAACAACCGCCGATAGAGAAGGAAGCTGACGTGGCGAATTTATGGTCAAATCAAAATTAGGGCGTAATGTAGTTCTCGCAATTTAGGGTTTTCTTTTGGCTGTTTCCTCTCTAGACGAAGCGAACGGTTTCGAGTTTTTCCTTTTATTTCTAATCTAATGGCGCAGGACGATCAATCGGCGGCGAGATCTACCGGAAAGGTTAATTGGTTTAGCGATGCTAAAGGCTATGGTTTCATTGCTCCAGATGATGGCGGAGAGGAGCTTTTCGTTCATCAGTCTTCAATCGTCTCCGATGGCTTCCGAAGCTTGACTGTTGGTGAATCGGTGGAGTACGCCATCACGCTTGGCAGCGATGGGAAGACGAAGGCCGTCGATGTCACTGCTCCTGGTGGCGGATCTCTCAGTAAGAAGGAAATGAGCTCCCGCGGAAACGGCGGTTGCTGTTTCAGTTGCGGCGAGGTTGGCCATATGGCGAAGGATTGCGTCAGTGGTGCCGGTGGAAAAAGCTTCGGAGGCGGTGGTCGCAGATCCGGTGGCGAAGGTTCTTGCTACATGTGCGGTAATGTAGGACACTTCGCTAGGGATTGTAGGCAGAACGCTGGTGGAAACAGTGGAGGCGGCAGTGGCGCGTGTTACAGTTGCGGAGAGGTTGGTCATATGGCAAAGGATTGTCGTGGTGGTGCCGGTGGAAACAGATACGGAGGCGGTGGCCGTGGATCTGGCGGTGAGGGATGCTACACGTGTGGTGATGTGGGTCATTTCTCTAGGGATTGCAGGCAAAACGCTGGTGGAAACGTCGGAGGTGGCGGTGGAAACACTTGTTATACCTGTGGCGGATTTGGCCACATGGCGAGAGTTTGCACAAGCAAAAGACCATCTGGTGGTGCTGGTGCTTGTTACGAATGTGGTGGAATTGGTCATTTGGCTCGTGATTGTGATCGTAGAGGAAGCGGAAGAGGAGGTGGTGGCGGTAGTAGTGGCAAGTGTTTCACCTGCGGCGAGGAAGGTCACTTTGCAAGGGAATGCTCTTCGCTTGCTTAACAAAAAGAAGAGTAATGTTGATAAAATTCTTTGTTTTCTATTAATCCACCTGATCCTTTCGGTTTTTTTTTATATTTATTTATTTACAATAGTGTGATAGCTAGAGTCGTTTCGGATGATGTTTTGGAATGTTTATTGGGAGTTTGATATCTCTATGCTGGTCTTATGACTGGTTCTTGCAAATCTATTCACTGTTTTTGTTGATGCATGCCATACATTGAATGATATGTGTGAGTGCTTTAGTTGGTGTTTCTGTTGTCTTTCTTTTATAATTGGTGTGATGTGATGGTCTTTGACAACGGGTGTGATGTTGATGGTCACTTCCGTATACAAAGGTTGAAACTTGCTTTTAAAGTGGCTATGCATTTCCACCATCTTACTAGATAGAGATCAGTCCCAATTCTTTATTGCTTCTTTTTTGTTGTAGAGCTTGTTCTCGGACATGATTTAGCTTCAAAAAGGTTACAATATTTCTATTGCATTACTGTTTTGTTACTCTTTATGAAACGAACCCGCTGTTTTTGGTATCCTTTTCTCTACTACGACAGTTGCAAACTTTAGGGATCGATCCGATATGAATAGGCGTTTGTTCTTCCTTCGATCTTTTTCTCTTTCTATCCGTTAGTTATGAACTTCTGACTAGCACAGTCCAAAAGTTTGTGTTGGAGCTACATCAAGCAATTATCTTGTATGTATCCGTTTTCATCATCTCTGGTGGACTTTTAATCCCTGTCCTACCTTGGTTTCGCGAAAAGTAAAAGCTTTAATTATTTTGGTTAAAATCGGTTTATTTTGGTTTATTTTTTAAAAAAAAAACTTCGTTTAACCGAACCCGAACCAAATTAAAAATCGAAAATATTTTTTAAAGCCACCGAACTTAATTAACCGAATCGAACTTAATTAACCGAACCGAACGTTCGGTTCGGTTAAAAGTCCCAGGGCAGGCTTTAACGATTGGGTAATAACTTTCAGGCGAGAGAACTCAACAATCTAATCTATTAAAACAGGAAGGTTTGTCATAGTACATAAATGTTGTTCCCGAAATTTGCTCTTGATATTATTAGGATTTGTAACCTTCATTAAGGGTAAAACTGTAAAACAATTTATATTTGATTTATTATCTCTACAATCCATGTTTCCAAACAAGACATTTATTAAACATGTAGCCAAACAACCAAAATATAATGGGTCCCACTTTCCTAATTAATTAAAATCAAAACAAATTAATTGATAAATATAATTAATAATTTATACATCAATTATTATATATAAATTAAGATTCTCTAATTTATGATTTAATTCAAAATATATTTATAATATATTTTAATATCTCTTTATTTTGTTTCAAATATATATATATATATATATATATATATATATATATATATATATACACATATTACGATTGATGTTTTTACGATTGTACTTTTTAGCAGGTTTTTCCATCAAACTGAAAAATATTTAATTAATTAAACGGGTTGAAAAATTAATTAGCCAATCTCGATTATAAATTTTCTATAAAAAAATTCGCATATAGTAAATAATTTCAGTTGATATATTTTAAAATTAATAAAATATTAAAATGATTTCATACTTATATTATTCAAATATTTGAAGCGTCAAATTATGCTTTATGTTTGAATGAAGTTTTTAACGGATAGTTCCATCAAATTTGCAAATTATATATACGACTACAACATGTATTTTATAAAATAATATTTTAGATAAATAAAACAACAATTAAACATATACCACATAATTTTTACAATAGTTGTTTTCACATATATATATTTTTCCAAACTATGATCTTACGATACAACACAGATTAAAATATATAATGCGAAATCGTTATTTTAATCTCTTAATCCTTACGATATATCTCCTCCAAATAACACATAATTCATTTAAAAAACTAAATTGATAACTCACTGTTTATAATGTTGGTTAAACAATTATAATCAAAATTAGATTACATAATTAAAAATCTAAATTACTATTAACAAAATGAATAAAAAGTAAAATTTGTAAAGAAAATTATACCCGCACTTAGAAGTGCGGGTCAAAATCTAGTGCAAATTAAGAAAGCACATCAATTAAAATGCAAAACGAAATATTTTGATTAAAATATATATATATATATATATATATATATATATATATATATATATATATATATATATAATAACTTGGCTCGTAATCTAAAGAAGAAGAAAAATCTCCATTCCAAATCTCTATTTTAAGTTTTTAATGTGAATGTTGAAATAAAGGAAAACATTAATAAACAAGTCAGCGGTTCTGACTATGGCATCAGACATAGAGGATCATGTAAGGATTTTGTTAATGTCTCTTTTCTCTTTGTGATTACATTTCTCATCAATGGTTGTTTAAGCACCACTTTCACCGTCATTAACCAATGCAACTACACCATCTGGCCGGGACTTCTTTCGGATGATGGAACTGCCCCTTTATCCACCACCGGTTTCTCCTCAAACCCATCGGAGTTACGAGTCATCTCCATACTCGCCTTATGGTCTGGCCGCATATAGGCTTGCACGCTCTACATTCAAAATGCCACCACCGGGAAAATCACTTATGTCACAGAAGACTGCGACACATCCCAAAGAATGCTTCGGCGCCAGAGCCAACCCTCCGACTACATTAGTCGAATTCACACTCAACAACGCTGGAAATCTCAATTTCTACGACATTAGTCTTGTGAACGTTACAACGTCTCGATAGTAATTGTTCCTCGCGGCAGAGCTAATGTGGAGACAGTAATTGCAATTTGCAACACACGTGACTGATCTCATTGGTATGTGTCCTGCTTAGCTAAAGAATGGTTGACGCCGCTACTAGAATGTCACTGGCATACAAGAGCGCTTGAAAGCATTTGGACCGCCGTTTTAACTGATGGAAATTTGTTATGAAAAAATTGATTGTTCTTCTATCTAAAACATTGAATGAAGAAAAACAAAGGATCTATGTCTCTGTAAATATTTAATCTTTAAATTTATATGAGTTATAGAGAAATCTCAATAGTGTTTAACACTAGTTCATGCTCGTAATATCCGAAAATCCTAAAAGAAACCAAAAGAACAAATCTTTTAAGTATAAGAAGAATAATTGACAAAAAAAAGTATTAGAAGAATATGGAAGAACACCCAAACAATATATTTAAAAGACTTTTAGAAAGAGAAAACAATGGAACTTATGATAAACATTCTCTCTTTAAATTAGTTAAAGGGACGAGGAGATATTTACAGTCTTCCAAAATATATTACAAAATATCTTAGATTATTCTACTAACCTTTTTACTTCTTCAATATTTTTATTACTCTCTAAAAACTCTTTTAATGGTGACAAAAAAAAAGAGACTCTTCTAATACAATATCTAGACTTTTATCTTACAACATCTAGATTTTTATACACAATTATTTGTTGGAACAATTATTTAATAAAGACATGTTGATATATGAGTTTTATTAAAATGTGTTTGTGTGAAAAGAAATGTGTTGAGCCCATAAAGATAGGGAAGAGAAATTTTTCAATTTGTGGAAACTTGCTAGACAAGTAAATTTCTAATTTGTGGAAACTTGTTAGACAAGTAAAATTTCCAGTTTGTGTAAACTTGCTAGACAAGTTAAATTTCCATTTTGTGAAAACTTGTTAGACAAGTAAATTTTCAATTTGTGAAAACTTGCGAATCATATATAATGGACCCCCTAAGCCTCTCTTGTATAGCATCCAGAACGAAAATCACACAGAGAAATACACAAATAAAAGTTCCTTCAATTCTCTTCTGTTTTTAGGTTTAATGTCTAATTTCGAGAGTATCGTAGTTCATATGTTCGACAGAACCGATATCGAGTGTTACGATACAGTTTCATATGGTTGTATACTGGGGCTCATGAATCTTGATTTAACCTGTCACACTACGGGTGATTCTTTGAGTTAAGGAAAGAGATCAAATCTCGCCTCCATATATTCTGATTTCTACTCCTTCTGTCAGATTGTTTTGATATCGTTTCCTTAACGCTTATGTTTTATTCGTGATTAAATCGCTTTTAACGTAGTGCTGTAAATTTTGGTTCTACAATCTTAACTCAAAGAAATCCGTTTCTGTTATATCAACATCAAACAGATTTTAATCACGAGTAAATAAACGTTTTTCAAACAATTTCTCTTCCGCTTATGATACTAAGAACGTTATCAACGCTAAATGTAGCAAGTATTCGTTAATGTAGAGGCGGATTAAAACCTGATTTCAAAACGGTCTTGAAGGTAAAATGCAGCGTATATCGCGAATCGTTTCATAGCGATCTTCGTGATTAATTTATGCGTTTCATACAAGTTTATTGATTGCGATCGATAAACTGTTTTCCTGCGATTTCTGGATGGTTTCTAATCGTTAGAATCGCAGTTTATTGAAACATAAACCCGATTATCAAACGTGTTCTAAACACTTCGACGAATGCTCTGCTGAGATTCGATGTTGAGAATGCGCTTTTAGGGGTTCTAATCGGTTCGATAACGGTTTGTGTAAATTGCGATTTAAATTTCGTATCGAAGCAAAGAGTTTATTCAGATTTTGATCGAATTCTCTTTCCGTTTAAGTATCTATTAATTAAAACGGTATTGATTAGGGTTTCGAGAAACCCTAAATATGTCAACGATATAATCGTTTATGAGATAGGCTGGATCTTAGTCTGGTTCTCTTTGGTTTAAGGATTTTAGTTAATTGGTCAAAGTAAGTGGACCAATTGAGCTAATTTGCTTACGATTATTCCACGAACTGGATAATCTTCAACAATAAAGCAATTTATTCTAATGGATAAAATTGTCTTACAATTGTCTTTGCATTGTTTAAAGTGATTAATCACTAGTAAAGTGATATGTTGGGGGGTTTTGGTTAGTATATTAATTCAGTTTTGTTCTCGTTAACGGACTTGAATTTCAATGTAGCTAGCCACACTTATGTGATTAGCAACGGATCAAGTGAGACGATACTCCAAATTGCGCTTTGGAAGAGGCCAGCCACTTGTGATCCCATGTGTCTTATGAACTAATATGAAGTTCTTGAGAAGACGTCACAAAAGTGACAAGGTGAATCATAATGCTAACTCATTGCAAAGAAAAGAGAATTGCTCAAGCCAATTTGATCAAGATAGCATGTGTGGTGTTATCTTTAAAGTCAATATTGAAGGAAATTGGGCCAATTCTAACAGTTTCAGAATTCCATCAAGTTCCTGAAGCCTAGGATCTAGGGTTTAGTTAATTGAATCCTTACCGATGATCTCGTGTTTACCTGGAGATTTGCAGCGGAATAATGAACAGGTAAGTGAGATCTCTAGCGCCTCTACTGCAGTCCACACGCACACAAGCTGGAATCCGCCGGGATGCTAGTGCCGGGAATCGGATCTCCTGGGAATCCCTGTGTTTTAGAGGTGGCTGCGTTTTCTGTCAAGAAAAAGTCTCAACAACGGCTAGGGTTCCAGGTCGTCCATATTGTTGGAATTCCTAGCAGTTCCTAATCCGATTAGGCAACCCTAAGTCTGAATTTCGAGCCTAGGATCTCAGGGTTTAAGTAATTGAATCATGGATCTCGTGTTTACCTTGTTCTGGCAGCGGAAGATGAATCAGGTAAGACAATATCAGGAGCGATTCAGATGCCTCGCCTCTATCGTAGTCCACACGCACACAACCTGGAACGCCGGGATGCTAGTGCCGGATCTGGGATTCGACAAGAGAGAGTTTCTGTTTTTCTGATCAAGAAATCTGACGGCTTTTTGGGTTCAGGTCGACCATATAATCCTATAAATACGACCTGTTATGACTGAACCATTTTTCGGGTTTAACCGAAAAGGTCTAAGTCATAAACTAAAACATCAGTTTCGGAATCGACCCTGTGTCGATCGATACACCAACTGTGTCGATCGACACACCTCTCTTTAATCGATATTGATATGTATCTAATACATATCATCCTGATCATCACCATGATGATCATTCCCATATATAAGCTTCCAGATTACTTAGGTGTGTGACCCTATAGGATCATATGATACTGGCAGTAAGTCTACAACTTACAGACTGCAAGAGGCTTCTAGCAAAACATTACAACCGCCCAGTATCATACAACATGTCTGATCTCGACATACAACTATCGTTAGAGTAAGTACAATGTGATTTAAGGACATAATCCCAACACATATAAGCCTTTATATAGACCTGGAATGACTAAAACCGATCATTGGATAAATCCAAATTCGTTTAAGTCATCAAACCGAAACATCAGGTTCGAAACCCGATCTGTGTCGATCGACACACCCAATGGTGTCGATCGACACACCTCTTAAAACTCGAATTCAATGTGCATACAATGCACATTGACCAGACCATATGCCAATGATCAATCTCATACAAAGTGTATCCAGCTTGCTTAGGTGTGTGACCCTGTAGGTTCACATAATACTTGCAATGAGTTACAACTCATAAGTCATAAGCGGCTTCTAGCAAAACATTATGATCACCTAGTATTACATGAATTGTCCGATCTTGACAATACAACTATCTATCATAGTTAGTACAATATGATTTCAGGACATAATCCCAACAATCTCCCACTTGTACTGGAATCATCTATTCCCAAAATCCCTTCGTCGCTATATCTCGATATGGCATAAGGCAAGAAACTGTGTCATCCTTATTATAGCCAACATCATGTTCATCGAACTCCTGATTTATACTGATAAAAACAAACGACTGACAATCACCTCGTTTGAGCACGGCCATGCATTCTCTCAGTATCAAATCTTCGATGGGCCCTGAGATATTTATCTCCTGTTATATAGGAGGGACAAATCCCTTCTTGTTCCATCCCTGTTTCTACACACACTTCATGATACGCCTAAGCAATGCCGTTATAGCCACCAGTTACGGAACGACGTTTGACAAGGTCAAAGCGTACCAATTCACATGCTAGAAAGCATGATGAACTCAGGTCTAAGGACTATACTCTATAGTCGTAATGAGAACCTCTCATGACACTGATATAACTATCATGTAGAGTTCTCATTAGCGGGTCATGTCCGATCATATGTTCACCAACATATATCTATGTGATTGACGTTGATACTCATATCAATGACTCCATGAAACTTAGTCACCGTCACCTCACATACTAGTCTTAACGGTTGTTAGTGTCCCACTTTAACAACCTACGACCAGGGACAAACATAATTTTATGTCATATTTCACTTATAGGGTTTCATGATCAAGTCCTCAACTTGATGACCTATAAAATGAACATAAAATACTTTGGGACCATTATTTAATTATCCATTGATCAAATAATGTTGATGTCAGTTTTTTCATAAACATGACCATAGCATGTCTATGTGAACATCATAACTAACATAACTCCCACTAGAATCAAGACCACGTCTTCAGATATCTAGTACCTACAGCAATAGTATAAAACTCGTGCTTAGGTTGTGATAGAGGCTGCGGTGTTCTTGCTTGGAACCATTCCAACAAACCATACCGCCATTCATTAATAAGCACTATTCTACGGTCCTCTGCTTGGAGCCCTTCCAACAGATAGCACCGCTACACAGACAAAGAGACATAACCAGGTGGGAACCGGGACGTCTTTGTCCGTCTAACTACTTTTAACAAATTCGCCACTTCCTCAGTTGAACAAGAACCTATCCTTAGTGTTCCTCAAACACTTGGGATATTTCTTACAACTGTCCAGTGACTTTTACCGGAATGTATTGGTATCTTCTCGTCATGCTTTATGCGTAAGCTGCATCTAGACGAGCGCAAAATATGACATTCATGATGGATTCTATTGCAGAAGCATAAGGAATCACACTCATACATACTAGCTCAGCCAGTGTCCAAGACACTTCATCTTGCTAAGATTACTGCCATAAGACCTTTGGTGTGAAGCCATTCTTGGAATCATGCATATTGGAACTGTCCAATTCCTTATCAACATAAGGATTCTGACACGATCCAATTAGCCTACCCCAATCCATTTCAATAGATCCTTATTCCAAGAACTCACGCGGCTTCTCCCATGTCTATCGTTGAAAATGACTTCCGACCTAAGTCACATAAGACTTAAGCGACGGAACGTCGTTTATGAGAATAAGTATGTTATATACATACAGTGTGAGAAATGCAACTACGCTCCCACTAGTATACTTGTAAATGCACGGTTCCTATTCGTTCTTGATCAAGTCAAAACTTTTGACCGTTTTAACAGAACGTAGATTCCAACTCCAAGATGTTTGCTTCAATCCAGAAATGGATCGGTGAAGCTAACATGCATACCTAGCAAATTTTCGGAGTTGGGGCTCACCATCGCTCCTTTGAATTTCGCAGGCTCGTCACTTTTCAATGATCAACAGATCACGGCAATTGGTTACGAGAAATCACTCTCGGGTTAGTGACGGATCCATTGGGATCTGCGAAATTCAGGCTCCACAGGTGTAGGTCCTACAACACTTTGTAGATCCAACCGCTGCTCTCCCATAACAGGTTGAGCAGCCACCTTTGTTTCTCGAATTTTTTCTAGCTGTACTTCTACTCCCACTGTTTTCTTGGAAATAAACTTTCTATCTAGAAAAACAGAGTTCCGAACAACAAAACTTTGTTTTCGGATTGGTTGTAAAAGTAATAAGCCTCGGTTTCCTTAGGACAACCAGCGAAGTAGCACTTATCAGATTTGGGTTCAAGGTTGTCTGTTGTCAACTGCTTTGCATAAACCTTGCAATCCCAATTAATCAGGAAAACATACTTGGAAAACTTCCAGTCCACATCCAATGTGGTGTCTTTCAACTGATTCTGATAGAAACCTATTTGGCGTAAATACATACATTTCTAGAGCGTATTTCTAAAAGGATCATGGAAGATTCGTGTGACTCATCATTAATCGGAGAAAATCCAATAAGGTCCGATTCATTCTCTCGGAAATACCATTCAGGTTTTCCAGGAAAAACGAGCTGTGAGACGACTTCTCACTCACTTAGATGATCACTCAATTCTTGACTCAAGTACTTTCTTCCGTGATCTGATCGAGGATCTTTAATACTTTTGTCATATTGGTTCTATACTTCATTCTGGAACTCCTTTGACCATTTCAAAAGATTCCGACTCGTGTCTCATCAAATGAACACATCCATACTTACTGAAGTCATCAATAAAGGTAATGAAGTACTGAAGATTTCCTCTGGCACTAATGCTCATCGGGCCACATACATCAGTATGTGTAAGTCCCAATAAGCCTCTGGCCCTTTTCTTTAGCTCTGCTAAAGAAGCCTTAGTCATTTGGCCCAGTGAGCAGAATTCATATCTCATATGATTTATAATCAAATGAGCCCATAAAGCCCACAACTATGGAACTTCTGAATCCGCTCCACTCTATGTGGTTGAAACGACTATGCCAAAGAAAAATCGAGTTCGAGTCATCAGACTTAAACCGTTTGGTATTTATGTTATATACTGGTGAACATTGGTTTAACATATAAAACCCATTTTTCAAAAGGGGTGCTACCATATAATATTTCATTAAGATCAAAAGAGCAAAACTTGTCTTTTATCAGAATGAAAAATATCCAAATTCTTACAAGAAAATGAAGGACATCTCTGCATAAAGCAGGTACATAGTAGCAATTACTTAATTCAAAAACCAAGCTTGAAAGGCTCCTACAAGTGGAGAATCTCTACGGCTCATGCAGCAACCATTGCTCCATACCAGACACGCAGTTCTACTTGTCCTTTCTTCAACGTTCTACTGTTGTTTAGGCCCTGCATATTTCAAAAATATCAGTACCACAACTAGTATCCAATACATACGTAGAACTTGAAGTAATAACACAATACCTGAAGAAGAAGTACCGTACATCTCCTTCATCTCTTGTGAATCTTCCAAGAATTTAATGCAATCTCTCTTCCAATGCCCAAACTCATCACAGTAGCAACACTTACCAACATCATATGGGCCAGACTTGGGCTTATAAGATGACACATGCTTATCATGATTCCAAATCTGGATGGCCCTGCCTCTACCCTTGTCTACAACAGATTTCTCAAATCTTTTACCCTTTATGATGTTTTGCTCAGCTGTCTTGAGCATGCCATGCAGCTCAGTCAACGTCTTCGTCAAGCCATTCTTGATATAGCTCTTGACAAACTTATCATAACTTGACGACAGTGACTGCAGAATGATCTCAGTAGCCAACTCAAGGCTAAAAAGACAATCCAGTTTCCCCAGGTTATCAATGTAACCCATCTGGTATCTCTCAACTCGTGCTTGATCCTGAAACTTCAGTTTCAGGCTGGTGATCATCTCTATTGGTGACTCCATGTTCTCGTATTGACTCTTTAAGTCCGAGTTCATGGTAGCCAACATCAGACCACATACATTTACCATATCAATATAATGCTTATTCCAAGCATCATATACTGCATGTGAGGCATTGGTCCCAAGCCTCTCGGGGAGAGCTTTCTCAAGGACATAGTCCTTACTCTCTTGCTTGAGAATAAATCTCAAGTTCCGATACCAATCCAGGAAATTTGATCCATTTAACTTGTCCTTCTCAAGGACGGATCGCTACGAGAAAGTAGTTTTAGACATAGGCTGAAAACTAAGAAAAGAAAAGTTTTAGTTATGAAGTTCAGGAAATGAGAAATCTTATCTAATAAGAAAACTCGCATTATATTCAAACTATGTTTCCTCTATGAATATAATGATACAAGACCCATACTTCACCAAAATCTTAGTGGACGACTCGCCATCACCCAAACTTCAGTTATCTAGGTAAGCAAATCATTGCTAATTGTACCCAGTACAACTCTTGGTCGCAGATAAGACAATCCATGTCTTATTCACTTTGATGTCTCTGGGCCCAGAACTTCTGATAGCCCAGTCAAGTAAACCAATCTCTTCAGTCTTGTGATCATTGACAGTCGCACTGCAAGTCTATCAATGATCACCTGCCTTACTCATGTAATTGTAGATACCAAGGACTACAAGACTATCCAACAACGAAATGAGTCTTGACAATAGACAAGATTGGGCAAGACATCAAGGTCACTTGATATTTAGTTGAGGAAACGGAACTTTAAAAAGGTTAGTAAATCAATCTCTTAGGTCATGTAATTGTTTATGTCAAGCACTGCAAGACCATCAACACAACTACCTGCCTTACTCATGTAATTGTGGACACCAAGCTCTTGGCAAGACTATCACAACAACGAAATGAGTCTTGACAGTTGACCATATTGAAAACTAAGCTTTGAACTAATACACATCCAATGTGTATTCAATGGGTTTAGAACATGTTTAACTTTTAATTTTAATTGAGTTTTAATTGTTCTAACAAAAGTGGGTTAGGTCATTTGGTTCGGATTCTCAATCATTTGGTTCAATAACCAAACGATTACAGTTCGCATCCAACCTTGACAAAACCCTATAACCGGTCAATCCAATTGAACCGACTTATCCAATCAAATCAGTTTATACTAATTGAGATAACCAGTCCAATCCAATTGAACCAATTCATCCAATTTAAATTGATCTGATCTACCTTAACCAAGCATGATAACCAGTTCAATCCAATTGAACCGATCAACCAATCGCAAGGTCTGTGTTGACCGACACTTAACATGTGTCGATCGACACAGTAGGGTATCAGGAAATTTAACCATGCGAGATAACCGGTTCAATCCAATTGAACCGATCTATCCCTTCGCACAGCCTGTGTCGATCGATGTACCCAGTGTGTCGATCGACACAGTAAGATCTCTAAGATCGATACCCAAATTTTAATAAGCGTATTCGCGGTGCATCGACCGACACAAACTTGTTTCGATCGATACTGTGCGAAAACCCTAAAATTTTATAATCGTTTTCGCGGTGTGTCGACCGACACAAACTTGTGTCGATCGACACTGTGCGAAAACACAGGTTTATCATTTTCGATACAAACAAAATCCGAGATTATAATTATCAAAACGAAAACCAACAAGCATCAACCTATTCAAATACATCATTATTCGAATTCCATGCTTCAGATTCAATGATTAAACCCTAAGGCTCTGATACCACTGAAGGAACTTGGGCCAATTCTAACAGTTTCAGAATTCCATCAAGTTCCTGAAGCCTAGGATCTAGGTTTTAGTTAATTGAATCCTTACCGATGATCTCGTGTTTACCTGGAGATTTGCAGCGGAATAATGAACAGGTAAGTGAGATCTCTAGTTCCTCAGATGCTGCGCCTCTACTGCAGTCCACACGCACACAAGCTGGAATCCGCCGGGATGCTAGTGCCGGGAATCGGATCTCCTGGGAATCCCTGTGTTTTAGAGGTGGCTGCGTTTTATGTCAAGAAAAAGTCTCAACAACGGCTAGGGTTCCAGGTCGTCCATATAAGCCTTTATATAGACCTGGAATGACTAAAACCGATCATTGGATAAATCCAATTCGTTTAAGTCATCAAACCGAAACATCAGGTTCAAAACCCCGATCTGTGTCGATCAACACACCCAATGGTGTCGATCGACACACCTTTTAAAACTCGAATTCAATGTGCATCCAATGCACATTGACCAGACCATATGCCAATGATCAATCCCATACAAAGTGTATCCAGCTTGCTTAGGTGTGTGACCCTGTAGGTTCACATAATACTAGCAATGAGTTACAACTCATAAGTCATAAGCGGCTTCTAGCAAAACATTATGATCACCGAGTATTACATGAATTGTCCGATCTTGACAATACAACTATCTATCAGAGTTAGTAATATGATTTCAGGACATAATCCCAACAAATATGTTTGAGCATAACCCACATGAGTGGAGGTATGATACCGGTGTGACGGTTCATATAGGTTGATAAGGGAATGTTTCCCACCTATCATAGAATAACGAGAAGTTGTTCATGGGAAACAATGCACTTTCAAAAGCTGCAGGTTGTGGTGAAGTGTTGATGAAGCTCACTCTCACCAATGTCAAGCATGTGTCAGATTTGCGGAAAATATGATTTATAGCACAATGCTAAGTAAGCATCCATTCACTGTCAATCTCGAATATGATTAGCTTGTATTGACAAAGAATAATGTATATGTAGACAAAGGTTTTGTTAAGGACGGGCTGGTCCAAATTAATTTTGAGACAGTCGTACTTAATATTAATGTAACCAACGAATGTGACATTAATGAAAAGAAACCAGTTGCTTATGTTTCAGAATTTCCGAACGTTTCGGCCATGTTATATTCGAGTCTATGAGTAGATTGATGAACATGAATAAGATTCTGAAATACAAAATAAGCAAAGTGTGAAGTTTGTGTCCAAGCCAAACTCACAAAAAATGCCATCATCGAGCGTACAAAGAAAAACCAAACCTCTAGGTTTAATTCACACGGATTTGTGTGATTTAAAATTTGTGCAAACTAGAGGTGGAAAGAAGTACTTCGTAACTTTCATAGATGATTGCACTAGATACTGCTATGTGTATCTATTACGAAGTAAAGATGAAGGCTTGGACAAGTTAAAAGAGTACAAGCTCTAAGTTGAAAACCAACTTGATAAAACTATCAAAATGGTTAGAAGTGATCGAGGAGGTTAATACAATGAACCTTTAGATGCGTTCTATAAAGAACATGGTATTATTCATCAAACAACCGCTCCTTACTCACCAGAGTCTAATGGAGTTGCGGAATGAAAGAATCGAACTCTTAAGGAGATGATGAATGCAATGTTGCAGGAATCTGGGTTAGCCCAGAACATGTGTGGGGGGGGGGGGGGGGAAGCGCTGCTTACCTCTAATTACATCCTGAACAAAATACCACACAAATTGACTGAAAAAACTCCATATGAACTTTGGAAAGGTAAATTACCTTTGTACAAATACCTGAAAGTGTGGGGGTGCCTGGCAAAAGTTGCAGTACCTCTTCCGAAAAAGGTCACCATCGGACCTAAGATGGTAGACTGCATATTCATCGGATATGCACATAACAGCATTGCCTATCTTTTTCTGGTATATAAGTATGATATACTAGATATCCATGTGAACACGACAATGGAGTCAAGGAACGTTTCCTTCTTCAAAGATGTGCTTCCATGCAGGGATAAGGGAAATCCTAAGAGAACTCGTGATGAACGAGATGCTAGCCATTAGGCAAGTACTTCTGTCACTTCTACAAACGAAGTAGAAGAAGAAGTTGAACTTAGACGAAGCAAGAGAGCTCGTAAAGAAAAGACATTCGGCTCAGAGTTCATAATGGCATTTCTTACAGAAAGTGGGCCAAGAACTTTCAGTGAAGCCATGTCTATACCTGATGCACCTTCATAGAAGGAGGCTGCTAACAATGAAATCAATTCTATTATGGAAAATCATACATGGGATTTGGTTAATTTACCGCAAGGGTGTAAACCTCTTGGGTTTAAATGGATCTTCAATACAAATTTGAAAATAGATGGATCCATAGACAAGTACAAGGCTAGACTTGTGGTGCAAGGATTCCAAAAAAAGAAGGGTTGGATTACTTTGACACCTATTCTCCGGTAACGAGAATAACTTCGATTTGTATGCTGATTGGAATTACAACATTAAGAGATCTCAAAATTCATCAAATGGATGTAAAAACTGCTTTCCTAAATGGAGATTTAGAAGAAGAAATCTACATGCATCAACCTGAGGGTTATGCCGCTCCTGGGCAGGAGAAGAGAGTGTGAAGACTTGTGAAGTCATTATATGGACTTAAACAAGCGCCAAAACAATGGCACAAAAAATTTTGACAATGTAATAATGTCAAATGGCTTTCACACTAATGAATGTGATAAGTGTATATACATCAAAAGTACTCCTCATGTATACATTTTGCTCTGTTTATACGTCGATGACATGCTCATCATGGGAAGCAGTAGGGATATCATCAAACAAACTAAGAACATGCTTAGTGGGAAGTTTGATATGAAAGACTTGGGACTAGCAAATGTAATTCTGGGAATTAAGAAATTTCGAAGGAATAATCCTGTCTCAAGATCATTATGCTGAACAGATCCTAGAGCGGTTTAAGAACTACTCAAACGGGGTAGCAAAAATTCCAGTTGACCCTCAACTTCATTTGATAAAAAATTCAGGTGAACCTGCGTCACAGGTGGAGTATGCAAGAGTGATCGGGAGTCTAATGTACTTGACGAATTGTACTAGACCCGATTTAGCGCACTCAGTAATGTATTAAGTCGCTACACGAGTAATCCAGGTCATACTCATTGGTAAGCCATAACTAGAGTATTCTGAGAAATACTAAGAGTTATGGGCTTCATTTTGGAAAAGAACCAGCAGTACTAGAAGAGTACAATGATGCTAATTGGATTTCAGATTCAAGAAACTCCAAATCTACGAGTGGATATGTATTCACTCTTGCTGGTGCAGCAGTATCCTGGAAATCTTCCAAGCAAACACTCATGGCCCGATCAACAATGGAGTCAGAGTTCATAGCTTTAGACAAAGCTGCAGAGGAAGCAGAATTGCTTCAAGGCTTCTGGGAAGATATCCCGATGTGGGAAAAACCAGTGCCAGCTCTACGCGTACTCTATGATAGTCACTCGGCTATCTCACGGGCACTGAGTAATCTATACAATGGAAAATCTCGTCATATACGAAGACGACATAAGACCATTAGACATTTGATCTCAAGTGGTGTAATAACGATAGATTACATCAAGTCGGCTGATAATTTAGCGGATCCGTTCACAAAAAGCTTGCCGAGAGATCAAATTGTGAAATCATCAAAAGGAATGGGTTTAAAGCCTATGAACAAAGATGACGTTTGATGGACACCCCACCTATGTGACTGGAGATCCCAAGATCTAAGTTCAAAGGGAAAACAAAATTGAACTGATTCAAGATTGAGCACTATAACTCTGCCCAGTTCATCGGATGATAAATAGTGTTATATGTGTGTGATGAGGTTAAGCGTTGGCTTTTAATGATTCCATAGCTTTGTAATAGTGGAGTATAGACGGATACTTCTGGAAAGAAAGCTGATGGCAGATCACCTAGTGAGTGTGAAATGAGGCTGTTTCTAGGAGAATGAATGTAAGGCTATACTCTCCAACTTCACTCACGAATACCAGGCATGTACAAGGCCACAATGAACACAATAGAGAACATAGTTCTACGAGAAGATGTCGCTGTGCGATATCTGTTGTCTTGGTTTACATCAAAGTCCGGGTTCAAGACATCGCGTTCACCTCCTGGCCGAGTAAACCCGACAGATATCAAAAATGATTGGTTCAAAGCTGAAAAATGCTACCTCTCAGATGCAGTTACATTTTCGTATTCTCTCGAAAGTCTGTCTAGTCTAGTGAAGTCTAGTCTAGTCAAGTCTATCTAGTTCACTGAGTCTGTCTAGATAGTTGCATCTACATATGTGTAGAGTCATTTCTATTCATGTGGGGGATTGTTGGAACAATTATTTAATAAAGACATGTTGAGACATGGCTTTATTAAAATGTGTTTGTGTTAAAAGAAATATGTTGAGCCCATAAAGATATGGAAGGGAAATTTTTCAATTTGTGGAAACTTGCAAGACAAGTAAATTTCCAATTTGTGGAAACTTGTTAGACAAGTAAAATTTCCAGTTTGTGTAAACTTACTAGACAAGTTAAATTTCCAATTTGTGGAAACTTGTGAATCCTATATAAAGGACTCCTAAGCCCCTCTTGTAGAGCATCCAGAACGAAAATCACACAGAGAAATACACAAATAAAAGTTCCTTCAATTCTCTTCTGTTTTTAGGTTAGTGTCTAATTTCGAGAGTATCGTAGTTCATATGTTCGACAGAACCGATATCGAGTGTTGCGATACGATTTCATATGGTTGTATCCTGGGACTCATGAATCTTGATCTAACCTGTCACACTACGGGTGATTCTTTGAGTTAAGGAAAGAGATCAAATCTCGCCTCCATATATTCCGATTTCTACTCTTTCTGTCCGATTGTTTTGATATTGTTTCTTTAACGCTTATGTTTTATTCGTGATTAAATCGCTTTTAATGTAGTGCTGTAAATTTTGGTTCTACATTATTTACATAATTATCTTTTAGAATTCTATAAAATATTTAGAGAAGGTGATGATATCTAATGATGTTTTTAGAGATTATAGAATTTGGATTTAACTCATAATTATCTTCTAGAATCCTCTAGAACATTTAGAGGAGGTGATGGTCATGTTTCAAGAGAAATTCTTGAATTTGGGTTTACCTTTGGGTTTAGTCCAACAAAAGATAATTACATTATGAACTCAATATTAAGCTTAATCCAAAATCAAGTTTAATTCCAATAATCCCCCTTAAATTTGATTTTGTCAACCATCCCGAGCTTCGAACGAAGTAACTCGAACTGACCTTTCAGTATTGACTTGGTGAAGATATCTGCAATGTTATCTTCACTTTGAACCTCTAGAGCTTCAGTCGTTCCCTCAAACATTTTTCTCATATAAAGTGATGTTCCAACTCAATATGCTTCGTCATTGCATGAAACACTGGATTTTAGCCAACTTGATAGCACTTTAGTTATCTCCGTAGATGTCAATCAGCTTATTTACTGGCTTGAACAAGTCTTAAAGGAGTATTCGAAGCCACATACACTTTTGATTTGTGAGTGTTGAAGCTTTATACTCCGCTTCAGTGGTAGACAACGACATTGTTGCTCGCTTCTTGCATCATCATGAAATGTTTGTGTTTTCACATAAGAACACGTAGCCTGAAGTTGATTTTTGGCCATCTAGATCTCCACCAAAGTCAGCATCTCTAAAACCATAGAGAGTAGTCTTGGCATTGTACATATACATCAGACACATGCCAAGAGTTTTCTTTACATACTTAAATATCTTCTTTGCTGCTTCTAAATGTGGGTTCCTTGGTGTATGCATGAACTGAACTACAATACCTACCACAAAGAAAATGTCAGGTCTTGTAATATTTAAGTATAGAAGACTTCCTACAAGAGAGAAATAAAGTTGAGGGTAGTACATCAAATACCGTTTATCGTGTTTAAGCTTTATATTCACATCCATCGGAGTAGTATGCATCTTTCCTTCATGTATGCCGAACTTCTCAACAATCGTTCTTCCATAGCTTTGATGACCAATGAATATTTCATCCTTTACTCTTTCAATCTCCAAACCAAGATTCATCTCCCTCAATTTCTTCATCCCAAACCTTATCGACATATTCTCTTGTAGATGAGAAATTTCCACTTCATCATTTACGGTAATTATCATATCATCCACGTTAAGAAGAACTATCATGTTGACTCCTCCATTCTTCTTATAAAATAGAATCGGATCGAAGTTTGATGGCACATAACCGCAAAACTAAAGAAACTGAGCAAGCTTTTGATACCAGGTTCGTGGAGATTGTTTTAATACATATAAAACCTTCCTGAGCTTGCACACATAGTCATGATACTCGTTATTTGAAACTAAGTGGTTTATCCATGAATAAACTCTTATCAAGTTCTATGTATACAAATGCATTATTCATGTCATGTTGCCATAACTTCCAACCAAAGCTTGCAACTAAGGATAAAAGTGAATGTATTGTAGTCATGTTTTCAAATGGGTTGAAAGTCTCTTCATAATCTTTTTCATACTTCTGAGAGAACCCTTGAGCAACCAACCTTGCTTTAAATTTTTCAATGTGCTTCCATCTGTCTTCCACTTAATTCGATACATCCATTTTCAAGAAACGGGTTGGAAACCTTTGGATTTCGGAACCAACTCCCAAATTTAATTCTTCATAAGAGCATTCATCTCTTTGTTCATTGCGGTCTTCGTTATGCCTTTTGCTTCATCATAAGATGATGGTTCATATTCATCTATCGGTGCAAAGTAGCATGAGTAAGTAGTGACAAACCTGTCATCCCTAAACTTAGTAATCCTAACAATTTTCTTTTTAGGTCGTTGATTAGCCATCAAACAATGATCTTCCTCGTCCTCTTTTTTCTTGGTCATTTCTCCTCCTTTCACCTTGCGTCTCCTTTTCAATATTTCCACTCACACTTTTCACTTGGATAACTGGTTCATCTATCTTGGAGGATTTCTCAAATGGAAGTCTATGTGACTTTCCATATTGACAACCTTCACAAAGTCTATCTTCCTCTTGAATCTTCAACTTTGGGAGTCTGTTAACCAAATTCTTATTCACCATGACTTTGAGCTTAGTATTATTTTCTAGCATGCCATATAAAGTCATTATCATTGGTTCTCATCTTCTAACCATACGAGTTAGAGGCCGATAAAACGTATAGATCTTTAACTCATGCTCCAATGTGAAAAACATTTTTCTTTAATTATTTAATATTCTTCAAGAATTTGACATCTCTTGGGCCAAATAAAACGTAATTATCTGAGTTCGCCACATTTACCACATAGAGAAGATTCTTCTTTAATCCAGGAACATGGTATACATTATTGATAGTAATTGGGCTTCCGTCATCTCCTTCAATGACAACCGTCCCTTTCTTCTCAACATGGTGGGTTAAATTATCCGCAGTAATGATGTCATCATTTTCGTCATGGCGTTAAAAGACTAGAAAATAATTTCTCGTCTCCGGTAATATGATAGCTGCAACCATAATCTACAATCCAATCATTTCTAAGATTTTTAGTTGTAGATGTACTTGAAGATGCAGCCTCCACCGTGAAAACATTTTCCCCATTCTTCATCCTCAGTATGGCCTTTTGATTCTGCCATTTGTTTCATTCAGCTTGACTCGTCAGTCCTTTTTGAAATGCTAAACTTCCCCATACTGATAGCACTTGAATCATATCTTTTTACCATAAGATCCTTATCGTCCATCATTATTCTTGACACCCCCATCCTTGGGTTTGGCTATGAGCTTTAGTGTCTTCTAGCTATAAAAACGCTCCCGGGTCATCATGGACTTTAACTCCATCAATTTCCATTCCTAGTGATTTTTGAGAGGCTAGCAAATTTTCAAACTCTTCCAACGAAGATTGTGTAGTCCATCCTTGAACCGACGTCACAACGGTGTCTACTCGGGTTATAGACCTCGAATAATAGACCACTTTAACCGTTCTTCTGAAATTGATTCCTCCGGGTTAAGAGTATTAATTTCACAGCAAAGGTATTTACCTTGATTAAGAATTCTGAGATTTAAGACTCTCTCTTCTTCGCATTTGCCAACTTATTCTCTAATAGTGGTAGCCTAGTCTCGTGTTGAAAAATTGATCCTTCTGACAATACTCAAATATGCTCGAGGATGTATACCTCTTCAAAAAAAACTCCGACTTGGCATTCTTCTGTGTCCACTCCTTTGTCGCTTCCGTGGTTACATCATCTCCTCTTTCTGACTTCCATAACCGATAGTTAGATTGGTTAAAAATCTCACATACCAACAACATGAACCATATATTTCATACTTAGAGAAACTCAAAATTTCTTAAAACCCGATCTTGAAGATGAACCAAATTAAAATGGCTCTGATACCATGTTAAAATATCTCAATATTGCTTAACAATAGCCCAAAATTGTAATACACGAGAATCATGTAAGAAAACAAGAGAATAAACTCTCTAAAAGTATAAAAAGAATATGGAGAAACACTTAGATAGTACTTGAAAGACTTCTAAAGAGAGAAATGAAATTTATGATAAACATTCGTTTTTTTAAATTTATTTTTATTTTATTTATTCAATTTCTTGTATATTTTACGAATGAAGGAGTGATGACGTATTTATAACTCCTAAAACATGATATACAATATTTAGATTATTCTATTAATCTTGTTATTTCCTAAATATCTTTATATTAAATGAGAAGTACTTTTGGTCTTATATTCACTCTCAAAATGGTTAATTATTAATTTATCATTAATGAAATTAGGCTTTTTACAATATTAACCTTAGTTTATACTTATAATTTTGTTATTTATTATATTAGTTTTAAAAGTCAGTTTTATTTTATTTTGGAGATATACATCATCCGGACAAAAATATATTTTATTTTACTTTAAATATATACATCATACGAATAAATAAAAAAGAAAAAGATAAATATGAAAAATGTTTTTGATAAATATAAATTTATATAGTAAATTCGTATTAATTATATGCATTTTAATTTTTTTTTTATTTGCATAAATTTAAATTTATATATAAACAATAAAATGTTTTAATAATAAAAATTAAATATTGATGTTAAGACATATAAATATGTAATTATAATTTATTTTGTTGCTACTAATTTTATTATAAAATAAACTATAAAATGTTTAATGAAAAATGAAGTATAATAATGTTTATATATATATATATATATTTAATTACAAATAATTATGATATATATATATATATATATTTTATAATATTATTTTTTTTTAAATTAGATTAATGATTTTTTATTTTTAAAAAAATTGTGTGTTTATAATGTTTGTGTTCGCACATGGTACGAGCCAATCATACTAGTTTCTATTGAGAGATTATCTTTCCATTCAGTAAAAAAAAAAGTTCTTTGATCCCTTCCCAAACCAAACATGAATTTTTTCTAAAATTTTTTAATATAATATCTAAATTTTTACATATAACGTCTAAATTTTTCTATCTCAATATCTTATATAATTATTTTTTTATAATTTTTAGAACATTTAGAGAATGCAATATCTTTAATTATGTTTCTATAAAATTATTAAAATTTAAGATTAACTTTTGGTTTAGTCCGATAAAGGATAATTGGATTATGAACCTAATATTAAATTTAATCCAAAAATAAAATTTAATTTAAATATAAATTTCTTTAGTAAAATTTAATGAGATTTTTTATCAAGAGTAATAAATACGGACAGTCGTTATATTTGTTTGGGTGGAGATTTATACTATTATTTGGGAAGTGATTTTGAGGGAATGGAGCTCTCTCATTAACTCTCAAATTTAACTCTCAAATTTAATTATTAATAATTATTTTTAACATAATATCTATAATATCTTTTAACGTTATTTTATTTCATCTTAGATATATTAGATGATGTCATAACATTATCACATCTATACAATATATATAAGATATATTTTGCAACTGACTCACATATATATTTTATCTATCGTATATGGTGATTTAGGTTTATCTATTTAGGTTTATCTAATAGTAATTAGATTTTACAGCCGACAAATTTTTTATATATATAACTACTTCATATCCTTGCCTCTTTCATTATTATTAGCAGCACAAGCACCAGGACGACCACCACCAATTTTCTAATATTAGCAGCTTTCAATTTTCTAATTCAAAATCATGTTCTATTTTAGAAGAAAAACAATTTCTACTGTTCTCATTAGTGAAATTAATCTACTCATAATAGATAAAAGATAAAAGTCCAAATTATAAAATTATGGAATGGAATTAGAAACAACAAAATTAATTCAGTTGAAATGATTTTAGTTGATCAAGTGGTTAATTTTCTTTATTTGATTTAGTTACTTTTTACAATTTCAAAAGAACTTTCAATAACCCTTAATTACCCTCTCTTATTCATTCTCAATTTTTCATATTAAAATATCTTAATTGCGCTTAATGAATTTCTTCGAAAAAAAACAATGCAAAATCACATATGTATTAACAACAATGTCGTGATATGTGATCTTTTTAACAAAATTAAGAAAATTCAAAATCACATTTTCAATAAATTAATCAATTTAAAGATAAATAGTATAGATATTTACATATTCTTAAGACAAAACCGAAAATCATTTGTTATTTTAAAGAAATTGCGATAAATGCGGTTTTAACATAAAACACAATTTTGCGGAAGATTGCTATTTTGATGGAAAATACGATTTGACAGAAAACGTGATTTTGACGGAAAATGTGGTTTTGCGAAAATTTACTATTTTGACGTGATTTTGACAGAAAATACGATTTGCAATTGACGAAAAACGCGATTTTGACAGAAAACATGATTTTGCGGAAATTGTGATTTTGACGGAAAACATGATTTTTCCAAAAACACGATTATGTGGTTGTGACTGAAAATTTGATTTTGTCGGAAAACACGGTTTGATGGAAAACAAGATTTTAAAAGAAAACATGGTTTTAACGGAAAACGTAATTTTGCGGTTTTGATGGAAAACGCGATTTTGACGGAAATACAATTTTGATGAAAATTTTAAATTTACTTAGCTTATAAAAAATTAAATAAATACCTTTTAGTTAATAAATATACCTATTTTGTTGATAATTTAAATAAAAGTAAATTTCTTTAGCTTATAAAATATGTTTTAGTTAATTTACCTATTTAGAGATAAATTAACTATATATGTAGATATATACGAACATTTATGATGTTTCACTTTTTAGAAATATATATATATATATATATATAATTAAAATTTTAAGTATTTTAACAAATATATTATATGAAGATTTTACTTTATCTAACAATATATATCATTCTGGAAATATTTTATAGAACCGAGTTACACTTTGTTAACCCCATGCAATCAATTCTCACACAATTAGAATATATGTTTGGCTTATATATAGATTCAAATGATTTTATATTTTGTATTTTTTTAGATCGACAATTGGAAACATATAAATCAACCCAACACAAAATATTTAATTTAAGTTTAAATAAATAATATTAACTATTAAATTTTAAAACATAATTTAAACTTATATAGCACCCCACACAAGGTGTGGGGCAATCACCTAGTTCATGTTAAAGTGGAATACTAAAGCAAGATGAATTCGAAGTTACTAACTAAGATGTTAAACTAAACTATGGAGCATTCGCCTGGCACATATCCATAAGTTTTTTTTTTCACTGAATAATTATATTAACTTCAACGGATTTGTTAGTGGAATACACTGATAGGATACGATCTATCAAAGACTAAAACCGGCGAGCAAAACAGATAGCTCCCAAAATCTAAAGCCGACGGATAAAAGAGTAATCCTCGAAGACAAAGCAAAACATAAAGAGCATCCTAACCATCGATTAAAAATCTGCAAGTAACAAATCGAGATCAAATCATCAAGACACCCAAGCAGCACTGACCACCATGAAGCGAGAGAGAATATGAGAGTAGCATCTGAAGTCGAACTTTATTGGAGTAAATCCACCGGTTCATATTATATTGCTCAAGCTCAGCATGAGCCACGAGAGACCGTATGCAGACACCCGAGGAAGATGAAGGAACGAAAAAAACTTACCATTCGAACTTCCACGACAAGATGCGAAAGAGCCGCAACTCCAAATCCTATAATTAGAGCCGGAGAACCCTTGTCCACGGACTAAAGATAAGAAATAAACCCCAAGAACTAAACCGAAATAACTAGAAGATAGGAAAAAGCGCTCTCTCAAGACATAGCGATAGAACCACAAGAAGCAGAGTAGAACAAACCCCTAACAGATCTCCGAAGGCAAGAACACATCACGAGCCAAATAGAACCTTAAGAACAGGTCGAGATCTAAGAACCGAGACAAAACTGCTAGACCACCCAACAAGCAAGCAAACCAGCAGCACAAGGACGCGACCACCCAAGGAGAGACTGAAGACCTAGATCCCGAAAATAGCTTGAAAATACTAAGGCTAGGAGCCGAACGATCTAGAAAACAAATAAACCAACAAGAACACTACGCATCCTAAACTGGACCCAAGAAATACAGACCAAGCAAAACAATAGTATATCTGATTCACCTTATCCACCATCTCTTAGACGATAAACCGAAGGAGGAGCAAGCCAAAATCAAACACATGAAGCGCCGGATCCGATTCACCTCATCTAGAAGTTTGTCTTCTATTTCTAATCTTTTATTAGATATTTGTTTATTTTAGTAATATAATATTATTTATTTGTTTTTTCTCACCCATTTATCGATAAAATTTAACTATTTTATTTATATTTATTATGGTTTTTATATAAAATTTACATATTTAAATTTTAACTCTATTCATATTTGATATTGCCTTTAATATAGTTAAATAAATATTGGTATTGTTGTTTTTGTATTTCTAAGTTTTATATTTTACTTTTATAATTATTTTATTTTTAGACTATTTTGTGTATTTTTCTTTAGTAATATAATATTATTTTTTTATCGTTTGTCAAAAAACTTTTAATTATTTTATCTGTATCTATTTTTATTTTTAGTATTATTATTATAAAAGTTACATGTTTTATATTTTTGTGGTTCATTCGTATTTGATATTTCTCTTTAGTGTGGTTTAAGTAAATATTAGTTTTAGTTTTTTTTTGTATTTATGAGTTTTATATTTTTTTTATAATTATTTAACTTTGAACTATTTTATTTATTTTGGTCAAAAATAATATAGTCCATGTGTGTTTTTCACGTGGTTATTTAGTTAAAAAATAGTTTATCATTTTTTAAAAATAATATAGTTTATGTGGTTTTTTCACGTTGTTTTTTTCTAACTATATTTATTAAATTGTCAAAAATAATATAGTTTCAGGTGGTTAAAATAGATAAAAATAACTTTGAACTATATTATTTATGTGTTTTCTTTTATAATACAATATTATTTTTTATGTTTTTTATTTTGTAAAAATATTTTAACTATTTTATTTATATTTATTTTTAAATTTTTATTTTAATACAAAATTATGTATTTTAGACAGTTGTGATCTATTCAAATTTGATATTTTTTAATATATAATTTAATTAAATATTGATTTTTGTTACATGAACTTATGAACTTGGTTATATTATTTGAGAAAACGTTTCTGTTTGAGCTATTTTTATATAAAAAATTATTAGCCCGGTTAATAGGTTTTTTTTTTTTTTTTTTTTTTGACAACATAGTAAAGAAAAGAACACTAATTTCCTATCATCCATATCGGTGGTTCCGGCCCGATATGTGTGCTTGGTGACTGCCTTTGACGTGCACTTCGTGCTAGTCTATCCGCCGTCTGATTCTGTGTACGAGAGATGTGCTTGAGAGCAAAAGTTGTGAAGGAACTCCTTCTCTTGTCATATTCTGCAATGTAAACTTCAAAAGCTGGCCAATTCTCCGGTTCAGACACTATCCTCACCACTTCTGAACAGTCTGTTGCAAAAGTAATATGTCTTTGCTCGAAGAAGATCATGCATTCCATATCCCATAGTAAAGCCTCAAACTCCGCATGAAGCAGGGACAGACTCTGCCTGCTATTCATAACACCCATCAATCTGTTTAGTTCTCCATCATAACAGCTATACCAACCTTGCCCAGTAAATGCAACCCCTTCTTTCCAAGATCCATCCACAAAACACCATTGACCTTTTTGTGGCTCATTAATTTTCTCTGAGACTTGAATCCCCATATTTTGTTGATTACTAAATTGCGTGTCCGTCCGTGCGCCCTCCCATGACAGATATTCCGTTTCTGCTAGCCTCAATGTCTCATTGGGATCTCGGTCTATCTGATTGTATACCATATCATTTCTGCTTTTCCAAATGTACCATAGGATCCAAGGGAACTGTTCATTTGTTTCCTGGGGTGGCAACCTCCAAAATAGGTGGTCCATATTCGTAAAGAGTGCCTCCGTCGGGAAGAATTGTGGATTTGTCGGGATTCGTGACAAGGCCCATGTTTGGAGGGCCGGTGGGCATTCAAACAGAACATGATTTACTGTCTCCTCAGCACCACATCTTACACAGTATGTATCACATTTGATTCCTCTTGATTTCAGTTTCGTGGTGACAGCCAGACATCCTGTTACTATCTGCCATATAAAATGTCTCAATTTTGGTTAGCAATTTAACTTCCATGAATGCGATTGTAGTCCTTTAATATCCGGTCCCAGGATTGGGGCATAGTTACCCGCGTCCGGGAATTCTCTTTCTGTATGATACCCTGACCTTACCGAATATCGACCTGATTTGTTAAAATGCCATCCCATTGTATCCGGCTTGTTGATTGTACTAATTGGCATGCTCTGAATCAACCTAGCATCATTTGGGTCCATTACCGCTTCTATCAATGATTTATTCCATGTTCGCCTTTGTTGATCAATCAACTGGTCTACCGTATATACATTAATATTCGAGAGGGGATTACGGGTTGCTGGTCTCGGGCGGTAGGCTGGAATCCATGGATCATTCCATATTGAAATGGATGCCCCTGAACCCACCCTTTTAATTAGTCATTTGTTAACCAGAGATCTAGCTGAGATTATACTTCTCCATCCATAGGAAGGCGAGTATGATCGTATTGGATCAAGTGGATCCGTTTTCCTGAAATATCTTCCTTTAAAAACTTTTGAGAACAGTATGTCAGGCTTGTCAATCAAGCGCCATAATTGTTTAGCTAAAAAAGCTGTGTTTACATCATCTAAATCTCGAAATCCAATACCACCATTATCTTTATCCTGACACAACTTATCCCACGCAACCCAATGCATTCCTTTATTTCCTCCACCCGAGCTCCACCAGAAATGGGATACCACACTTGTTAGTTTTCTTGTCACCGACTTGGGTAGTCGAAAGCAGGACATGACATGGTTCGGCAGGGCTGTAGCGACTGATTTAATTACTACCTCTTTTCCTCCCCTCGTCAAGTATTTAGTTGTCCATCCATTCACTCTTCCATGAAGCCTGTCCTGGAGGAAACTAAAGATCTGTGTTTTGGCTCCTCCAAGACTCTCCGGAATTCCCAAATATGTTCCCATACCTCCTGTTGTTGTGATTCCCAATATGTTTTTCATCTCCACATGTATCGTTTCATCCACTTTATACCCAAATTGTATCGATGATTTCTCAAAATTTATTTGTTGGCCATATACGACCTCATACTCTTTTAGTATTCTTAGAATCGTCTGACACTCCTCTTTTGTTGCCTGGCAAAAAAATAAACTATCGTCCGCAAATAGCAAATGAGAAATTGCTGGACTTTCCGCTTGCTACCTTTAGCCCTGTCAATTATATCAACCTTTCCGCTTTCTTTATGTTGCCCGGTTAATAGGTTTATTATATGAGTTTTTTCAAATCTAAATTTCATATGTTTTATATGTTTTATATATTTATTTATATTTTTTAAAATATCGTAATTTAGTTTTCGTATGAATTAAATATTTTTATTTATAATTTGTAATTTTTTAAATTTTACTTTAAATTTTTGTTTGATCTAATTTAAAAATATATAATTTGCTTTGTATAATAAATTTTAATATTTTTTTATCTTTTCTAAATTAAAATGTAAAAATGTCAATATAATATTTTAGTAATGAAATTAAAGTATAATATTAGATTTAATGATTTTTATTTAACATCTTTTAAAATAAAGATTTTAAATAAATAATAAAAAACGATACTAAAGATTAACCAAGACCTTTCGAAAATTTCGATGCACTTTTTATGTGTCACGCAATGTCCGAGTCCGAGACAACAAATGGACCGACATGAGAAAAAATGCCGAGAGTCAAAATTAACTAACCGTGTAACAGCGCGGGAAAGATGTCGGTAAGGGTATGTTTTAAACCGAACCGGTTAAGAACAGTACACGCGTAACTGACGCGCAACCTCCACGTCTTCACATCTCCGGACAGGTACACAGATACTTAACTTGGTCACTTTCATCTTCAAATAAATATCTTTATTAATCAGAAACCAAGTCTCCCATTCTTAATCTTATCATTCATCATTTATCTTCTCCGATTTCAAATCCCCGGCGACAATGGAGTCTTATGGAAACCCTAGCGACAAGAAATCTTCGTCTCTTTATCCTACTGTTGATATGTCGAATCCCGAAGCTCCTCTTAACCCTAGTTCCTCTTCTTCCAGCAATCTCTATCCTTCCATCGATATGAATGATCTCGCTCGTGATCTCTTCCCTGAGCAACCGGAGACAAGTTCCGTCCCCGTATCGGCTCCTCCCACAGCGACAGAGGAGGTGATTTTGAGAATCCCTGGCGCCATTCTCCACCTAATCGACCAATCTTACAGCGTCGAGCTCGCTTGCGGCGATCTCGCTATCATCCGTATTGTTCAGGACGGAAATGTCGTCGCCGTTCTCGCTCGTGTCGCAGACGAGATTCAGTGGCCGTTGACCAAGGACGAGAACTCTGTCAAGGTCGATGAGTCTCATTACTTCTTTACCCTTCGACCCACTAAGGATTTTGGACCTAATTCCAGCGAAGAAGAAGACGGTGGAGCAAAAACTCCTGAGCGGAAGGAAGAAGAGAACGATATGTTGAACTACGGACTTACAATTGCATCAAAGGGACAAGAGCTTCTACTTGAGGAGCTTGAGCAGATCTTGGCGGATTACAGCTGTTTCACAGTGCAGCAAGTGTCGGAGGAAGCGAAGGAAACAGGGGAAGAGGTTTTGGATGTGACGGTGGCGAGGGAGACATCTCCGGAGGAGCTTACTGGGGAGAGGAAAGAGATTGTGGAGAAGCAATGTGCTGCGTATTGGACAACTCTTGCTCCGAATGTGGAGGATTACAGTGGGAAGACGGCGAAGCTGATTGCAACTGGTTCTGGACATCTGATCAAAGGGATTCTCTGGTGTGGAGACGTGACAATGGATCGGCTCAAGTGGGGAAATGATTTCATGAAACGGAGGTTGAGTAAGGCCGAGAAGGAGAGGGATGTTCACCCTGACACCTTGAAAAGAATCAAGAGGTACGTATGAATCAATTATTTCTGCGACTGCATCAGTGTTTCATATGTTTGCTTGTGATGTTCTGGAAAAGT